>JAGPOW010003316.1:153584929-153601216 GCA_030014935.1 Caiman crocodilus | reverse complement strand
TATATATATATATATACACACATATATATAAAAGTAACTTTTTTTTTAAGTATCTTATTTTTTGCATTTGTCTGATTTTGCTTTTGCACTGGTACTGCTTGGTATATTTCCGTAATGATTTGCTTTCCTTCCACAGTTCATATGTTTCTCTCTTACTTTTGAGGTAGCTAGATCAGTATCATGTGGTGGTTCTTAAATCCTTACCTTAAGGTTGTCCCTTAAGACAATATTAGTCTTTTTGAACCACTTCATCCTTACATTTCTCTATACATGGGACCTTATCTATTATTTCTCTGAGTTGGATAAAATATGTCATTCTAAAGCTCAGCGTCCCTGTTTTCATAAACTCATGCCGTCTTTTTCTTACACTCATGCATTATAAGTATATCATAAGTTCTTCCTCCCAGATTTCCAAGCACACACATGTTCAGTATGAGAACAAGATCCCGGGTAGATGACCTATTCACAATTTTCTGAAGCAGGAAGTTGTCATAAAATACTATTATAAACGTGCTGGCAGGCCATAAGTAGACATGTTAATGATTTCATAAACAATAATAAATGATTCACACCACCAGTTTGAATTAAATTTAAATTTGACTTAAAAGTTAATACACAATTATTGACAATCAGCTTCTTAACAGACATAATTCAAAGCCTCTGTGTGTTGAATTAAACACTTAGACCTTGTGGTTGGACATAATAAGGATGGGCTAATAATCATGTTTAGAGACACCCTACACTATTGCAAAATTACTGACAGTTATCTAAACAGTTATTCCAAAAGAAGTAGTGAAGAGCTGGGCAAAATACAACATGCAGGACACATGCAGCCTCACAGGTCAAACAATAGGGCCAAAAGGGCCACTAAAAAATGTATGTAATTGATTTTTAAATGCCCATAGATGCTGTGGTACACTGTTGTGCAGTAGAGTGAACACTTTTTACCGCCATCTGGGGTCCAGCTCAGGAAAGGGCACCAATGCTACATGTCCACAACACTGCCCATGCATCCCTCAAATGGGACTTAGATGGGAGGCCAGATCCCAAGCACTGGTAGGCCAAACAGGTCCCATGGGTGGGACCACAAAATGAGCTATCCAAGCCACGCCCAAAGCCCCGGCCTCCCTCTCTTCGCCGTGGTAGCCACCCGCCCCGCCCCAGGCCCAACCAAACAAGCTAGCCCAGGTGCCGAGGCCTCCTTCTAGCTCCTCTGGCACTCTCTTGCACAGCGCAGTGCACACTTTACTCCTCCAGCTGCGTTCCAGCTCCTGGCATGGGCAGCCCCTGCCACATGTCCACACCACTGCCCCTGCACTCCCCAAACTCTGCCCAGAAGACTCCTCGCTCAAGGACATGCCTCCCTGACCATGGCTCCCCCAGCTCTTCGGCCACACCCACGCACAAGTAGTCACCTGACCCAAGTGGGAACCACGGGCCCTGCCCAGGAGGGGCGGGGCAGTGCCAGGCCCTGATTTCGGACCACCCCCACGGCCCAGCTTGTCACCTGCACCGCCACCGTCCCACAACGCTATGGGTGTGGGGGCAAGGCAGACGGGGCAAGAAGGTGATTATAGCTCCCTGCACTGGGCAATGCACCAGCTGCAACAGGGAAATGGCCCCACCTGCCTCTGGAGCCTGACAAAAGGGGCAACCCACACACAGCTCCCCCAACAGAATGCAAAGCAGGGCTCATCTGGGAGTTGAACCCAGGACCTCCCCCACCCTAAGCAGGAATCATGCCCCTAGACCAACGAGCCAGGATCCTCCCCTCTACCCTGCCACATTTCAGGAGCCGGTAGCACAGGACCCTCTTGAGCCACAGCTCTGAGAGCCCAGGCTGCCAAGCCCAGCCTTCCAAGCCGTCATTCCTTTGCGGCTCTAGCCCCATTGCGAGCTCTGAAGAGCAGCCCTTCCGCTCGGGCCACAGCATCCCATGCTGCCAACTGGGACTTGGAGGCGAGGCCAAATGCCAGGCGCCGGTGGCCTCAAGAGATGCACTGGGTGGCCAGGCTTGCGATGGGCGGGGCAGGGGCCCCTGCCTGCAGAAGCCCTGATTTCACTTCAGCCACAGGACTTGCCATGACGGTGAGAGGGAGGAGCACCTGCTGCCCTTTCCTCACCTGCCTCTCATGGCTGGGACCACAAAGGGAGCCTGGGCTGCTCCCAGGGCAATCAATGGCTGTAGGCGAAGCTGCAGGAAGAGGACAGCCACGCACACACCCCAGAGCTGGGCCAGAACCAGGGCTCTCTCTCACCTTTGAAGACCAACGAATCAAGGGCCTCCCCAAATTTCAGGGGCCTGTGGCACAGGACCCTCCTGTGCCATGTATCTGCAAGCCCAGGCTTTCACGCCCGAGCTTCCGCGCTGTCTCATTCCCTTAGTTTGGGAGGCATTGACGGCGAGAGCGAGGAGTACCTGCTGCCCATTCCTCACCTGCCTCCCACGGCCCTTGACTAGGGGTGGGCAAAATGCAGCCTGACAGCCAGATGTGTCCCAGCTGCCCTTTGGGCTACTAGAAAATATCACATATTAATATTTGGCTGCCTATCATGTAGCCCTTGATGGCTTGCCAAAATTCAGTAAGCAGCTCTTCATCTGTAATGGTTGCCTGGCCTGCTGTAAGGTGTGCACTTGGCCTGCATATTGGTGACCATCCCAGTTAATGTACTGTGTATGAGAGTTTGTTTTTTAATAGTTTTATTTCAGCAAATGTTTTTCAAGGAAGAAATTTCATCTTTACATATGCTCACTTATTTAGGATGCACTGTACTTACAGCATTTTTATTGTTAATTAAAGTACATAATTCACGTTTATATAGAAAAAAATTGTGACCGTAAATAGACAGTTACTGTACTCCATTATTTATTCTGGATTACATTATTAAGAGTACAACTTTGCAGTACAAGGCAAGAATATGTTTAAGCTAAATAAGACCCTGCATATTCAAGATATTTACAAAGAATGACAAAAAAAACACCAATTTTTTTGGTTTTTTGAACTTTAAGAAAAACCAAAACAAACTTGTAGAACATATCCCTGTAGAAAGTGTAATTGCCCATCTGTAACATGATTATGTATCATATTGAAATGTAGTGACACAATCATCAAGAAATAAGAAGTAGTTTTGTAAAAATGAAAATAACTTGCTCAAATAAGAGAATTTTGCATATTCTTGTATTAATAAGCTTGGAATTTGCTATATTGTCATAATTATGCTCAACCTTGATCTGAACTCTTTTGTGCTGAATACTGTACTAACACATGGCAAAAGATTGCTCCTATCCCAAAATATTTACAGACAATGAGTGAAAGAATGGAACCATTTATCCCCATTAGGCAGATACGGAATAGGGTCAGAATAAGATTAAATGGTTTTCCAGGGGTCGTATATAAAGTAATTGGCAGTGCTAAGAATTTAATGTAGATTTCCTGCATCATAGCCCAGGGACTACACCATAAAACCATTTGTATTTTACAATCTTTTTTAAATTGGTTGACGTAATTAATATTCCCTATGACTTCTGGAACAGTGCTGCTAAATTATTATTCATTATTACTTGTTAACATTTATTGCTGCACTGGTACCATATTCAGGGTCTCATTGTTCTAGTTCCTGCATAAATATATAGAAATTTAGTCTAACCCCCAAAGTACAATTTAAAATATTTTATTATGTATTCTGAACTTTCCATAATCAAGTTAGTGGGAGGTCTTTGTAAATTACGTTGCGAGTGCATCTACACGTTCATAAACGTGCAGTGCCTACTGTGCATTAATTTAGTACAAGCAAAAGGAAGGTGCAGTAAATGACCTACTGCGTATTAGTGTAATTGCACACTGTTTTTGTGAAAGTTAATGTGCAGTAGACTAACACATTAATGTAACAGCATGGGTTTTGCATGACACTGTAATGTGCACTCAATTAGCCTAATGCACATCAAGCGTCTCATGTTAACACACCCTCTAGGAACCTGATGGATAAATCGTCAGCTTCCCAGAAAATTGCATTTACCTTTCTCATTATTTTTATGTGTTAACAATCATACAACCAGCTTAAATATTAGGGCTGTGTGAAACAGCACCATTCCACTTCAACTTTCGTTTTGACAGAACAGTGTTTCTTTTCAAGTTTTGTTTCATTTTAAAAGCACTGTTCCATTTCATTTCATCCAAATGTTTCACTCTCTTGGTTTCGATGTTTCACCGATAGGCTATTCCGCATCCAGCACCAGGAAGATCCACTGGACCCAGCTGACAGCATCAGCCTCCTGTGATCTGGCAAACAGATTGAGGTCCCGCATCCCCTGGAAGGAGTCCAGCATGAGCGAGCACGCCCCCAACCTACCTGCCAAGTGACAGGAAGTTAGTGCTGGTTGCTGGGGCCAGTGGCAGCATTGATCTTCCTGGCATGGACTGCACACAGCGCTGGCCCCAGCCAGCAGTACCAGCTTCCTGTCATCCAGCAGGCAGATCAGGGGCCCGCCCATACCCCCAAGATGGATACAGGACTGCGCTGGATTCCTCTAGAAGTACCTGATCTGCCTGTCGAATGACAGGAGGCTGGTGCTGCTGCCTGGGATCAGAGCTGGGCAAAGCCCGCACCCAGCACCAGAAAGGTTGGTGCTGCCACTGGCCCCAGCCACCAGCACCAGCCTCCTGTGATCCAGCAGGCAAATCAGTGGCCCACACCCCTGAGAGAAGTCCAGCATAGCCCCCACAGCCCTTCTGGGGATGTGGGCAAGCCCCTGACCTGCCTGCTGGATAACAGGAGGCTGGTTCTGCTGGCTGGGGCTAGCGGCAACATCAATCTTCCCAGCATGGGCTGTGCCCAGCGCTGGTCCCAGCCATCAGCACCAGCTTCCTGTGATCTGGCAGGCACATCAGGTGCCCCCTGCACCCCCAGAAGGAGTTGGCAGAGCTCCGCAGCTCTCTTGGGGGTGCAGGGAAACCCTGATTGGCTTGCTGGATCACAGGAAACTACTCCTGCTGTCTGTGATCGACACCCAACACTGGGAAGATCTGTGCTGCTGCTGCCCCAGCTGGCAGCACCAGCCTCCTGTCATCTGGCAGGCAGATTGGGGGCCCTGCCTGCATCCCCAGGGCTGCAGGAGCTGTGCTGGACTGCTCCCAGGTGTGTAGACCCCCAACCTGCCTGCCAGATGACAGGAGGCTGATTCTGCCACCTGGGGCCAGCAGTGGGGCGTGGGGCAAATCAGCTTGTGCGGAGACCCACCTCCACCCCAGGATCAGGGAGGTCTCCCACTTGATTTGCCCCAAGTGCCACACCCTCCTCGGGTCAGCTCTAGTATAGGGCCCGGGGCATATCAGCTTATGAAAGATGGAGGCAGGTCCCTGCATGAGCTGATTTGGCCCCAGGAAGCAGAACCAGCCTACTGTCATCTGTCAAGCAGATTGGAGACCCACACTCCCAGGAGCAGTCCAGCACAGCCCCCACAGCACTGCCAGGGATGCAGGCGGGCCCTCAATCTGCCTGCCAGATGACAGGAGGCTGGTGCTGCTGGCTGAGTCCAACAGAAATACCCATCTTTCCGGTGCTGGGTGCAGGCTGAACCCAGTGCTGTTCCAAGCAGCAAGAGCAGCCTCCAGTGATCTGGCAGGCCAATCAGGGCCCCCCCACACCTCTGGGAGAGCTGCAGGGCTCTGCCAACTCCTCTTAAGCGTGTGGGGGGCCCCCAATCTGCCTGCCAGGTCACATGAGGCTGGTGTTGCCAGCTGGGACCAGCAGCGGGCGCAGCCTGTGCCAGGAAGATCAGTGCTGCCACTGGCCCCAGCTGGCAGCACCAGCCTCCTGTCATCCAGCAGGTAGATCAGGGGCTTGTCCACACCCCTGGGAGGGCTTTGGGGGCTGTGTCAGACTTCTCCCAGGGATGCGGGCCCCTAATCTAACTGGCGAATCACAGGAGGCTGGTTCTGCCAGCTGGGTCAGCGACAGTACCAATCTTCACCAGCACTGGGTGCAGGCTGTGCCCAGCACCAATCCCAGGAGGCAGCACCAGCCTTCTGTCATCCAGCAGGCAAATTGGAGGCCCACAGCCCTGGGAAGAGTCCAGCACATCCCTGCAGCTCTCCCTGGGGTGCTAGTGGGCCCCCAATCTTCCTGCTGGATGACAGCTGGAACCAGCACTGAAACCAAGTAAGCCTAGCTTTGAACCTCAAAATGTTTCATAACTTTCAGAATGTTTCAAGTGCCCTTGTTTCATTTCAAAGCTGTTTTAAAGGCTCTTGCTCCATTTTGAGCTCAAAAGACATTGAAACAGCTTCAAAATCAAACAGTGGTAAAAATTTCACATAGCCCTATTAAATATAGAATAATTAACTGGGAAAGAAAAAATTAGGTGTCTTTAAAAATTCAGCTAATAGGGGGTGCAAACAGCTCTCAATATGACATATCTTAGGAGGGTTTCAACACAATTATAATCTCACTAAGATAGGGGCGGGCAATTATTTTGGGCAGAGGGCCACTTACTGAATTTTGGCAAACCATCGAGAGCCACATGACATGCAGCCCAGGGTAGATAAATATTCATTTTCTAAATTTTTTAGGTGCCCCGTGGGCCGGATAGAATGGCCTAGTGGGCTACATCCAGCCCCCAGGCTGCATTTTGCCTACCCGTGCACTAAGAAGACAAAGACTGGTTTAGTTTCTCCAAATATCAGTAGCATAAGGAAAGATCTTGTTTCTATGTAAATCACTGAATGCATATAACTGAGGAAAGTATTATTTCAAGATAACCTTAATATCTCTGTTCTTCTTCTTACCTAGGAAGGGAGACGTACCTGAATAATATGTTCTTACCAAGTAAGATAACAAAAAGGGAAATAGTATGAATGAATCTATTATAACAAAAGCCGCTTTTAAGTTATTCTATAACTGCAGAATTGGCCACAGACACCATTTACAATGAATCCCTAGTCTCATTTGGAAGCTCTAGATGCTATTATAATACAAATAAAGAATAAAAATAATACTGGTGATATATCAGCAAAAAAGAGCAATGTACTCTTGGGTTGAGGAGTGATATCATAAAACAGGGAAAAAACAGCTACTTCATAAACTTTATGGGTCAGAGATCTATCATTTTATTTTTAAAACACAATCCCTTCTTATTAGAGTACTACATAAATGATCATCTATGAGCCGCATCCCATGGAAAAATAAATACAAGACCCTATAATTTAAAGATGTATCATATCATGCATTATCAAAGGGGCTGAATTAAATTTGCAGAGACAATCTTAATTCTGGAATGTATTGATTTGTGAACTATCCACTGCATAACATTCTGAATGTGTTCTTCTGTGTACTAGATGCATAAATGAGGTCAATATTTCATTGTGAATACTGTATTATCAGTCTAGTTTAATACTATTCTTATTCTAGAATGTAATGCCACCCTGATGGACCTTCTACTTAACTCCATATTAAAATTAAAATAAATTCAATATTAAAATAGAAACATTGAAAAAATAAAAGATGGCTTTTTATTTCTTTACAGCATACAAATAATCTGCTTAGTAGTATATGAAATATAAGGAGCCATGATTCCACAAGATATGCAAGTCTATAATTCCATGGCTCTGCCTCTTCTTTACAGTACCTGTACATTTCCTTGTGCTGGGAAAGCTGCCATTTTCTGATACAGTTGCTACAAAGGAGACACACAGCAACAGTCTTTCATGGACACAGGAACATTTGTTCTATCTTATTTTATTATTTCAGTAACTGAAATGATATCATTACTTCCCATTTCTGGGAAAACATACCAGACCCATGGTACCAATATTTACTCTCTGGAATAGATAATACGATTTAAACATTTATAGAGTTACTATGAGTTGTAGGTTATATAACAATCATGCATGAATCAGTGTTCATATGCTTTGCAGAAGTATATTAGAGGGGATTTGAAGAAAAGGTGAAAATGGGATTAGATACTATGGCAATGTATGCAGTGCAAAGTTATATCATTTGGCACATGCAAGGATGGGACAGTACCAATACCTAACAGGTGAAAAGACACCAAGATAAGGAATATGTAAACGAAGGACAGAAGATCAAGATGCAGCAAGGGAGGTTTAAGTTGGATTTAGGAAAAACTTTCTCACTAGAAGGGTCGTGAAACACTGGAACTGGTTACCTAGAGAAGTGGTAGAATCTCCATCCTTGGAGGTTTTTAAAGCCAGGCTTGACAAAGAGAGAAAATATATGGAAAGAATGACAAAAGAAACAGAATAAAATAGAAAATTAAGAAAGAATATTTTCTGTTTTACAGGAGCTTGCCATCCTACTCCTCTATTGTTTTTAGTATTCCACCTTACTTGCTATTACTTTGAGGCATATCATGCTATTTATTTAGGTTTCTCAGAAAGTGATTTTGCATACATCTTTAACACTACATCCCCTCTGTCCCAGGTCATTCTATTTCACAGTTCTTTTCACATTGGCAACTCCTATTTGTGTCTTATTAATACTTATTTCAGCTTTTTCTTTAGAACACTGCATTGGTTTCTCTTTTTCAGTCAATTTTATATATTCTCTTGCTGTCCATTTTCCTACTTTTCTTTTTCAAATCCTTTTATTTCCTTGTATTGTACTGTTCATATTATCCACATTTCAGTTTCTCCTCATATATATCATTTTGATTTCTTTGTCTTTGAAACTCCTCACCATGCAGTTCTCTGACAGGAAAATTAAATGGAAGCATTAGAAGAACAGAATAACTGCTTAAGATATAAGAAAAATATCTCTCACCAATCTCATCTGGTAGGGGAATTGTTTGAACTGAGGGAAAGCCCCAAGAAGAAAGGAAGGACATGCTGCAAGATAGGTTTGAAGTCTTACCCTTTCTTGTTTTTCTTTTTTTTTACCTTTCACTTGGAACACCTTAGAAGTTTGATTCTGAAAGGCTCAATTTGAATATTTATGCATGTATACCATCTTGTAATGTACATAAAAGTATAAGAAGTGCCACACTGGGTCAGACCAATGGTCCATCTCGCCTAGTATTCTGTCTCTAACAATGGCAGAAATGGAAACTATAGCAGGAGAGCATTGAGCATAGAGTAATCTGTACCTATTCAATCTCTTCCCAAGAATCCGCCATGATTGATATAGAAATGCCAGAGAAAACATATCCAACCATTCTGTTCAATAGCCATAAGACACTTATAAATGTTTGCTGTTATTCAGTGATGGAAACATATATATCTTGATCATACATGAGTATAGTACATCTCTCAACAACTGTCATACCCATCTACTGGAAAACTATACGCACATTCTTTTCTCTTCATATATAAGGGAATTATTTCTTTACTTGATTGCTCTTTCAGCCCTAGAATTATTGCTAGCAGACACTATTTGCATTGATATATGCATTGTTAAGTTTATTAGTTTCCTGTGTTTTTTACTTCATTTCAATTTAATACAGCCATTTCTGGACTGCAAGCTTACCATGCCTGGCAGTGGCACCCTGCAGCAAGCCACATGGCTCTGCATATGCTATTGGCCAGACATAAAATAGTACAGCTGTATTGCTTGGTGGCAAGAGTGGGCTAATGAGCACTGATGCCCACCAGTGCTAACTAGGCACCCTCAACTCTGCACAGACCTAACCGTATTGCTTCATACAGAGCTATACAACATATTTGAGAGTCTTGCTTCCAGGCATGCTAAGCATGTGGTCTAGAAACAGCCACACATTATATTCAGAGAAAGTCTGTTCTTCTTCTTCCAGTTGCTTCTTCTCTGACCCACACAGATCAGAAATGTCCATTGTCAACTCTGATTTTGTCCCATAAAACTGTCAGTTCCTATTCCACAGAGATCAACTATATCAATGGCAGAACTTCCAAAGTATTGACTCTAATGTTAGCAGAGTTATACCTGAGATTAAAACCTATTACATTTAGGTTTATGAGGATTTGTACATTTTTAAATGTATTGAAAACATTATGTGTATAAGGGAGCAAAAAAGCTTGTCTTTACCTGTGGATAAGCTATACAGAAAGACTGCAGTTGAAAGTAAGCATAAAATCTCTCAAAGGAACTATGTAAATTGATTTCTAGGCTAAATATGATAAAAGGAAAAATTGTAGCTTAAATTGTTATTTGCCTTTTATATAATTATTTCTTGATTACACTCTTCGTGTTCTTATTTTTTTAATATTTGAGCCTTTAAGATCTATGATGCCAACATGACAATTTTCTACTTACAAAAGATATTTTGCACTGTTGTTAATGGACCAAACTATCACTATAGTTAGTAGAGTTATTAGAAATATTAGATACATGTTTAGAATCGAATTGTAGAAGGTATTTAATTATCACAAATGATTCCCCGTTTAAAGTTTTCCAGAGAAAACTCTGAGCCATTAGAGTGTTCACTAAAAGGCATAAGGAAGTGCTCTTTTGGCACTGTACCCAAAGAAATTAAAAGCTAAAGCTTGACAGACTGTCTATGATTTGACGCCTGGAGTATGATTTGATGCCTGGAGTCTACTGCCACAAAAGGTAACAAAAGCCTGTTCTAAATGAACAAAATTAAAGGTCATGTTCATTTTGTTGCCAAACAAAAGCACTAGCAATTTAAGACTTCAGACTTTACCAAGACAACATATTTTTTACTTTAATTTGCAGAGAAATGCATTAGTCTACACTGTTCCAGTAATTTTTTTAATCCCTTTAAGACACTAGACTAGTGATCTGTATAATATCACCCCCATCAGTGAACAACTGGCTTTTAGCAACAATATTAGCAGACTTTGCAAACCCTTTCTAGGATTTGCCATCAAAAAGAATGAGAAGGGGAACAGGAAAACACAAAAGGCATCTTCATAACAAATGACAGGATAAAGAAAATATAGCTCCCACTGACCTTATTTGGAAGGATATTGTGGTTGACATCTGTTACTCAGCCTGTCATAAAGCTTCCAGGAGCTTATATTAATGTTTTATTACACAGTCCTATTCTCACTACATCTTAAAGTCACATAATATTTTAGCTTTATTCTCTGTCTGCAAGAAACAATGAGAAGCTGTTCACTTAGTTAGCAGTGCTCCATTAATCTGAAGCTGAGAATGTGAGGGGTCATGTTGGTCAACATTAGAAATCAGGAAGTGCCATCATCTGGAATTATGTCTATTTTGCAATGCAGAAAGATACTCAGGCTGCAATAAAAATGTACTCAGACTGAATTTATATCTTTGTACACTTTTTTTTTTTAAACACTGGAGTCTGTAATATATCTCTGTATGCTGCCTGACTTTCAGAGTCATCTTGTAAACAAGGTGATTTCATCTCCATTAGCAAGCTAACCCACTGAAGTACAGAAATATAGTAACATTACTATAAGCTACAAAGGCACTGTAAGGCTTGAACGTGGAAATAGGGAAATAAACACAGGGCACGTAAAGACATTAAACCAGTCTAAGTTAACTTAGGTAGATCTAAACCCATAACCATACAGAAGTTTGTTGCATGAAGACCAGTCTAAAAATAGTGCAAGTAATTTGAGATAGACCTGGTGCCAGGTACACTCAAGTGAGATCAATTTAGGTTAGACCAATGTATCAAATGTCTGTACTGTTCCCATATCAATTCAAGTTAGATTGCTGTCCTCTGGCATCCCAGACTGCTTTGTGGCCCCCCTACTGCCCCCTCATAGGGAAGTGTGTTAGTATTCAGCCTGTGCTTGGCTGCTCCAGCTGAGTGACTAGCAGGACCCACCCACTGGGCTATCCCGGTGCTCAGTAAGCACAGCTCCTTTCCCCAGCCCTGCTCCTGCCTCCAGACATCTGTCAACCACAGGTAGGTAGCAGGAAGAAGTGAGGAGTCTGTCTCCCTCATGAGCCCTGGGACTTGGGCATCAAAGTTCCTGGGCTGTGCCCCCACACCTCCAACATCCCATCACAAAGCACTCACAACATACACACAGAGCCCAACGCTGAGCCCAGGAGAACCCCAGCGCTTAGGACCAGCCCCTCAGACCCTGACCCTGGCACCCATGATGATGATGGACAATCACTCGTGAATGAGTAAGATTGTCTTCCAAAGATTTTGATAGTGAGTCCACAGTTGGCTCCATAGTTCAATTCTAGATTCACATGTCTTGTCGCAATGAGAACAAGTGTTTCCAGGAGGGATGGGCACTGTGTTGCTGTGTTGGATGTTCTAATGTTCTTTTCATCTGTTCCTCTTTTCCTCTTTTGTCTGTCATTGAGCTCTTTCAAAGTGTTGAGACCCCTTCCAAAGAGCCTTCCTCCATTTGGGTCGGTCCTTAGCAAGGATCTTCCAAGTTTTGATATCGATGTTATACCTCTTCATGTTTGCCTTCAGGGCATCTTTGAAGCACTTCCTTTGCCCTCTGCTACTTCACTAACCTTCTTTCAACCATGAAAAAAAAACTCTTTCAAAGGAGTCAGGCATGTGAACAACATGACCTGTCCTGAAAAGTTGGTTTTGGTTGATCATGGCCCCAGTGCTGCTGGAATTTTTTTTGGCCAAGATGCTGATATTTGTGCATCTATCCTCCCAGCTAATCCAAGTGATCTAGCGAAGGCACCTTTGGTGGTACTTTTCCAAGCTCTTGAGATGTCTTTTATATGTGATCCAAGTTTTCCGAACCACACACCAGAGTTGGAATGACAATGGCTGAATAAACCAAGAGCTTCATTTTAGCAAGGATGTCATGATCTAAGAAGACTCTCTTAATCAGATGTCCAAAGGCTGCACTCACACATTTCAAGCAGTGTAGAATTCTGCATCAATGTCTGCCTTTGATGAAAGATGGCTTCCAGGATAGGCAAAGTGATCCATGTTCTCCAGCAATTCTTCATTGATTTGAATGGTGCGAGGGGAGGGGGGAGGTTGTTTCTCCATTTGGAGCAGGTTGGTAAAGTATTATGTTTTCCTGATGTTTACAGTTAGGCCAATACTCTTGTAGACTTCCGAGAATATATTAAAAATGGTTTGAAGTAGGGCTGTGCAAAACAGCACCATTTCATTTTGACTACCATTTCACCATTTCGAAGGGGCAGTGTTTTGTTTCACTATTTCGAAGCACTGTTCCATTTCATTTCATTGAAATGAAACTGTTCACTGTTTTGACTCTGTTTTGATGCGTTTTGATATTTTGCCCATAGGCTATAACAGAGAATCACAAAAATGCATATAATTTTGTCATTTCTGGGGCTGGGACCAGTGCCAGCACCCGAGTCTGCCCAGCACTGCCCGGTTCCAGCCAGCAGTGGCAGCATGCTTTTATCCTGCACACAGACCCCAGAGGCCCATGCTCCCTGGGAGGAGTCTGGCACAACCCAACAGCTCTCCGGGGGAGCGTAGGCTCCCAAATCTGCGTGCAATGACAGCAGGCTGCCACTGCTGGCTGGGGTCAGCAGCAGCACCAGTCTTCCCAGTGCTTGGCACAGGGTTTCAGCAGGTTACTGCTGCCGGCTGGGGAAATAGTCCAGAGCCACCACCATCACCAGCTGGCAGTGGCAGCCTGCTGTCATCCTCCATCATCTAGGGACCTATGCCCCCAAAAAGAGCTGGGGAAAGTAATCAGAGACCCGGGGGAAAGATTAGGGAGCTGGTGAATCCAACTGGGAACTTATAGACTTCAGAGACTACTACTTGAAAATTCCCCCAGGACCCAGTTTGATTTCCCAGGTCCCAGTTTGATTCCCAAAGCCCTGTTAGATTCCCCCAGCTCTCTGATCACTTCCCCAGGTCTTCCCAGGGGGTGCAGGCCCCCAGATCTTCATGCTGCATTTCAGCAGGCTGCCACTACAGGCTGGGGCTAGTATCAGCACTGCAGTCTTCCCGGTACTCAGCGCAGCCTGCATCAAGCAGCTGCTGCTGCCCCCAGCATGCTGTGGTAGCCTGCTGAAACCCTGTGCACAGATTGGGGGCTTGTGCCCCCTGGGAAGAGCTGGGGAAATGATCAAAGAGCCAGGGGAAGCGATCAAAGAGCGGGGAAATCGAACCAGGAACTAGATGTCAATATCAGAGCAGTCCTTCTGCCCTCTTCCCGCCTCCCTCTCCCTAGTTTCTGTTTAGTTGCAAACAAGCCCGGCGTCAAAACTTGAAATGTTCCAAAACTTTCAGAACATTTTGAGTGCCCTTGTTTCATTTTGAAACTATTTCAAAGCCTTTCATTTCATTTTGATTTCACTGTTTTGAGCTTGAAACACATCAAAACAGCTGCAAAACAAAACACCCATCAAAAATTCACACAGCCTTAGTTTGGAGGTCTGTTTCAGATTGAGTAAAAACAGCATTATCATCCCCATACTGGAGCTCCATTATGGAAGTTGTTGTGGTCTTCATTTTGGATTTTAGTCAGTTGAGGTTGAAGAGTCTTCCGCCCATCCTATATACCATTTCAATTCCTGGTGGAGCTTTCCCTCAATGAGGTGCATTATGGTGGAGATGAAGATGGAAAACAAAGTTGGAGGGATGATGCAACCTTGCTTCACTCCAGTTTTCACCTCAAATGGTTCTGTTTGATTCCCGTTGCTGAGAACCTTTGCCGACATGTTGTCATAGAGAAATCTCAAAACACTGATGAACTTGTTTGGGCAGCCAATTTTGGAAAGGATTTTCCATAGGGCTTTGCAGTTTACAAAAACTAAGGTTTTAGAGAGGTAGATGAAGGCCAAATAGAGAAGTTGATTTTGCTCACAAAACTTCTCCTGGTTTTGGCATGTTGTAAAGATCATGTCCACAGTTCCTCAAGATGGTCTGAAGCAGCTTTGAGATTCTGGAGGAATTTTTTCTGCAAGTGGCAGAAGGTGGTTATGGCCGATGACTGTTCCAGTAGTGGCCAGGAATGAAATGCCTCAGTAGTTTCCTCAATCAGCTCTGTTCCTCTTTTTGAAGATAGTAACAATCAAGGCACCCCTTAGGTCAGCTGGGATTTCTTCCTTGTTCCAGATTTTAAGGATGAGGACATGGAGCTGACATGTAAGTTGTTTTCCTCCTCCTTTGAAAATCTCTGTGGGTATTCCATCAACACCGACTGCCTTGTCATTCTTCATTTTCCCATTGGAACTCCTGAACTCTGCCATGGTAGGTGGCAAACTGAGGTCTTCTCTGATTGCTTTTTGCAAGTTATTGATTTTATCTTCATCGACAGTTGAGTCTGATTTAGATGGTGCTGGAAATGTTCTTTCCAGCGAGCATTAATGGATTTGCTGTCTTTCAGGAGCATGTTGTCACTTTGTGAGATTTTTTATTTTAAATTCTTCTGCTTTCCTTTTTCACAACTTTTTCAGCATGTATAGGTAGATGATGTTTGTATTTATTTGTTTTAATCTCTAAAATTACCTTCCAGGTGATATGTTATAATTACCCATTCTTGAAGAGTCTAAACTAACTGCTCATACCTGAATTTAATCAAACATTACAGTTGATTTCTTAAGGGTATGTAAACAAGAAAAGTACAGGAATGTAAATGGAATAGTGAGCCCTAAGTTATACAACTGCTGTCCCATGTCTCAGACATTTAAGGGAAAGGAGAAAGCTTTGTTGGGGATAATTGTAAGGAGCTTTGTTTATAGTATCACTGGAGGAAAGGATCTAATTGCATGTAATTCAGTTCAACATGTAAAAGAAGTCTTTCTAAACCAATCCCTGGCTGGTCTATGCATGGAAAAACCTAGCACACAGAGTTGGCAAATTAAGTTGATATCCACTTTCCCTCTGTTAATCAGTGTTAAAAACTAGGGGTGTACCAATATATTGGTCATTTTTCAGACTGACACCAATAAAATGAAAATTAACATTATCAGTAATCAGCCTTTTTTTGGCCAGCATAGCTAATAATGTGACCAAAAAATGTCACATGCACACACACACCCGCAGCATGCACGTGGCCAGGAATAAAGCTCAGCAGGCTGGAGAGCAGTGTCCAGCCAGTAAGTCTGTGGGAAGGAAGGGGTGTTAGGGAGTGGAGGGGCATGGTAGGGGGGCCAAATAGGGCCCCCATGATGAGGGAGAGAATGGAGCAGGGGCACGGGCAGGTGCTGCACAACCAGGGCAGTGAATAAGACCCTGCCAGAAGCAGGACAGAGCCGCAGGTGGCTCATCTGGGGGGTACAGGGGAGTGGGGAAGGGGGTACCTCTCTGCTGCTGCAAGCACCTCTGGTGGAGGCATGAGGGGCATAGTATCATAGTATCATAGTGTCTAGAGTCGGAAGGGACCTGGGCAGATCATCTAGTCCGACCCCCTGCCTTGGCAGGAAAGAGCACCGGGGTCA
>JAGPOW010003316.1:153569756-153584829 GCA_030014935.1 Caiman crocodilus | reverse complement strand
TGTAACCTGTCAAGGTCAGCCTGGAGCCTACCACTCCCTTCTAATGTGCCCACATCCCCCCACAACTTTGTGTCATCAGCAAACTTGAACAGGGTGCTTATGCCCCCCTCCCCACCCCTCCATGCCCCCTGGCTGAGCAATCCACAGCTCTATCCTGCTCCTGAAGAGGTCGCATTCACCATCTTGTGTGGGCAGTGCCCGTCCCTGCTCCACTCCCTCCCTCACTGTGGGAGCCCCAATCTGCCCCCTTATGCCCCTTCCCCCTTCAGTGTGTGTGTATGGTGGATTGTGGGGGGTGTCTGTGTGTGAATGCAGCTGACTCCAGCATGTGGGGCTTCCCTCCCATCCCACACAAGTTGGGGGAGCGCTGGCACATGGGGCTGCACTGCTCACGCCCAGTTTCCCTGCCTGCTGCCAAGAGTGAGCAGGATGATGGGGAAGCCTGCAGAAGTGGCAGCAGCAGCCCTGCCCGAAAGCTGCTGCTGGCTAGGCATGGTCCTTCCACCCATGAGGGTGGGAAAAAGGCACAAAAGGGTATGTTGGGGTGGGGGCTGTATACATGGGCACCTCACTCCTACCCTTGTGAGGAAAAGGGCTAGGTGGAATACAATTTGTTGGTAGGTGCTGCAGGCCAGGTGTAGATGCAGCTTGATCCACTCATACATGACATTCTATTAGGCAGTCCTCCACTAGCCCAAGAGTGGACTTGACCCAATTTATATCTCTGTACATATAAGGCACCCTCTACACGTTAGAAGTGTTGCTCAATGAATGCATTAATTTTCCCTGTCCATTATGGCTTGGGACCCTCAATTAATGGGTTACTTGCACAATTACCTTAAGACCAGCTACACATAGTGCAAAGTAGCTATCACACAATAAAAAGCTCCAACCAGCTATAAAGTTAGATTTCAAATCGCATACTAACTTTATAGCTGACTGCCATCAAGGTTTGATTTGCACATGTAGCTGGGTTTCCCCTGCAACTGGGAGCCCCATCACTGGACAGGGCTTCCAGGCACAAGGATGTCTCATGCCCAGCCTGAAAACACCAGGCCCAGGATAAAGCAGCTGCCATGGTCCCCGGGTGCATGAAACCCCAGGGTCCTGGGGAGCACTAAAGGATTGCAGCAGCCATGGTCCCCCAGGTCTGGGGGTTTCACATACTCCTGAGCCTGGGAGATTGTGGCTGCCACAGGCTCTCAGCCACAGGAGTGCATGGAGTGCCCCCGCGGCTGGAAGACCCTCAACAGAGAGGGCTCCCAGCTGCAGGAGGATGCTTCTTGCCAGTGCTAGGGGAGCCCAGGATTGGGTTCCTACTGCATCGGCAATAAGGTATGATGGGACTGAATGTGCAAAAATTATGCCTCCTGCCATTCATGTGGGGCATGGCAGGAGGTACAATTGTGTGGATCGGGTGTTTGATCCCATTACATCTGCACCTGCATGTGTAGAAGGGGCCTAAGGTAGGTAAAAGTCAGCTTCTTCAGACTTGTTAACATGTCTCCAACAAAAGTAATTTGTTTATACAAAGGAGGGGAGCTTTTGCTGTCAAAAGAACTGTGGCTCTTCCTATTGTATCACTCATACTTCCCCCTCCAAAACTGGCAGTTATTCTGAACAGAATAGAATGAAATCACTAGAGAGGATCAAAAAACACAAGCTTAGGGGGGACCTGGTAGCTGCCTATAAATATATAAGGGGTATACATCAGGATCTGGGAGAATGCCTGTTCATCAGAGCGTCCCAAGAGAAGACAAGGTCAAACGGTCACAAACTCCTCCATGACCATTTCAGGCTGGATATAAGAAAGAACCTTTGTACTGTCTGAGCCCCCAAGGCATGAAACAGACTGCCACCAGAAGTGGTGCAAGCACCTACTCAGGACTCCTTTAAGAGACATGTGGACATTTATCTTGCTGGGATCCTTTGACGCCAGCTAACTTCCTGCCCCTGGGGCAGGGGGCTGGACTTGATGATCTTCCGCAGTCCCTTCCAGCCCAAAAGTCTATGAAATCTATGAACACTTCATTGCGGTATTCTAGTAAATCCAGAGATGTGAATCTAGGGCTCATATCCCAGGTGCCTCACTTTTCTTTGACAATATATTTCTTATATCTCCTTCTTTTGTATCAAAGGCTATGCTGATATTGCAGATTTATGGTATGGTATTACATCTGCCAGCGGTGCCCTCAAACCTGCCTTGCTGCTCCATGCACACTTCCCTATCTCTTCCTGACCAACGAACCAATATAGCCGCACGCTTGCTACCCTAGAAACAGCCACTCACACAGGTTACACAGCTGTTAGCATGGGTAAGTGCTGCTCCCAGGCATGGTAAGTTTGTGACCCACACATGCCCTAACAAAACTCCTGTTCAGAGAGAGAGGGTGTGTTTAATGTTGTGACTCTTTGCTAGGCCCAGTCCGAGTGGCTTGTGGTCAGTGTCACCAGATTTGCCCATCACTTTGGGGTGTGCTCATTTTTTAGGGATATGTTTCTAGGGTCTTTGCAATTCTATCAATGTGCTGCTTGCGTTACTTGTGTTTTTATATGGAGCTGTATCTCTCCCTTCTGCATTCATTCCCAATAGAGCTATCTTGCAGGACTGCTTCAGTGGGGCTGGGTTTCTCCAGCCACCAAATCAGTCTCTCTCTTTCTCTCACCCCTGCCCCGATCCAGCTGGGTTGATCAGCGTATACAGGCTGACACCCTTATATTTCAGGAATCAGTTCATTAAAGTAACAATAAAATGCAGTCAGATGAAAGCACACAAGTGAACAGAATACTTCTGAATCTGGCTGGGTGTCCAGCTGACACCCTTATGGGCCAGCATTCAGTTTATTAGGGCATGTCTGAGCCAAACTGGGTCAATCAGCCTATACAAGCTAATTCCCTTATATGTCTCAAACTCAGCACATCTCAATCTTTTACCCTAACTGTCCTAGCAGTGGTAGCCTCTTGATAAGCAGACCACACAGTATTTCTGGGCTTCACAGGGATCTTTGGCTTAGGGAAAAGCATCGCTGCAGACCAAGTGAGGAAGAGGAAGTAGAGAAGGAAAAATACACCTGGTTACCACCAGTTTGACTATAAAAGTTATTTATTGCTAAGCATATGAAATGTATAATGGTATTGGTAGAAATAGACATGCAAGGGAAAATAAACAAAAACAATTACAATATTACCTTGGTTTAATTGAGTATTTGGGGAAACCTAGCTCAAGCTTGATTAATACAATTTAGGTTCAGAAAGCTATGCCTAGAGAGAAAAAGAGAGAGAGAAAGAAAGAGAGCAAGAGCTGCGATCTCACCATTCCAAGGCACTCGGGTGATCTTTTGACAAGCAAAGTTTTTAACACGACTGTGGAAGGGAGACAATCTGCTCTCAGCTTCTCAAGAACAGTGGTGGATGGTGTCAGAGAGATTTCTCTCTTGAAGCACAGTTTACTGCTTTACAGCTTTCTTATACCCTTAGTCCAGCCTCTTTCAAGCATTCTTCTAATTGTGTAAACCAAGAGGGTCCCAAGCCATAACTGACAGGCAAAATCCTGTTATAAAAACAGTTTAAATTTAAGTGAATTACCTTTCTCAGTGACAAGGGGCTATCTGGCTTGCAACATCTTAAGAAACTGATTAACAACCAGGAAAAACATCAAGTTTTAAGGAGTAACCAGACACTTAGGAGCCAGACTGAAATTATTATGACTATAAAAGATATACTGGAATGGATACCACAGTTTCTTCTCAGATGGCCTAGCTATGCTTCCACTGTGAAGTCAGCATCAGTGTTTTGTATTTTACCTGTTGTGAATAAGCCTCAGTTTAGCATGACTTTCAGATTTTACTGTAGTCTTTTAACACTCAAGGGGATTACTTGGAGAGTTCATAAACTTTGTGGGGAGAACTTCCACCAGTCATCCTGGGAAAAGTATGACAGCATTTGTGGTCAAGGCTCCTGAAAAAGTTCTTTGTAAGTCCAGCAAGCTGGGTGCCAGGGCTCCCTCAGGAACACAGAGCTGACAGGTAACATCAGTTCCTGCTTGCCAGTCACAGGGAAAGATTAATTTCCACAAAGTGGCCAGAAGAAAACAAAAGCAATTCAGCCATACATTTGCCAGAGGAGTTAAGCCAAAACACAGGAGTAGCTAATTGGGACACATGCTGTACTCTGTGACCTACTGGAAACTGCAACAAGCATCAGAAACAAAAGCGATTTTTTGCTATCCTTCCCTCATTTTTGCTGGTCTTGTGTGCCTCAAGAAGAGACTTTATTTTCTGCAGGAAGAGCCTTGGATGCAAGTTTCCCTTTTCAACATGCTAGGGGGAAAAGTAAACGGAGATTTAATTTGGAGGGCTGAGTGTAGACAGTAGCTCCTGTTTTCTTTAGTATGAGCATGCAGTTTGCATTTAACGGTAAAGAAGTAGCCTAAGGCAGAAAAAAAATAGACTGAAAATATCATTGGCTCGGTGACTGATGCAACCAAGACCAAAACAATCAAAGCCAAATGATGGAAGCAGGAAAATCCATCCGGTGGGCATCACAGTGCTTGCACTCCTTCAGTACATGCACCCAGCCTTGCAGCAGTCACCTTCCAGCTTGGACTCTCTTCTTTTCAGGAAAAACCATACCAATAACATTATTACCAGAACAACCGAAGCCAAAAAACAGAAGAAGGAAGCTGCCTGAGTGGGTATCAGAAGGCATACCACCACTCCAGTACACATACCCAGTTGTACAATGATCCCCAGTCCTCCCATTTTCTCAGAAACTGGCCTTCCTCTGTAGTGGACACCACCTGGCAGGGGCAGAGCCCTCTGGACCCCATTTTCAAAAGTGATGGCAAGGCCCTAGGTCTGCTAGGCCAGTGGTTCCCCAGCTGTGGTCCGTGGGCTGGTGGTGCACTTAGGGCAAGCCTGCTGGACTGCACCCACTCCACTCCCAGATCAATGAAGGGTGGAGCCGGAGCCCCTACATCCCAGGGCGCCCCCCCTCGGCAGGCAAGTGGACCGCGCTCAGCCCCTGTGCACCTGCTGCTCTGGCCCCGCCCCTTCCGTTCTGTATGCAAATGAGGCGCGTAAGGCCTGCCGCCTTCTGTGGCCGCGCCTCGGACCGTACCATCGCGCCAGAAGAACACTGCTCCGCGAACCCACGCTCCCCCTCCTGCGCGGCGCTGGGCGCGTGGTACTTCCCACCTCTGAGAACGGGTCCTCACGGCAGCCCGGCTGCCCTCTCAGTGCCTGATTAGAAAGTCTATCCGGAGCGCAGCCACGGGGCCTGCCCCGCCTCTCCCGCGCCGTCTGAGTAGCTCGGAGTCGCCCCACCCCCGTCCCGTGCGTAGAGGGCATGCGATCAGGCTGGCCATAGACCAGCTCAATAAAGGCGGAAGTGGTCGCCAGGGCCCCTTCGGCGGCACCGGGCTGACGTGGGCTCTGGGAGCGGTCAGGCCGGGACCATGTGAGTGACAGATCTTTTCCCCTGGCCCCCAACTTACCTCCTCCCCGCCCCAGCCCGGCGCGGCACTAACCCGCTCTGCTCCCGCAGGTCGAAAGTCACCTTTAAAATCACGCTGACGTCGGACCCGCGGCTGCCCTACAAAGTGTGAGTGACGCGCGGGGTCGTCCCGCCCTTCCCCCCCAAGCCCCGTCCCTCCAACGCCGCTCCCCACAGACCGACCTGTATCCAGCTGCCGGGGTCGTCCCACCCCTGCCTGGCTACACGTGCGTGCGCCCTGCCTCCAGTTGCGCTGCCCCCAGCCCCAGGCAGCTCCTAGCGAGCGCAAGCCGGGAAATGCCGGGAGAAACTTTGAAGCTGAGCTCACCACAATCCCAGGCATTTGATCATATTAAAAACAAAAATCTCCAGGATCAAGGTGGGGAGATCTAAAAAGAAGGCATGTCCAGGAAAACCCAGACATATGGTATCCCTAATATTGTCAGGCTTCCTGCAGAGAAGAAAGAGCAGGCCCTTGCCTGGGATTCCTCTGGCCTTCCTGTAGAGGCACCACGTGCCTTGCATGTCACAGAACTGCCTGCAGTGCTCACCCAAACCAACTGCGGGTGGGGTGCCACGTATGACATGGATCTTGGCGCAGATGCCATTTGCAGCACATGCCCAGAACAGGTTGTGCCACCTGTTGCATGCTGCATGTGGTGTCGAGCCCTGGCTGAATGGGGCCATGTGGGTCTGACACCCATGTTCGGTGCTACTGGTGTCCAGGACTCCCAGTTCGAGTGGGCTTGGCTGCTTGCATGGTTGCACACCGTGGGTTTGAAGTTAGTTATTTGGAATAGATTCAGTGCATCCTTGCAATTTATTAAGTGAAAATATGCAGAAAGCAGGGCAGGATGCCTGCCCCTTGGAGACTAACTGATTCAGAGGGGTGTGAGGTTTCATAGGCAGCATCCTACTCGGTCAGGTGCTGTGCAGCTTTATCAGGTGCTATATAAGGAAAAGCCTTGGATCTAAATCAGTGGTACCCAACCTGCAGTAGGAGTGTCACAGGTAGCGCAGTCAGCCCCTGTGTGGCACATGGTAGATCAGTGTGGGGCAGGCAACACTGGCAAATATGGCAAGAGAAAGTGATTGGAGCGGCACTTAGGAAGTGTTTGGGACTAACTTGTTGACATGCCTGTGAGAGAGATTGGCCTCCCACTAATCTAAAATAAGTGGTGTGCCATGTGTAAATAAGCAGAATTAAAATGTGAAGAATACCAGCCTAACTTATGGCTAGAGAAAACAATTTATGCAGCTTGGTCACAACCTAAAAGGCCAGTTTTGTTGTCATTTCACAGTGGCCCTGACCCTCGGTGCCTGTTGGTAGAGAGTCCCCACCCCTTGGCGCTGATTGGCAGAGAGGTCCCCGGAGGAGGAGGAGCAGGGACAAGGGGGCAGCCACCATATTGACAGCTAACTGTCCTTTGTGCGGCACTTCTCCTTGGTGCTGTTTGGCAGAGACACAAGCGGCAGCTGCCCATTGTACAGCCCCACCAGCCAGAATATTCCCCTCCTGAGTAGGCTGCAAGGCTGGTGAACCAGGACTTTATTTCTGTTAAATTTGGGGGTTTTTTGGTTGATTTCCTGGGAAATCATGGCCAAGGCTGTTTTTCACAGCAATTGCTATTTAAGTAGGTTCCTAATTGTGGTTTAATACAGGACTGACAGATTTTAAATTTGTCTTATAATTTTGTTTGAAAAATACTTTCCAAACAATTTCCACGCAGGGCCAAACCAGAGGTCCATCTAATCTAGTGACGTGCCAACAACAGAGATGTAGGGTTTACAGAAAATTTTGAGTTGGACAGTTTTCCAGAAAAATTTCCGGTGCCCTAAATAGAGCGTGATCTGATTTAGCACAGTTTTTTGACCTGTATTTAGAAAACAAAATTAAAAAGTACCCCCATGTTAATTTTATGTTCCAGTAGTTGCAAATATTTGAACTGAAATATTTGATTAGGAGCTAATGATCCACAATGATCATTAATTGCTGCTGTGCTCCCTCAATTACCACAGTGGCAAGTCAGTTAATTAATGAAAGCTATAAGGAGTATACAGCAGGAGCCATGAGATCTGGTGAGAGCATACAAGGGGAGAGCCTGCACTGGGAGAGAGCACAGGTTCAAATAGTTGCACCGCGAATATTCAAAACCATGAATGGAGAATCTGTGAATGGTGCGTTTCCTGTACACAATAATATATCCTTCCCTTACATTGTTTGTTTTAAATTTATGAAAAAAAACAAATACACTGAAAACTGTTGACACACGAATTTTAGCACACCCAAAGAATTGTGCATGAAGTAGATGAGTGGACAACCAAGGCATATCAACAAGAGTTGAACATTCTTTCACTGAGGTCATTGCAGCACCTCCATTTTCACTGTTACTATGTGTAGAATCACTTGTACTACTACTTAGTTCTATTTCAGAATCGGATTGAGGCAAATCTGATGCAGAACTACTTGAACCACATTTTTTTTTTTTTGCTAAAGGATCATTTTATCAATGAATCTATGGGCAAGGACACTTTATCACGTGACATCTTCTTCATTAATAGTGATTCTGAATGATTCTCCAAAAGCAAGAGATTTTGAGAAGTAGAAACAAGCTTAGCAATGCATTCATTTGTTAGTCTGTTCCTCTTTTGTCTTGATTGACCTCAAAGCCTTCCAGTTCTATTCAAAGGAAGCTGCTGTTGGTGAAATGCGTAGAATCCTAAGAGCAACTCTGGACAACAGTCAGGGGTTACAGTATCCCTTCCTCTACGTAAGAGGAGACATTCTCTGCTGCCTGCCAAATTGTCTTTCTCCAAAGTTTTTCTTTTGCACAGTATTCAGCAGTGTCTGCTATTTCGTCAATGTTGGGGACGTTCTTCGCTACTTGTATTGAGAGCAGTAGATAATTCATCTTCTGATTTAAATATTGTCCTTGTCAGAGCAGATTGGTTAAAAAGGTGCCTCGGCACAGCTGTATCTGGCACATTGCAAGTCCTGGGTGCAGGGATTTTCCCTGTAAGGTGGGAAAAGTCCATGGCTCAAGATCAGGTTGCCAAAGGTTTGCAGCTGCACCAGTGAGTGCATACTCATGATTAGCTTAGACTAAATTATGCGTGCATGGCGGTTGACATTTGGCTCGCTGGCCGCATAAAGGCTTGGGCAATGCCTGCCCAAATTGGAGGAGTGCTCGAATGTGTGTGAGGAGAGATCCCCACGTGTGTTGCGGAGCCACGGAGGAGGCCTAATCACCCACCATCGAATCCCCGTCGCGGTTTTCCACAACATATCCCATCTCCGCGTGAGTGTGAGCAACCGTGTGCCTGTCTGCTGTCTACGAATTGTGCTTACACTGTATGCATCAACGAGAGTCTGTACTACAGCTTGTAAATAAAGTTTTTTTGGGGTTTTTTTGTTTGTTTGTTTTTGTTTTTTGTAACCCACGGCAGCCTCTTATTCAACTAATTCTGCTCTAAAGGCGGCCCCATTCTGCCGACATTTCTCGGCCCCCACAGTCCTCTGTGTTGAGGATCCAAAAGGTCTGCTGTCAGATAAACTAGATGAGAGCAAAACAGATCTCTTAGTAAATATTTGTTTTACTACTATTTATTTATTTTTTTGGATAGAAGTGAAGAAAGCAAAAGCTTAGTTAGATATTCATCAGACAACTGAATGAAAATCTCTGGAATATTTGAAAGGCTTGGTGCATTTCCTTCAAGTTTCTTGATAGTCAGTAAAACTGGTAGTAGCAAATTGAATGCTCCTTGAACTCGAACCCAGAACACATTGTTGAGAATCTGCTTCCAAATGTTCACGGGAATGATCTGGGATACTGTGTCATCTATTGAAGCATGCTGCAAACTGTTCTTTGTGTGCAGCAAACTATGTTAGTACTTTGTAGCTGAGCCCCATCTGGTTTTGCCTGGCAATAAAAGTGCGCTTTCCTTCCCCTGCTTCTCTTTCTGTAACTTCTTCAAAGTCTGATTAGCAACATGATGATTGTGAAGGTATATAACAATCATCACCTTGCAGTTTGCCAGCATTGTCTTCACTTTATTCACACTTACTGTGTCCTTTGCCAGAAGATTCAACCCATTAGCAAGACAGCCATATACTATTAAATGAGGATATTTAGCCTTTAGTATTTGCCACGCAGCTTTTACGTTACTTGCATTGTCAGTTACAAGGGCTTGTATCTTGCAGGGACCTGCACTTCCAATCTCTTCACTCAGTAATTCAGCTATGCATTCACCTGTATGACAAAAAAATTTTGTAGCAATTGCTTTCAGAAATATTGGTCCAGGTGTTGCTAACATAATGTTTAATAAAGGATTTTCTTGTATATCTGTCCATCCATCTGACATCAGAGTCAGTGCTTGACCAATCCTTTGAATAACCATTGTTTGAACTCTGTAATGCTCTCTGTCTAAGAGAGAATGTGTTAAGCCATAATGTGACGGTAACTTATGTGATGGGTGAATTAGTATGTAACGTTCCTTCTAGTATTGATTTTTATCAAATGATGTTCTACCACTTGGTTGTATTAGCTTTCTGTATATGGCTTATACTCTTTCAGCACAGTTTGTACATGTTGTTAAGTGTTTTGTCATCTTGTTGCACTGTTGGCATAATCCTACCTGAAATATTTATGTCTACCAACTTCCTGCCTTCCTTCAGTGGTTTGAACTTCACTATAATGATGCCACACACTAGTTTGTTTGTTTTTCTGATTAGGCATTATAAATGTAATAGCTTTCATAAACATTTAGGGCTAGAAGAGACCTGGCAAGATCATTGAGTCCAGCCCCCTGCCCAAGGGGCAGGGAGTTGGCAGGGATCAAATAATCCCAGCAAGACGGGCATCCAGGTGCCTGCACCACCTCTGTGGTGGGCAGTCTATTACAGGCCCTAGGGATTCAGACAGTAAAGTTTTTCCTTATGTTCAGCCTAAAACTGTCTTCCATGACTGTTTGTAACAGTTGGACTTAGTCTTCCCATGAGGTGCCCTGGTGAACAGACATTCCCCCAGTTCCTGGTGCATACCCCTTATAGGCTGCCACTAAGTCACCCTTCAGCCTATGTTTTTCCAGGCTGAAGAGTCCCATATCTTTCAGCCTCTCCTCATAAGGCCTGCTCTCTTGTCCTCTAATCATGCGCGTGTATTTCAGGACACTCTCAAGCTTCTCCACATCCTTTCTGAATTGCGGAGCCGAGAACTGGATACAGTGTTCCAGCTGTGGTTTCATCAAGGCTGAGTAAAGTGGGAAGATGACTTTCTGGGTCTTGTTTAAGATGCAGCAGTAGATGCAGGCCAGAGGGGTTTTTTTGATTTGTTTTTTTTTTTTTTTTGCTTTGCTGGCTGTGGCATCACATTTGTGGCTCATGTTCATCTTGTGATCAATCATGACTCCCAGTTCTCTTTCAGACATGGTGCTAACTAGTGTAGGGTTGCCAAGCCTATAAGGATGGTGTGGGTTCTTTCTCCCAAAGTGGAGTTGTTAGTATGACTGCTTGAAACCAAAAGCACTAAAAAACTAACTATCTTATGAAATACTTTCAACTTCCCCAACTCAAGAAAAGAAATTGCTGAACTGAAAGTGAAACAAAAATTAATCGCAGTTTTAGTTTTACTTTTGGTTTTGCTTTCACTTGCTGTCTGAGATGAAACAAGAATTTTAACTTTGGTTTTGATTTGACCGGCACAGCTGATTAGGTAAACTTGTAACTTGATTTTTAATTTGGATTATTATTGTCATATTGAATGTAATAGTTTGAATGGTTGTAATAGTTGCCTATTAGCCAATTTAGAAAAAGACAAGATTCATCTTATCTAGGCCATTGATTTGGCCTGTGTGCAGAAGGTCCTGACTTTGCTCAAAGTCTTAACTCTTGAATTTTTATCTTTAGAGGCCTTTAACAAAGTTAACCTAAAAATGACCCTTAAGCAAACATCACACATTCCGAGAAATCAAACCCTAGGAGCCTTCGAAAAAAGATTGGAAAGAAGGGTCACTGAAGTGCTGTGGAAGTTCCCCAAAGTAATTAAATGGTCAACAAAAGAAACTGAACCCAGCAGAAATCTGTTGAGTAAGATCCGAGTCCAAATTTGGGAGTAGTGACAGGTTTGTGTAGGAGGGGTCTAAGATGGCAACTCACTCAATAAAAACTAACCTACTGTCCCAATTTGGAGGTAACCTCACTTGCAGAACAATGAAGGAAGAATTGCAAGTGTAGGCCAGATCAGACTGATCACCTGAACCACCCTTTCCTTGAATACGAATCTCTTAGTTCACGCTGAAGCTGCAGAGCGCCTGAAAGGGACTGAAGGAAGGGGATTTAGTCCTATCAGTATTGAGGTGAACCCATTGAACCATACTATTGAGGCCAACCCATTAAAATTGTACTACTGAGGAATGAAAGCGTATCTAGATGTTTGGCTTCTCGGAATTCTAGGATTGTAAGTATATCATGAAAATAACAGTATTGATTCAAATTTAACTTTGAGTTGTAAGTGTAATTGTTTTTGTAATATTCATTCTTATAGCATTGTTTGGGAAGGAAGTGCATTTGGAGCATTGTTTCTGATGCATGTAGTTATTGTGTTCTTAATGTTTGTGGTATTTCTTAAAGCTAAGCAGTGTTATATGCGTAGCAAAGAATTTTAAAATAAAATTGTGTTGTGTGAATTAAGAGTGTAATCATTGTGAAATCGTGCAAGTAGCTAAAAATTCCCCCAGTCAGTGCATCAAACAAATCAGTAAGTTGTATGGGATTTTCTCTATTCCATAACCCACTAGAGACAATTATGAGTGTATTTATTTACCCTCCTATTTACAAATCAATAAAATACATATGTATTCTCTCACGTACTTCCTATGGATAATCACCTGGAAAACATTAATTACAACTTTGTTAGGCAAGCTTGGCAGTTTCATTGTATTGGCCTTCATTCATTGTTACTAATGAATTTTATGAAACAGTGAATTTTTAGAAATGGAAAATTTCCCATGGAAAAATAAAGCACTGGAAAATTTTCCTACCCTACATCTCTGGTTAACAATAGTAAGCAGCTGTTACTTTAGTTCAGGAATTAGAGCAGCATATTGGTTATGGGTGTCAGAGATACAGGTCAGACCAGCCCACAGAGCCCTTTCATCTGATCCATGGTGGGTCAGCAACTGGACCTGCATGTGGCATCCAGGACTGGATCTGGCATGCTTGTTGCGCACACTCCAGCTGGATTGGCTCCATGCACTGGATTTAGTGTGCAGGGCCAGTCTGACCCGTAGATCACACTAGTGCTATTCAGCTACTCATCCAGTTTGTAGGACCTGAAAATTTTGATACCACTGCTTTAGAGGAGAAGTATAAGAAACAGCATATGTAGTGTGCAGTATGACACCCCACCTCCCCCCCCAGTTGTATCCCCTTCCTAGTCGCAAGCAGTTACAGTTTTAGGAATATCTTCAGTCAAAGGTTATATCTTCATGCTTAATAAATAGCCTAGATGGACTATAAATATGTCTAATTTCACAATATAAATATATGTTATATAAAAAAGGATGCACAGAAAAGATGTTTTGAGAGCTCTGTCATCTTCCTCTGAAGCATGTTTTTTACTGACAATGAAATATAACTTTTGGTTATTGTTAACCTGTCTAAATAGCATTACTGTAATGTGCATCTAGTAATCCTCACAACTCTGTCTGGTGTAGTAAAGAGATCATGACCACATGTATTCCTTTTGTGACCAATCAGGACAGTCTTGGATCTCAAACCATTTTACAACTTTAAAACTAAAACTAATTATATTACTCCTAGTATTAAATTGTTCCCTATGGAAGGTGAAGTTGAAAATTTATCACCTAACACACTCAAAAAGCCACAGCCTAGAAACTTGGAATTCTTACATGATTTTTCTTTTTGTAAACATATTGCTTCTGGCATGTGCACAAGTAGATTAATTAATTTGGATTTATTAAAGAAAATAACACTTTTGCAGCATACTTATGTTTCTATACTGATAAAACAAAACATTGAAGCACATAATGTTGCTTTAATTCATAGAATCATACAAAAGTAGAGATGAAAAGGACCTCCAGAGGTCATGTAATCCAACCCCCTGATAGAGGTGGGATGATCCCTATTGAAACTATCTTCTACAAATCCATTGTCCAATATATTAGTGAAACTATGCATTCAACCCTGACCCAACCACAAGGTGCAACACCCTAACCTGCTACAGGTAAAGCAGTGGTTCTACAATAGCCAATGACCTGCTGCTACAAGGGATATTTAAAGTGCATTCAAGAGATCCAAGGAAAAGGGCCATGCCCTCCCCACTATGCAGTTTGCACAGTCAGATCAAGGGGTAAAATTCCTTTCTGACCCCAAAGATGGTAGTTGGTCTGACTCTGAGTGAAGGCGGCTTCCTATAGCCAGGAACCTCTGGGTTTTGGTCCCAGGATTGGTACACCTCAGTTAAAATCCCAAGGTTTGCCAATCCCCAGTGCTTCTGAAGAACATTTAAAAAAAAAAAAAAAACCCTGATACACATAGCACACAGTGAAAAAAGTCTTTCGTAGCCCCATGTAGCAACCAGCAAAGCCTAGAAACATGGGACATGCCCATAGTAGAGAATAGACATCTGGTCATTGCTGACTGATGCTTGTCCAACCTTATCTCAGACATCTCCCATGATGGAGATTCTGTGGCTTCCCTAAGCAGGCTGTTCCACTGCCAACTATTCTAGCAATGAAGAACTTGCTCCTACTGTCCAATCTAAACCTACTTTTCTGCAACTTCAAGTCATTGAATGAGAGCAGCCATTGATATTATTGAAATTGTAAACTGCAGTTTTAGAAGTTTGGAATAGCTCTTTACTTTAGCCTAGAAATAATATTCTCTACTTTCATTTTACTCTTCATTTTAGGTTAAGTGTGCCTGAGAATACACCTTTCACAGCTGTCTTGAAATTTGCTGCAGAAGAGGTAAGTAGTGAATCATGACAGTATCCAAAGAGGTAAATTATAAATTTTCATATAATTTTTTATTGCATACTTATAAATGGCATAGTTAACAGAAAAGCATGCAGAAATATGCAGTCAAATTTGCATGATTAACCACCAGGGATCCTGGTTTTCTCTGATTAAAAGAAAAAACAAATCCCCAATTTTCAGATTAAAAAAGTAACCCAAAATCCACATTTGTCCATGATTAAAATGAAACACCACTAATACATAGATTTATTTTTTTAATATATCTATATATTAGTGGTGACTTTTTTATGTATCTCTATGTTGGTGGGGTTTCATTTTAATCACAGACAAATATGGATTTGAGGTTACTTTTTTAACCAAAAAATTGGGGATTTTTTTTATCAAAGAGAACCGGGATCCCTGTTAATCACTTCATTAAAGTTCCACATGCACATGCTTAATCCATATAGTTTTTAAAACCCTTAACCTCAGCAAAAAAAACGTTACCACCCAACCAGAAGGAGGAGCTGGACCTCCAATTCGCTGGCCAGCTTAAGGAGGCGGTTAGGACAAAGGATGTCATTGTCATGGATGATTTCAATTA
>JAGPOW010003316.1:153556175-153569656 GCA_030014935.1 Caiman crocodilus | reverse complement strand
TGTCTTTAAGAGTAGATTAGATAGGTACTTGGCTGGGGTCCTGTGACCCTGGCACTAGTTTCCTGCCAATTGGCGGGGGGTCAGACTAGATGGCCTGCTGTAGGCCCCTTCTGACCCTAGGTACTATGATACTATGAAATTTCACAGTACGTATGCCAATTAATGTAATTAGTTGCATTTATATAGCATCCAACATCCCAGCTTTGCAAACCACCCTCAGCGACCGGTCAAAAAGCAGGGAGTCCCCCAGCAATTGGGCCATGTTGGGGGGTGGGATCCCCTACACAGCGCGGAACAGCAAAACCGGAAATGCCACTGGCTTCTCTGTGGTGCTTCTGCATACCTACTGGGGCCTTCCAAAGTACCCCCAGGGGTAGGCATACCCCCAGTTGAAAATCCCTGGGCTACTATATAAATGTAGCAAGTAACTTTCCTGACTTGGATGTAAAATGTTTGTGCCAATCATTTTTAAAAGTCTGTAAAATAAGAAGTAAATAATGGATTAATGTAAGAAAGAAGTCTATCTGGAAAAAAGTAATGATTAAAGTTTAGTTGTGATTTTTGAACAGTAAATAAGACGTGATGTAACATGCGTTTTGTGAGGAGTCTGTTATTGCTGGTAGGCTGTATGCATGCTGCTGGATTGATTAGGCACTTTTCTGTATTGAATTCCCCTTGGAACTCATGCATCATTTTGCTTAGTTTCTGGATCCGAGAGAAAGCATAGATGGGAGGTAGGTACTCAGACTTGGGCAGTTTGGGGCATATGGAGAAGCAGAAGTGCAGGCAGCTGAAGAATTGTCAAGCCGAAAAAGAAAGGTTGTCATGAATTCTAGGTGTTTCTAGGGTTAGATGGCCTCAGAGAGGCAAGAGCTTGGGTTGAAGTTGTATATCAATTTTGGATTTAGGTGCCTAAGTCTCTTTTGAATCTAGTCCACATACCTTTTAGTGTGAGAGAGACTACAGTCATCAAATTTGCAAAATCCAGGATCATTAGTACTCAGTACATTATGCTTGTTTCTGTCTGATTCATCTAACCCAGAGGTTCCCAAACTTTTTCTTATTGTGTACTCCCTTCCAGATTTACCAGCTGCTCATGTACCTCTACCAGGATATGTTTTCTATTTTAACCCCTTAAATGTCTATTTGTTATTGTTATGAAAATTAAATCCACTGTTACACAATTTCTGTTGCATACACCCCAGAGATGTCTTGCATACTGGTACCCCAGGAGTATATGTACCACAGTTTAGGAACCCCTGATCTAACCCACTGTTGAAAGATTTTCTATGAGAACTACTCTTCTTTTGTTTGATCATCCTGGAAATAATATGAAACTACTTGAAGGAGAAAGTTTGCTCAAAACTATAGCTTTTTCTTGAATATTATATAGAAAATAATTACATATTTTTTGTTTTCTTAATATGAATAAGAGGAGGTTAGACCTATGATTAAAATTACTTATGCATTCATGTAGATACTCAACCTGTTCTGTAGCCCCTTGAATAAAGTTATTCTGTTTTAAAGATAAATTCCCAACAAGTTTGACTTTTTCCTTTTAAAAAGTTCAACTGACATTTTAACAAGGTACTTATTAATTCCTTTTTAAAATAATGAAGAGAAATATAGGATCCTTTAATTTATTCCATGTATGGAAAATGTGTATGCATTGCTTTACAAAATGTGGAAAATAAGTATAACAGACAAATAATTCTTCCATCTGGAAAGAAGCAACGATAAACAAACTAGTGTAGTTTTTTTGTGTGTGTTTGTTTTTGTAACAGCAAAGCAGATGTGACTTTTGTTGTCGTACGTTGTCATAATGTACATGTAGCCCCAAGCTACATCTTGCTACATAATACAATGAGGAAGTGATCTTTCTTTACATGGTTCTTTGGCATTTACACCTGGAATATGAGGATATAAAGCAATAATTTGTAGGGATTTCAGAGAAGTGTAAAAATGGTATAGGGTGGGGAAGGCAAGAGTTGAGAGAAGGAAGAACGTGTATGAATAAGTAAGTGACAGTTAAGGTGGGTTACAACATACAGGTATTTGAAGATATAAGTTCAAGGAGGATAAAAAGTCAGGGTCCACTGGTTGGCATGCCAGCCTTGAATTTGGATGACCTGGCTTCATGTCTTTGCACTGTAACAGTCTTCCGTGTAAACTTGGGTAAGTTGTTGTAGGTTTGTTTACATGACTTAGAGATCTTGGCATTTGCTAAGTGTAATATAACTAAATCTATATCATTCTCCATGTAGTCACAGTCATTCAAGAATAAGAGTGCTATTTTGAGGTTAGGTTATGGTTATGTCTCCTTAGAAAGGAGTTAAACTAAACTGGAAAGGCTGTGCTCATTCTGGAAGAAGATGATGACACCTTTGTGTGTGTGTGTGTGCATGTGTGCGTGTGCACATGTGTATAGGATAAAGAACATATGTATCATCTCTCCTTATTGGTTGCATATTGATAAAACAGATATCATTAGTAGTTTCTTACTTCTCAGGCATCTGTGAGACTACACATATAAATGATAGTGAAGTGCTCAGGTCTGTGTAAGTAGATGGACAGAAGTGCACAAAAGTGTAAGTACTAATAGACTAGGGGCAGAAGTTACCCATCATTGGATATAAACTGGTATCCCTGGTATCATATGCATAAACTGGTGTAAGTGATCAGAAACTGGTTCAAATCTGTAACACAACAGATGTTCAGTGCACATAAGCCTTTTTCAAAATTGCCAAAACCAGTTTAAGATGAACATGAATGGATGCAGTATCAGACTTAACTGATTACGGTTAAATCAGTTTATTGAACTTCTGTCCCAGATCCCTTCCAGATTCAAGTTAACTCACAGTCCCCCAGCATCCCAGAATGTTTTGCACCTCCCCAGCAAACTGAACCCTCCCCACCCCTCGCAGGGTGCACAACCTTGTTTACAGTAGAAGGTAAATGATATGGTGATTTGGCACTATAAACCTCCTAGAGGAAATGTAGCATATACTGAAAAAAAGAAGGTTTTGTTGATGCAGTTTATACTGTTTTCTGATTTAAAATAATATATACCATGAAAAAGACACTTTTCCAACATAACTGCATTTGCACTGTGCCATTTAGTAACATTGCTATAAAATGTGATTTCTTCCCCCACTCTTCCCAAGCTGCTGTCATACACACATTCTCTCTCTCTCTCAAATAACAAAGCAATGAAAGGTAGGCCAGGGCTTAATCATAGAAACAGAGAACTGAAAGGGACCTGTAAGATCATCAAGTCCGGTCCCTGCGTGGGCAGGAAGCTATTGGGCTCAAATGAGCCCGACAAGGTACCTGTCCAGCCTCGTCTTGAACACCTCCAAGGGGGATGACTGCACCACCTGTGCTGGGAGTGTGTTCCAGATTCTGGTTACACAGAAGTTTTTTGTTATATCCAACCCAAATTTGCCCTCTATTAGTTTATGTCCATTGGCCCTCATCCTACCTTGATGCTCCCCCCTGAGATACTTGTAGGTGGCTAGCAAGTCACCTCATTAAGCAAATGGGTGGCCCTTCTTTGTACCCTCTTCAGCTTATCCACATCCTTTGTTGAAGTGGGCACAGTACTCCAGCTGAGGCCTCTTCAACATCAAATAGAGAGGAAAGAGTACCTCCCTGGATCTATTGGCCACGCAGCAGTTGATGCACGGCAGAATTTTGTTTGCCCTATTGGCAGCCTCATTGCACTGTTGGCTCATAGTCATCTTCCAGTCGATCATGACCCCCAGGTCTCATTCAGTGCCAGCCAGTGGACCACCACCCATTGTATATTTGTGGTGGGGTTTCTTCCTACCAAGGTGAAGGACTTTGTACTTCCTACCTGTTAAACCTCATCTAATTCCCTTCCTCTGCCTCCAAGATTCAGCCCTCTAATAGGGCTCCTCTGCCTCTAAGAGTCCGTGATATATGGGTCTACAAAAACAGGCAAACTAGAAAAGAAGTCATTATTTTAAGTGGTTACATTTAACAAGACACCCCAGAAGTTGATGTGGGTATGTATTTTGAGCATGATCCAAAGTCTGTTGAAGTCAATGGGTTTCTTTTTCTTGACCCCAGAGGGCTCTGAATCAATACCTTTCTGTAGGTTTAAAACCTTACAAAGATAATTATAGCCATTTTCTGGAGGCTTAGGGGGAAAATGGAGAACATTTATTTTAGTAGGTTTTTTAGCACCGTCCTAGTCATTATAGTTCAGTTCTATAAATCCACCTCATGCATATAGAAGAAAACTTTCTTTTTAAAAGATAAGTTTGTGGTTGTTTTGGAAACTCCCTAAAATACAGCATGACATTTAGCATTTTCACAGGCTGATACAAGGATCTATTCAGGAGACGATGGAATAGAGAGAGAATTTCTTTTCAGAATATTGGATTGTCTTTGGTGGTTGGTGTATTGTCTTAGTGCCTAGGAGCTTTATTCATGGACTAGATCCCCAGTGTGCTAGATTTGGTACAAACACAGAAGGAAAAGGCCTTGTTTCTTTGCTTATTAACTGTTCTCTGGAGAGGTAAAGGGTACTTTATATAATATTTAATTCAACTACTCAAATCTGGTATTGAAAGGAACAAGGAATTTAATTTCTAGTTTATTAATGGGGTATAGCGATTGAGCTAGAAAGCTTATTGTTAACTCTGCCAGTTGGATAATTCCATGAACATGCATCACATATTAAGTATAGTTTTGCTGTTTTAGCATAGAATACAGAAATATCATATGCATCGTTTACTACGTGTTACCATAAATCAAAAAGCACATTTTCTTAAATTCCATTTAACTTGGTCCTACCATCTGAAATGTTTAGATGTTTTGTCCATTTTATTAAAATAATGTCGTTTCTTAAATATTGGATGAATTAGTTTTGTACTATAAAAGGTAATATTTTGACTATTAATTTTAGTAGTGACATTTTTACAGAGCACATTGAAGCAAGTCTTCAAACTGTGACTTAATCATCTTTTTATGCATCATTTGCCACAAATATTGCAAAGGGTACAAATTCTGGATTTTTTGCACTGAGTTGACATTTGCATATTACAAGTACAACTATTGAAATAGGAAAGCTTCTTAGACTATATCAAATATGATCTTTATTCAGTAGACTTGGAAATACTGACATTTTAATAAGGCCTTCATCCTGCTCTGACTGACTTTAAGGAGCAGAACCAAGCTCTATGTTATATTACATGCATACGCACAAAACCCTATATTATAAAAATAGTATTATGCTTTCAAAGGCAAGCACTCTGAAATTCCATCATATGGCATCATTTTGTTGCACCTAGGGATCATCTGTAGACTTGCGCATTTTAGATCACTGAGCAGACCTCTGCCTTCTGTAGGTTGTCAGCTTCATTGTGGACTGGTATAACGGGAAATGAAAGAGAAATTTTGCCAGTGGGTTTCACAAATGTTTGCTTACAGCAAGAGAACATTGCAAGAGGAATCTTGGAGCACCTATACGTGTGCCTGACACCTACTTTACATGCACTAATTAGTATGTGTTGGAGCAGACTCCAATTAATCAAATCTGTTGGAGAATGCTAATTAGAACATTCCAGTATCTTTGTCATGAACTGACCCTGCTGCCTTTTTGAAGTGTGGGAGATTAAATACACAAGATGCTGCAGGTGCTTTAATTAAATCAGTCTCCCCTGCCCCGAGCATGTGTCAAGATGCCCTTGGGCTCTTTTTCAGGCTCTGGAGTGGAAGAGTTCCTGTATCACAGCATCATAGTAGGTAGGGTCAAAAGGGACCTAAACAGATCATCAAGTCCAACCCCCTGCCTTGAGCAGGAACAGATGTTGGTGTCATATGACCCCAGTCAGGTGTCTATCCAGCCTCCTCTTAAAGACCCCAAGGTAGGAGTGAGTTCCACTTCCCTTGGAAATTGGTTCGAGGCCCTAGCCGCCCTACCCGTAAAATAATGTCTCCTGATGTCCAGCCTGAACCTGCTTTCTATCAACTTGTGGCTGCTATTCCTAGTTACCCCCTCCCCGCCATGCACCCTGGAGAAAAAAGCATCTATTCCCTGCTGATCCCCGCTGCTGAATTTGATGGCCACCAGATCCCCTCTCTGTCTTGTCTTGTGAAGGCTGAATAGGTTCAGCCCCCCGAGTCTCTCCTCATAGGGCCTGCCCTGCTGCCCCCGATCATGCGAGTGGCTCGCCCCTGGACCTTCTCAATGCTAACCACATCTCTCTTGAAGTGCAGCGCCCAAAACTGGATGCAGTACTCCAACTGTGGCCTGACCAATGCTGCCTAGAGGGGGGAGGATTACCTCTCTGGACCTGCTTGTGATGCATCTGTGTATGCATGACAAGATGCAATTAGCCTTACTAACAGCTTCCTCACATTGGCAGGTCATGTTCAACCTGGAGTCAACAATGACTCCAAGATCCCTTCCCACCTCTGCTCATGAGAAGGGTGTTCCCCAGCCTGTAGGTATACTGCTGGTTCCTTCTCCCTAGATGTAGTACCTTGCACTTGTCCATGTTTAATTCCATCCTATTCTTACCTGCCCATCTCTGCAACCTGTCCAGATCTAGCTGGATTCTATACCTCCCTTCTGGCATGCCCACCTCACCCCACATCTTGGTGTCATCAGCAAACTTGGACAACTTGCTTTCCACCCCCTTGTCTGAGTTGTTGATACAGATGCTGAACAATACAGGCCCAAAGGCCACCTGGTAACGCCAGCTCTGAAGCTGCCAGTTGACCTCACCGATGCAGGCCTCATGGCGCCATCCGCATCTACTCACTGGGAGAATAGAGGAGAATACCACCTGCTCCCCCATCTCCTTGAGTTGGTGCAGACTTTTCTGCCCCTCCTGTTAAAAATGTTCCTATCTACTTATTTCTTTGCTCCAACCCCATCTCCTTGGCCCAGTCCCATTTTCCCTGCCACACCAGTTCTAGTGTCTATTCCTTAGATTTTACATCATTGTCTCTTTGCCAAGCCAGTCCTAGTCCTCACCCTGTCCCCTCACATCTGGTCTGAGTTCCCACTTCCCAGCCCTTATCTGGTCTCTCTTTCTGACTAGCTCTCATCTAATCTTCCATTGGCCACTCCTTTATTATCAGTCTGTGCTTCAGTTCTTTCCAGTTTCTACTCCCAGTATCTCTGCCGGATGTAAAGGTACTTCCCTGCCTTATTTCAGATTCCTTTTTCAAAGCATATGGGGTGCTAGGGTTTTTAAATCAAAGGGGGGGGTTGATTGGGCAAGCCATTCTATTGGTTTAGATTTGTTTTCAGAAATGACTGATATTAGCCAAAATTATTTGTTAAAATTCAGGCAGGCACCCAGCTAAAACTTTAGCTAAAATGGTTAAAACTTGGCAAAAGCTATAAGAAATTGAAAACAGGGCCTTTATGAAGGAAACGATCAGCCAGCATAGCACTACTAAGTCTGCCTACAATATGAATTTGATGTGCAGGCAATACAAATTTGTTTGAATATGGCAACTGGCACACAGTATCTATTATACCTTTTTGCCTTACTTTGCTCCATGCAAGTCTCATACAAGTTCCAAGTATAAGCTATTAAGATAAATGTACTTTTAAGATATCGTGATGGATACACATTTCTGCTTAATCTTGATCCTTTTATTATTTCTCCTAATTTATTGTAAATGTAGGCAGTCATGTGGTACTCGGAGCCATGATGGATATTAATTATTCTTCATTTTAACACATGCTTGACTTTTATTTACAGAGCGGAGTTCTGTGTGTCTGTATATGATTATATAGAAGTGTAAATACTGTAGGAATATAAAGGTTTAAATCAAGGATAGGCAACCCCCTGGCATGCATGCCAGTTACTGGCATGTGGAGGCATTTTCCTTGGCATGCCAGGAGGCGTGCTGAGGAAATTATTGTAAAAAAATTGTTTTTGAAGTTGCTGCTCTGGGCTCTCTCAGAGCAGCCACAGCTGCCAGCACCATAGCAGGCAGGCACTGGGGGCAGGGTGAGGAGATCACAGGCAGGGACACGGCCCCGCTTACGTGTCTGTGGTGGTGCTGACCTGCCACGGTGCTGGGAGCTTTTATGAAGCTCCCTCGGGTGTGGGGGGGAAGAAATGGCACTGAAACAGAAGCCAGAGCTGACATTGAACTTGGCAAGGTATCATGGGCCACTGGCAGGGGCCCAAGTGCTTGCACCACACCTGGCCAAGTCAGGGGCTGGGGCCATGGCCATGGCAAACAGCCTGAGCCTAGCCACCATGCTGTGCAGTAAGCACCACCACTGGCATCACCTCTGTCCCTGCCTGCCTGCATTGTTGGGGGAGCAGAAGGGAAATTCTCTTTTCCTCTTTTTTCTCTCTCTCCTCTTTTCTTTCTTTCCTTCTCTCTTCCCTTCCTGTGGTCTTTTTTTTCTTTCTCTTTTCTTTTTCTCTTTCTTTTTCTTTCTCTATTCCCACCCTCTCCCATCACAACATGCTTAAGAAAAAAAGAATACACAAGAACAAAGGCAGTAGATGAAGTTTTATTTGTCCCTATGTTTAGAATTTTTAGAAAACCTGGTGTTTGCCATAAAAAACAAACCAAAACACCCCCCCCCCAACATTTATGATTATTAACTGTATTACTATGCATTGTGTCCTGCCCTGTACCTCATGCCCTGGTTTTGTTTTTCTGGCATGCCAGCACTCTGGCACCTTACTAGGTAGACATTGTGGTTTTTTCGGCACTACAGCCAAAAACATTGCCTATCCCTGATTTAACCATTAAAACCTTCCCTTTACCAACCATTTTAGTTAATACCATTGCCATATATCAAAGGTGACACATACATCTTAATTATTTAGAAATCAACTTACACTTTCTCTTTAATTTCTTTTTTTACACGATGCTTAAATATATTATGTTTTCATGCATATGTCTGCTATTTTATTACTCCAGAAGGTAACTTTATTGCTGTAAGAGATTCATTGCTCCTCTTAAACAGCAAGAGAGAATTCATACAGATATAGGACCTTAAAATATTGCAATCTGTGATTTGATAGTAGATCTTGGAAAAAAATCCATTCCCCAAGGTAGAGAAATAACTTGTGCAGCAGCCTAAGCCATTGATTCACTAGAACTTAAACAATTTCTTTTATCTGTTTTGTTTTGGGGGGGGGTTAATTGTGGGAGGGTGAGGGGGGGAAGGGGAGATGAACCAGCGGTAAAGGTATTGGCCTGGAACTTACAAGAACTGTGTTCAGTTCCCACTGAGGATGTCAGTGTGACTTAGAGCAAGCCACTTAGTCTCCTTCTGTGGGATCCATGGAAAAAGTGTGCATATTGCAGGTTCTATCCAATTACTTGTAATCTGCATTTCCTCTAACCACTGCCAAAAGTATTGGCGTGATGCATAAGAAATAAAGGACCAATTATGTTTCCACTGGAAAAACATCCAGTCTTTAAGTGCTAAAGTGACTAACTTTAGTCGAGTGGATCAGGGGTGCCAAACATCCACGCCATAGATCTGGTCTATGGAACTGTTCCACATAACAGAAGTTGGATGTGGCAGGAGGGGTATGTCCTGCTGCAGAATTATGGGACATCAGCAGCAGTGGAGTGAACGAGTGCTGTACTGATGCCCCTACCCACCTAGCTGCCACTTGGTCCATTGCTGGACCCTCACCCTTGCAACCACTGGTAGCACAGATCTGGCCGTTTAAAGATGTTAATCGCCTACCATTGTGATTTTAATTAAATGAACAGACTTGAGGGCAGAAATATTTGGGGAGATAACAGTAAGTATACAAAGAAAAGCTCTGATAATGCAGTTTATAAAAAGATATAGTAATAAGAAAGAGCTTGTCACCCCTGTTGTCAAGCCTTCTTCTTGTATATCTTTGACCTTCTTGTTGTATATCTTTGATTTCATGCTAGTGTTCATAATCTACTTAGCTGCAGTTGTGGTTTCCTATTGAAGAGTGAATAACTTTGTAAATAAACCAAAATTCTACTGTTTACTCACACAAATGGTGTGTAGCTGTATTTCCGGTGATAGTTTCCTTTGTATATGCACATATAACATTCATTTAATTGTCAGCAGTGTATAAAACATGGCAACAAACACTCTTGCTGTCTAAGGCTCAGTATTTCAGAATAATTACTTCATCACAGATGCCTGTTGAAAAAATAAAATGGTATATAGCAATTCCCCAACTATAAGGGGCATTTCAGTATAAAGTATTTTAGTACTTTTAAGGAGCAGAAGAGGTAGATGAGAGGAGCCACCTAATATTCTAGAAAAGTTAAGATCTCTGGCAAAAAGGATGAAAAACAAAACACCAACAGGACACCTTTTGAGACTTAAATGTTTAATAAAAAGACTTTAAAAACCCTTGTCAATAACTAGTATTGTCTTTAGGATGGTGAAATTCAAGGAATATCCTCAGTTTCACTAAATGTTAGTAAGGCCCTGTGCATCAGCAAGCAGCTTTTTTCATTCTTTTTTTCATTCTCTCTTTCTCTCTCTCTTTTTCTATTAAACATAAAAAATCTGTAGTAAATGATCATTATTACGGTAGTTAAATTGAGCATCAAAAAGAAATTCCAAAATTATGTCTCCTGTGCAACTTTAGTTTGGCCCTGTCTAGATATGCATTATTATTCAGTTGTTAATTACACAAACACATGGGATTTTTAGCACAAAGTCTTTACATCCATCACTGCACAGGATGGACAGTGTTTAATGCATGATCAGCTGTTCAGTATTTTATTTTCTACCATTTGTTCATAGTATATCCCAAAATTTGTTAACTGCATACTGTTCAAACCCTGTTCTACAGACAGAATTATTAATTTCTCTATGGGCTTTTTTCTCATCACTATAGTACATGAGTATTTTATAAACATTTATAATATATCTTCACAGATATATAATTGATATTTTATGGTTGGGAAACTGAGGCATAGACATTAAAGTGGGGGAAAAAATCCTCTGATGATTTTGTTTGTTTGTTTGGGGGTTTTTTTTAGTTTTGGTTTTGGGGTTTTTTTGGTACCTAGCCTGACCTGACTATCTCTTGATTATTTTCTTTTAATCACTTCACATTTTAATGACTGTTTATCTTCAAACACAGCTATCATTTTCTTCATTTGCTTTAGTAAATACTGAGTACTTTTGCAAAGCAGGCCTCAGGATCTCAAGTTGAACAAACAAAATGAGGAACTTGCAATTAGTGACCATCCCAGAAAGGTTTGCTTTAAGTTGCACACATGAAATCTAAAGCAGAGGCAGAGAAATAATCCAGTCTGTTCAGTTCCTTTGAGCTCTCCTTTATTTTTATGCAGTTCCCTACTTCAGTCATTACATATCTTCTAAGTTCTGCAATAAATGATGTAGAAAGCCTTCTTCACTGCGCACTGCTCGTTCAGTCCAGAGGAAGTTCGTTCTAAATAATGCAGAAGTCTTATGGGAAGAGTCTGATTATTTCATCTAAGAATTCTATTTTGGAGTGTCTATACATATACAAGGCTTATTCCAGCATCTCCTGTTGTCTGAGCACATTATTTATTTATTTTTTTTATTTATTTACTATAGAATTTTATATGCGATTCTTTAGGTTTTTAAAAGAGCAAACTGAAAAAGTAGAAATGTCTTTCTGTGGCATGATGTAGAGACCCATGTGACTGCTTATAACAATTGTCACCCACTGCAGACTGGGCTAGAGAAACTGAGACACTGTCAGGGACTTCCATAGAAACTTGCTGATAACATAAGAATGGTAAGGCTCAGATGTCTCGCAGGCTCTAGAGGAAACTCTTTCCTCATAGACAAAGACTTCTCCCCCTTCTCCACTAAGCCTTGATTTGACGTCATCTGCCCTGTGTAGTCTTACATTTAAGTTCTGCCTGTCTCCTGCTGGTAAATCCTTGCCCAAGTTTCATTTTCTTTGCCTAGCCAATCCTGGCATTTTCTCCTCAAATGCCTTACCCTTGTCTCTTATCCAGCCAGTTCTAGTCTCTCACCTTCTAGCCTTGTTGGCCAAGCCTTAATGACCTCTCCTGACTCTGAGGTTTTCCCTGTCCTTCCATCCTTTTCAGCAAGTGGGGCTGACCTTTTATGCAGTGGGTTACCAACGATAGCATCAAGGAGTTGTGCGACACCTACATTTAATTTCCTCCTCAGGCAGAGCGGTTGAATGTATTTGGTCACATTGGCACGCTCCAGCCCGTGTGGCTTCCTACAGACTGAATGTCCCACCTCTAGCTCCAGCCTCTAGGGCTTCTTGCAATGACTGCCAGAGCTGCTGTGTTGGCAACAGCAGCCTAAAGTCACTGTCACTGCAGCTGCCAGAGCTGCTGTGATGAAACAGCAGCCCCAGTGATGGTGGTTAAGCAGCAATGTCATTTAACTTGTTTGTTGCTGGCACTGACACTGAGGTTTCTTCACTGCTAGCGGCCTCATCAAGAAATCCTGCGGGCTGCATGATCCACTTGTGAGCACTGCTCAGTGTTTTGTCAGATCACATCCCCGCCTCCCAGCAGACAGCCTTAAATACCAAGCCCCAATAGACTTGGCCTGGAGCAGGGGGAGAGAAGGGATCTACTTATCTCTGCTGTTGAAACTGAGGCATTATGCAAAACATAGAAGGCACTGAAGTTCTTTATTGGATGCATTTTGAAGACCCTAGCCTAAAATTTTCCTTCAAATTACGCTGTTGTCCATTCTGAATTTAATGAATAAAGGGCACAGAATTCAAGAGCTAAATAGCAATGTTCTTGTTCCCTTTTTTCAGTTTTCATTGTATGATTTTATTTTTCATGTTCATATTTCATTTTAATGATAGACTTCTTTGGTTTTATTTACCTCTTTCTCCTTGGTTACATCAAGGAAAACCATTAGTTTTTTTAGGTTTCTTTTGTGAAGCAGTACAATAAGAAATAGTTCGAGGCCAGTGCTAAATATATCTGGCTTTTTCTTAGGAGCTGATGCGATTTAGAAAAATGAGACCTGTGGCAGAAATGCCAATGTGGGTGCCCCTCTCCAGAACCCTCTCCCTGTGCCAGCCTGAGAGGCTGGTGTTGAATCCCTCAGGGCAGGGATCTCCTCCCTGTCTGCATGACAAAGGCCGGGGCCTGGGAGGGGATGCTCTGGTCACCTGGGCAGGGGAACAACCCAGCCCTGGCCCTGTGCTCAGCCCAGGTAACCAGGGATCCTTGGGAAATGGGTTGGCTTGTGACCAGTTTTGGCAGCTTCGATTGGACGGGGCTGCTGAGGTCAGAGAGGGGATAAAAGGCCCTGAGGAAGAAGAAGGGTAGCCATTAGCCAGGAGCCATTAGCCATGCGGTCTTCTAGGTGAACCTGAACGAGCCCTCTCTGCATGCCCTAAGAGTAATCTGCCTTCAGAGGAAACTCCAACCACCTCTGGATGATGAGAGTGAGTAAGCTACTTGAGATCCGATTAGATATTTAGAGAACAGTATTTCAGATGCGTGTTTAAACGGCT
>JAGPOW010003316.1:153531738-153556075 GCA_030014935.1 Caiman crocodilus | reverse complement strand
GTGGGACTAAATTATGCCAAGGAGGCCCCTTAGGTCTGCGGACTAAGGGAAGCTTTCCTGATAAGCCCTGACTTGGGGAGAGTAGCCCAAGTACCTGTACTGGGTCTAGGACTCATTGGACGATCAGGCCTGCGTTTTCCAAGGTGCACAGGGCCAGAAGTAAGTCCAGAGCCTTGTCTGCTGCCACCATTCCCCCAGGCTAGAGGGTGTGCTCCAGGGAAGGGGTCGGCCGGACGCGAGGCACCCCAAGGGAGGCACTAGGAGACTGGAAGGTGGTCGGGCGCAGGGAGGTGGGCGGCTCAACGCGGGAGCGCCCCCTACGGGCCCACCACAAGACCCATGCTCATTAATTTCTAATGAGCTGCACTATATTGTAGGGTATCTTCCTAATTAGGTAAATTTTGGATAAATGATTTCTACTTTATTCAGTAAGCGATGCAAGGTTCTGTAGAGTTTAATTAACTTACTTTTAGTTGTCTCTTAGAAAGTGAGCATTAAAAGATCTGGCGTTCACAAGATATAAGACATAAGCCAGGGTACAGACTAAAAACATAATTCCACTTTGGCCAAAGGGATAACAATGTAGTTTCCCAAAATTTTTAATAGGTAGGTTCTTGCTATTATTCCCCATTGGCCGTTCAGTTGCAAACTGCTTTACCCATTTTCACCTTGTAGAAAATAGAGAAATTTGTTGAGAGTGGCTAACAGTGCATTAATGATACAGCCTTTCGGCTACTGTTCTTTTGTTTTTCAAGCTTTCATGCAGTAAGGATAGCAGGGAAACTACTAGAGCTGTTTCCTAGCACATGCCTAGATAAAACAATCTTGCTTACAGGCATAACCCTGCATAGTCAATTAAGTACTTTTACTCCTGAGAGTTGGTACAAAATCGTGCTGTTCAAAGAGCAGGTAACTTCAGCAGTATAAGACAGTGAAAGAAGATATCATCCAAAGCTTAATAAGATGTCAGAATTTCAAGACCAGTAACAAAAAGCAGTGCACGTGTACATTTATGGAAGCCTGCGCACAATAGTTATTAATATTGCGGTAGAATTAACTGCATTGTACAGTTTTAACAAAAGTATCAACATTGCTCAAGCATGTAATGCTGTATCTGAAAGAAATTGTTCAGTATCTGAAAGAAGGCTTTTTTCTTTCCCTTTTTGGAGTTAAGTGTGCAAAGTAACTGTAAATTAACATACAGTACCAACCCATGCTTGTACCCATGCTTGCTTAGCGCCGTGGTAAAGCCTAGCAATAAGTCTGCATTGCAATTCTATCTTGTGTATTTAAAATCAATATTACTAAATGCACTAACTCTGTGATGGCTCATGCGCTCAAAATTAACTGTTGCTTACAATATGAGCGCTATACAGATGCAGATTTCAGACTTGAGCTGGTTTTCCTGAAGCCATGTCTTTCGAGCCCAAAGATCAGAAAATTATCCTCCATTCCTGCAAATGCTTATGCATATGAGTAGTACTTAAGTCAATTGCCAATTCATGTATGTTTGCCAGATTGGGGTTTTATTTATCTGGATTTTTTTATTTCAGAAGATTGTGGCATCTGAATTCTGAGCAATGTTAACAAAATCAAATACTCATTGCATGTGACATTTAAAGTTTCAAAAAATGTTTGCAAGACGGTAGTAACTTCCATGAACATTTTGAGTGCTGTATTCCTCGGTATTATTGGAGCTAATGTTACTGAACTCTTTATACAGTTGACCTAGCTTGAATATTTTTTTTTTCTGGATAGTACAAATAATTATATCTAATCAGCTATTCAAAGCTATACTTGTTCTGTTTTCATATTGTATAATAGGCTTCAAATAAACAGTTATTTGATGATCGTATTAATCTGAATAAGTTTTTTCTCATAAGTATTCTTTATACAAGGCTAAACTAAAATTACAGTTTGAATATTCACAATAGTAGTTTCCACTTTGTTCTGTCTTTAAAATAAATTTGTTATATTTTTGTTTTCTTTAGTTCAAAGTTCCTGCAGCTACAAGTGCCATTATAACAAATGGTAAGAGTATAATTGTTATACTGTAGTGTCAGTTAAACTGTATTGCAGAAGGGTCTCAGCACCATTTTTTTTCCTTAAATATGTACAGCTTCGGAAGGTGATAAATTGTCTGATTCTCAAAGTTCATTCTGGGCTTTTGATTACATGAGATTGTAGACTTCCAACATGGGGTTTATCACCAATATTTTATTACTATTTGAATGGTTGTACACTACAATATATCTTGCATTTCATTGTGCTGAAGATTTTAGTCATCGGGTGCTGCAGTAAATAAAACTGGTCATAGGTTTTGACAATGGCAAATCAGTGTTTAAAGCACTGGGATTTAATAACCAGTGCAGTGTATTTTTAGAACCTTAAATATTTTGCCCTCATTTTGCTACCACATGTTCACACTAGTAGATAGTGTACTTTTGTTATTTTAGCAAAAATAAAAAAAAAAAGGTTATGTTTTAACTTTTTTGTAGATGGAATAGGAATCAACCCTGCACAGACAGCAGGTGAGTAGTGATTTGTGCAGTCTAATTGAAGAAATTATTTCCATTCTATGCCCAACTGATGTAGAGCACTGGCATTGATTTATGTTTTCATGGAGGTAATATGAATTTTAATATATTTTCAAAAGAGAATGTAGAAATACTAAACAATGGTTGAAAGCTATGTCTAAAGCCTTCAGAGCATTATGCAAAGACATACATTTATTTGAGAACACATAATTATTATTCATAATTTTTTATTTAGATCTGTCTGAATATTGTGGGTCTTGTTATTTAATGCAATAGAAAAATGGTTCCAGGTTATATTTATAATTAAATATATAATGAAGCAACACAAACTATGGTTCCAAATTGTCCATTTTATATCATCCAACAATATTACAGCTTGAACAGCCCTTCTATGAAAAAGTTTTGCATTGTCATATCTCCTTGTAGTGGTATTTTTCTTCTTTTAATACAAAACTGACATAAAAATGATGAATTTGTCACAGGTACAGTCTTTATATTAACTATTTTTCATTTGCTTTCACTGACCTGATTGCAATAAAATCTTAGTTTTATGGAAAACTGGAAGGAAACTGGATACTTTTTATTACCAAAATGAGACTGAAGCACAAATAAAATTTCACTTAAAACATGTACTTCTGAGTAATGAACAAAGAAGAAAACCATGAAAAGCCCTTGCAAAGCACTGCTTTGTCATTTTATCTACATATTCCAAAATAAACATTCGCTTGTGTAAGTAAACTTCTTTTTTTTCCCCTCTCTCTCTTACTTTAAAGATCTTAATCTGTTTGGCAACCTGCTAGTCTATGGTTGTGGACAGATTAAACAATTATACCACTCTAAAAAGGAGAGAGGATAAGTTTTAAATGCGTATCATCTGATCATTGTCTCCTCGTGTCCCTCAGTAAGTGAAGCTCAAGTGGAGGAGCATGCACTGGAATGAACCAGGTGCTAAATTATTGTAGTTTAGCTTCTATTTGTTGGAGGATAACGTGGACAAATGAAATGCAACAGATCAGCTTGAAAAGCCATTAAGTTTTCCTCTTTCCTTTTCAGTCAGTTCAGATATTTCAACTATCTATAAGTTATTCAGTCTACACTGTTAAAATTCAGTCTGTTTTGCAAAATAGAAAATAAATAAATGGGACATAACAGGCAGTCCATGCATATTTCTGGGAAGACCTAAATTATTTTACATTTACAGCATCTCTGCTTTGATTTGTTTCTTTTTTACCTTCATTTTTATGTTATCTTTAAAATTATACTGAAATAATTTAAATCATATTGTTAACTGATGAGTTTAATGTGTAACCTTGTACTAGGCATTTTTCTTTTAAATTGTGAAGTATGTATTAGATGGTGCAAATGTAGGAGGAAAAAGAATTTTTATGAAACGTAATCAATTACTGATGAATATGAATTTCTAAATTTAAAATTCATACATGATTATAATAATGTCCTTCTTTAAAAGAGACATAGGTTGTAAGTAAATCTTGAACAGCTCTTATGACATTACTTAACCTATAGATGACCAACTTTCTTTCTTTTTTTTTTTGTGTTCAGGAAATGTTTTCCTAAAGCATGGTTCAGAACTACGGCTTATTCCCAGAGATCGTGTTGGAAGCTGTTAGCAACTACTGATAGCATCATGCTAATTAGTTAATTGTCATATTTATTTTGGAAGTCTACAGCACAACTAAAGAATTTGCCTTTTTAAAGTTATGTAAAATTACTTCCTGGGTTTAAATATATTAATTACAGTATAACTTACTTTTCTGGAACGTTCCTCAAGTTGTAGAAGAATGGTTTGATTTAATGCTATATTCTTGGAAAGAAGATGGATGTCTTAAGACATGTTATTGAAAGCAAAATGACAGCCCTTGACAATGGAAACATCCAATAGCTATCAATAGATAAATAACAGGACCCCTTATTGTGGGGGTTAGTTTTGTAGAAGGAGAAGCTGTGCAGGATTTTCAGGGAAGGAAACATGGAGAGAAAAAATTCACTACTGAAAAGCCTAAAAGCATCATTTTACACTATGAATTATGCATTCTGTATATTTGCAGAATCTAAGGCATTTTGCTCCACAGTTAAATATTTCAGTTCAAATAAAATGGAAACTTCAAATTGCCCTATTACTGAATATGTAGACAACATCTAAATGCTGTAAATATTTGGTATAATTTAAGATACTGAAAAATATTTAGTTAAAGAAAACATTTACTTTTGTTAAATCTTTAGTTGAGCTTTATTGGTCAAACAAATCTTTTTTTTTTTTTACTGAAACTGAATTTAATATAACTTAATAATGTGCCCAAACATCAGCCCAAACATGTTGCTAACTCAGAGATATTGGGGATCCTATGACCTACGTTAATATGTCACATTCCTTTATTAGCAAGCTAATATTGACTCTGTGTAAAAGTCTTAGTTTCTTTCTTATGTTATAGGGGAAAGTATTCGAATCACTTGTGTGCATGTATTAAGCATTTTTTTTATAAATTATCACAAGGTAAATTGTTAATAACTGTGGACCCTTATAAGAGAAACTAATGCAACTTGTTTTTAATGAGTAAAAATATTCTGTAAGGTATTATGCATTTTGTCAGATAAATTGCATTTTATCTACCCGTAAAAATGAGGTTACAGAAAGTCAGACAGTAAACTGTAATTCTTGGTAAAACAAGTATTTGTCATAATATCTTTAGCCCATGAGCCAAAAGAGACCTAGAAAGGATTCAAAAGGTTGGTATTACAGGGTCTTTTGAGTCTCCCTTCCGAGTGAAGATCTGCATGTGGAGGCTCCCGTATCTGAAAGGGGTGTTTTGGGCCTGTGAATTTTTCAGCTGTATCTTAAAGCTCTAGTTTTATTTTTGTTTCTCTTATCAGAAGAAAAAAACAATATTTGGGGAACAAAGAGCAAAAAGGATTGTGGGGCAGGGGGTGCAGAGGAGGTTGAGGCATCTTATGTTCCTTTACTTACTTGCCTAATTAGATTGTGGCAATAAATTAGAAATTGTGCCCTTTGACCTCTGAATCAACATACTGTGAAATTTATTTTAAACCAAGAATGAACAATGAATTGTAAAGCATGATGATTTAAGGGCAAAGGGCATAGTTTCTATTAATCCATGGCCACAGTATAATTGGAATGAACAGAATTAATTGCTTCTAATTATTGTCTGCAAGACTGTTTAGCTGGATAACTGCTGGGGGACTATCCGGGCCACAGAATATAACATATAGTTGAAATTTTATTTTTCTGTACAAAGGTACAATACTTCTTTGCAAAGCAAAGTAAATTCCAGTGTACTTTGGAAGTCTCTGTGATATTTTGATGTTTACTATAAAAGCCAGATAGCTATAAGTAATTTCAGTTATAAATACACGCAAGACATTCACTGGTATACAGTAAAAGAGGGGACTGACATTTCAAGTTGTAAGTAAAAAAAATTAAATAACATGGAAAGGATCCCACCAATGTAAAAAAATAAAGAATCTACTTTGTGAATATTATGTACTGCCTCAGCATGTTGTCTGTTGTATGGATGTAACACTCTTTACTGTTAAAACAACTACTGTGCATCGGTTGTAAAAGGTTTGTACCTGCAGACTGATTTCAAGCGGCTTTCCAGTTTATCTTGAACACTGTGTGTGATGCTGGCTGCAAGGGAAAAAACAAAAACACGTATAAGGCCAAACTTCTAAGGGATCAATCTCCATAAACTGGGTGAGAGTTTTCAAAAGACCTTGGTACTCAGCAGATCCTACTGCAGCATCTCTGGACTGATTTTTAAAGAGTACTTTTGAAAACTGACTCCACTTAGGGTGCTGACCTCTTCCAAAAACTAGACTTTAGGGTAAAGCCAAAGGAGTAGACTAAAATGACTACCATTGGTTTATCTAGCCTTTAAACATTTGGCAAACTGACACATGATATGACTTCTTGGACTGATGTTTCTTTGCATAGAACTAACATTTTTTGCCATAGAAAAGTATTCCTAACATTCATATTCTTAAATTCTAAAGAAACTTATATAGGAAATATTGGGCACATTTTAGTACCTGCTGTTAGCTTTATTGTCAGCAGAGCTAAAGCTGCTAATGTTCATAGTCCTCATTGTCTCTACCTTTTTCACCAGTATGTTCTCACTTCATAGGGTCCAACTACAACTAAAAACCTGTTCAGTCTTCTGAGAGAAAAAGACATTTGAGCCTCATGCTCCTTTTGCTAGAAAATCACAAGAAATCTGGGACTACAGCTCTTGGTGTTCAGAGGTTAGACATGTTTTCAACACCAACTTCCCTCTGCCAGTCCAAGAAATAAAAGATAGTCAGGTTGACAGCACCTTGTGCTGGTGACATCATGACAGTGACTGAAGGTTTTGGGTACAGATCAGTCCTTCATGTGTCAGTGTGCCGATAGCAGTCAAAGTGAACCAATATAGTGGGACAAGATGCAACTCAATCCTTGAATTTGTATCTGAAGATCCCATTTCAACAATATTGACATTAGCTACATGTTAATGGGTGAAATTCATCCTATTAACTGGGACCGCTTAAGACCTACATCATATTTTTGTGGGCTTAAATAAACACCCATGTAAGGACAAGCAATACAATAAGGACTGCATTCTGCAATGATGAATTTATCCACTGCTACCCTTAAGAAGAAGCAGGTTCAATCATTGCTTTTAAAAATATACCCTAGCATTGCCTTACCTACCCACTAGCATTTGAACATTTATTCGTATAACACAGGATACAAAGCTCCCAGAGCTCAGTTTGAAGCTTAAAAGTACTAGAGGAACTTGTATAAATTAGGGAAAAATTGCTATTCCTGCACCATATAGCTGTATTTGAGTTCACCTCTTTCAGCTTGCTGGTAGCAGGTTTCATCAGTTCTTGCAGTCAGCTTTGACACTTCATATTCTTAATGTATTTGTCTGTAAGCAAGAAATAATGCAGGCTGGTATTTGAGAAAAGAACTAAATTCCTTTTAAGAATTTCTGCTTATATACTTTGCTTCTTCCCACACTGGTTTAAAAAAATCCCTGGAAGGATAGTTTAAAGAGATCTAAAATACATAAGCACTCTATTACAAAGCCTAGTTGCTGCACAGCCCTCTTTATTAGGATGAAGCAGCTCTCAGAAAGGAGTACTAGAAACTGGACTGATGCTGCAGTTCTCCATGGAAATAAATTGGAGGAATTCTCTGGCCCAGGCTATGGGAGAGCAACAGAAGTGCTATGTAATCATCCTTACCAGCCTTGGGGCAGGGCTTTCTCGCCAAGAGACGCAGTTTATGGATTGAAACAGTAGTGGGTCCACTAGCCTTGTCCTAAAATAATCTATGCATGAACAAGCAGGAATTTCTTGCAGAGATAAGCTTGGTGGTAGGAACAGGGTGCTGACCCTGAAATCACTGCCCCTCCAATCCCAGACAGGTTGACAAGCAGTTTTTCCACTGTGCCTGGAACTGTCTGTGCCCATGGACAGAATGGAAAGATTTTTCCCTATGGGATTCTGTGTCGAAGACTGAATGTTAACTGAAGGATGTGGTGTCTGCATTTTCTATGAAAGGCTCAGAGAGGGTTGGAGGTTAATACAATTGTAAGATATAAAGAAAAATATTTGTGAGGAAAATGGTTTGTCTCGTACTATTAAGTGACTTTACAGTTAAGGCTCATTTTCCATGTCAGTTTCCTACATGCAAGCTGTAGGGTTTTAATAGATAGATGCTATCAAATCATTATGACTTACCTGTCTTATAATTTACAACTGGAGACCTATATACATTTTTCAGGAATTGGTATGAAAGATGTATCATGGAGAGTGTATCATCTGTGTTTGTACATCAATTATTATGATCCATCACCTGGAATATCCTTGTATTATTTTACTTTTCATGTTTTAATATCAGAACATATTACAAGTTTGGTTTTTGTTTTGTTTTGTTTTGTTTTGTTTTGTTTTGTTTTCCTTCCCTTCTTGCACCTATCTGGCATGTGTCGGCACAGTTAGCTTTGTGAGCAATGACTCTGTCTCAAACTATTTTTTATAACTTTGTTAATATATTTTCACCCACTTGAAATAACTTGCATGAGAGGGCAATGTTTCTGCTAAACCAAACCATTTACTAAACTAGAACATCTTACAAAGCTTTAATGCTGTATGGCCTTTGGATTACTGGGTACTGTCAGTCAGTAACACCAGACAACATTTGCTAAAAGCCCTTGATCCAAAGAAAGTGTTAAATATGGTTTTAATGTATGTCTGTGCAGGGCTATAAGAAGGACCAAAAATACTTCTTTCTCTGTGGGCATCTCCAGATCTTGGATACTCATTCATATGGATAAGTGGGCTTATGTAACCATCCTCCCTGCAGGAAGAGGTTGGGCAATGGATGAAACTTGACTTTTGCTTCTAACTATTCACCATACAGTACATACAGATGTTACACTTAAAACAACCTAACTAGGGTATGGATACATTTGGGAAGTTAGATTGGGAAATAAATGTTAGTTCACCTGAGGAGGTGCACTAAGATCAGGTTCTCCCAGTCTACTGAACGTGTTTGGAGTGCAGCCCAGGGCTGGAGAAGCCCGGCCACTTACCTGTCCTGGGGCTGTACTGCTTCCCCAATCCCGATCCCTCCCACCTCTGGATTGACAACTCCCATGCAGGCCTGCCAATCTCTCATGGATGCACTAACTCCCTGCCAGCCCCCTCCTGTTCCCACCCACGTCTCCCCTCACCCCAACTTAGATCATTCCAAGCACCAGCAAAAGTCTACACAAGCAAGATCATAGATTGGGTCCTGGGAATGACCTCACCTGCCCATACTTACTAATCCAGGGCAGTGGGGGAGGTACTGATCTGCTGCTGGGACAGCCCAGGAACAAATGACTACCCTGTTGCTTTAAGAAGAGAACAAAATAGAAATTGTCACTCAGAAACAGCTCTCCCAAATCTGAGGGCTACTGTTGGTGTAGAACAACTTTTGGGGACACCTCACTAAGAGCTGGGCACAGTCAGACTCTAGCACTAAATCTAAGGTGCTTCATAACAGCCTTTCCATGTGTGAATTGGCCCACTGAAATCAACTATGTTACTTTGGGGTAAGGATTTTTCATATGATTAGAGTAATACAATCAGTCCATAGGTTTAAACTAAATGCCATTGACCCAGCTTTTTACTTTTTGAAATAGTGAATACAACAAGTGGTTGTTGTCAGGTAATATATCAGTTCTTTAGTGAATGCAGCTCTAAGAAAATTATAGAGAGCAGTTGTGTTCCCCTGATACCTATCCAGAACTCCAGATCTAATTATGGTTACTAGCATGAGGACATGTGTTAATAGCCTGGAATGTAAAAGACATCAGGTATTTTGTGCTGCCAAATCTACAACAGCCTTTTCATTACATTTTTGTTCTGATAATTCCTTGCTGTGTATTACACAACATATGTTTGCAGTACCACAAACAAACAGCCATTGATAGTCTGTCTCAGTCATTTATTGAAATTAGAATAAAGTGGAACTGATGTGCACCCAGAATATGCTCAGGAGCCAATGTCACATCTTCTGTATCCTGATATTGCAGGCTTTATTTTCATTCTTCATACAAAGTAACATTTCAAAGACTAGTAGAATGCATAGTGATTGTTAGCCAGTTATGAGTCAGAGGAAAATGAAGCTGTCTCCTTTGTACATCTTGCAGAATTGATGGAGAGAGCTTTATGCAAGCACACAAATGCCTTGCTGTAGTGAATAACTACTGTATTTTAAATGAAGAGTTGCTGAGAGGTTACAATTTGGGCACAGGTTAAACAAAAAGCTTTTATAACCACTTAGAAAACAAAAATTGGCACAGTAAATCACTGGCAAATATCTATTTCGAGGAAAACACTCAGAGTTTTGTAGCGAGTGAACCTAAACAAGACCGCGTATATGTCAAAAGTTCTACTATAAAACTTGTGCACTGACCTGAATTTTCTGCATTATTGGATAGAAGTTATAAAATAATTGCTTGTTGCTTGTTGTGTAAGTTCTAAATAAATACAGAGTCTAATAAGGGACACTTAACAGTAGCCTTGTAATAAGAGAGTAACTCTTTAAACTACAAGTTTTTTGAGAGCCCTAAAATTGAATTCTAACTCAAGTCTGATGGTCCTGTTGCTTTTGATGCTTATCTGCATCAAAGCTTATTTGATGACTAATCCTTCTGAAGTGCGGCTTCCATCTTGCGCCCCCCTGGGCTGGGCAGTGCCTGCCTCCTCCCTCACTGCAGGGAGTGTTGATCTGCCCCCCATGCCCCTCCCTCCCCTCCCCTCCCCTCCTCTCCCCTCCCCACCTCCCCTTCTGAGTTACCAGCTGGAGGCATCTCTCCACGCTGCCATCCCTGCTTCACGCTGCACCATGGCTGTGTGCACCACAGGCATTTATCAGCCAAATTATCAGCCCCATAGGGCTGATGTCTGATATAGACAATTTTCTTTATATCAGTAGTGGTCCGATATCAGACCAATGTATTGGTGCTCCTCTCATTTTTAAAACAAATTTAGATGAAATTCTCTGCGACCAATGTCACAGAGATTTCTGTTACTTTGACATTACAGTAAGAAGTCTTAATTTGGTCTTCAGAACAACATGGGTGTGGTGGTCCCTGCATGGATCCAGCTGCCAGCCCAAGGCTGTGTAAAGTTCCCCCCCCACCATTGAAAATGGCCAATAGAAGATCTGTTTAAAGCACAATGAGGCTCTCACAACTAAGAGTAGCTTTATATTGAAAGTGTCTCTATTAGAAGAAACAGATATTTCTGTTACTTCTTTAGGCCTCCCATCATATATTTAATCAGGATGCCACAAGATCCTTTTAAGAGTGTTATCCAATGTCAACACTGAAAGGTGTGCAAACACCTACACACTTCACAAAATAAATCCAGAGATTTCAAACAGGAATCCATAACATCAAAAGCTTTCCAACCTATTGTGGAAGAGAGGGGCTTGTTTGGGGGCTTTTTGAAGGTTTTTTTCCAGCAAAAGAGTTGCCATATTATTTTTCTGTAGTCAAGAACAAGTGAAAGCTAAAAGCTGACATTTTCCAAGGGGCAGTTTGACTCTAATAAGGGGTGCCTTGAATCTAAAAATATTGAGAAGCACTGATATAAAATGTGGGTACCACCACCTCATGGCCTAATATTGTGTGCATTAAGTGGCTGGTGGGATTGAGAGCATGCTTAGCAAAATTTGTGGATGGCACCAAGCAAGGTGCATAGAGTAGCAGACACAAGAGTGTAGGGCTACAATCTAGAATGACCTGAATAGACTGGAAAAATGGTTGGCAATTAGATGGAACTCAGTAAGGACAAGTGTGAAGTCCTGCACTTTCAGTAGAATAGTTGCATGCATAAATATAGACTGGAGAAGACCGGGTAGGCTGTAGTACTGTAGGGAAGGACCCTGGGTTTATCATAGACCATAAGATGCATATGAACCAAAAGTATTCTCTTGCCAAAAAAAAAAAAAAAGCCAATGTTAACACCAGTGTCACAAATCAAGGGAAGTGATTCAATTCTGGTGAGGCATCACCTGGAGTATTGTGTCCAGTTTGGGTCTCACATTTCAAGAAGGCTATGGAAAGATTGCAAAGAGTTCAGTGACATTGTGCAGACTGGAAAAAGGATAGGCTGAAGGAAAAAATGTTATTTAGTCTGGAGAAGAGAAGACTGAGAAAAGATTTGATAATAGTCTTTTAATACCTGACGGGCAGTTATAGAGGATGGAGGAAGGCTTTTATCTGTGGCTTCAGGGAACTGGACTAGAAGCAAGGGCCTCAAACTTCAGCAGAAGGAATTTATGTTGGAAATTTGGTGGAACTTTCTGATTATTAGGTCAAGCATTGGAACAGGCTACCTAGAAAAATTGTGGAATCTCCATCCTTGAAAGTGTTTAATAACAGGGTAGACAGACACTTGGCTGGGATGATTTAGTCAAATGTGCTGTGAAGTGTAGGTGTTTGGGGAATTTTAAAGGCAAACGGGTGTAGTTAGTTAGCTTAGATGCCTTCAGGGTAGGACAGCAGCTGACCGAGACTGAGGGGTTAGGGGACTGGATTGTAATTTTGCATTTAGGCCTCAAATTTATCTACATTCTATTCTAGGTGCCTAAATCCATTATGGAAGCTAACCCTTTATCTGTAAAATGGAGATAATACTACATGCCCACCCCTGTAAGTTGTTTCAGTAAATTATTTAAGACTACAGTGTAATTTTAGCAATTGCTTTGCATAAGAAACTGAGGTGAGTTCCTGCACACCTGAACCTTGTCACAACCCAAATCAAGTGAGTGTCCCTGACACAATAGACCACCCTCCGTATGATTGGCATTGTTCTAAATTTGGTATGTTCTGCCTACTTAAGTCCTACTTGGCAAATTTTCATTGGCTACTCTAAAGCTATAAAAGTCTGCATAGTTTCCACCCAAATTGGAGCAGAGCAAACTGACCACATTGCAGGAAAGATCTCGCAGAGCACTGAGCGCGCTGCAAAGAGCTCTGAGCACGTGGCAGGATGACTTTGGCAGACTGATCACCCACCAACGGCTCCCCATCAGCGACCTCCCGACGTACCCCTTCCCTGCACGCTTTCGTCTGTACACTCGATGCAGTAACCCGAACTGTAACTACACAAATGAGCATACAGCTTGCATCGCGGCCACCAGCGACGTAAAATCTACTTTAAAACCAATACGCTGTTTCGCCTCTCCATCTGCCAGCCCACCTGACATCCGCTTGATTAAACACCGTTTCCTTTGGCCGGCTCTGACCACTCGGCCGGCCAAGACAAACCTGAGCAGAAAACAAGCAGAGATTCATTCACAGTGCTTCCCCTGATCATCACCAACCTTGTTCTGTGGAAAAATAAATACTTCACCCCCTTACTCTACCTTGTGCTGCCTGCTAGATAGGGGAAGTGCATAGGCACAACCCCACTCACTCTGGTTCTGTCCACTTTCCTGTGCCTGCTTACAATCAGAAGGGCTCTCAGCTAATTCCTGCCCTTCTTCTCGTACCCAACTCAAAACCAGAACAAAGCTAGGCAGTGAAGTAATAGGGGATCCGAGTAATGGCTTTCACAATCAAATACACAATGTTTGCAGACTGTAGATCAGGGGTGGGCAAAATACGGCCCACAGGCCGAATGCATCCCGCCGGGCCATTCTAACTAGCCTGCAGGGCCTCTACAAATTTTAGAAAAGTAATATATGTTTGGCCCTGGCTGCCTGTTATGTGATGCTCAATGACGTGCTGAAACTCAGTAAAGGGCCCTCGCCTGAAATAATTGCCCACCCCTGCTGTAGATGAGTGGATGAAAGGAGATCTAAATGTAAAATCACATAATACATTAACATATATATGTATAAAAAAATCAACATTGTTACTTTAAAAGGATGCTAGAATGGTCAGCCCAATTTAGGATTAACATTGCAGCCAATTAACATTGGGGTAGGGAGCAAGTGTTTACTGCAATTCTCTGTCAACAGCTATTTCTCTCACTGGAAGAAACAAAGGAAATACAGTCCGTGTGATGGAAGGCTGTCACAGAGTCCAAGTTTCTTGGTAAAATTAACATCTTTCAGTTTAGTTTCACCTTGACATTTCCCACTAACAGCAGTGATTTAGCAGCAAAGTCTCATTAACTTGTTATAATGTTCTGTTCCACTCATATTAGCTCTTGAATATGCTCCAAATAACACTTGAAATGCATGTTAACAATAGCAGTTACTAGGCATTCTTATCACCATTGTGTCTAATGCCAAATAATACAAGCATTTGGTGTTAATAAGCACAGCACATAAGCAGAGGAGGGGAATATTAGTGCATGAATAAGTGCTTAATGCATCTTGCTGGGTGCTTAACATTCAGCATCACAGCATGAGACATCAATCCACTTTAGATGACTATTAAAACAAAATCTGTAACAGCAATGTGGTCTGCTTTATTCAAAACAGATTAGTAAAATTTATACAGGCCTGCCTCGAACTATTTCTATTCAAGCCAGTCTGACCCTCCAAATTCAAGCCAATGAGACTGACATCAGCTTGGGTGGACACAAAAGGAAACCCCAGTGGTTTTTGTGCCACTGAATGGAGATCAGCATTCTTATTTTCAACAATGTGTTCATGGTCTTTCTGTTTCATTTTTATTTAGCACAAAAGACTCAGAGAATACAAGACTGAAAGGGATCTCAAGAGGTCATCTTCTCCAGTCCCCTGCACTGAGTCAGAATACCAAGACCAGTAGATAGATATTTGTCTAACCTGTTCTTATAAACTTCCAGTGAAGAAGAATCCACAACCTTCTTATGTGGTCTCTTCCCTTGTTTCACTACTCTTATACTTAGCAAGTTTTTTTCCACAATTCCAATCCAAAACTTGTCCTTAATTAAACCAGTTTCTTCCTGTCCTTCCCTCAATAGACATATGCAACAATTAAGCAATGTTTACAGCAACCTCTTACATGCATGGGAGACTGTAATCATATCCATATTTCTAAATGAGAAGAGCTCCTATAATGATAGAAGTCAATATACAAATAAGGTGGGTTTGTCAACATTACCTGACCCCCTTCAGCCAGATCCAGACCATCAGCCTCCTTGCAGGCTGGATCAAATATGGCAAAGGCAGTGTGTATTAACAAAGCTATTGCTCATCCCCTGTTCCTGACACCCTCTCCCAACAGGGCCAGATTTGGGGGGCACCCCCTAGTGCACCTTTACCCTGTACCTTAATTCCTGGTCCCTCTGGAAGCCCAGCAGGCCAGACCAGACACATGACACTCCTGAAGTAAGGTATAGCTATGCAAGTAAGGCATAGATCCCATTAGATGGCTGTCTTTCTTTTGTCTGACTTAACACAATGCTTCAGAGAAAAGTGAAAATTTCCCTTAGCAAACCTAATCAACTGAGCAATTCTGTGTACTTCAGCAAACTGCTTTTTCTGTTCCCTGCAGGTCATCCCTTTAGCTTGCTTACTGCAAATATTAGTAGCAGTCACAAAATTATTCAATGCTGTAAAAAAGTGATTAAAATGAAGCAGGAAAAGAACTGAGCACGTAATGCCTGTAGAATCAGCTTTAATTAAACTTCTCTCATAAGTACTCAGGCAATAAATTCATTTGGAATCTTAGAAATACATCTGCCCATTCAGTTAATTTCTTGCATCATACAGTTAAAGATTTTGATCTTTATTTAGTGAAATGCTTTCTTTTACTTCGTTGAATGCTGCCGCATTTCTTATAAATTTCTTTCACATCCATTTACCTTATCTTCTTTCTTTTAGTTTCATATTTTAATAGACTTTATCCTTTTATTTAATTCCTTTCAAGTTTTCCATCGTCAGCACAAAACCCTCCCTTCATGTCCAACTCATCTACTGCTATTTTAACACTGTCCACACATGCATATACCTTTCTCCTATACTATTCAGTCCAAGATGGGTGCCAAATTCTGCCAGACCATTCTGAACAACAGTATCTTTGTCCTTGTCTATTCAGCTTTAATGTTTGTCTTAATCCCAAAAGTGTTAAGTAACATTTGTTTTTGCTATTCTGTAGATTCATTTCTCCTCTGAATTTAGATTTGCATTCTCTCTCCATATTGCTTCATGACAGCTATGTGTCTGTCACTGAAAAGGTTAGGGTTTGAAGAGTGCTTGTGTGTGATGAGAAATGTGGGAGCGATTAGCTTCATCTTGAGAGGCTGACATATTCTTAACCCAAAACATGAGGTCAAAAAAGTTTTCCGTTAAAACATTGGCATTGTGGGGTGATTTACTATTTACTTTCTTGATAGGCTCAGTGTTTCAGGTCACTGATCACTGAACAGTCGTTTCAGGTCATAGGTTTTTTTACTTTTATTTTCTCCTATCTGTAACTGAGCTTAATTTATTTTTCAGATAGCCTGTCAGATGGGAATAAAACATGTTCCGCTGCTAAGGTTTCTTTTAGATAAGAATTACCTGAGGTGCTGATCCAAAAGACAGAATCCCATTGATTTCACTGAACTGGATTAGGTGTTAAGATGATAGAGAGTTTAAATACCATGCACATTGGGTAGATGTATATGACAAAGGCAACATGACCTAGTGGGCAGATCACTGAGCCTCAAGAATCTGAGGTTTTCTTCTTGGATTGTAAGGATTGTGCTTGATGACTTTGGGCAAATCTCTAGCTCCCCGTGCCTCAGTCTCCCTTACCTCCCTACATTACACGCACTCTCTCTCTCCAGGCAATACCAGCCCCCATTTTCAGCTGCATTCCTGAAAACAGATAACATGGGGCAGGAGGTCTTTTGGAGCTGCTCTGGTTTCTGCCATAGGTGCTAGTGTCCTCTAAGAGTCCCCAGTCCCTTCATGGGCTTTGATAACTGAAAGAGGCAGCCACATTGTAGCAGAGTCCTATTGCTGGGACCATACACTGACATCCTGCCAAAGGCTGCTCCTCCCTCTGCTTGGCACTAATTAGGGCACTGCCTTTCAGGGATTAAACCATCCCCCAACATGGTTCCCATTACCTTGTACCCCAGGCAAGCAGTCTCCCCCTATTGCCAATGGAAATCAGCTTCCCCTACAAGGACACACCTCTCTTCCTCCAGCTGCCTGTTCTGTTGTGGGTCTTGCTGCCAAGACCCAGCTGGCATCAGGGCCAGCCATAGGGGAGAGCCCAAGCCACTACTCCGCAAAACCAGCATACCCCATTCCTCCACCCAAAACCAGCACATTTGGGAATGGAAGGTCCAGAGCACTCTGGAGAGCTGGGCAGCCAGGCCCATCCATTACTGGTCATTGCATGCTGGGAATGAGCACAGGGGCACAGGCTACTGCTGGGTACAACCTGCCCAGTCTGCTGCCTTGCCCCAATCATCCTTCTAAAGAGAGGTGCACAAGACAGTTCTACCTGCCCTGCACGCCCGTGTTCTGTGACATGCCATGCATGCACAGTCACACCAGGGATTCCTGCTGCCTTTAGGATTATCATAACCTTAATGCGAGCAGGAACCCTTCCCTGTCATGCTGACACCTGTGAAAGGATCTTGTGGCACTCCAGTTGATATATAAGCACATTAAGTACCTCTTTAAAGGATTTGTTTCATTTTTTTTTGATGCAAGTGATTCCCCATCATGCCAAATTTACTGTGCAGCTGATGTTTTAAACCTAGGAGACACAATTTGCTGCAATTCTAATGTGACTATACTATGGTCCTATAGGCAATAACTGTTACAGGTTCTAGCTCAGGGGCTGGAAATTATTTTGGGCAGAGGGCTGCTTACTGAGTTTTGGCAAGTCATCAAGGGCTGCATGACAGGCAGCCCAGGGCAGATTAATATTAATTTTCTACATTTTTTAGAGGCCCTGTGGGCTAGATAGAATGGCCTGGCAGGTGGCATCCATCCCCCAGGCTGCATTTTGCCCACTCCTGTTCTAGCTCCTTTACTTCCAGCAGCGTGTTGGTTCATATTCATTTCCTTCTGGTTTCCTTTTCTTTCCTCAGTGATGCCTATTCTTTTCAGGGTTTTAAAATACTCTTTACTTCTATTATTTTATAAATTTATCATACATCCCTTATTATTTACCTGCAGCTGATAACCACCAAAACAAGTGAGCCTCCAAGCAAATATAACTAACTTAGAGGGATGAGAAACATGATACAGGTTTTGTGTGTCAAGAAACAATGAAAAGTATCAAGCATTTTAAACTTTGTCCTCTTGCACTAGGATCTTATAAAGACATCTTGGGAGCGGATTTAGTTCAACTAAGTAGCACGACCTTACAGTCTGTGTAGCTTTTTGAAAGCTCCAAGATGGAAAGAGAAGTGAGAATGTAGAGGTTCCAGTCATCTAAATCATGTATGCATACGGTTTAGCCTTTCAAGCCTGTATATGCCTTAGGATATGTCTAGATTGACATGACTACCCCATCTTCTTCTACAGCATCTCCAAAGTGAAGCTCACACTGTGGAAACCCAGGATTATCTTGCACTGGGTAGGTAGGTAGGAAGAGGTACAGAAAAAGGGTGATGTTTACAAACAAGAGTCTGCTGCCCGTCAGTTAAGTAGTTCCACAGCTTCATTTACAAAATAACGATTATCCTAAATAAGAAAAGCAAAATTTGGCCCTCAGGCATAATCCTACTTCAACCCAAAGGCTTTATGCAGCATCAGATAAAAAGTAGAAAGTTTCCTAGCTCCAAACCTTTTAAAAGCATGGAGGGTCATATACCTGCTAAGAGATTTTGATGGGAAAAGGAAATGGGGCCAGAATGGCCAGACTGTCATTCCTCTCATACTTCTCTGTCTCCTACAGCAGATGCTTTTGAACTGGATCCCTTCTACATGGAGCAGGGGCAGTCAGGCTTTAAACTAATGCCATCAAAATATAATATAAAACCAAATATGTGCTTCACTAAAAGTACGGTACCTAAAATGCTATATACGTGGATTTATGTAAGGAAAGAGCAATGCCAGGTTTCCTCAGCAATTCCTTGGAATGTTTTGTCATGGCGGAAGTTGAATCCCAGCCAATCTTTCTGTTTTTCAAGTAGAAGTTGAATTAGTTTGGCAAAATGTCCATTCTCAGTAATGGAAACCCAAGCAGTTCATTATATGAAGAAATGACTGCATAATTATATAAGGCATCCAATATCATAATGTGCTAGAAGATGAGACTGTAATAACTCAAGCACAGATAAAATTATACAAAGTAGAGAGACTAAAAGAGCAGTAAATTTATAGCACTGATATAAATTAGCTTTCTACCATAATCAGTCCAACAGTCAACAAGGACACAAGTACTGGTGCATCCTGTTTATCTCCGGTTTGAGGTGATTGGGTTCTTGATCATGGTTTTTTGTCATTAAGCAACTTGGAAAAAACAAGAGAATCCTTTCTGAAATTTCATCAATCAATAAATAAGCCAAACCCCACTGAGTGAAGTGTTTCAAGTGACAAACTGTTATTTTATAGGAGAGAATGAATTCACAGTATGCTGTAATGAGATACAAGTAGAAATAGTTGAGAAAGAACTTACACTAGTCCCCTGGAAAACTCAGGATTTATTTATATAGCTCTGTGTCTCCAGTATAAGATAAAAGTACATTCACTGCGTTCCTGAGGAAAAGCAAGACAAAATAATATTATAAATCAAGTCTTACTGATTTATTAAGCAAGTTCTCCATGTATGGTTCTGCATGTACCAGAGGCAGGTGAGAGCTTAAATGAAAGCTTAGCTCTGGAGTGCACTGAGAAGGCCAATGCCTTAAATGGATGCAAAATTGTTGCACCCCTGTTGCTTCATTTGTCTCTTAAAAGCATAAATTCTACAGTTTGGCACTGTGTAGAATAACAGTTCTAGACACAGTAAGAATGAGTTAAACTGTATTACAAAAATGCATAAACACAAAAGTCAAAGCTTTCTGTACAATGTAGGTATTGTTAGATATAAGTGCCTGGGAAGCTTAGTTTGTATTGGCAAAATTAGAATGAATTCCAGCTTACAGTTATGGCCTATAAACCCTAAAGAACAGGTAGCTTGTTACTGCCTCCTTGTGGGGAACAGAAAGAAGAGCAGGCCAAAGCAGCTTGAGAACTGGGGCTGTAAAACAGCTGTAAAGAAGAGGGAGGTAGTTTAGGTTGTAATAAAACAATATTCCAGATTTAGGTTAAAAAAGAAGCAGATGAACAGCACTAAATATGCCTGGGGTAAGGGGTCATTCTAATTGTACTCCAGTCTAATTGGGTAGCAAAGGCTAGACAAAAAACAAAGAAAAGGAAGATTTCTGTTTTGTGCTAGAAATAATCCTGGGTGATAAGGATCCTTCATGCTATTCAGCCTTCTCTGAAGACTTTGCAAAGAGATCCTACAGAGGCAGCTTTTAGAACAAGAGGTGGTTTCAGGGTGGGTGACTGTATTCAAGCAGCTTTTGCAGAAAAGATAAGTAGTTAAGTTGCAGGATTCTAGTAGGAGCCGTCCTGCCCAGCAGCCAAATTGTAATTTATATCAATGGGGCAAGTGTTAGAGCCTCAGAGCAAATCAGGCAGCACTTCTCCTTTGGGCTCACAACCAATCCGCCTGAACTGACTCCCCCAACCCCAGAGAGGACAAAGTGAAAGGGAAAAGGGGAGAAGAGAACTGGCTAACAAGAACCTGTTACCTTGTTTGATGTTTACAGCAAGGAGTGGAGGACTGGGGTTTAATAAGGTTATAAAATAAAATGACAAAGTGCCTTACTTGAAATTGCAGAGAACCAGACTCAATGACACACAAGTTCTTCCCCAGTTCTATGCTGTTATGTTTATTGATGTGGTGCCTATATGTAAGGAAGTATGCTCTTTAAGGCACCCAGGGGGCAGAATTAAACTTTCCCCAGGCTTCTGGGGAGACATAAGCTGGTGTTGTTTCTGAAGTTTCTAGCAAGACATTTGAGACATTTAAACTCAAGTCTACCTTATTGCTACCAGTTGCATCCATCAGAGAGGGTTACACAAGTGTTAAACTATTAAACAAGTGCTTTTCTGTCCATGAGAGAGATTCTTCATGCCTCTAGCTGGCCTGCTTCATAACATCCTTGCAGAAATGCCTGTGAATCTTTATGTTTCCCTTAAAAGTCTTTCTACAGCCCTGATACATCCCTGAGCAGGTTTGGCCCAAACACTGAAGAGGCTAAATACAGACAGCCAAGCAGCCCAAGGCAAAATCAGTTCAATCTATACAGCTGCCTCCACACTGCATAGAATGGACAGTTTAATTAACATTATACATGTTCACTCACCAGTTGACCCAAGGCAGATAGACACTTGCATTGGCCAAGGGGACCACTTGTACTCATCTTCCAGCTCTGAAAGGCTGTAAAGACCCCAGCACCTCCTCCTCACCAGCTCCCCACCTATCAGCCATGGGAGGGTGAGGGGGAATACAACCCCACTCCAGCCCCCCAGCTGGAGTCTGCACAGTGGGGAGGAGAAAAGCCCCTGAGGTGGGTGGCACAGCTCTGCCAGGTTGTGAACACGACAGCGCTGCCCCTTGCCAGCTCCCACATGTCAGCTGTGGGGAAGCAAGTGCAGAGGCAATGGACACCTGCTCTGGCTCCCCATACCCTCCACAGTATGGGGGATGCTCTGATGTTGACAGGTGAGGGGCTAGTGAGGGGTGGCGCCACCACCACCCTCACCTCAGGTGCTTCCCCCCCTGTGCTATACAGACACTGGCTGGGGGACTGGGGCCAGGGCTGGAGTGGTGGTTCATTGCTCCCTGCACCACGCCCTTATGCAGGAGGAAAAGTCCCTACCTTGAGGGGGTTTCTTCCCACTTCCCCCTGCTGTGCAGATCCCATCAGGAAGGAGCTGGGGCCAGATCAAGGGTCCATCCGCCCCTCGCCTGCCCGTGTACCTCCACAGGCTGGGCTGGGAAGGCTACCTCAGCTCTATGGCAGCCAGGGGCAGGGCTGAACAGCTGGGCTGGAAAAGACAAGGTGGGGCAGAGGCTTGCCTACCCAACCTGCTGGGCACGTTGCAGCACGTAGCAGGGAATGCAGTACATTTTGGGATACAGGCGGACAGAAAACAAACTTGTGTCAGGAGGGGATCTGGTACAGAAATTGGAGAGACCACTTTAGCCTATGTCAGTCAAGTCTGATACTATACCCATCCAGGTCTATCTTAAACTAATTTCAACCATTTTGACACCAGTCTATGTGCACTGAACTTCTGTTCTGTTACAGGTTTAAATCACTTCTACCACTTCTACCAGTTTATTTGTAATGTCTGGCTCTAGCCTCAATGAGGCCTGGGTCCTGTGGGAAAGAAAGTAAAATGTGTCATGATGTATGTGCACGAGGGAACTGAGCAAGTTGCATGAGCAAACTTATTTTTGGCATTTCTAACATTGGAGTGCTTGGCTTAACCATATTGTAGCTGCATTGCTCTAGAAGAAAAAAGGAATCAGGGCTCAGGGTAGAGGTGATATCTTTTATTAAACCAACCTGGGTAGAAATGAAAGGAGTGGATAGATGGAAAACTCTTGACCACCTGAAACCTGAGATCCTGCTCCTGCCTTTGTTCAAGCTAATTTGCATCATCCCAGAACCTCACAAGAGGGGTGAGAGATGCATTACCAGCTAAGAACTGCCTGCCCAGAGGAGTTTTCCATCTATTGACTCCTCTGTGAAACCCTATGAAATATGAACTTTTGTTTCTACCCAGGAGAACTTTTACAATTTTGCTTCAATGCCTCATGAAGGGTGTTTGTGCCCAAAACTTTGCAATTAAAGATTTTTTTTTTTTTGGCAAAAACCTTGTTGGTCTAATAAAAAATATCACCTCTACCATGACCCCTAGTGGCATAACCATAAACATTTCATGTACAATTTTTTATGTGCAACTGAAGATCCAGATTGTACCTGGAATGTTCTATGCATCTATCAAGCACTAGCATTCATTCATATTGCAGTGGGCATGGCAAGGTATTTAAAGGTAGTGGACAAAAGTGCTTGAGTAGCGATTTTTAACGATGGAATGGTTTACTCTTCCTCAGGATTAAATAACTCAAGATTTCTTCTTGTGACGACCTACATGAATCTTCTTCCGTCCCACAATACTGTATGTCAGTAAGCTGCTATCATGTCATCCTAGGCTTTCCAGTGTCTCCTTGTATGGCAAATTGTCATTGATCTTCTTGATCTTTTAATATGAGGTCAGCAGCACTGCATACAGCATTCAAAGTATGCATGTACCTTAGATTCATATAATTCCTGCTATTTTCTTTGTCTTCTTGACTGCTACATACTGAAATAATGATTTTTAGATAGTTCTCTTACAGAGTCAAGATCTCTTTCCTCATTGGAAATAGCCAATTCAGAGCCCATTACTGCAAAAGTATACTTAAGGCTATTTGTTTTCCCATTCAATTATATGAATATTACTTTGTGTTTCAAGATTCTCCCCTCTTTTGATAAACTCCTTTCTTCAAGCTATTTAAGCATTCTACATTCTTAAATCAGGTAATGTTTCTATTAATGTAATTGTGATGAGGAATCTGTATTTTAATATTTTAAATAGGAGTCTTGCCTTGAGTAAAGCATAGGATCAATTTATTTATCATTGTGGTATACTGTTTCCAGCTGTGGTGGGTGAAAGACTACTTGCTTCAGAGTGAACCACCACTTTGCAGCACTGTGATCTTCTGAGAAGAGGAAAAGAAAAAAGTGATGAAATTGGAGACTTGTCCTCTATAAGGGATCGCGGCATAGGTGGTCTGGCTTAATGGCTAGGTCACGGAGGGAAAGCAGGGGCCTGGGGCTGGAGCAGAGGGTGGGAAACCAGAGGGAAATCCAGGAGCAGAATCCATAGCACAGTCCAAGGTCAGGATCTGGGGATCAGATGTTGAGTACAAATCCAAGGGATAATCAAGAGCAGAGCCAAACCAGGGTCTGGAGCCAGAAAAAGAGTGCAGCAACCAGGAGGCTTGCCACAGTGAAACTGTTGACTGGTCTGCAAACCCAAGGCCCAGCTGGAGCTAAATGGATAGCTGGCATTTCCAGCAGCCAGTCAAAATGCTCACTCCTTCGAACCTGGGTGGAATTCACCAGTTGAAGCACCCTGCAGATGTGGCTGCTGGGGTGCTTGGCCCAGGCTGGTCTGCCTGATCAGCAGGGACCCTGGTTTTCTCTGATTAAAAAAAAAAAAATGTTCAGTTAAAAAAATAACCCCAAAACCACATTTTTCTGTGATTTAAATGAAACGCCAC
>JAGPOW010003316.1:153479494-153531638 GCA_030014935.1 Caiman crocodilus | reverse complement strand
TATATAAGTAGTGTGTGTGTGTGTGTGTGTGTGTGTGTGTGTGTGTGTGTGTGTGATGGTTCATTTTAATCATGGAAAATGTGAATTTGGGGTTACTTTTTTTAACCAAAAATTGGGGATTTTTTTAGATTAGAGAAAGCCAGGATGCTTGCTGATCAGAGCCCATGACATCCTTCATGTAGTATGGTTCTGTGAAGCATTTATTTGAAGCTCCATTGTTTGGAGACTTGGGGACCTGAGGCAGTAAACTTATTTTTGAACAAAGAATATTTGTTAGGTTTTATATGGACCTATAAAGCCTTCATTTTATAGTCCTGGCATTCAATAAATGTGTTTGTTATGCTTTGTGCCTTTGGCTCAGAATACTTTATCAACAAAAGTCAGGCCAGAAGGAACTCAGAACAGGCCAGAAGGATTTCTGGATATAGCACCAATGACATTATGCATTAGAAATTGCTGGAGCTGCTCTTCTGCTCAGTTGACATTCATAATAAACATCTGAAATACAAAAAGTTATTTTTCTGTTATGGTCACTATGGAGAAATACAGTTTTACTGTCTGTTTCAGTGAAAGTTTAACATTTTGGGGGCTTTATTTTTCTGAATGTTTTTTCAGGGGAAGATAAGAAGAAGAAACATTTCTCAGTGTTGTAGACAGCAGCTGGTGTGAAAGGAAGAGCATTTCCATGAAAACTACCCATGGGGAGGAAGCGTGCAAAAAGCAATTTATTTCCCATAAACTGTTATTAAATAGCTATCATATTAGAAGTGTCACCTCAATATTTTGTGACAAAAATTAAAACCAAGTATATCAATCAAACCTCCTGCAAGAAGAAGAAGGAACAATTTCACTTTCTTTTCAAGAAATCCATGGTGGTAATATTTGAAAAATAACTGAGGAAATGAAAGCAGACAGTACTGACTGCCCAATGGGTAACAGACTTGAGGAGATCAGGTACCCCTAAAGACAGCAAAAAAGAGGGGATAGGAGCAAGATAAAACTATAGTCCTTATTTGTTTAAAAAGAAATCATCATACTGGAACAAGCTATACTTTGCAGAGTGCTTTGAGATCTGTAGCTGAAAACTCTTTTATATAAGAGCTATGTTAAATTACCTAGTGGCACATTCAGGTACAAAAATACACCTTTAGGAACAAGCTGTCATTGCAGCTGTCATTTTCCAAATAATTATGCCTGCATTATTTACACCTGCAAGATAAAAGGAGGCAGAATCAAGATTTCCTTAACATCAATTTAAAATGTTAAGATAATTAATATTCAGGATCTGATTGAAATCCCTCAGTGTTCAGAATGAAAGCTGCAGCTCATTCCCCTAGGAACTGGAATTGCAAATGTCTTTGGAGGTGGGGAAGGGAAGTGAGGGTGATCAACCCAGCTTCCTATATTAAAATAAATCATTATTTATGAGAGCATTATATAACACATTGTACCATGCAAATATCCCGAATCTCTATGTACACAGACTAAGCAAAGTTCAAAGAATAATAAGAAAAGCCAACATAAAAGACTTAAATGTTGGAGCAGCTCAAGCCAATGAGGGAAATTAGAGATGGGTGAAGATTTATTTGGTCAGCAAGTTCACCCCCATTCACATACTGGACTTGTGCAACAAATGTTGGGCTGGTGCAACAAATGTTGGACACCATTTTACATTTTTTCCAATATGGTAGTAAGTGTGCCTTGCAAAGGGTCATTCATCATTTATCTTGGGAAATTATTCTACAGACTAGAAGGCCTCACTGTCAGGAAATTTCACTTGCTACTCAAGATAACTCCAGAGATCATTCGAAGTATTTGAGTGTTGTGGAAGTTCATATATGTATGAGTTTACGCTACTAAATTTGTATTGAAGAAACTAGCTCGTTTTAAATGGAGAGAGGGAGAACATCACAGACATGATGGCTTCAGTAGGAACATGATTTGGGTTGGATAGCAGGTGATTCTTGACAACAGTCTGACCCAAACTTAAGTGCACTTAGGAAAGACAACATGATGCTAATGCTAAATGATGCTGCTATTCAACTGGGTTCCGAAAATGATTCCACTTTCAGTTTTTCTAAAACGTTACTGTTTTGAAGGTAAGCAGGAATAGAAGATTAGGAAATAATATTTTCTTTTGTCTGTACCAAGTAATTTCTTTCTCAAAAAAGATTGGATCCAAGGCAGCCCGTGCTGCTGCAGAACCTGTACCTGAGCTGCCACTTGGGAACAGGTATGTGGCCCTTGCCACCCTGGAGGAAACTGCTGAGGAGCACCCCCCACACGGTGCTGATCATGCACCCTCATCACGAGCAGAGAGGAAGAAGCGGTCCCAAAGGAGAAGCAAGCGTTGAGTCCTGGTCATCGGGGACTCCATCCTGAGGGGCACGGAGGGTCCCATCTGCCGTCCTGATCCCTTGGGCCGAGAGGTCTGCTGCCTGCCTGGAGTACGGGTTCAGGATGTCATGGAGTGTGTCCGAAAGATTGTTAAGCCCACAGATTACCATCCGTTAGTCGTAGTCCACATGGGAACCCTCTCCACTTGTTTCCCCCAAGCCACAGCCGTTTCTCAGAAAGTTGGAGGTAGCTGTAGAATTCAGGTTTCCTCCCTCAGGATTCAAATCTACTCCCACCCCCAAAGACCATCAGATGACCAGACAGGAAGGCATAATTCATAGGCTCAGTAAGAGAGAGCACAAGAGGGAGCCTGACTCCTTAGTCTAATATTTAGGGCACTCAGGTGGAAGGGGAAAGGTTGGAAGGCCTTTGCTTTCAGGTTTACGTCTGTTTTTTATCCAATAACTGTTTAATGTAACAGTGACAGTGATTTGGAGTAGAGAATAAAACCTAGGACTTCTCCCTCATTCTGCTGGCCCCATGACTTTTGCATTCCTGTCTAAACAGTGGCACAGTTTCAACAAAAATTGTGGAGAACTACCCCCCCACCTCATACCTCTACCCCCATCCCTAACTTATTACCTTTTCATGAGAGTTAGGTTGGGTTTGAAACCCCTCAGGCTGAGTTGGGCTTAGAACCTGGACAATGCTCTAACCACTTTGCTTCTATATAAAAGGTGAGCATTAACCCACTGGCTTCACTTTAAAAATAAAGCAGCAAGGCATATATTTTGTGAGGCGCCTGATCCCAGTGGTGTGTTAGGCTTCCCCAAACACCCCTGCCGCATCAGGGGAATTAGGTACTTCTTTGCCTATTTCTTATAGTTGTGAATATTTTAATGGGTTTAAGTGCCCAGCTGCATAGCCTGGGGCAGTTCAGGGTGTGTGCAGAAGCAGAACTGCAGGGCCTTAGTGATCTTTCAAGAGTTATCAGTCTGAACTAGGAAACCATACCCCCACACAAGTTGATCGCTTAGAAAAATTCTATATATGGATGCCTGACACTTTGATGCAGTGGTTTAAATGAACATTTTAATGCCTATGCATTTAGTGTGAAGATTACACAGGAAATTCTATGCGGTAGGTCCCTATAGAATACTACATTTTTGCACATGTAACCCACATCTTTTTCACCAAATCAGTTACTGAAACCTGGGATGTGCATTATATGTGAAGAAGCTGGGTCCATATAGTGCTGGAGATATAACATGGGCAAACCTACACATGATGCTTTAGTGTGCATTAGCCTAAGTTAATGCACATTAAACATGGTGAATTTAAGCTATTTGCAAATAGTTAAAGTGCATCAGCAAATGTGTAGAGGCGTTAAACCGCATTAATGCTGTGTGTGGACTGACTTGGAACTTAAATTTAATGCCTGCATTTGTAGATGCCTGCCTAAACCCATTTAATGTGCATTAAGTTAATGTACATAAAAATTAAGTACACTTAAATGTACGTGTAGACATGCCTTGTCGGGGGTGGTACCACTGTTAATTGCTATGGCAATAAGAGTCATGGCAGTTAATATTACTGCTCTTAAATTGGGAAATTTCCAAACCGATGGAGAGCCCTTTGCCTGAATCACATAGCCCCCTGTGCCATATTAGGCTAGCACATGGGGTCAGTTCATGGCCAGAGCCAATATTCTAGGTAAGACCTGAAACAGAACCCCTGACCTGGCATGTGGGGTCTGACCTAGCATGCAGTACTGAACCCAATGCACTGGATTGGACCCAACGTGTGGCCCTGGACTTAGTGCGCAGGGTTGGATTCAGGTAAAGGGTCAGACTCTGTGCATGGGTCCAATCTGGTGTGTGGGACTCACAGCAGGCACAGGAGCAACCACAGTTCCCTAGCTGCTGCTACTCAGTTTTTGCAAGAAATATTTTTTTTCTTCATCCTGCCTCTTAAAAACAAGGTGCAGATTATATACAGGGATGTGCTGTGTCCAAGAAAATATGTTATTAGGAGAAATAGCAGAATACCATGCCAAAATATATATTCAGTATTTAGTTTGTATGTGTTATGAACCCATGTAAGGAACTGTATAAAGAAATGCAGTTAATAAATCATCACCATTTAGACAGTAGCAGGATCTACAAAGGAAACATAATCATTCTTACACAGCTAGAGACCCTACAATCTACACTCAGATCAGAATGATATACAACAATGAAGGTATCTGTCATGCAATACTGTAGGAAACTTGTAAGTTTCCTATTATCAGATAGAAGGTCCTGGGACCTATTCTAAAGTCCATGGAAATCTGACACTAATATTCAGTCACTAATATTAAAGATATGGATTCAGACTGCTGATATCCAGGCAGGGCAATTGATGTTTCCTAATATGGATTTTAGATTAAAGAGAGTGTGTCTACACAGGGCACTTTACTGTGCAGCAGATTAATTTGCTGCACAGTAAACCTTCACTGTCTACACATGCATGGCAATTAGAGCACAGTAAACTAATTTGCTGTACTGCCAGATAGTCTCATTGGATGCAAGCGGTATCCAGCAGCACAGTAAATTACTGCAGTTAAATGCTTGTATAGGTAGTGACATTGGGATTAGTTTACTCTGGCTTAAATTGAGCCAAAGTATTTTCAGTCACATTAATTGCACATGTATATGTGCCCAGTGTGTTGAAAGGTAAACCTTTGACTTCTTCAAGATCACTCTTGAGTAAGTATGTGATTGATATGGGCATCTGTCTGTACTCATCCAAGCACTATTTGTACTTCTGATGCCTCGTGTGTTTCCTGGGCCTCTGCGGTATCGCTCCATTGTTAGTCCCATAGCTCCTCCCTGGTTCCCTGTTACATTTTTGAAAAGGCAGGGTAGATGTGCACCTTACAGACTAACCAAATTCTGTCTGTCTGTCTGCCTGTCACAAGCTTTCATAAGATGAACCTGGCTTTCATCAGATGCTGTGAAAGGACATGCAGAAAGAGTATAAAAAGAAGAGGGAAATTTAATACAAAAGACAAGGGAGTGGGGAAGAGAGAGAGGGTGTGAGAAGAGTGGGGAGGGGAGGCAGTGGAGGGAGAGGGAAACAAACAAGCAGTAAACCAATTTTTGAGAATGAGAACAGGAGAAAAATGCTATAATATTGACGACAAGTGGCTGGGGTGCCATGGACTAAGGTGAACTCTGGTTTGCAACTATAGAGCTAGAAAAAATACGAAACTTGTGTGTGAAGTTACAGATAAAACTATCAGTGCTTGAGCATTGCTTGTCCTCATTTTAGAAAATTGGGGAATTTTTCCAGAGCATCCAACACTGGTTGTGCATCTGCTGAATGCTCTGATTCTTTGCTGTGTGCACAAATTAGACTGAAAAGTAATTTTTTCTTCTGAAAATTGTTCTTGCTTGAATGACCCAAGCTGAAATAATCTTGGGTATGTATGGATACTCTTCAAATTTGCGTGTGTTTTCAACATGAAATTCTCCAGTCACATGAGTGGCTAGGGAAATTGCACTGTCCCTTTGGATTCTAATGAAGATTTTTTTTTTAAATTTGGAATTTGATAGGATATCCCAGTTTATATCAAAGCATGTGTTACTAGTGGAATTAATCAGTCTGAAAAGAAGTATATAAAGATTCATGGAAACAAAGCTCATCAATTTTGTTCAGCTCTAATTTGAACTGACTGCAATTAATGCCATCATGATGACTATGTGACTTGTGTTCATTAAAAGTGTTACCACTAAACACTGTGGTACTAGTAATCCTAACTACAAATCACCACTTATCTTTAAAAGCTCAGTGGTTCTTGAATAACTAACAAACTTGTTTTCCAAGCTGATTTTTAAAACTAGCAACTCTACTATTTCCTTTGGCTTTATTAATTACCTCAGTGAAAATGGTGAGTAACAAGTGCATAGATTTCTACTTTTGGGCAGAAAAAAGAATGGATCCTTCTGCTAGTACTTTGCATGGAGTTAGGTGAGCATGGATCTCTTGTTGTATCTATACATTGTGTTAATCTGTTTACAGGTATATGCCCCTAGCACACCATCTCCTCTTCTCAAATACCACATCATTGTGCTGCTTCTCAAAAGCTCAGATATTATAAGAGATAATGTCTAGGTTGACAAATGGCTGCATTGTTAACATATGAACATTAGTAAGGTATAGGAACAGCTTTGTTAATTTCCAAAATAAGATTGGTACCGTAACTTAGTCCAGCTAGACTCTATTTGCAATGTAAATGTAAGTCAGTAGAAATTTAAAATAACAACACTGAATTGCCTTAATTGCTTAGAAAGATTGAATTTGTTTTTACTTCTGTAGAACTGCATCATCATTTAAGGGCTTGACCAAAATGCAGGGACTATTTGTCCATTTCATGTTTAACTTGTTTGTGGAGGACAACAAATCAGCAACCTACCATTAACAGTGCTTTTGCATTGCATTAACTCTTTTTAATGAAGTAAATTCTTCCTTTTCTATTGTCTTCAATTCATCAGAATCAATAGGCAGTGCATAGTTGACTGGTTTATTTAAAAATGCCCTGTAGCTATACTATCTCTGGCTGTAACCTTGACAGATCACATCAACTCATTAGGAAGGTAAAACTGTAAGGAAATCCTTGAGTAGTGCAAGAAAGAGGATGATGTTGGTAATTCAATCAATATCAGTTCCTCTCTTGAGTCAATATTGTGCTCCAGTCTGTCAGGATCAGAACCTGTTTGTCTTGATTTGGTAGTTTTCCTTTTTTGTGTTCTTGTGACAAGGTATTTATCAGACTTAAAGATTTGTTGGACTCTTACAGGCCATGCCATAAATACTTCTGCTATAGCCTTGAACTTGTAATTTCTAGGCTGTCAACTCTCACTCATGCCACCCCACACTGAGTAATGGGATTAGAGGTGTCAGATATTGTGTGTTTTGATAGAGGGATCTGACTTAAATTCACATTGAATGTGGCCAAATAAGGCTTTGAAAAATCATAGTTCTCACTGCTTCAGCATATCATTTTTTTTTTATTTTAGCACTTAAATCTCTAAAGATTCTTTACCCTCAAAAATGATGGGCATGCTCACACACCTCCCAGCCACCACTCACCAGGTGCCATCATCTCAAAGCAACAAAATATAAGTGAAAACTGCCTCTCTCTCCTATGCTTTCACTGTGAATCCAGGTAAAAGCATGAGATCCCATTACAGTTTGTTGTCTCCCCTCCAGTCTCCCCCCTCCCCCCAACTGCAGTCCATTTATTTTCTTTCCTGTGATTTTGCTTACTTGTCTACACTACCTGGGTAGCAGTAGGAGGAAAAGCCAGACCACTGAAGTCTGAATCTAACATTGAATCTGTCATTGAAGTAGATTGTGACAAGATATCTGGTCAGACCTGGACTAGAGAAATGTTGAGAAACTGTGACTAGGAATACAGGTCAGAACCTGGGACTCACTGGTGCCCAGCTCCATTCTCCTTGCCCAATGAAGAACACTGGGCAGTGAAATGAGAAGCACTTGGCCTTTGGGATACACTGAAATTTAACCAGGAGCTTGTGGGATAGAGAATACTGGGAGACGCGATGAATCTTTCACATTTTGCTGCTTTGCACAGTGCTACAACATCAGCAGAAGCAGACTCCCAACCTGCAGCCTGGTGTTTAGGACATTCCTGACAGGTAGCAGATACAGGTTTGAATCCCCTGTTTTAAGGGTGGAATTTTATTGGTCTCCCACTTTCTAAAGTTTTGCTTTAGCCACTACAGTATGAAGCAAATGACAAGCTCCTCCTCCAGCTGAATTCTAAAAAAATAATGTGCCAATCGACACTGTTTGTTTTTTGTTGTTGCTGGGTTTTTTTGCATGGATCATTATCTTTTTAGTGTGTGTTAGACATGTTTGCATTAGTGAAAGAGTTGTCAGCAGATCAAGGCAAGTAATTACTCTCCTCTATTCTGCACTGGTGAGGCCATATCTAGACTACTGTGTCCAGTTATGGGCCCCCACTATAAAAAGGATGTGGACAAGATGGAAAGAGTCTAGCAGAGGGCAATGAAAATGATTAGGGAGCTGGGGCACATGATTTACAAAGAGATGCTGAGGGAACTGGACTTTTTTAGTCTGCAGAAGAGAAGACTAAGTTGGGATTTGATAGCAGCCTAAACAGTGAGGATGGACCTAAACAAAGAGGATGGAACTAGACTGTTCCCAGTGGCTGCAGATGCCAGAACAAGGAGCCATTGTCTCAAGTTGCAGCAAGGGACATTTAGGTTGCATATTAGGAAAAACCTTCTCACTAGGAGAGTGGTGAAGCACGGGAATGGTTTATCCAGAGAGGTGGTGGAATCTCCATCCTTGGAGGTTTTTAAGGCCTGGCTCAACAAAGCCCTGGCTGGAATGATCTAGTTGGGGGTGGTCCTTCTTTGAGCAGAGCTGACCTCTGACCAGCTGACCTCCCCAGGTCCCTTCCAAATCTAATTTTCTATGATTCTATGTTCTGACAGTACCTCCCAGATCAGGCCTATCACCGGACTCAGGAAAAGTGCTTAAATTCTGAATCCCAGATGGGTTTAAGCATAAGGTTTGGGATGAGGGTAGGTCTAAACACGAATATAGGACATTCTCCTGGCAGGTAGAAGGAGTCCCATTAGGGGACAGGAATCTGGCTCTGAACATAATAATGAAGTGGTTGTGAACACACAAGGGTCAATACATTAATCTTTGTTCTCACCTACTAGGAGTCTACAGTTTACAAGACAGGCAGGAGTGGCTTATTTCAATGTGGAGACTAAATGGATCAAAAAACATGGGTTTTTTTTAAGTTGGACATTTTCATTTACCCTGCTTTGTCTTGCCACTCGTGTTTGCAGCACATGGTGTACTTTGGAGCTTTTGTTTGAAATTTGTAACACTACCACCCCGTTGTGATAAAACCCAAGCCAACAGTATTCAGAGCTGGTTTAGGGGACTCAAACATAGTTAGCTTGAACAAGTGTGTAATTGGAACAAGTCCTGCTTAAATTGTTCCCCTCAATCTATTCAGGATAGTGGGCAATAGTCACAAATAACCATGATGTACTGGTATCCTAGATACCTAATGGTCTAATGATGTTAATCACAGTTCATGCTGGATCTTTCCATAGAACTACATAAATAGCATATAAAAAAAACCCTATATTCCCCTGGCCCATTTCAGAAAGAAACTACTGATATAATAGCAGTCTGATAAAAATGTTCACAAATATGATGCCAAAGGCATAATTTATTAAAATTAACTACACTTGGTTTTGTTCCTTTCAGGGTTTTTTCTTCTTTCAAATTCCACTCTTGAATAAGTCTCACTGTTCTACAATTTCGGGTCATTTGAAAAGCAATGACTTTTCAGCCTTTTAGGTTCAGCTCCATGCATGAGTCCCATCAGGCTCAGTTGCTCACTATATAATTCATTTTCAAAGTGCACTGTGCTGTTTAAATCATATGACACACCATGTACCCTATAGTTGTTCTATGTATCCAAGTTTCTCTTTCCTTTCTTCTCCCCTTTGCTTTTTTAACAGCATCTTAATCCATCCAAAATAAGGGAAAGGTCAATAGAATCATCAGCTATTGCAAAATAGACTGAGTTTGTTACAATAAAAGGCAGCCTGGTAGGAGACAAAGAGGGTTGGCAGTAAAGACTGAGAGGAGGGGATTCAGACCATTGGGAATAAGGCCAGAGAATGAAGAAAGAACTGAGCTGGCCGGGGGCGGGCGGGGGAGTGTATGCAACTTGAAAGTCATTTTTAAGTAAACAGAGTTTTCAGTTGCCCACACTCATATCTTCAACCAAATGCTAAGATCTGCTTTGTAAAAAGTAGGGTGAGGGAGCTAAGTTGCCTCACACACCTATGCAGCTGAGGAGGCAGTTTTGAGCATGAAAAGTGATAGGTTATAATAATACTTTTAATACTAGAACAGCATACTAAGTAATAGAACTGCTTTTTTCAGACTTCATTATTAAAAGTTTGCACAACATTTGCTTGGTTTAAGTTTCCTTAATAACCTGAAACTCAGTCAAGTTTTACAGCCTTTTTTCCAACTATTACAATTGTGCCCCACATGTCTGAATCTAAATCGAAATCTCCACAAAAGTTCAGTGGCTCATTGATTTGACCCCAGTATGGAATAAGAAATCCAACTGGAGGTCTGAGTTCAATAAGATAATAATTGCTTTTGTGGGCATATGGATTCCTGTAGAATAGAAATAGCAAGAGAGCCAGTAATGCTATGATACATTAGCAATCCCACCACATTCTGCATGTTCTTTTCATAACACAGATCTATACAATAGTTTGCAACACAGAAAAATTACCTAGTTTTGTTCTTGTTACTAATTTAGGATTCAGGTGAAAGCCCCGATCTTGAAGACGTATATGTGGATGTCACTTTTCAATATTTCATCCAGGTGTAATGTGAATGTATAATAAAGCATGTGAATTAGTCTTTTCTAGGGTAAGCTCCAATTTTTTCAAAACATTACCTTCCTTGTGACTATGATAGCTGTGTGGGTTTTACATTGGTTTAGGAGTTTCCACTGCAACTTTGAAGTTTGGGGTGTATTCAAACCTTAGATACAGGAATATTAACCTATGTGAATAAAAAGCATCCCCATATCCCTTGTGAAATGAAGCTGATGAGTGCAGATTTCATGTGAGATCCTTACTCTGGTCCCATTGTGTAAAAGGGTTAGAGCAGTGTAAGGAGGGATATGGGAGGTTGACTTGAGTACCAACCACTGGCAAGGCCCCATGCAAAAGTACATGAAGCTGCCATAATTTACACAGGCCCTGAAGACTCCCTGGATTACATCAAAGGGCAATGTAATTACACAGGATTGAGATGGTAGGAAAGAGGCCTAGAGACACCTTGTTCTTTTGCTTTAGGTGATGTGCTCAGTGTTATGACTCTATAGAGTATAGCACAGTTCCATGCCTACTTTAACGTTTCCCTTTTTTTAGCAACCCCTTCTTCCAGATCTCAGGAACATTTGACTTTACAGGCAAAGTGCAGTCTAATTATCTGAAAAAAACTGCTTGAGAAAATGCAATGTGTCATCTTATGTTATAAGACTACTTAAACCTAAAAATTAAAGAGTTTCGTGCAGAAAGTCACAATTTCACCACATAAATAATATCGCTCCTTTACAAAATGCTACCCCTTCAGGATGACACTGCTTCTGTACTTAACTTTACGTAGTTCTTGGCACTATGGATGGAAAATTCTAAAAAGGCAGAGATCAGCAAAAACTGATATATAAAACAGCAGAAATGACCCAATGACCCAGGCCTGGAGTATTCCATAGGATCTGTAGCTGTCTGGCCTGAGGTTAAACCTTTGGACTGTAGGACTGAAAACATGTTCAGAGGCGATTCCATTTTCAGACCATTTTTAATCCAGCGAGAAAAAGCCAGTGTTCCAAGATAAGGAGGCATTGTGAACAACAGAGGAGGAGGAATGGATAATAGCAAGAGAAAATGTTCTATAACAGGTAGAAATAAAGGCAGAGTGATAACTCCTTGAAGCTTTTCAGATGAGATTTCCTTTTTTACAATAAAATGATTTTACAAGGAAATGGAAAATATGTCAAATTGCACTGAGCCACTGAGACAATGTCTATGTTCACAGGAAAAAGAGATTTTCTTCCAAACAGGAATGCAATGAATATGATTTTCTTATTAATTTGAATTAAAATGATTGTGTTTGGAAGAACAGACATTTTCTTTTCAGTGTTTCCCCCTGAGTCAGTCAGCAGGTCTCTTGAGACTCCTGGTGCTTAGTCCTGCTGCAGCATTCCTTCTTAAGGTGAGCTCTGGCTGAAAAACTGCAATGTAACTTTTATTTCATGTCTTTAAGTAAATGTCTGTTTATACATACTTAGGTAAACAGCATCATTCCAGTCACCTGTGTCAAGTAATTCATAAATTGTCTGTCACTACTAAATACTCACATTGCACCTTTACCACACAGAGTTAACACAGTCATGTCATAGGTCTTCAATGTTAAGGCTGCTGGAGCATAATTATGTGCCCCAAAGCTGCTTCCAGAGATTACAGGGTATGAATTCATATTTTAAACCTTGTAAAAACAGACTTTCATTATTTGTAAATTTTGATATCCTCAGTTACAAAGGCATGTTAGGTTTCTAAAATATGTCAGAGTGGAAATGCAACACATCTAAGAATTACAGATTAGTGACCATGAAAAGAGTTGGAAAAAATGCAAATATTTTCTGCATCATGATTGCTTTGAGAAAGTGTGCTTTGGATAATAAAGTTCCAATTTTTTATAAAAAGATCAGATGCATCTTTTAGGAAGAGATTCCATAACTCTGTCCCAAAAGCCTCACTGGCTTAGAAGTATTTGTAGGGGCTTTCACTTCACTTTTTGAAGTAGGTTTTTAGCAGTTGTAATTGATTATCAGTATTTGAGGGGAAAGCTACAGAGAAAAAGTGAAGAGCACCAGGGGTAGAGAGCAAAGGCAAAAGAAGTGAAGAGGGTGGTGCATTGAGTGAGAAGCAGAGTTTGAGTTGCTTCCTCTAGGTTTGTAGAAAGACCACAGCTTTTTTATTTGTTTGTATGCTTGCTGATTTTGTTTGGGAACAAGGTTGCACATGTAAAACTAAATTGACAGGAAACCTGAACTTGGAACTGCCTGGCTTTTGAAGAAGCAGCTAGGCAAGTGACTTGCTTATGATATGAAAACTAATTTCTAGAAAAAAGTAGACTATCCCTACCATATCACTCTGTGGAACTGAGCTTCCAGTCATTCAGGTTCTGAATACCCATGCTAGCATTAATGGAGAAGTAACGTCTTGCATATAAACGTTAGTGCAGTCTTTAGCAGGCTTACAAAGTAAGCATTAAGTCAGCGTAGAATTAAGCTCAACCACATTAGAGGTGTACAAAGCTCTTGTGCTTGCCATACCATATGAATGGGGAACAGAACGTGACACAAACCCAACCATGTTTTGAGGGGGTTAATGGGATATCACACATATCCTGAGTTTGTTTTACTGATGTGGCAGGTACAGTCTCTGTTTATAGGTAAGGTAAAGCTGTGTCCATTCTTATCATCCTTGTATTTTTAAATACATTGTAGTACTTAATATAAAATGTATTTATTATAAGAGGGCCAGAATTGTGCAATATGATAATGACTTTCCAATTATAATGTGTTTCCCCGGGACCTGACAGGCTCAAAACATAAATGGCTTAAGAGCAGTGATTGCCAAGAATTAGGCTTTGACAAGAGTGCACTTGCTCTCAAATAGGCCCTTCCAGACAACAATGACAAATTCTCCATTTAAAAGGAGAAACCTAATATGAGTAGTGCCTGGGAACATCTTTAAGATATTAGCACTTTCCATGCCTGAAAAGCCTGTGACTAGGGCTAGGGACAAACATTACACATAAAATTGTTTAAATGATCAGAGACTGGTTTAAACCTGTAACAGAACAGATGTTCAGTGCACACACACTAGTTTGATAATGGCTGAAACTGGTTTGAGATAAACCTGGTTGAATGTAATATCAGACTTAAATGATCTGGCTCAAACTGGTTTATGCAATGTTTGCTCCAGACCCTTTGCTAGTTTAAGATAAACCAGATCCCCCTCCTCACCAGCATCCTGGCATGCTCTCTGGGCTGGGCAGGGCTCTCTGCTTTACAGCAGAGCTGGCCCCTCCCCTCTTCTCCCTGGCTGCAACTCTGGCAGAGACTTGCAGGCACAGCAGGATTTACCTGGCTTCCCCCTGCCCTACCCCACCTCACTGCTCAAGCAGGAGATCCCTCCCCCTTCCCATCTCCCACAGCAGGGACCCCAGCCCCATAGACCCTAGGCATATGGTATGCTAGTGAATGTAGACATTTGTGTGTCTCCAATTTCACCAGGGATAGGCAGACAAACCAGTGACAACTTAGGGCTATTTGGGCTTAATTAATAGGTCAGCTGGTAAACTGTTTAAGCAGAGTTTGAAATAATGGAGAAAGGCTATTGTTTTGCTGATGGTGTGATAAACACTGTTATCAGATCCCTGTTGGCTTGCTTTCCCGTCAGTTTGCTGCAAACAGTATAAGGAAGCAGGGAGAGGGAGATTGAAAAGCTCTGTATTATCAACAGATGCATGCACTGCACCCCTCCCCCCCCAGCCTCAGAGTTCTAGCAGGGAGCTGGGGTCTAGCAACACTCTCGCCCCTTGAGCAGCAAGCAGGGAAAAGCCTGTGATGGTGCAGGCGGACCACCCTAATCAGAGTATCTTGCCATGCCCCCTCAGCTCAGCACTGTACAAGTGGGGCACTAGAGCAGCCCTCCCTTCTGAGCTTCTAGCCTGAGCCACTGCAGGCATATGCCTGAATTTCCTCAGTCCAGAGAGAATGTCTGTCTGGTTACATACCAGTTCAGCCTAGCCAGGTTAGACTAACCTGCAAAGATTGAATCAATTCAGGCTCAGGCTTTTTGAATATCTGTCCTTAGCCTAGGAGTTGCTGAGTCTGGCTCTCTAATAGCAGTTTAGGCTCTTCTGCTCTTGGATTGGATCCCACCCTCCTGGATGGGTCTGTACTACCCTAGCTCACCCCATTTCTCTATTCACTTGCTTCCTGCACCCCCACGAGAGATTTACCTCTACCTCCAGGACAGCTTCCTGCTCAGTGTCCTGCAGCCCTCCCACAAGCTCCTGGCTCATTCTTTCCTGCCCCAACCTCTGCAGCATTCCTGGTAGCACCCTATTTACCCACTGCTGGATATTGTACTTACCTGTGGCTACCCAGCTCTACATTCTGGAGCAGAAGAGTTTGGAAATACAAATCATCCATGTGGGGAAGGGAGAGTTCTGGGAACAGTACTGGGATAGCAGAGGACTACTAATGATTGGTATGGCCTCCTAGAGTAGCCTGACAGTACCACAGCTACCTAACACTAACTGGAAATACTCCTTACCCAAAGAGGAGTATCTCTGTGGTGCTCAGAAAACACTTAGCATGAGTTTTTCCACTTACACATGCATGCTTATGTTTTGATGTAGTATGACCTAAGGCAGTGATTCCCAAAGGGTGTGCCAGAGCACACTATTGTGCCATGAGTGCGAGAGAAGTGTGCAGCAAGGTTACTATGTGAGAAGTTAAATGCTCTCCTCTCTTGTTTCAGGGTTGTTGGTTGTAGCCATATTGGTAGGGGTATAGGCAGACAAGGTTCTAAATAGGTGGAAAGTTTGTTTTTTACAAGCTTTCAGACACAAACACCCTTCTTCAGGCATTGGAGAACCTTGTCTGCCTACCTCCTCACTCATTGGCACTCTCCAGCAGTGCCTGTGCCTGTTCCTCTGAAAACTGCTATCACTGCTGCCTTTCCAGCAGCACTTGTGCTGCCTTCTTGCCATGTTCCTAGCAGTGCAACCTGCAAGCAGGTGGATGGGCAGAGGCACAGATGGAACAATGCTTTGCAGCCTGGCTCATCCTTGTGTGAGACCCTGTAGGAACAGCCTTAGCAGCAAGTCCCTGATTTGAGTACAACCAGCTGGTTCACTCTTTTGAGCTCTCAGGTTTAAAAAGCCAACAATGGAACACCAGGGTTAGTAAAGTTACACAACTTTTTCCCAGAAGCAATGTGCTTTTGGGTGGGAAAAGTGTGCAAAGTGAAGGACACATTAGCAACAGCAGCAGAGCAGTGTACACAAAGCAATGCTACAAATGTGATGACACTGAATTTGACAAGACCACCAGACCAACCAGTGATGACACTGCTCTTGCTTAATGTTGTGCTTATATCAACGTATTTTGTGAAATGAGAATCCTACTGTGTGTATTAAATTCAATTAAAAACCCCACATCTTTATATAATATGCACCCATCTCCATTACTTGTTATAGTAGGAGTAACTAAAACTGTGGTTTTCAACCTTTTTAAATGCAAAGCACTCCTGGATAGACTCAAGGAACCCCTTGGAAAATGCCAGCTTAGTTTTCATCCTTTTTTTTCGGCCTACAGTAGATTTTTTTCCTATTGCAAAGAACTCAGAAACACCATGACTACGAATTTTTATTCGAAATCTCTGAGTTTATGTTGTGAATCATGTTTGTTAACCTAACACTGCTGACATTGTATAACACCTTTTTAAGACTCTCAAACACTCCACCCAAGGTACCGCGCAACCTTGGTTGAAAATTGCTGAACTGAAGATTCAGGGAGAACATGCACCTTCTGTACATCTTTAATTGTCTCTCTTACTTTCCAAATTCAGTTGTGTTCACCTCTGTGACATTCTTCATAGAATTCCTAGGTCAGCTCTGTAATGATTCTGCCACTTCATCTCTAGTCCTCATGTTAAGTATGTTTTACTTAACACCAAGGCATACCCTTGCTTCTGTGAGCAGTTGCAGATTGGGGCATATTCTTAGGCTTGCTGACTATGTAGATTCCTATAATGATGCCCATGCACATAGTATCTGAACACCTCCTACAAAGGCAAAGGAATGAAACTGGCAAATTAACACGAGGGTGTTGAGGGCAGGGAAGGAAGCATGCTGAACTGCTGAGAGTGAACAATGAAGCAGGGAGGAGGAGGGAACTGATACAGGGGAAAGCAACAAGAGAACTGATGGTGTGGGAGAGGAACAATGTGGGCGATGTGATAATGAGGAAAGAAGTAGGAGGTACAGCAGATATGGGAGACTACTAGAATGGAGAGGGGGTAAGCAGCGGTTGAGCTGTCCATTTTGCAGGTATGCAGAGGAGGGAGTAGTGTTTCCCTGTATTCAGCTCTAAATAAATATTTGAAAAATGATTAGATCAAAGCCATGTGTCTGATTATGAGGGAGGGTGGTCAAGCATTGAAACAGATTGCCTGGAGGAATTGTGGAATCTCCATCCTTGGAAGTTTTCAAGAGCAGATTGGACAGACACTTGGCTGGGATGGTTTAGTCAAGGATGATCCTTCCTTGAGTAATGGGCTAAAGTAGAAGACCTTGTAAAGTGACTTCCAGCCCTATTTACCTATAATTCCATGCCTGTTCTGTGTCCACATCAATGTGCTATAGATACCAGGGAGACGAGCTCCTAACAAATACCAAAGACAGAACGATAAGCTGTCAGACTTAGTTTAGTCATCAGTTTTCACATGCACTCAAACAGTCAAGGGCAATACTTAGCTCTGCGAGTTTGGCACTATCCATTGCCTTTTCTGTAGTGAGACTACACTGCCACTGAATGACAGAAAGCCACTAGTACATCCTGATGTGGACAACAACCACCATCTCATGCCTACAGGTTACATGTTGTAGTTGTTTCCCTTAGATATTTTTTAGCATTGTGTGTTGCCATACTATGTAAGTCCTTCCTCTTGAGTCCTAGCTGGAACTATAATAGACAGATAATCTTGAACACATCAGGCTGCTGCTTCATTCAGCACCTAACACAATACTTTACCATTGTGATGTGCATAATATATGAACTGGAACTTAAAATTCCCAAAATACCTAGCATGAAGACAAAATAGAAGAGGTATTGAATTTTAGATTCTATTAATAATAATCATGATCCCTTTGGAATATATGAAATCATTCAAAGATATATTTGAAAACGTATCCCAAACTAATAAAATATTATTTTTTAATTCTAAAGAAACTCTAAAAAATGTATCTCTACATCAAAAACTTTTACTGAATGGGTGAAATTTCAACAGCAATAGATTTGTTTATGGGAAATGCACATATATCTGGAAATACAGAAATATAATTGAAATGCTGCTACACTCTTACCTACAGTGCCATCTGCTGAAAAGTAGAAAGCTGAAGCCTACAAAGTCATGCATTTGCAATTCACTTTCAATAGGAGACTTGAGAATTCTTGCTTCAGTTTGACTGATTTTCAATATCACAAGTAATTTTACAGTCCAAGTTCAAGACTGCACTTGAGCACATGCAAGTCCGTATCTCATCAGAATTGCACTTAAGTGCATGTTTAATTCTAAACTGTATCAGCTTTAGTAGGATTTTAACATGCAATTTGTCCTTTAGGGGGATGTTTCTAAATCAGGATCTATCAAGTGATTAGTCTTGAGACCCAAATGACTTATTTTGTTCATCTACATTTGCTATGCAACATCCTGATGCACGTTCACCGTCAGGAATAGAATTCCTGTTGTAGGATTGGTCATGGCCAGATAACATGGTTTAGAAGATCTTGCATACTGCCTATACTAATATTTAAAATATGTACCTTACTTAAATTAGCCTATACAAATTTCCTAGTGTAGACAAATCCTTTTGCATATGCTTGACTTCCAGGACAGGAATAGTCCTATTTGTTTTACTCCACTTATTTTATCCTTTAAAAGATTCTTGTCATATTAACTCCTGGACTGAGTTTCAGATTGGACCTTTGTTACAACTGACTGTTTGCATTGCCTGTCCATGGTAAATCACTTCTTTAGCTGCTTTGTATTTGTTACATGACGTGTTGAAGTAAAAACAGACTTCTATTTACTTGGTCCACTGTGGATCAGATTTTCAGAGAAGCCTCAATAAGAGCTGGTATACTAATTTGAACAGTTATTAAGGATCTTGATTTGAAATCCAAAAGTATTATTCAATGTATCCATATTTATGCTTCATTAGAATGGAAAATGTCTGATTTTAATTAATCTGAATAACCAGTTCTAATGTGAACCCAGCCTATTATATTTAGACAACCCTATTATATTTAGACAAGTCTTGCACACAATATATGGAGCAGCATCTGAGGCTTATTTATGTTCTGGTGCCCAAATACCAATTACAAGCACATGAATGGGCATAACTTCTAAACAAGCTGAGCTGTAAGCCTGAATGTTACTAGTTGCCTTGTAGACCTCAGCTCTGCCAAACACTTAAACCCCTTCCTAGTCCAAAGGACTTAAGCACATGTTTCTGCCTGTTGCTGTATAAAGGCCTTAGTTCATAAACCATTTTGTAGACAGACCACGTGTTTCCCTGTGTATTATCCTGGTAAATAATACTATAATAACATAGAACTCAATAAAATAATAATAATAATGGGTGGTTGAACAACCCTAATCTAAATAGTTCAAATTTCTCTCAATGGCCACTGAACATTATTGTAAATAATGCTAAAAAATGGGTGAGAAAAAAGGGGGGAAGTTTCCAAGGATTTTAACTGCCTAATGATTCTGATGGCCACTTCTGCGCTTTTGACAATCTACCAGGTATCCCTCTACATCCTTAGGTAAATACAGTGAAAATCCAACCCAAAGATATTTTATCAGTCCCATCTTAAGAAGAATTGAATTTTGCTAAAAACTGCATTGTTTTCAGTATATAAGAGGAGGTGAGGTACAGCACAGACACAAGGGAACTTGTCTTATTAATCCACATTCTATGCATGAGGAGTAGCAGGAATGTTAATTATATCCTGAAGTAGCAAGTAATCAGTCGAATAAATTAAAAGGGCCCTGCCTGGCCAGAAAACAAGTCTTATTTTGTTTTGAAAAAAAAACCTGCTGCATATTCTGGGAAGTACAAAAGCAGTACAGTGATCAAGCTATTGCCTCCCCTTCTTTATTTTTTAAAGGAATTATATCCACAGGTTTCATATTGAAACATGTGCTAACTACTATACTGTTATTACTATTACAATTACTCTATTACTAATAACAGATGTCTAGCTAACTATTTTGGCTCAAAAAACTTGAGAAAATTGTAGATGTAACTGATGGGCTAAGGGGTGGGGGAGGAAGAATTGCTGTAGCAAATTTAAAACATGCAATTCTGAGATCTCACAGAACATAATACCTTTTAAAGGTTATTGCTCATTGGGAAAGTGGGAGGAATGAATAATGGCTTCTGGTAGTTTCAGACTTTAAAATATGTCCTACTTATTTATCTTGAAATATTCCTGATTTCATTTTTTCTTATAAGAAACCTAACACAAAAAGTGTGTGTTTGTTTTGTATGTCATCCTTCTCAATAAAGGCACAGGGCAGCTTACAATAAAAAAACAAAATAAATTAGAAAACAGGAGAACAAAACAACTTAAAAGAGAACTAGAATATCAACATAAAGCAGATTCCCTAAACAATATCTAAGCCTAGCTTTGTTTGCTAAATACTTGTCCAAATAGGAACATCTTACAGCACTTGCCAAAGATGCTTGAGCTCAGGCTCGGGTGGGCCTCGAGAGGGATTTCCAGATCTGAAGAATGACTTCTTAAAACAGGATCTCAAATGTTTTCACCTGGGATCCTGGTTTTCTCAGATTTAAAAAAAAATCTCTAATTTTCAGTTTTTAAAAAAAGTAACCCCATAGCCACCTTTTCCCATATTTAAAATTAAACACCACATTTTTCCATGATGTGTATATATAGCGATGTTTCATTTTAAATCATGGGAAAATGTGGATTTGGGGTTCCTTTTTTTAAACTGAAAATTGGGGTTTTTTTTAAATCTGAAATAACCAGTATCCCTGTTTTTCACCAAGTTGACGGTGTGCTGATGTTAATCATAGAGGTTGCTCTTAGCTGGCCTTAGGGATTGGTATGGGGCAAAAGGGAGAAGGCAGTCTTTTACGCAGTCCAGATTGCTTGGGCCTTACAGGAGAAAACTAGCAACTTGAGTTGTGCCTGGAAAGCTATTGGGAGCCACAGGAGACTCTAGAGCACTGGAGTTATGTGTTCAGACAACTCACCTCTGTCCAAAAGTTGGGCTGAGGCATTCTGAACCAGCTGCAACTTCAGGACAGTCTTCAAGGGCAGCCCTGTGTAGAGCACATTGACATAGTCTAGCTTCAAAGTAACAAAAGCATGGAGGATAGTGACCAGCTGCAAACGTGAAAGGGTCACAGAACTATACTGGGAAAACAAACAAGTTTACATTCTTAAAGGATAAAGTGTTTCAGATCCATTTTTTACTAATGGAAATAGGTGTATCAGCAGTGCTGTAGTGCTAAAATATATAGCTTAAACCATATTTTCTATGTGTCATGTTCTTCAGGGATTTAAAGTAAATAAAACTACAAAATACAAAATCATGATTATAGATTATTTTTATAGCAACGAAGTTCAGAAGCCACAAGTGTATAGAAAATACCACATGAAGTATTTTGATCAAAATCCTTTGTTTGCAAACTATTACAAATGGTTTTGTTTAGAACTATTTTGCAATTCATATTACACTTGCATGCTGTACTTCACCCAATGCAGAGAGCAAAATATGTAAATACTTATACAGAAGTCACAATCAGTGGGTTGACAAGATAAAGAAGCTTGGTTCTCACATTCACCATCTAAAAAATAAATAAATCAGAATTGGTGCAAAATAAATCCTTCTGGTACTGTATTAACTTGTACATGTAAAATATATTTTTAAATGATATGAAAAATATAAAGTTTTATCAACAACAGTAAATCATTCACACTGCACTTCCTATATTGTTCAGGTTATAGACACTTTATGTGACTGTTACTAACCCAAGATAAATATTTTAACAGAAAAAGTACAGAATATCAAAACATTGTATCAGCATGTAATTACTTGACTTAACACTGGTATTGGAAACCTATATTTTATTTGCTGCTTTAAACTTAATTCTCTACTGGTACCATGGTGGCCTGCTAATAGGCCATGCTGACCAGAAGAGGCAGGGCTCCAAGCCTAAATAGGGTTGCCCTCAGGCTGGATGAGCAGTCTAGCCTTGACTGGGGAAAAGTCTGAAATGATAATAAAAACAATATGACATGGCTACACAGACATAATATGATGGGGCCCAAAAAAGCAGGGACAGATGGTGAATCTTGTATGCTTGACTGTTCCTGCTCCACTTCATAAGGAGTTTTGTACTTAGCAAGAGTACTCTTGGGAGAAATTGTTCAGCAGTACGTGTAATGAGCTTGCAATCCACCCTGTAATTAACAGTAAGATCATCAAACAGGACAATAATTTGTTTTTGGTTTTTTTGAAGATTAATGTTGGTCTATGTTGAGGGCCTGGTTGCAGTATTTTGGATTTTTAGAGAGCCCACAGCCCCATTGTGGAGCCTAATTCCCAGCTATGCTGTTGCTACTGAAGGGCCCTGGTCAGACTAAGTGGGCCTAGGGCTCCAGGGATTAGCTAAAAGAAAATCAGCCTAGCCCAGAGGGTCAGGGCCTGGACAAGGATAAAAAAGGGAAAGCCAAGTCATCCTGTCCCAGTGTGTGGGGCTCTGGTTTCACCTCCAGCACTGGGTGTCTTCCACCCAAACCACCCTCCTGGTGCAGGGAGCCAAGTGGGTGGAAGGCAGCCAGGAGCTGTGGCTGGAGCCCCACATGCTAAGGCAGAAGCTGTTTGGCTGAAGCTCCCAGCTGCCTTCCACCTGCTCTGGCCGCCTGCACTGGGTTGGCAGAGTGGGTGGAAGACAGAGCTGGAGATAAAGCCCTGTGTGCTGGGGCAGGAGCTACCTAGCTGAAGCTTCTTCCTGGCCCAGAGTGATGCAGGAGAAGCTGTCACTGGAGGTGAGGGGGAATCAAGCAGCAGCCATGCTGGGAGTAGCCCTGCTAAAAGCTGTACACTCTGGATGGGGCCAAGCCAGCAGGAACAGGCTAGACCACAATGTGCAAAGTGCCACAGGAAGAGCTGTGAACCACACTGGCCAGGCAAGCTCTGCTGCACGTACCCCATGCTCTCTCCTCCCTCCCCTCACCTCCAGCTGGCTCCTGGGACTTAGCACCTAAGCAGCCCTACCCCCACATTCTCCATGCACACAAGGCAGGGGCTGCCCAGTAACCCCACCCCATGAACCTGGCCTCACCTGCCTGTCATTCCTGAAGACAACTCCCCAGCCACCCGCCCACGGCCCCATCCTACATAGGGGCTAGAGATAGAAGTTACATATAGACTGGTGTAAGTGATCAGAAACTGGTTCAAATCTGTAACTCACCAGAAGTTCAGTGCATATAAACCCCTTTCAAAATGGCTGAAACCAGTTTAAGATAAACCTGGATGGATGGAGTATCACACTTAACTGATTGAGGATAAATAATTTTATTGAACCTCTGTCCTAGATCCCCTCCAGATTCAAGTTAATTCACAGTCCCCCAGCATCCCAGGATGCTTTGCACAACCCCTCTGACTAATAAGTCAACACGGGGGGGGCGGGGCAGGCTGGCCTTAGCCCAAGCTGCATGCTCCAGCCTAGCAGGGAGACATGATCTAGTGCCCACCCCCTCCCCACCCCGCAACTTCTGGCCTAGGCCACTGCAGACAAGTGGCTGCATTTCTGGAATCAAAAGTGAATGTCTGGTCACTTATCAGTTCAATCTAAGCAGTTTAGACTAACCTATAAAGGCTGAATCAATTCAGCCACAGGCTTTTTGATTGCCTGTACTTAGCCAGGGAATTTTGGTGAATTGTTGCAGTGGCAGGGGAGGATGGGTGTTGAATTGGCCTGTGACAACACATAAAAACTCCATATGTGGCCCCCTGACCTAAATAATTGCCCACCCCTGGTCTATGGGGTGGGGGTAGAGGGGAAGGTTAACTGGTCACTGGGGTTTATGACCTCCTAGCAGGGCTAGGCATCACTTAGCATCACTAGGATTGTGAAGCTTAAAGACTGTCAGCTTTGTTCGTACACATTGCAGGGTCCTTGAATCACTGTTGATTGCATAATTAGCTCTGCAGGCATATTCAGTGTTATTCAGTGCTGCTGCAGACCCCAGAGCCAACTTGCTTACAGTTTTTCTGTATGTCCCAGAACATTTCTTAAACTCTGGGACAAGTTCTGCTCTGAGCTGCATTTCTTCAATCCTGTTGACTTCAGTGGGGTTGGACAACTCGGTGTGTAGTCCCAAAATCAGATTCTCAGTTCCCATGCAACAATTTTAGACTAATAAGTCAGCAAAAAGTTCAGCAAAATATCCTCTTTGTCTGCTTTGGACTATGGGCAGTAAAACTGTGCTTAAAAGACTCATAACCATATTAAAGAAATTACAGCTTTGTTACTGTTCCAAACTTTACAGCTTCATGAAGTCCTTAGTGCTACCTGTAGACCTACTGTGGAATGAGTGTGTTGCAGTCTCACATTTTGAACCAATCCAAGCGATAGATACTATACCAAAGAAATGTCAAGTGCTCGCTTCTCTCCATAAGAAACTCCACAGCCAGCGCTCTGAAGCATTTTCTTCCTCCTCTCTAGTGTGGCTTGTCAATGCCCCTGCCTTATCAGTGTGGCTTTACTGGTATTTGACTAACAGTGGTTTTCAACCTTTTTTCATTTCTGGACCCACCCCTAAAAACTTTTGAATGAAGATGCAGACCCCTTTTGTAAGTGTGGGTATTCACATACTTTTGATTGATCGTAGTCATCTTTCACAGACCTCTTACACATAACCTGTGGACACCCAGGGAACTGTGGACCACACGTTGGAAACCACTGGACTAGCATATTTGCATTTTGCACCTTTGCCACCAGGGCTGGTAGAAGGCATGATGGAGTTCTTCTAGAACAGTGTTTTTTAAACCTTTTTATCCTCAAGATACCTTCCATAGCTCTTCTGAATTTAGCAGCACCTAAATTCAGAAAACTTATGGAGGATGGTCTGGAAGCTAAAAAGGTTGAGAAATGCTGATTTAACTGGTGCCAGGGTACAGAAGCAGGGCAGGACTTCACCCTGATGCATACTTATCTTTCTGCCACCTGCCCCTCCTCCCCATTCTCTGCACATACCAGAGAAGGCAAGGGTGGTCCTTGAGGCTGTTCCTTTGGCACTGGACATATCAGCAAGTGGAGTTGTGTGCCTATTAGACCTTCCCACTAGCCCTGGAAGCATGAGAGAATCCACAGTGGGCTGAAAAGCATGACTCAAACTATGCATCTGCCCATCCATGGTCAATGCAGCACACTGCTCTGTGTGGGTGGGAGCAAGGTATGCCAAACGGCACAAGAAGGCAGTTGTGGAAATAATCCCCAGAGGAGCAGCTGGGGAAGGCTCTGCTAAATGATGGAGATGGGGTAGGAAGGAAAGTGCTTTATTCCTCATACATAGGCTGGGAACTGTGGTCCACCTCAAGGGATCTCACAGTATCTGGTTGAGAATTACTATTCTAGAAAGAAGATCCTTCCTTACCCCTTGGCTGTGCACAGGTACAATAAAGAGAGGCACTTATTCGTCTAGGAATGCATGCTGCAAGTGAACTGTTTCCTTTACTGTGTTTAGGGAGATTTTGTTTTGTCCTCTGGATGTCCACATCCTTTTGATGTGGAAAAGATATAGTGCACTATCAGAAGTAGATTGAGTGGAGATTTTTATAACCTGATATGGAAATCCTTAGAAGTATTTATTTCTTTCCTGTTCAGCTTGCCTACTTCTTAGGCAGGAGGGAGGACTCCAAGTGCCTGGGTGTAGTCTCTAAGCAGTTAGACTGGCTGAGTCTGAGAGTCATTGGTCTCTGAGCTCTCAAAGTGATTAGGGATTTTATTGCTTTGGAATACATTCTTAATGATTCATTTGCTACACTGCATAAGCATGAAATATGAATTATAACAAAGCCAAGGTTTGGAAATTTTAAAGGGAGGTATAGGTCTTCCAGGGAAAAAGCCTTTCAATTTTTTATAAAAGCTGAGTACTTTTGGACAACAACATAAAAGTAGGAATTTTTACAGCTTTTTTTTTTTTTTTTTTAAATGCAAAGGTCATGAGCATTCACCTTGTGCACACAAATGTACACAGCACATCAAAATAAAGCTACAGCCATATTCTGCTTCACTTCACTAGTGCAACAGGAGAACTCGGCCCAGAGATTGTAGAAAATTCATTTTATAATGCTAGCTTTAGATTCTGAGATTAAGCACTATAGGGAAGAAAGATCTCAAAAGAAATTGCATATCTGTAGTTCTACTAAAACTTCTTCATTTTCCAACCCATGAGGCTATTCCATTTGGCACCTGGTGCTCACAGGCAAAGGTAGGTAAACAGAAATCCAGCATTAAGTATCTTGAGCAATGGCAATTCTAAAGCATTCCTCATTGACTCGTTCTATTCCCAAACTCTTTTGACATTTTAAGGGCCAGATTTTCACCTGTGAAAAGGCTGGATTTTGTCTAAGTGAGAAGAAAGGTGGTTTTAGCTCATCTTTTTCCTCCCACAGTCTTGAGCTGGAAGGACTCCAGAATACCCCTACCAGCTGGAGTTATAGCAGCTGATTATTATCTTTTAATTACACCCAACTACAGCCAGCCCAAGATCAACAAAATACAATAGACTGTTGTCCTGCCCCAGCCATTTCTTCTTCTGGTCCTTATGTAGAGTGAAAGGGAATCGGGCGACACAGATCTGACTTACCTTTTAGGACTATATGGCTGCCACCAGTGCCATAGCAAGGTGGAGGTGGGGGGGAGGGGGGGGAAAAAGTGAGGCAACCACCCTAGGCACCGAAGCAAATGGGTGCTGCCTAGTCAGGGCACAGCACAGGACACAGCCATGAGTGGTTTGTTTGGGGAGGATGGGGGAAGGGCGGCCCCTGCAGCTATGTGCACTCCTGGGCAGGCATGGGGATGGATGTGGCACCCCCTGGCTCTATGTGCAAGACAAGAGCAGGCTGCCACTGTGGACTTTGCCTAACTTCTAACTGGGTGCCTAACTTCTTTGCCATGGTACTGGCTGTCACTTCAGGGCAATCAGGAATGTGAAATACCTGTATGTAAAACTGAAAAATCAATTACATGGGTCTGGTAAGCCCTCCAGGCATCACATATTGCATTGCACCTTCCCCTCACCTCCAAATCACTCATTATAAATAGGGACCTACTTAATTCACGATTTCACAGATTTTGCAGAAACTTCAAAATCTGGGATCATCCATGAAGTCCGCAAAGCCAACAAAAAAAATAAAATGCTGGCTCCCCCGCAGTGCTCACTGCTGTGGGAGGAAGGTACTGGCTGACAGGGTAGCATGAAGGGCAACATAGAACAAGAGGGAAGTGACCATCTTTTTTCTCCCCTCACCCCTGGGGGTCTCTGTCCCAATGAGTGCTGTATGAAAGGCAGCCAACAAATTGAGATGATGGTTGCCACCTGTCCCTTCTCCTCCCACCCCCAGGCATCTCTGCTAATCAGCATCCAGGGGTGCGGCCACTGCAAAACAACCATGGAATTAGAACTTAATGCCTTGACCAACCCATAAAAATAGGTAAGTACTCCCACAATTTAAGCAGACCCCTAACTATAAAGCACGCTGGGCTGGGTGCTCATTCTTACAGCCACAGCACTTCAACACCTAAAAGATGACTGTTTGACCTGGAATGCTAGGGCACCATCCATCTGGATACTTCTGATTGGTGACAATTGCAAGCTGGTTGCCAGTCAATTGCTATTTGTGATCACACCTTTGCTTTGGGTCCAATAACCTTGTAGGGCACTATGACAAGGCAGCATCTTCAGGGTGCCGTGATCCCCCTGAAGGTCCCTCGCCCCGTGTCCAAGCCAGCCCATGGACACCCTCTAATTTTCACCCACCACGACTTAGAAGGCAGCCTCCCTATATATCTTAAGTCATTAACCACCCTGGGAACAGCGTACCGGGACCTCCCAGACTGTTTGCTAGGTGCTCCCTAGACACCCTAGCCTTAGGGCTATGTGCGAAAGATGTTGTCCCATCTCAATACAGTGCCTGCCTGCTTTCCCAGGCCTTCTCTATAGTCTCACCTGCTCTGGGCCTTCTCTTGTGCTGTTGTCCCTTCCTGGGACTCTCAGTGAGACCACCCCTCCCTTGGGGGTCCCCATGCCCACTCTGGGCTTCCTAATAATGCCAGTGCCCCTTTGTCTGGGCTTCTCAACACAACGCTCCCCCCTCTGGGGCTCACCATGCCTGCTCTGGGCTCCTTAAAATACTGCCCCTTTCCTGGGGACTGACTATGTCCAACTTGGGCCTCCAAATGAATGCATCCCCCTGTCAGGGACTCCCAGTGTCCAGACTTGGGCTTCTCAATAAAATGGCCCCCTTTCTAGGACTCCTCATTGCTGCCCCCCTCCTGGGGCTCGCCAAGTCCAACTTGGACCCCTTCTCAGTGCTGCCCCCTCTCTGGGGCTTGCTGTGCTCAACTTGGGCTTCTCCAAATGCCCCTCTCCAGGCTGGGGTCTATGCATCCCCATACTGCTGCACCCTCTCTGGTGCCTATAAAAACGCTGCACCCACACAGGCACCAAATCATGCCCCTTCCTGGGCACTAGGGCCCCACACTACTGTGGGTCACCCCTGCAGCCTCCTCCACCCCTACAGCCTCACCCAAACCACCGGTCTAATTCAATACTAACAAAACATAACACAAGCCTCATGGCTATAACCAAACATCAGGCACCTGGCCATAACAATGTAAGCCTCCTGGCTACCACGCCACCTCATTGCTCCAGCCTCTGGAGCACTCTTGAGCAACACTCACAATCTAGCTCCCCAGAACTCCTACTCCTCCAGCTGCTTTGCCTCTGGCTCTGGGCTTTATACAAGCCAAGCCCCGCCCTCTCCTGTCAGCTGACACTCATTGGTTGCCCCAGCAACCCACAGCTGCACTGCTTAGTTACTGCTAGGGCTCCTTCCCTAGCAGTTCTTCCTCCTTTAGGAGCAGGCCAGTGAAGTGCCCTGTGACAGGCACCCAGCATAGTATGGGTGATTAGCAAGTAAAGGGAATTTACACAACGCTGCACTTGATACTCTAGCTTTCAATGAGCAAATATGAAAGTTTCTATGATAAAATATATTTGAAAAACTTTCAGGTCATAAATATTAAATAAGTCAGGGCTGTCCAAATGGTGGCTTTTGGGCCACCTACAGCCCACAGGAGGCTAACATTCAGCCCTGGCCTCCTACCTGGCTGCCATTGTCCCTTGCTTTTAGGGTCTTAGTGCTTCCCTTCCCTCCCCCAGCTTCTTTTTTCTGACCCAGCTGCAGAGTGCAAGATGGGGCAATGCGGCACAGCTCTCAGTGCTGAGTAAGCCAATAACCTGGTGTGCCTGTGTAGTGCAGTGCCATGGGACAGACTTCAGGGACCACAGGTGAGGCAGGTCACTGTGCCATGTGGGGGCAGCAGGTGGGGGTGCCTGCCCTCATGCAGACAGAGCAGAGGAATGAGAAAACAGCCCACCCACACACATGCAGTGCAGCAAGGTGAGGGAGAGCCTACCTGCTCACTTGTGTGCACAGTGCAGCAAGGTGAGGGAATGCCTACCTATTTGCACTTGCATGGCATGCAGACAACGGGCCTCTGGGACCCATTAGTGCAGTCCCTGCTAGTACAGTCCATAGGGTGTGTGGCTCCCTGCCACTTATAAATTGGATAGCCCTGAGAAGTCATTTTAGATGATTTTAAGAAACTTATTTTCAAGGAACAACTGTAATGCATTAAGCATACTTAGATACTTTCTGTATGTTTCTGTAGAGGATAGGAATCTGTGAGATCCCACTAAACACTGGGTTCTTTAGTTCAAACTGTAGATGCTCATGCTTTTAGCTCTGGATGTCCTAGATTCAGTCCCTAGCACATTTGCCATCATGGCAGCCGTCACATAAGTGGACCCTTATCTCCTTAGCTGGGAGCTGTAGCAAATAATATCCTCTGTGGATTGGCACAGAGGGGCATCCGTAATATACATTCCACACTGCGTTACACTAACAGTGGGACAAATTCATTCCTGATCTCTTTTGCGCTGAAATCATTAATCAGATGACTACTACTACATGAGGTAGTAATTGGGTGCTAACCCCTAGCCTATCAATGTGACTTAAAATGCTGAAAGTTAACCACATGCTTAAGTATTTTATAATATTTGGCCTCAGCTCCACTTGTAGCATCTGTATGCATGAGCCAGTGAGATTTCAAGTTGAATATGCAGGTTTAGTATTAGGGAGAAAAAATCCCAGGCAAACTGAAATCTGAACTGCCCTTTATTTAAATAAGCTTTTCTCTCAACCTCTTTCTAAATAGCTATACAATTAATATTTATATTATAATCCAGAATATGCACTTATAGTCTTTTCCCATATAATTTATATTTTTACAGTACAGTTCCATGTACAGTCCATCTTTTCATGCACGTTCCTAATACTAATATTTAATTTTTCCATAATGCTTTACATTTTCATAGCAGCATACAACCAATTATCAAGTTGAATCTGTGTCATTATAAATTAGGCCCACATGTAGTTTTATCATACACATACAATTTCTCATTGGTCTGATCTTCATCCTAAATGGCATTTTTAGAATTCTCTTCTTCTCAACATCTGCATTTCTCATTCAAATTAAATGGATCTTAAATCTATAAATAAGCACATCAACTCAGAATATTGTACTCAATTGCTGAGAGTTTGCTGCTGTTTGCCTAGCACTCATGCTGGGCTTTCATGCTGTTTGCATCAGCAAATCTCCTCTTTTGCAAATGGCATCTTGTATTCATTGTTAGCTGCTCAATTTGATTTTCTGGGATTTTTTTAAGTTCTTGTCATGCTTTGACACATGTCTAGTAGGGTGAGTTTTTATATGTAGCATTGACCTGCTGCTATAACTGAAAATTATCCTTTGTAAATCACAGTTTAATTTTAAGATATTTTTAGGATGCAGTGGTTAAAATTGTGGCTGACTAACTTGTTTGTCAATCCTGTTAAAAAAGGAAATTGAAGTTTAGCTCTGAAATAATAAGAAGAACAAAGTGACATGGCTACACAGACAGAATACGGTGGTTCCCAAAAAATCAGGGCCGGGTAGTGAATCCATGAGTGTTTCTGGTCCATTTCATAAGGAGTTCTTTAGACTTCGTAAGAATACTCTTGGGAGAAATTGTCCACTAAAATGAGTTATGAGTTTGCAACCCAGCCTGTAATTAACAGGTGCAGGAAGATTATCAAACAGGGCAAAAGCTTTTTTTTTTTTGGATGTTAATGTCGGTTGGTGTTTCAGGCTTGTAGTATTTTAGATTTTCTCTGAAGGTGAACGTATCAAGTCACCATCCACCCCTTCATAAACTTCCTTCTGAATTGGGTAACCTCTCTTGCTTGGCAAATCCAATTTGTTAATTAAGAATATTTTTCTGCTCTATTTGGCAGTGGTGAGTCCTCACTTGGAGTGCTGTGTCCAGTTTTGGGACCTGTGCTTCATGAAAGAGATAGGCATATTTGAAAGAGTCCAGCAGTGAGTTTCAAAAGTGGTAAGAGGTCCAGGAAACTGACTGAAGGCTAAAAGAACTAGGATTATTTAGTCTGGAGAAGAGAAGACTAAGGTGAGATTTGATAAGTCTCCAACTATCTGAAGGGTGATAGCCTTTTCTTTGTAGCTGTAGGGGACAAGACTAGGAGCAATATCTGCAAACTGCAGCAGAGAAAATTTTAGGCTGGAGGTGACAGAATTTTCTGACTATGAGGGTGGTCAAGCATTGGAACAAGCTACCTAGAGAAGTTCTGGAATATTCAGCCCTGGACATTTTCAAGACAAGGTTAAATAGACACTTGACTGGGATGATGTAATCAGTTATGCACCTTCTACTGTGAACAAGGGATTGGAATAGGTGACCTTATTCCAGTCTTACTTTCCTATAATAATAGGAGCTTAAGAACAAATTCCAGTAGTCTCTCTCTGAGTCTTTTTGTTCCAGACCCCAATCCCATTCTGAATTTTAGCATGGACTCTTATTAGCTCCCCCATGCTGCAAGCTTGGCTCATCAAATTTAGAATAGTCACAAATTGTCCTGGATTCCCAAATGTTCTTTTTCTATTCTATGTTGAGACCATATTGTTTATATGTTTCATTTTTATGTGGACTACAGTAGTTCTCAGATTTTGGTGCATCTAGATGACATGCTTTACTACACAGTACAGCAAATTACAGTGTAGTAAGCATCACCATCTACATATACAGACTCTTACTGTGCAGTAATTTACTCTATTCGGCAGTTAATTTTCTACCTTCAAATGCAAGTATCACGTTAACTGCCAAGTAGTTACTGCACAGTAAGGCACACGCAGACAGCCATCAAGGAGCAAATTGCTCCCAGTCAGCTGAGCAGCGGTGGGCAGGAGATTACTCCCTGCTCCCAGGAGCTGTCTGCTGCTACAGCAGGCTCTGCTGCCAGAGCCAGGGGGAACAATATCCCTCTTCCTCAGCAGCACGAATGTCCTGGCTCCAGCTCTATGGTCACAAAGCAAGGGCTGAGAAATTCCTCCCTGTCCCTGGGATCTGCCTACTGCCAGGGCAGGCTCTGCCACTGGAGCCCGGATAGGGACAATGTCCCCCTGCCCCAGCAGCAGGCAGAGATCACAGAGTCAGGGCTGGGAGTAGGGGGACATTGTCCTCACCCAAGCTTCTCATCCAGAGCCCACCACAACAACAGGCAGCTTCTGGGGGCAGGGAGCAATCTCCCAGTCTCCACTCTGTGATTGTAGATCTGGGGCTGGGAGCTCCCTGCATGGGGAGAGTTCTCCGCTCAGCCTAGCTGGCTGTGACCTACTACAGATCTGTGCAACCCAGAGCTGGCTGGGGACTGTCCTGTTTCAGACAGTTCTCAGCCCGCTCCGGGCTGCATGTGCAGACTTCTCTGCATAGAAGGACTTCTCTCCAGGACTGGCCAGGAACAGTCTGTGGCAGGTTCCAGCTTTACAGCTTTATTCCAAGCTCCATGTCCCTATCAGGCAATAGGGGCACAGGACTTGGGAAGAACTGTGGGGGAGGGGCTTTGCAGCTTTTTTCCCAGCACTATGCCCCAATCCACCTGTAGGACAGCTAGCAGCAAGCCCCTGGCTGAGCGAGGAATCCTGGGGCTCACTGTTAGCTGCTCCACCAGTTGACTGGGGCAAGGAGCTTGGACCTGACCCTCCCCTACAGCTCTTTCCAAGCCCTCTGCTACTGGTCGGCTGGGCTGAGAGCTTCTTGCTGCTGGGACAGGGGGACATCCTCTCTGCCCAGGCTCCACTACAAGAGCCTGACCCCACAGTAGGCAGCTCCCAGGAGCAGGGAGCAATCTCCTAGCCCCCACCAGGAGAAAGCTGTCTCTTGGCCCCATGCTCCCTTCCAGCCCCTAGGTGATACCCAGTGGGAGCCTAGAGCTCCACCTAACTGCTGCAGAGGGACAGAACAGGGTGGGAACAGCCCTCTATGGGCTGCTCCCACTGGGTGCAAATCTGTTCCCAAATTCACACATGTGTAGAAGTCAGCCCAGGGTGGCTTTACTCTGGAGTTAATTACTCTGGAGTAAATGCATCCAGCCGCATTTGCATGTATAGATGCACCCATGATCTCATAGTTAGCTCCCATCTACCTGAGTTAAATTAAAACTACTGTATTTACTCAAATATATGATGACCCTGAATATAAGATGACTCCCAATAATGAGACTCTATATATGGAAAATTTATAAATGTTATAATTTTCCAGGTATAGAATCTAATTAGTGGAGGCTTGCTTTGAATTTGTTCCCCTCCCACTGCAACAGCAAGGAAAATAAATCTGGGGGGATCAGATAGGCCCCTTGCCCTCTGTTCCCAACTTCTTCCCCCTGCAATTCCTTACTGTCAGACTTGCTTTCCCTGAGCACATGCAAGTAAAGGGAAAATTTGAAAACACTGACTTTGAAATAAATATGCCTGTAGTAATGTACATATAGGCAAATTATTATGGGTTCATCCAAAATTGGTTCATTTTACCTTTTTTGAAACTACTGCAAGGTTTAGTACAGATACTCCATGAACATACTTCAAAGCAGAAATTTTGTACCTACTTTTATATAGTATAAACTATGTGTGATATTAATCCAAAACTGAAAGTCTTATGATTTACCATATAGTTCATTGGGCTCAATCCCAGCAAAGTCAACAGCATTTAGAGCCATGGTAACCCCATTGCTTAGCACTCCTCAGTATGCGTGTGTACTCCAGACACCACCCTTCCCCTTCCCCACAACCTGCCATAAAGCAACCATGTGCTAATTAGCCCCCCATCATGACTGGAACAAAGTATTCTTATCTTGGTGTCCTGGGATCCTCCAAAAATGTTATGCAGATGAGGTACATAGTCTGTCTTTAATTCATGAAGATCAGGGCCACACTAATCATATGTGATGGGCTAAGGAGACGACAGAGGGTTTCTAGGTGAAATGTTTGGGGCCCCATTTAGTGATGTTTGCCAGATAGCTAAAGCTGGTGAAGAAAAGGTATCACTGGAAATAGGAAAGAAAGGCACAGCTTATCTGTGGGAGTGAAGAGGAGATCAAAATGCATTCAGTGTAGTGGCTCACCATGACCTGAAAAAGAGTTTGCAGTGAGGGGTCTGAGTGCACTGGACACTGCTATGTATCTTATTCAGATGGACTGCACTCTTCTGTCCTTGTGTTATGTTTGCCCAATAAGGGTTATAAGTTGTATAGCCATGTTTAGTGATGGTTGCATTTAATCAACTTCTAGTTGGCTTTCCTTATTGAGCACATGCTGTATTTGACAGCAATTTAATGATAGACAATATATTTAATGAAGTTTCCTTAAGTGCAAATGTAAGATAAGAAGTTTTTTTCCCCATGCTGATTGGGAGGAAAAACACCTTGTTTAATATTCAAGTAAATACAGTACTAAAACATCAAACATTTTAGAATTAGTCATTGTAAGAAATAAAGTGACTTTTATATTCTTTTCCTTTTTTTCTTGCCACCCAATGCTTGCAGATACAGAAGACATTGCTTCTTTAACTTTCTCTAGTTGTCATCCATGTTGTCCCCTCAAGAGTGGATCTAGGGGGTTGCAGTGGTGCAGCTGCACCTCCCTTCCAGATTGCATTGTGGGCAGTAGTGGGAAACTCTTTTTAAGTGCCAAAGTAAATAGGAATCTCCACACTTTTCCCTTCAGTGCTCAATGGCATGTCTTCTCCCCTTCCATTCCCCACCTTCCCTAGTGCTGCCACTGTCCCCAGCTACCCTGGGGGGCAGGGAAGCCGTAGAGATGCTCCTGTCCCACTTCAGCCAGGCTGTGCAGAAGCTGAAATCAGCCTGGGACAGCAGCAGTGGCTATGGTGGGAAGATTCTTCCTCCCTGCACATATTCCTAACTGGTGCAGAAATAAAATTCCTCTGCTGTTACTCTTGTGGTGCAATTTGCTCAGTCCAGTGGGAGAAGGAAAGTAGCTGGGAGAGGGAGTGCAGTCACCTCACAGTACTGGTCACAGCTCTCACATCCCCTTTGTAAAGTCCTGGATTCAATTATGTGCCTACTCAGTTCAGTGGCTGAGTGTTAAGCAATCACAATAGCATATTAGAAGTCATTGCATGACATAGCAGTTGGCTTAAAAGGTACCATTCCCCACAATCTACATTTGTCAATTAAGCCCATGAAGCAAAATCTAAATAAAGTCAATGTTCAATTAAAAAACAAACAACACATAAAGAGAAATGATAAAGATTCTGCTACATTGAGAGATCTTCAGGTCCCTCATTTTCTTTTTCTTCACTAAAGGTTCCCTTTTGTATGCAGATCCCTTTACAGAAAGATGTATGCAAGTGTCTAATATACATAGGACATAAAATGCCTTTTTATGGACAAAATAGAAAAATAAAAAACATACTAGGTGGGCCTACATGGCTTCATCCAGGCAGCTCTCAAACCCCCAGACTCAGGAATGCCTGAATACAGTGATTGGAAAGGTGCTCTTGAGACATCTATTCTACCTAGTTTCTGGTCTCTTAGGCTGAGTGGGAGCAAATGTGTGCAACTGATTTAGGATCAGGAGGGAAGCCAAATAGACATGCCTATTCTAAACAGGCAGGGTGGCAAAATGGTCATTTGAGATGTGTTTCAATGACAATTTTATCTGGCCTTACACCCAGAAATCTGGCCTAAAGAGCAAAGCTTAACCTCCTGATGCTACCTCTTGTTATTGATATTCACAAAGGTTATCAGAGATTAGAGCCCATGCACTATTTAAGTACAACTTAAGATCTATTTTGAGGTTATCAACAACGTATAGACTTTATACTGATTCTGCCTCAATTTAAATGAAATTCATCTTTGTATAACTGAGAGGTGACTAAATCAAAAAAGCTTCAGTTACTTTTGAAAAAGAAAAAAACAAACAAATGTACTATGAAGGGAATGCTTCTCACGGCGCCATTCCTACAACGATTTATAAACAATTGTCTAATTTAAACCAAGAATGGTATGTGCCTGCTAAAAATATTTAAAAGAGTTTCCTTCTGTTACAAGTCAATTAAGCAAACATAATGAAAATAACTACACAAAAATAGCAGTCTGAAACAAATTAGTCTAATAAATATAACCAAAGGGAATGATGTATAATAAGTAAACTGAAACAATACAGAGACAATGTAAAACCTCCCAGAATTAAAGTGACATAAGGCACTGACAGAAATGACATTTGTCATGCAATTGGCCCCCTGAAAGTGCTCTTTAGCTGGGCCCTGACACATATGCATGGCTGCAGAGCACTGTAAAAGTTGTGACAAATTAATTCTCATCTAATGAGGGCTCAGGTGAAGGCACTCCAAAGTGAAGCACCTTAGGGAATGTGTGTTCCCTAGGGTCAGTTTATCAGTGCAGTCAGGGTTAGGTTGATGCAGTCCAGCCCTGCCCCCAGGGGGAAGCAGGGAGGGGGAGGAGGAGGAAGAGTTGCAGGCTGGGATTTGTCCAGTTTGACCTGGAGGAGAGTGGGTAGATTGGAGCCTCCCCACCTCACAGCCCCTCCCTGCCCCCGCTCCTTCCTCAGTTCAGGCTGGACAAACCTCAGCCTTCAGCTCTCCCTCTTCTCTCCCCCTTCACTTCCTGCAGACAGCACCAGAGCTGGGAAGCGGGCCAGGGCTGCATCAGCCCAGCCCTGATCCTGGGACAGGCATGCTCAATTCCCTCCTCCAGCCCAACAGATCAATGTTTGTGGAGTATGGAGGTGGGCTCTCTAACTCATGGCACTTTATGCAAAGTGCCATGAGTTAGAGTGGGAGCCTACATGTTTTTCAGTGCCCTTAATGTACAGAGAACATCTGCCACCCTTTACATTATATACTGTGTGTCTGTGTGTGTCTATCAATGATGTATAATGTATTGATGAGTGGTGTGACATGACATTTTCAAGGCTATGCAAGCAGTGTGAGAGATTTTTTTAAAAAACCTAAAAGTTTAGGTGTCTAATTCCAATTGCCTTTAAATGAAAACTAATTCATTTAGGATCATTGCAGGTGCAATCAATGTTTCCTTAATGCTCTTCCACAACTATAGCACCATCAGTACCTAACTGTTCCCCTCCCAAGACCAGCATAGCACTGAACAAGAAGACTGACCAACTTTCAAGTAGCTTAAGAGATAAACTGGTCCTTTGCATCAAGTTTTGTGCTTCCTGGAAAGGAAACATTTGAAATAATATGTTAGTTCTCTCAATATAAGGGGAGGATTGCGGGGGGAGGGGAATAGAAAGGAATGTAAAGGACTCCTGATATAATGGTGGTATCTTACCAAATCAATCTCTCTCTCTCTAAATCTTCTTCACTGATTTTATTTAGAGACTCTTACAAAGTACTGCATTAAATGTGAATTTCACACTAGAAAGAATAATCAACCCCCCAACACACACCTGTTTCCATTCCTTAAAGTACCTTGTATATCTAGGTCTGTTTTGTGTGATCAGTAGATTAATAGGCCAAACTTAAGATGTTTAAGGCATACTCAAGTGCTGAATAAATAAATAACGAATATTTTTTAAAGTCTTTTTGCCTGTAGTAGTATTGGTGAACAAAACAACACATTGCTTAAAATGACAGTATATAGGAAAAAGCATAGAGAACTGGGTCAGCTCTCAGCAATTAGTGGGGCAAGGTGGAAGGCAGGGGCAGAGCTGGGACTGGGGCTTCACCTGCTGGGAGGTGCTGGAGAAGCTCTGGCACCTCCAGACACAGGTTTGGAGCACCTGCTGCACAGTTCTAGCACCCTGTGCAGCTCCTACAAGCTCCAAGCTGCAGGCAGGTGGGGTGCCGCTAGCCCAGCCTGAGCAGGGTACCAGGGCCCAAGTGCAGCATACTCAGGGCCTGCCACATGGTGCTGGGCAAGTGAGCTGGAGAGGCTGCTTCTGCTCATCATCCCCTGTGGCACCAGCAGAGGCCAGAGCCATAGCTGCTGCCCACACTGCTTGCTGTTGGGCCATTCAAAATCAATTGGCGGGCCAGATATGACTCCGCAGACCATATTTCCCCACACCAGCCTTAAAGACTTTTAAGCAAACTGAGAAGATGTGTATGCTCATTCATTTCTTAAAGTTCTGAACTGAAAACTATTGTGTGCATATGTACACAAATACACATATGTATATGTATTGAGAGTTTGAATTCCAAAAATAAAGATAAATGTTTGCAAATCCTAGGAAGCCACCTGACATCTTCCATCTGCCGCCAGCGTGTCTCCCATCCCATCTGCCCAGGTGAGGCTGCTCCCAGCACCCTGGGGCTGGGGTTTCTGGAGAAAAGGGAACTTCCTGGAGCTGCGGGTGGGCACAGCCTGCCTGTGGGGACTTCTGGGCTTACCCAGGCTTTGTAAGGGGCAAGTGTGGATGGAAAGGAGTTGGGGGCAACGTAGGTTTAGGGTGCAGGCAGTTCTCAAGGAGCGTGTTGGGGTGGAGGCTGAGACGGGAGGTCTCTTGTGATTTGGGGGATGACCGGGTATTGGCAAGGCTTTTCTTGAGGTGGGGGCATCCTACTTTGGCCAAGTGTCCTGCTTGCTGGTTTTGGTTTCCTTGGGAGAGAGACTTTATTTTGAGCTATTATGCAGTCATCTCTATACACACAACTCAGAATAGCATAAATCAGGGCAAAAAAATATTTTTGAAATAAAATTAAAATACTTTATAGTAAATGTTTGATTTTTAGCATAATTTGATTTTTATCTATAATTTGTTAAAATCATGTCTTCGCCATCAATTTTATACCTCAACAGCTCATGAAAACCTGTTAAATGGCCCTCCAGCCAAAATAATTGCCCATCCCTACTTTAAGGGCTCTGCCACATTTAAATGACTTTAATCCAGACAGTGGGGCAGATCCTTACCATTTGCCATAAATGGAGATTACTGGTTATACTCTGTCTATATCTAAAACCTATTTATGTTGTCAAATAATAAAAAAGGCGAGAAGTTAAATTCCAACTTCCTTCTTCTCTCTGATCTTCAACCTCCTAGATAACCAGGATTCAAAGCATCTTGGTTTCAGTTTAGATTTAGGAAAGAAAATTAAATGGTCCTGTTGCCAAACTTAGCACCTACCAATTTGTGCCTTTCTCTAGACAATTTGAGGCAAATATTGTGTTGTAGCTTAGCAGAATTAGACCTTTATCTGAATAAAAATTGATTCTTTAGTAACAGTGATTAGGAAAAAGTTGGAAAACTATATGAAATGTAGGTAATTCATCTTGCAGGGGTTCACACTTGTTTTCTTGGGGGTGGGTTGGTTAGTTTTGATTTTTCACTTACAGGTCAAATGACTCTCTAAACAGGAGAGTCTAACTGACCTCAATGAAAATAACACCTTGTATGTTCTTCACCTTGCAGTTATATAAAACTGGTGTCACTCATTGTTCCTATTATGGCTGGTTAGAGGGCAAATATTCCATTTTCTTCCCTAAAATAAGAAATGTTAATTGTATTTTTAATTTCCTGTTGGGGAAAAAAAAACTAGAAATTTTGAATTTTTTTCAAAAAAAATTGAGAAAGGGAAAGAGAGAGACTCTTGTCTTTATAGATTGAGGACTAGAGAAGCATGTGGGATGTGAGAGGCCCTGTTTCAAATCCCTGCTCCAAATCAGGTCTAGAGTAGGGACCACTGGATGTTGAGAGGCAGGGATCTCTTCTCATTGTCAGATATATCTTGTATGAAAAACTTTGATTTCGCTTATGGGTTTTGCATTTTCTGAGGCAAAGAACCTAGGACTGAACCAAAATTTCATAAAACATTGAAAACGTGGCTAAGTTCTGCTCAGTTTGTTCAAAGCTAGGCTCAGTGTTTCATTAAGAACTCATGAACCTTCACCAACATTTGGAATAACCTGGCCTGTTTATAGTGTTTCTAAGCCTCCTCCACCATGGTGTTATCTCAGTTTTATGCTGATGTTACTCAATTAATTTTATTTGTCAAAAAGTCAAAGCAAAAGATCCACCTAAACCTGATAGTCCATAAAGCTAAACTGCCATTTGAGGAGCCTGGTACAATGAGTGACCCATGAGTGCCATTACTATTTCTTTTCAGGGGTTTATGCCTGTGGAGCATCAAGAGCCTGGCAGGGCTTAATTGCCTTGGCAGTCAGCATTATGCCACTGTTTTATAGACATACCCAAATTCACTATTCTCAAGCCATAGCAAGACTCCTTTGTTGCTCTGCTCTGCTCCTGTACCTTGAGTGACTTCACTTGAATCATACAATAAAAGTAGAGTCACAAGGAAAGGAAAGTCGTTGTTTCTAACTGTAAAGTGCACATTTAAGCAACTATCTGAAAACTGCAAATTTAAACATTTTTAAATGAGGGGCCTCTACTTACAGACTGTAGCATGAACTAAAGCAAAATTATCCAACATGTTACAAATATGTACTATATGTACAGCATATGCACACTACATTACAGTTGTAGCATAAATATCAGTCTGCCTCACAGACTGATCAGGAGGTTGCAGCTGATTATAAAGCTTTTTGCAAGAAAAAGCTCTGCAAAGCTTTTCTTTCATTAGAAATGAAGACAGAAAATGACTTGACACATTTAAGCCCTGGAAAGAATTAGGATACTGTATTGATTTTAAAACAAAGGTTTTTTTCCTCATTTAATACTGGGAGGGGAGGGAGCCTGGGGAAAGCCCCTCATGATTATGTAGGATGGTGGCGGGGGAATAGGCAACTGATGTGGCTCAGACTCCAGCTCCTACCAGGGACCTGGACCATAATTGTGGCTGCGGATCCATGCCGCAGATCCACCCTCCATTTCCCCTCCCTGCTGCCCCTGTAGCTTCTTCTGCCCATATCCCAGCTCCATGCAGCCTCTGCTCCTCTATGTGGCCCTCTCCCTGACCCCCACACCCTTACCTTTTCTCTGTGCTGCCAGGCTACAGGTATATGAAACCTGGGGTACTGAGCCCAGCCCCAGTCCAACCCATAGCAGTAGTGTACAGCTCAGCTTCCTACTACAGGGGTTGGGCTGGAGCTGTGCTGAGTGCCCCAGGCTACAACAGGAATGGAGCCTGCTGGCATGGAGCAAAAGTAAGGGGGCAATGGGGAGAAGGGAGCAGAGGCTGGGAGTGGGGAGAGAAGATGGGGAAAGCAGAGGCTGGGAAGATCAGGAGGTATATAGAATCTAATTATTGGGGGGTTGTCTAACACTTAGGATTGTTTTCAATTTGAGCTAATGTGGTATTATTAATTTTAATTCAACTCATTTTACCACACAGGAGTGAATTTAGGGGCCTAAACACAATTGCTGATTATACTGAATGGAAATGGAAATAGAAAACTGCTCCTTCAGTACTGTACAGAAGTGCTAAACTCTGTCTGCAAAGGCTGAGGAACAAAACTAAAAATATTCCTCCTTAGTAAGTTTACAAAATTCTTCAGCTTCCAGGACCGTGGTACTCAAAAGCATATACATCACAAAAGCACTGAGGTTGCCAGAGGTATAAATTGGACATACTGCTGTATTTTTTTTTTATACTCCATCATCTCAAGTCATAATAAAACTTACATTTTTTTCATTATGGTGCTTGTGGTATTGCCCTGCAAAGTCGACAAACAGGATATGGCCTATGAAGGAGAGAACAGCAAAACCAGCAAGCTAAATAGTTATGCCTCCAACAGATACAAATCTAGCAAGTTTTGTGGCTAGTGCAAAACCCTGGGAGGGGGGAGGGAGGGAGATACCATGCTCCACAGAACAGGGGCGGGGAGAAGGGGAAGTTTTACCTGCCTCTGGGACTCAGTATCCCCAGCTCCTGCTAGCATTGAATGGCTTGCTGGCCCCTAGTTCTTGGGGGCAGGGAGGAACCCCACATCATACTTATAGGCTCAACAGTGCAACATGCACTAGCGCCATGACCGAAAGGGACTCGGGGTCATGACTGACCACAAGATGAACATGAGCCACCAATGCAACACCACATCTGGCAAAGTGAACAAAACTCTGGCATGCATCTATCAATGCATCTCAAGCAAGAGCCAGGATGTCATCTTCCCACTGTACTTGGCCTTGCTGAAGCTAGAGTACTGCATCTAGTTCTGGGCTCCACAATTTATGAAGGGCATGGAGAAGCTTGAAAGAGTCCAGAGGAGAGCCACATTCATGATCAGTGGGCAAGAAAACAAGCTTTATGAAAAGAAGCTGCAAGCTATGGGACTCTTCAGCCTGGAAAAGTGCAGGCTCAGGGGTGACTTGGTGACAGCCTATAAGTACATAAGGGGTGTGCATCAGGATCTGGGGGAACACCTGTTCACCAAAGCACCCCAAGAGATGACAAAGTCCAATGGTCACAAACACCTACAAGACCATTTTAGGCTGGACATAAGGAAAAACGTCTTTACTATCCGAGCCCCCAAGGTCTGGAACAGACTCCTCCCAGACGTGGTGAAAGCACCTACTCTGGACACTTTTAAGAAACATTTGGATGCTTATCTTGCTGAGATCCTTTAGCTCTAGCTGACTTCCAGTCCCCTGGGCAGGGCTGGACCCAATGATTTTGTGCAATTCCCTTACAGCCCTACTGTCTATGAAATCTATGAAATACAGGGACACTAGTTTAATAGTGCACTGTTTTAAAATGCAGAAGGTTATGTCAGCCTTCACTTCATTTTCCAAGTATGCTGTAGTATCCCCATCCCCTGCTTTTTAGCATTTGCTGTTACCACAAGGTCTTTGTTACTTCCTAAGAGCCAGATTGTGAGCCTCTTGCTGCTCACATGAATGTTCCCATGGATTTCAATGCAGCCAGTCATAAAGAAATGTGCTATTCAGAGTGAGTCATGGTACAATAATCAGGCGTTAATTGCTTCTTCTCTTAATAATAATGACTGACTCTCTTCTAATTGACTTCATTGGGATTATTTATGGAATTAGCTGTGATAATCAGTGGAAACGGTATGCAAATTAGAAATGGTCAAAATAGTTCTTTGTTTTTTTTCCATAAAAATGATTCTGTTCAAATATTCTCAATGTTTTGTTTTTATTGAAAAAACAAAACATCAAGGAAAGGATATTTTCACAAACATTATGAAATGCCACTTTTCAACAATTGAACTTTTTGAGTAAAAATGATGAGTACTTTCAATACACTTTGGCCCTGAAGCACAGACAAACGAAGTGCTGGGTAACCTTGATTTCCAGTGAACTTGGTGAAACAAGCAATTTTAGTGTTGTTGTGAGGTGCTTGGAGCCTCAGTGAGGCATTTATTAATCAGCTCTACTGCCCCTGTGTGACAGGATACTGGGCAAGGGGGACCTGTGATCTGACCCAGTAAATGGCAGCTCTTGTATTGCATCATTGTTATTTTTCCCTCTTGCTTTCAGAATGGCGGTCAAATTTTCATTTTGTTACTCAGTTTGCATCCACTCATCTCAGATTTTTGCTGCCCTTTACTTTTCTGTATAGGAAAACTTATACTTTTTCTCCTTGCTTCTTCCTTTCCCATTTTCCAGTCTAGGGTGCTTATTTTTTTGCCCTTTGAGCAGTCCTTCATGACTCTATAATGACTGGATCTTTTTGCTTCTTGGATCATCTTTCTTCAGAGAAATTGCAACCTCCTCGGTCACTCACCATTGCAAGGCAGATTTTCAGCTGATGTAAATCTGCAGAGTGCCATTTGCTTCAATGGAGCTGTTCTGATTTATATTAATTGAAAATCTGGATCACAATCTGTAGAAGCTTCTGTGTAATCTCACTGGAACAGATCTAGTATCTGTTCTCTTCCTGATCCCGAATAAAATGTCGCTTAATCACAGGACTTCAGTGTGATTCAGCTCCACCCCTTGCTATAAACAATAGGTCAGGGCTCCCATTGTTCTTCTGTAGAAGTAAAATGCATATTTTACTAGAGTGATAAATTATTTTGAACAGGGACAAGGGCTCTTCTGTTTTAACAAGATTTTTTTAGGTTCCAATAACTTAGGAACTTGCATTTATATATGAGGAAACTTATACAAGTTTTAGATAGGAAATAAAATAGCAACATTATAGCTAGCCTTATCTAACTCAAGCAGTCCTCGAAGCTTGTGAAATCAATAGATTGAATGGAACTGTCAGCTCACTGGAGTCCAATTGTGTAGACAACAGAGTTTCTGCTGCTTGGTACATGTTTGTTAAAATTACTGTGGACATATTAAATGTAGCTAAGAATGAGCAGTAAGCCTCATCCAAAATGAGCTGGATCCTAGTGGAACGGGTGACATTTTCAAAGTATCTCTATACCAAGCAGAGCAGTTTCAGTTACTGCACTGTTGCTTCCCAACTTCTCTTCAGGGATGGAAAGCCAATTTCTCAGTTGTGTTCAATGCTATCTCAAAGGCAAAAGCCTATTTGGACACTAAAATATCCATCTCTGCTGTGGAAAAAGGAACTTCTCAGGATACACTGCAGCTTTGACTACAAGTCTGCACAGAGACACAAGGGGAATATGGTATCTCTTTACTCCTTGCACAGGGCTATGAGCTACCAGTACACTGAGTAAAAGGGCACTATTTGTTGCTTCACCTTTCCCCACTACAAGCAGGTAGATGGGGAATGCTTAGAGACTGCCTTCCCACACAATATATCAGCCAGTGAAGCTAAGCTGGAAAACACTGGGGAGAGAATTGCTTTAGGCATCTCAAGATCTCAGCTGCTGTTAGCATAGCACTCGCATCACATTTTCACTCCCCTAGATCAGGAGAGTAGCAGAAGATAATGGTTCCCTGGCCACATTTCCTGACCTTAGAAGCTTCTTGGGGGTGTAGGGATATGCCACTCGGCTCACAGTCTCATCCTTAATGGCTGTAAGATGCACAGTGGTCTATAATTAGGGGCCAACGTGTGGCACAAGTGGCATGGACAGCCTCTGTCTGTGGCATGTGGCCAGTCAGGGAGGAGATAGGCAGCACAGCAGCAGATAAGGTAGGGAGCAGAAAGAAGAGCAGGAAATCAGACAAGGAGTACACGGCAGGAAACAGAAAGCAGGGCAAATTGTAGGACCCTAAACTGGGGGGAGGGGGGTCCTTTGTCTCTCTCAGGAGCCCAAAAGGCAGTCTAGTGAGTCTCACAAAACATTCAAGGGAGAGTGAAGCTTAGTTAGTATTAAACAGTCAAGTTTCCCAGAAAAGGGTCTTCTGCATAGAAATGCAGGTTACTACATATTACTTTCCCACTCTTTTCCTTTCTCTTGTACCAACATGAATAGATCCATTAGTTATCTTCAGGTTCAACTGTCTTAATGCTGTGGTTATTGCCTTCCTGAGACCTTCTCAGGCAAAGGGCAAAACTCCCTTTGTATCCTCCTTGGATTCAGAGTGTCACCTCTTCTTTCACAATACCTTGCTATGTTAATGTCTTCCCCAATATGTTATTTCCATTGCAGGGAATTTGCATGTTTTTTTGTTTAGTCCCTCACTGACTCAAGTGCTTTCAATATCTGAGAGCTGCTTGGCATCCACACTTTTTTTTATCTCCCTTGCTCAAAACCTCATCTATATAAACTTTAATGCCCTCTACTGTTGTAAAAAAATGCTTTATTTGTAGGTGAAAAGCCATAGATCCCCAAGGCAATCTAAATAGGAGTTTGGGGAAAAAAGTCTCACATACAGGATGCACAAAGATGTCCTCTATTTCTTCAAAGTCATCTGTTTGAATTCTTCTGATGGATCAGGCATAGGCAAATATTTGTCATCAGCCATCTCTCCCAAAAATGCTGCCCCCTTGGAGAGGAAATGGAAAATGACCTTCTTTTATAGAGGAACAACTGCACAGCTGGGAGAAATTCTGATCAGTTCTTCCTAGTGCTTCACATGCATGATGACCTGAGGAAGGAAACTATGCCCAAAAGATTGTCTAAAATCTCTCCCAACTATGTATTTGGTCTAATAAAAAATATCACCCCCAAAATTCTTGCCTCTCATGGATTTCCTGAACTATCATGACTACATCATTTCAATACTATCACTTTTATATTCATCTTAGTTCTTATGGGTCTGTAGAAAAGTTAAGTCTTCTTTTTTGTCCTACAGTGACAGGTGATGGCACCTGGATTCTTTTATGCCTTCTATGGTTTCCAAAACACTGGGCTATCCAGCTCTTTTTGAGTCTGCCTTAGGGAGAGGGGAAGTTCCCTGAAGGCCTGAGTGATGGGGCAGTTGGCCTTCTTTAGCTCTGTTTTATAGTTTGATATCTTCTTTATTCCATGGAAGACATCCTCAGACTTTTCCTCAAAAGCACTGGTCCCATGCCATCCAACTCACCCTCTTGGTAAGAGCAAGGGCTTCCTGTAAGTTTAAACCAATAACAGGCATTTATTTTCCTGGCACTATGATAAATTGTATCTTTTCTAGTTTGTTATTTACTCACATATTTAGTTCACATTCTCCCTTAATGGAAGTAAATTCACTACTAGAAGACTCAAGTTTTATTCACTTACATTTATCTGTGACTTTTTTTCTGGGTTAGGATTACTGTTTTTGGCAGCATGGCTGTTTGTGCTGCAGTTTCCAACCTAATAAATATTTCATTACTTTCTGATTGATGGTCCACTTGTCTTCTGTTGCAAAACTGTCTATTGTTGTTATCAAAAATTCCTATAAGCTAAAGCATTATCTCAAAGCAGAATTGTGATCTGAAGGAATTCAGTTAGCCCTCCAAAACTGCAAGATTATTCAGGTTTATATCAATCACAAATTCTTCTATGTTTTCCCTTCTTTTTGCACTCTCTCTTTAAAAAGCTCCTATGCTTCATTTTTATAGTCAGTGAAGCACTTCTAAAATTACTGCACTGCAGTTTCTTAGTTAGTTGTACTCCTCTGCCTGAGTTAGAAAACTACGAAAAACATCAAATGCTTCACAACCAGCTCTGGTCATAAAAGAGAGTAAAGTGTTCTTTAAATCATGTCCAGTTGTCCTCTGCATTTCTTAATATTAATTTCTGATGAGTCTTTTAATTGCTTGTTTCCACTGTGGATAGTTTCTTAGGATATATGTATATCCTAACACTATGTATATCTATCTATCTATCTAGTATAATGCTAGGATGGATACACGCACATGCACATGCACACGCATGTATGTTAGAATATACATATATCCTAAGAAAATACCTGGAATGGAGATGAGCAATTAAGAGCCCCATCAGAAATGAGTATTGAGAAATGTAGAGGACAACCAGAGATGAGTTTTACACACACGCGCGCGCATGCGCGCATGCACACACACCTTCAATGAGGTCCTTGAATGACTAATGCACCGTAGTATTGTATCAATCTAGTTATACAATATTTTAATTGAATTCGAGTTTTGAAAACTGAGAAGTATAGTGTACGTGTGCCTCAGCTACCTTTAAGCTACACATACTTTGGATGAGATCCTTGGATCAAGAGTTTGATATACATATCCTTTTCTATTGTATACTAGCTGTACTATAGTATCACTGAAACACTGAATATAAATATAGTGAATGTTAAAGTACAGTGTAGGCCTCTTTAAGCTGCCTTTGAACTCACTGCAATGGCTACTACTAAGAGCTGTTTAGCTTCAGCAGCCTGTGATTCAGTACAGGCTAACATGCCCAGCTTTTCAATCGAGTTTTCTAGCCCATGCCAACTTTTGCACTGCTAGGGCAAAACTGCTATCAGCCAACCAGAAGACAGAAATTTGACAATATGGGATTAACAGTGAAGGGTTTCTGCCCTTCTGATTTATAGGCAATGGTGGGTCCAAAAGAGGTTCAGTAGCATAGCTGACCCCCTTTAGCTATGTCACATGACCCCTTGGTGTGGGGTTTGGCCAGAACCCCTGCTTTCATATGACTTTAGAGACTAGAGGCTGAGTGCAGCCATTGATATTCATCCTTCTCTCTGCCAGTGAATGCAGAAGGGAAGGAAAGGGGAAAGAGCAGCAGTTGTCAACATCTGGGCTACAGACCCAAGTAAAAGGAGGGACTCTGGTCAGACCTTGCCTAATCAGCTTGTGAGCCTGGAGCTCATTGTTCATGTAGAGCTCTTGCAGGAGCCTGCACTAACCCAGCCATGACCTCAGAGCTTATTGTGCACAGACGGCACAGCTTAAGTGAAGGGGTGCACCCCCTTCCCCCAGTGCACCTGGATTCACTACTGCTTATAAGCTCATGGATATATTGCAAACACAGAACTAGGTAGTAGCTGAGGTATGCCCACACCCTGAAGCTGAGCAAAACTTGTGTTTTTGGTTCAGGAAATGAGAAGCAACTTTTTTTTAATTATATCTTTAATTGGACTAACTATATAGTTGGAAGATGTGTAAAACAAGCTTTCAGGCGCAGAGTGCCTTTCTATAGCCCCAGGTTTGAAGATGCCTTTGTGCTGAAATCTTGTCTTTCATTTCTCCCAAGTATACGGTTAGTCCAATACAAGATATCAACAACAACAACAAAAACCTTGCTTGTCTAGTATGAGTAATCTTACTGACTTTAGTATTACTACTTGAAGACTGTAAAGTTAGGCATGTATAAACTCCTGTGTACATTTTGAGGAACATATTTAAAAAAATTCAAAGTCCCTCACTAAAGGTTAATTTGTTTTACTTTTAATAATGGGAACTTGAAAATATTATTTCCTGACATAAAAGGACTTAGGACCCAATTTGTGCATGTGTGGGGGTGCAGATGTGTGTGTGTCTTTTTTGAATCAGGAAAATATATAGTATAAGACTATGTTCTTTAGAGATGCATGCTAAGATGTAGGCCAACCAATTAATTTGTCTTGGGTATTTCACATCCTAGAAAAGAAATCAAATACTGTGCAAGAAAGCTTATGCATTATTAAAATTACATCAAAAAAAGAAACCTGCTTGGGAAAGGTCCAGTTCAACAGTTGTCTTATCTCTTTCATGTGTTAGATCAATCACTGAGGAGTAACCTTTGTTCAGCTTCCTTGGATGATATTTGTATCAATTTATATATAGAAAAGGAACTGAATTTGTATGGGAATATAATTAGATTTGAGTTCTTTCTCTAGTCACAGGTTTACCTCGGGGGATTTACCTCACTCAGAAGAGTGAGAAAATGAAATAAATGTCATCCAAATTCCAGAGAAGGATTTTAACAGCACAACTTCCATGAAGCAGAGGGAAGGACCTTTGTGACATCAGCTACTTAAAGGCATGCTCTGGGAAGCAGCGAGCAGCGCTTTAATTAGCACAGCTCCAAAAGCCACACTAATTAAAAGTGCCCAGAGCATTGCATGTACCAGCATCAACAGTAGATCCCCAACTAGATCATCCCAACCAAAGCTTTGTTTAGCCAGGTCTTAAAAACCTTTAAGGACAGAGATTCTACAACTTCTCTGGGTAACCTGTTCCAGTTTTTTACTGCACTCGTAGCAAGAAAATTCTTCCTGATATCTAACCTAAACTTCCCTTACTTTAACTTGAGACCATTGCTCCTTCTTTTGTCATCTTCCACCACTGAGAACAGTCTAGATCCATCCTCTTTCAAGCCCCACTTCAGATAGTTACAGGCTGCTATTAAATCCCTTCTCAGTCTCCTCTTCTTTAGACTAAATAAGCCCATTTCCCTCAGTCTTTCGTCATAAGTCATATCCCCCAGGCCCTTCACCATTTTTGTTGCCCTCCACTGGATCCTCTCCCCTTTTTTCACATCTTTTCGATAGTGAGGAGCCCAAAACTGAACACTGTACTCCAGATGTGGCTTCACCAGGGCTGAATAGAAGGGAACTTTCCATGACCTACTGACAACACTCCTACCAATGCTGCCCAGGATGCTGTTAGCCTTCATTGCAACAAGGTTGTGCTGTTGGCTCATTCAGCTTATTGTCCACTGTAACACCCAAGTCCTTTTCTGCAGGGCTGCTGCCCAGGCAGTCACCCCCAGCCTATTCCATCTTAAGTCCAGGACATTGCGCTAGCAATTCTGTCCTTGTTGAGCCTCACGAGACTCCTTTTGGCCCAATCCTTCAATTTGTCTAGGTCACTCTGAATCCTAGCCCTACCCTCCAGTGTATCTACTACTCCCCCAAGCTTGGTGTTATCTGCAAACTTGCTTAAGGTGCAATCTATGCCATCTTCCAAGTCATTGATGAAGGTGTTGAACAAAACCAGCTCCAGGGCTAACCATTGCAGCACTCCACTTGATACTGGCTGCCAACTAGACATCAAGCCATTGATTACTAACCTATGAGAACGATGCTGTAGCCAGATTTCTATTCATCCTACAGCCCATTCATTCAGCCCTAGCTTCCTTGCAAGAATGTTCATAGATTTCATAGACATTTGGGCTGGAAGGAACCTCGGAAGATAATCGAGTCCAGCCCCCTGCTCCAGGGGCAGGAGGTCAGCTGGGGTCACAGGATCCTAGCGAAATAAATGTCTAATTGACTTTTAAAGGAGTCCAGAGTAGGTGCTTGCACCACCTCTGGTAGCAGTCTGTTCCAGGCCTTGGGAACTTGGACAGTAAAGAAGTTCTTCCTTATGTCCAGCCTGAAATGGTCATGGAGGAGTTTGTGACTGTTTGACCTTGTCAGCCCTTGGGGCACTCTGGTGAACAGGTTTTCCCCCAGATCCTGATGTACACCCGTTATATACTTATAGGCAGCCACCAGGTCCCCCTTGAGCTTGTGCCTTTCCAGGCTGAAGTGTCACATATCTCTCAGCCTCTCATCTTACAGCCTGTTCTCCTGCTCCCTGATAATGCATGTGGCTCTCCTCTGGACTCTCTCAAGCTTCTCCACATCCTTTTTAAATAGTGGAGCCCAGAATTGGATGCACTACTCCAGCTGTGGCCTCACCAAAGCCAAGTTCAGTAGGAGGATGACATCCTGGGATTTGCTAGAGAAGCATCAATGGATGCAAGCCAGAGTTTTCCTCACTTTGGTGGCTGCAACATCACATTGGTGACTCATGTTTATCTTATGGTCAATCATGACATCCAAGTCCCTTTTGGCCGAGGTGCTAGTAAGCATAGCACTGCCAAGCTTATAAGCATGCTGTGGGTTTTTCTTTGCAAGTTGGAGACCCTTGCATTTTTCTGTGTTGAAGGCCACAGGTTTTCATTCACATTTTCTGAGCCTGTCAAGGTCATTCTGGATCTCGGGTGTGGATGCTTTACCCCAAAGTTTAGTGTCATCAGCAAACTTGGCCAGTCCACCACTGGCGCCAATGTCCACATCATTAATGAAGAGGTTGAAAAGAACAGACCTAAGGACAGAACCTTGGGGGACCCCACTGGTCATGGCGCACCACAATGATTGACTTCCATCAACTACCACTCTCTGGGTCCGACCTTGGAGCCAATTCCCCAGCCAGTGGGCTGTGATATAGCTGAGGCCACAGTTGGCCAGGTTTCTCTGAGATGATTATAGGATACCAGATCGAACGCATTTTTAAAATCAAGATATATGACGTCAATCTCTTCTCCCTTGTTCAGGTGATATGTCACCTGGTCGTAGAAGGAGATGAGATTGTTCAGGCAAGACCTACTGTGACGGCGCCGGGCCGTCCCTAGGGACCCGAGAGGGACCCCGGGGGGCGAAGGAAGAGGCAGGAGACTCACCGGGGACGGGAGAACCGGAC
>JAGPOW010003316.1:153440739-153479394 GCA_030014935.1 Caiman crocodilus | reverse complement strand
GGAGCCTCGTGGACCATCAGGACCCCAAATCGTGAGTACCCCGCAGGCGGATCCCAACTATACGAATAACACCACTGACCATCCTCCCCTTGATATTGCAAAACATCAAAGTCGTGGCGGGCGAGAAAAAGGGGTAAAGGAACGTCTCGGGAACTACCCACGACCCAGGGGCCCATAGGGGTCACACCTACCCACAACAAACCCATGCTAGCTATCCCTCGGGTTGTTGCCATCAGACAGTTTGTCAAAAATGAATCATAGAATCATAGAAGTAGGGTCAAAAGGGACCTTGTAGATCTTCAAGTCTGACACCCTGCCTGGGCAGGAGGGAAACTGGGCTCAAGTGACCTCAGCCAGGTAGGCATTGAGCCACATCTTAAAGACCCCCAGGGTAGGAGCCAGCACCACTTCCCTTGGAAGTTGGTCCCAGAATGGTCTTTTTGATAATTTTTTCCAAGATCTTCCCCAGGATAGAGATCAGGTTCCCTGGATCTACTTTCCTCCCTTTCTTGAACATAGATAACACATTGGCCTTCTTCCAATCTTCAGGAACTTCACCTGACCACCACAAGTTCTGGAAGATCTGTGCCAGTGGCAGACCTGTGATGCTTCCCAGCTCCTTAAGTACCCTGGGATGTAAGCTGTCAGGGCCAGCTGACTTGAAGGTGTCCAGCTACTCAAGGTGTTTCTTCACATGGTCAACATTGATGAAAGGGTAACAATTCTCCCTCACCCTGGTGGTCTCATACCATATTGAGCACAGCCATCCCTTGGGGCTGGTGAAAAACCAACACAAAGTACCCATTAAGCAGGTTGGCTTTTTCCTGGGTGTCGGTTGTCAGTTGACCCATATGTTTTAGCAGGGATCCAACGTTATCCTTGCTTTTCCTCTCGCTCCCTACATATGTTATGGGAGATTGTATCAAAAGACTTACTAAAATCAAAGTATATAATACACACTGGTCTCCCCACATCCACAGAGCCAGTCACCTCATCATAGAAGGCAATCAGGTTGGTCAGGCATGTCTTGCTCTTGGTGAATCCATGCCAACTGTTCCTAATCACCTTTTTCTCCAAATACTTAAAAATAGATTCCTTGAGGATCTGCTCCATGATATTTTTCCAGGGACTGAGGTAAGGCTGACTGGTCTATAGTTCCCTAGATCCTCCTTTTTCCCCTTCTTTTGCCACAGTTGTTCACCGAGCCCTTGATGTACTCTCCTGATGTCATGAATGGCACATGCCCCCAGTGGCTGGGGGGGCATGGCAGCGGCAGGAGCACAGAGACGGTGGCAGGAGTGCAGCAGCGGTAAGCAGAGGAGCTTCCGTAGACACCGCTGCCATTGTCAGTGGTTGGGGGAGGTGGCAAATGCCAACCAAGGGTTGGCGCCCACCTGCAGCTGCTGCCAGCAGCATCAGCAGCAGCCAGTGGGAATTGCAGACCACTCACAGACACCACCAGTGGTATCGGTGGCAGGTGGCGAGCAGCAAGCACCTGCAGACATCTTTTTGCAGGGGGTGCACAGCCACATTCAGGGGGTGCACATGCACCCATGTGTACCCCTTATGCATCATCCCTGCCTGATGTAATGGTAAGCTGCTTCCAAGACCCCTCTCAGCCTTCTCTTTTCCAGGCTGAAGAATCCCAAGTCCCTCAGCCTTTTATTGTATCACTTGCCATGCAAGTTTCTGATCATATGGGTGGCCCTTTTCTGGACTCTCTCAAGCTTTATCACATCCTTGTTGAAGTGTAACACCCAGAACTGGATGCAGTACTCCAGCTGCGGTTGCACCAATGCTGAGTAGAGCAGAAGGATCACTTGGTTTTGCTGGAAATGCATTGATTGATGCATGCCAGAGTATTATTTGCCCTACTGGCTACAGCATCTCACTGCTGGCTCATATTCATACTGTGGTCTATTATTACCCCTAGGTCTCTTTCATTTGTGGTGCTGGTCAGTTTGGTGCCACAAGCCTGTAGGTGTGTAGGGGGATGTCTGTCCCCAGATGGAGCACTTTATATTTCTTAGTGTTGAACTTCATCTAGTTCCAATTCACACAACTTGCTAGCCTGTCTAGATCTGCCTGTATCTGTAGCCTATCTTCAAGTGTGACCATGTTTCCCCATAACTTGGGTGTCGTCTGTGAACTTGGCCAATGAGCTCTCCACCCCCACATCAAAATTGTTGATAAAGATGTTAAAAAGTACTGGACCAAGTACTGACCCCTATGGGACACCGCTAGCCACTTCTTGCCAGGATGACTCTGTTTATTAGTACTCTCTGGGTCTTAGCCCACAGCCTGTTTCGTACCCACATAACTGTCTCACAGTTAAGCCTACAATCCTCCAATTTTCTCACAAAAACATCGTGAGATACTAGATCAAAGTATTTTTGGAAGTCAAGGTATACAATGTCAACCTCTTCTCTCTTATCCAGGTGGTGAGTTACCTGATCATAAAAGGATATGAGGCTGGTACCTGCCTGCCACAAAGGCATGCTGACTGTCATTCAGAATCCTACCTTCTGCAAGCCTATTACATATAGAATCCTTAATGAATTTTTCCAGGATTTTCCCTGGGATTAAAAATTAGGCTAATTGGCCTATAGTTACTATGATCACCTCTAGATCTTTCTCATTGTTACAACTTGCAGGTTTCTTTATCCTATTGAATATTTGTGTTTTACTTTAAACTCAAAATGGTAGAATGTAGTTTATTTTTCTTCTTAAATCCTGTTCATTAGGAAAATGACCTCTTTTGGCAAATATTTAATGTCTTCTATTTGATACTTGGTATTACATGTGATTCCACTTAAAATCACCATGGGAACCTTTCATCATTCTCTCTTCAGTGACAGAATCATTTTCTTTTAGCCACCATAGTACAACAGCATATTGCTCAATCCTAAGCAGTGTAAAATTCCTTTCCATTATAATACAAAATTCAGTTCTGATTTTGTAATAAAGAATATATTTCCTAATCATAACAAATCTGTAGTTATGTAGGAGAGGAAAGAAAAATGCAATTCAGAACAAAAAAAATCAATTAAGTAACAGAAAAAGGAAGCAAGCTGTGGAAATACTAAATATGTTTGATTTATAAATACTACTTGGAGCACATTGAATACTGATTCCACATACAGGATGAATAATTGACTATGTTCCTTAATTAATACTAAATTCCTTCTAAATAGTTATCTGACATTTGAAATGTATAAAAATGAATGAATATATTACATGTAATTTAGGATTTATGCAGCCAGCTTAATATCTATTAAATGAAGTTATGACAAATGATGGCATGCCATAGTATTAAGATTATGATTTATGTTATGCTTTAAGAAAATACCTTTTTACTGCACTTTTTCTTGCCTTTGTCTTTCTGCCTCTATCCAGATAACATGTCTATGGGGATAAATTCTATTTTCCCTCATAGCTGAAGAATGTGAATTAGAAATGAAGGAAATGAAGGAATTAGAAATGAAGGTCATTTGAGCATCCATATTTGACCTCTTGCACTGGACTCGTTGATTTAGGTATAGGGTACCATTGCCTGTCTCTATTAAGATCATGCTCCGATACCCTGATGAAATCACCACTATGTGCATGATGAAGTTAAATCTTGCATTTGTATAATTGGCTCTGAATTATAAAAAAATGCTAAGCAAACAAGCTAGGGGGCTATGATTACTCAGTCTCCCAAGTCTGAACATCTGTGCAGGCTTTTTGTGAGTTTTAGAGTGTATAAAGCATTTCCCAGTAATCATTCATACCCAAACAAAATAAGCATTTGGGTGGAATGATCTAGTTAGAGATGGTCCTGCTTTGACCAGGGGGTTGGACTAGGTGACCTCCTGAGGTCCCTTTCAACCCTAATTTTCTATGATTTTATGATTTCCTTGTTCCAGCCTTTGTGAGAGGTAGGTAACTATTATCCCTGTTATACAGAGATGGAATATAATGCACAGAAGTTGTACGCCCACTTATAAAAAGATTGGCCTTAAAGTTAGACACCTATATCTACACTTATGAATTCAAGTGTATAATTTTTAGGAACAAAAAATGGGAAAGAAATTGCCCACATCTTAAAAAAAAAGACATAAAGAGAAATGGTGATAGAGATAAAGTGTGTTACCTGTCAGCCAGTCCCTTGCTGGAGACACTTTTGAGCCAACTCTCTCTGTGGCTAAAAAGCATACCTTTGGAAAGTAGCACACATCTACTCTGTTTCATTTCTAGGATTTGGCATCAATGGGAAGGAAATAATTCTTAAGGTAGTTCTGGTGGCAGTATGAAGGCAATGTAGATAAGCCTTTTGACTTCTCAGCAGAAGCACTTACCTTCAGGAAAGCAGCAGTATGCAGCTTGTATTGGTTATACAGCTATCAATAGCAGCTTCTGGATGGCACTATATTCTGACTTCTTACAGCTGTGAACTTGATCTGTAGCTTTCCCAAGCGTCAAAGAACTTATTCTTTTGGATCCAAATCCCTACTTAGCTGGTATAGGATGGCTTTGTGCATAACCTGAGAAGTTTAGAAGTCTGATGAACCCTCTCACTATCGTGATCGTTGGGAGTGTCTACACAAGATGTTTACTGCAGAGCAGGTTAATTAGTTCCACAGTAACAGTCTCACATCTACATGTTCAGCCCTTTTGGACCACAAGAAAACAATTAATTCTACAGAAGGATAGTACTTGTACTAAATCCAAGTACTGTCTTGCTGCAGAATTTTTCACTCTGCAGCACTGCACGTGTAGATGCCGAGCCAACAGGCTGGGGCACAAGGATTCTTCAGTTCAGGAGCTGCCTGCCAACTAGTCCCACACTGAAACACCCTTGTGCCCCAGGCAGCCTCATCTGCAGCAGGTTGAGCTGGCTCGGAGCAGCCCCATGCTGGCAAGCTGACCCCCCACAAGCCACCTGCCAGCTGAGGCTGCTCTAACCCGGCTCATTGTGCTGCGATCTCAGGCTCACATGCAAACAGCACACCTAGGAGCAATAAACTGTGGTGTAATAAGGACCAGAGTTTATTCCTTTGTATTTATTGCATATGTAGATGTGTCCAGTTTATCCCAAACTACATTTTCAAATAGGTTCTTACCTCTAGGGAAAGAGGCTAAGGTTTTTTATTATTATTATTAAAATGATGGAAAATTAAAGGGGAGATCCTATCTGCAGATTTTGAAGACTGCAAATCTGCACATACTGCTCTTTAAGCAAGGAAAATCCTATGCATTTTGGGTTTATCAAAGTGTACAGAAGTTGTATGCATTTTCTATCAACTTTAATGGAAGTTATCTGTGGCTAAGTTATATGTGCTGTTTTATAATGTCCACTTTTGTTAGCTTCTGTAACCATGTCTTAATAACATTCCCTAATTTTCCTAATTCTTCCTAAACCTTCTCTTATTGTCACTTACTGTGACTTATTGTCACAACCACCCGTTGCATCTTTTTATGGGCTCTTAAGCTACAGGAGTCTTCTGTGTAAAGAAGACTTTGGTGCAACATGACCTCGACTGTCTATTCCTCCAGTACTTCCTGCACTATAGGCTTTGTTCTATAGCTTTTGGATCAAAGGTTGCATCTTTCTGCAGGCTGACCTAAGCCTATGGGTGCCTATAGACCCTATAGCCTATCAGGGAGGTGCACTAACTCATGGTGCTTACCACAGAATGTCATTAGTTAGAGCACCATTGAATCCAACAGATGTTTGCCTCTGGGTTCAAGGGGGCTTGAGCTTGCTTGCACTGGCCCTGGCCAGAAGGTGGGGATGCTCTGGTAGCCTCCCAGGAGGCTGCTGAACTGCCTATCTCTCCATCTCTGCCCTTACCCCGGCTCAGCTCCAGGCACAAAAGGGAGCCCCCCTACCTTGTGCACCACCCCCAGCTACCCTGTACTCCACACTCGCGTCTCTTGGTAGCAGCAGCACACAGCTACCAGCTCACAGCTGCTGGCTAGGCTTTGCTATGCTGGAGGTGGGTGTAGAATGATGCCCCTTCTTGTCACAGGTCTGGCCCAGTTGCCCCCAACACCCCAGTAATTCCCAGTAAATCCCCCAGCTGGGATAGCTGGGGGGATCCTGCAAGGCAAGGGGACTCTACTCCACCTGCCCCCCCCTAAACTTCTGCCATGGCAAAGCCCAGCCAGCAGCTGTGCTGCCACTGTCAAGAGGCTTGGGTAGGCAGGTATGGGGTGAGAGGGAGATGGGGAAAGGGAGCCTCCCTGCCTTACAGTCCCCACCAGGTACCCCAGCTGAGGTATTGAGGGAGACAGGATAAGCCCACAAGTTGCGGGGGTCGCTTTCCTCAGTTCCCTGCCTGAGTCTCTTGACAGTGGCAGCATACAGCTGCCAGATGACCTTTGTCATGGCTGGAGCACAGGTGGGGGGAGGTGGGGAAGGGGAGAACAGTGCCCCTTGTCTCATGGGCCCAGGCTGGCTCTCCTCAAGACCCCAGCAGAGATACCTTGCCGCACCACATCTCTCTCTCCCTCCCCCCCTCCCTCTCCCACTGCATAGGGAGGAGATTCTCTCCTCTGTGATAGCCCCATGGGCAGGGCTGGGCTGCAAATGTGCATGCAAAAAACTGACCCTCACAGGAAATTAGAACAGAAGTTTCCTACGGTCCTCTGTCCTAGAAATAGCTGATTTATTGAAGGTTAATTTTTTGCATGATCAGCCATCTTAAAAATGCCCTGAAGCCATGATTGTGTGGTATGTCATGGCTGTAGAGTGAATTTATACATACACACAAGCTATTTTTTCACCTATAATATACTTCTCAAATATAACACACACCCTTATTTTCAAAGCTTCCTAGAAGGAAACCAAAAACTTACCTTGGAGTATAGGCAAGTACCAAAGGTCTCGGGTTACCGGGGCAGAGGGCTGTGCACCAGGGCTTGGAGCAGTGCACTGGGCACAGGGTCTGAGGGCTGTGCACCACATGCTAAGGCTGGGAGCTGAGGGGTGGAGCTGTATGATGGAGCCCAACCAGGCATGCTAGTGATTGGGCTGTGCAAAGGGAACTGATCCAGCACATTGGCTCTGGAGCCATGTGCTGAGTCTGGGGCTTTGTGCTGTGCCACAGACCACCCAGGCCACAGACCAACCCTGCATGCCATTCTGCATGCCATCCCAATCTAGTGCACATTTGAGGGGCGGGGCTCCCCTTAGATCTGCAAATTTAGTGGGGGGGGGGGCAAAGGAGAGGAAGAGAGAAGTAGCAGCATTAGACAGCATGGCTCTCAGACGTATGGCAATTAAGACCGCCACTACTCCAGCCCCTCCCTGTTCCCAGTTTAAGGATCTTTTCCTCGTATATAATGCATACCACAACTTCCCCCAGCTGGTCTGGGGGTGAAAGGGTACAGGTTATATGCTATCAAATGTGTGCACATGTGCATGCATGCATATAACGCACACATGCATAGCAAGAGACAAGGATTTCTATGGGTGATATATTTTATTTGACCTACTGCATGGTTGGAATAGACAAGCTTTCAAATACAATGCATTTTTCTTTAGGTCTTAGGGAAAAGCAGGCAGTGAAAAATTAAAAGCAGTTTGCAAGGCTTCTATTTTGTTTTGCATAAGTTCATATAAATTTCCCTTCCCCCTTTTTCCCCCTGATATTTCTATCGAATGGCTGTTTTTACATCAGAGCTAGTACTATTTTGTGATTTCTGTGCTTCATCACCGAGATATATACATGATGTACCAGACAGACTCAGGGTGGCATTTTTCAAAATATCTCCTTTGCAGTCCATCTATAAGTTAATGGGTTTTTTCCAGACTAGTATCATGATCACCCCTTGATGTTTCCTAACATGAAACAGCATTGACCTTGCCCACATGCAGTTAATCAATTCTCTGCCATAGTAAGTAATGATTTACTATTGCTGAAACAATAGGACTCTGACTAGGGGGGTGGGGAAGCTTTTCTTATTTCCTCATGGAACCTGTCAGTGCACTGTAAAAAAAGTCCTAAAATCCATCTCTACATATAGTTGAAAATGAAAATCAGGTTTCACTCTTAAAATCAGTATTAATAACCATGAGAATCTTGATTCTTTAGAAAGATGCAAGTTAAACACAGGAAATACTGCTATATGATTTTAAAGGAATTGATTTGTTCTGATAGTCATATTGTTAAAGAGATAAGATAGAGAATTTCCAACTGTGAGTATCAGTGGGCTTACTATTATCATAGATAAAGCCATGGACCAAGGCCCAGTGCTAAACAAAGAGAGTATTTACAAAGATGGCTCCTTAAGTTTCTTTTCTGATAGAGTAGCAAGATTCAGTCTGGGTAGAGATTTGTGTCTGGAATTAGGAATTAATTAAAGTCACACATGTTCTTTCAGCCATAGCAAACATAGCTGCAGAGTTTAGGCATCTGGCCCCCTGGCCACGGAGAAAGTAGATGTCATGTTTGAGCTACAGAACTGGATTATGGCCGAGCCAAGCCTATTATATTTTTGGGGATTGCTGCTGTGGTGGGCTCACCGCTTTTGCCCAGCAAAGCCGTCTTGGAGAAGGACTCTTTGGATTCGTGGAACATTTCTACTAATTAAGTAACAGCTGGGAGGGGCTTGTCCTGCTCCTGCTGGGAGGGAGGTGGTGAGAAGCCCCTAGACCTGATTAAAGACTGTTTCGCAGGTCTGGCAGACTTCAGGGGTAGGGCCTGTAGATAAAAGCCCGGTATGCTCAGGATGCTGGGCAGATACAGTGAGGGACTTAAGAAGAGTGGAGCAAGAGAAGCTGGGGAGCTCTTCCTGAGCAGGCAATAGACCCAAAGCTCCTGAAGCCACTACTGGAGGAGCCGCCTTGGGAGCCATGTGAGACCACTCCAGGTATGGACAGTGCCCAGGGCCAGTGCATGGAGACTCAGCCCTGGCAGTGGTGTGAGACCGCTTAGGCCTATCACGGTGCATGGTTTGGTACACGGAGTCCAGGCTTTGGGAGTGGCAAGTGGCAACTCAAGACTGCAACCCCAGCGGGTGGCCAGGTGTCATGGTGCACATTTTGGTGCACAAAGCTAGGGCTCTGGGAGCCGTGAGTGGTGGCTTGAGCCTGCACCCCCAGTGGGCCGGCAGGTCCCACAATGCACAGGGTGGTGCACAGGCCCAGGCCTTGGGAGCTGCAGCAGTGAGGCTCAGACCTGTAACTCTGGCAGGCAGCCCGGCAGGGAGGTAGGCAAGCAGCACATGAGAGAGCAGAGTCAAAGAGCAGCAGAGGCGTCTTGGGTTAGTCATCCAGCATGAAGCCAGACAGCCAGAGTCAGAAGGGCCCAGACTTTGCTAAAAGAGCCCTCAATGCCAAAGCCAGGGCATGAGGAAATAGCAGTGCTGCGGTGTGAGACCCAGCACCCAGGAGCCATCAGCAGTGGTGGCACAGCAGCTGAGAGGAGGTGAGTCCTCAGTGCACAGAGCAGGGCACAGGGTGGGAGAAGCCTGGCAGTATGGGAAGACCTGGACAGGCACTTCAGTGGCAGCACAGAGGAGACCCATTGAGCTGTGCCCTGACCACCACCACCTGAGGAAGCCTGAGTCATTGAACCCTTGGGTCTCACTGGGCAAGGTTGTTTAGGGCAGGTGACCCAGAGAAAGAGACTGCATGAGCAATCCCCTGCCCAGGCAAGGGCCTAACTGGGGGGGGCTGTGGTGCTTCCTGGACACACACCCCATCTCCCTAAGGGAACCAATTGGGAGGACTATCTCTTACCATGGATAAGGGATATATTAAGGAATAGATGTTATTAAGAATGTTTGTTTCTGCACCTTATATTTTGTAATTGATATGTTGTATTGTATTGATGTTGCTGCAATTATTTGGTTGTGATGGGTAAATAGTGTTATCATAAAACAAAGTAATTTCTGATTTTATTTTGTGAGTATATTGTTTTCTCTGTTGTGGTTGGGAGTGATTTTCCCACAGTGTTATTTAGGGTTTGCCCTTGGTAACTGGTTAATGATCACTGTGTAAATATATGTATATGATATTTATATTTAGTTTTATGTTTATGTATATTATAATTCAATATACTGTAAATAGTTAAGAGCGTTGTCATGGTGTTGACTCTATAGAGGAAAGAGAGACCCACGCTCAAATCACTGGTGTCTCTCTCACAGCACTGCCTCATCTATCCCTTCCAATTGAGGACGGGCACATCCTTGGGTGTTCCCGGGTTACACTGCCCTGCACATTACTCAGACCAGTCTCCTAAAGACAGTCCTACATGGAAATGTTGCCTGGCTAGGAAGTGTAGAATTGGGCTCCTGATAGTGAGGTTTATAGAGCGAAATTGAGATTTTTGCCTCAGCCTTGAATGGTAGAGCATAAAAGTTCCACCAAGAAGCAACTCTAGGAAAAAAATTGAGGTACCCACAATTCCTCCCATGCTTTGTCCCAAAGACTAAGTTACAGCAGTTCTTGCTCCCTCTCAGGCCTGGCCAGCTGTTTTGGCCAGTGAGCAAGCATTGTGTGAGCTCTCAAACCTCTCTCCGCTCACAGTACTGAGTATTAGGAGAGCAGGAACTGAGTTCAGCCCTGAACCCTTGATCCAAGACCAAGGGAAAAAATAGGTGTTGAGACTTTACTCCTACAGCTTATGCTTATTTTGTGCCCCTTTAATTGTGATTTATGGAACATTTCTAGTGCTAAGCTTTCTGTATATTTCTGCAAAATTCCATGTTAAAAGATTTGAATGCAGTTTTAAAAGGGTTCTAGACTAATGCAAACAATGTCATACAAACCCATCAATAAAATCTTCTATCTTGCTATCAGTGAAGGAGTAGTCAGGATCCAGAAGTTTTCAGTAATCCATCTGCACCCTAACACAGGAGAATAGGAGAATCAAGAAAGTTCAGTGTCAAAAGGTGGTCTGCATCCCCTCTGAGATTGTACTGTACCTTGCAGATGAGGATTGTAGTTAGGGTCCCTAACTAATTGGACAGGACAGTTCCAAAATGGGAACATTAAGTCGTGGCCCTGGGCTGCATGACTCTAAGACACTATTTGTCCCAGATTCCCGGTATCGTGCGGGGATCCAGGTTTTGTGTTCACCACGGGAAACATGGGAAATGGTGGGTTGCCCATTGCAGGCTGGCAGAGTTCCAGCCTGCAAGGGGCAGCGGGGCAGCAGGGGACATTACATGCAAGTGTAGGGGGCACCACATGCATGTGCATATGCACACACATACATGTGGCCAGGAATATGGCCCCAGACAGCAGTGGAGAGCAGCTCCTCCAGCTGCCTGCAGGTAAGTCTATGGGAGGGGCAGACTGAGGCTCCCATGGTGGGGGAGTGGGGCAGGAGCTGGGCCTGTGGCTGCTGCCCAGATAGATCAGTGCATGGGACCTGGAGTGGAGGTGGGGAGTGGGACAGAGCCACAGATAGCTCATCCAGGGAGCAGGGGGAGGCTTGCACACACACTGCTGCAGACACTCATGCCCCTCTGATTTGTACATGTGGTGGGGGAAGATGTGGGCTGTGGGCTGCCCACTGCAGGCTCAGGGCTCCTGTTCCCAGAGCCTCATGCAGCCCCATCACCATGGCAAGGCACCCCCTGCCTGCCTGGCAGCAGTGGCACACAGTTGTGCCCTTTGCTGCTGACAGGTGGCTCAGGGATACCTCACCATAATGGTGTGAGGCTCCCAGGGGCAGGACAGCAGGTAAGGGAGCCTCACACCTACAGTGGGCAGCCCACATCCACCTCCTCCCCCTTGGCTGTGCTCTAGATATGCCATGGGAGAGGTGGGCAGCAGGCATGCGCCCCCCCTTCAAACTTGGAAAAGATAGAGCAATTATAGTTGCTTATTGTTCTCCTGCAGCTCTAGATGTGTGAGTTTGAGCCTCATTCCACGCCCATTACCAAAAGCTTTCACAAATGTCAAAGCTCTGAATGGAAACCTAGCCATTCATGCTGGGATGCCAAAGATATCTGAATAGGATGTTCACCACATATCAACCTCGTATGTCATTGTCTAGAAATTAGTGTGCTTAACTATGCTAGACCTAATAGTTTGTGCATTTGAGAGAACCTTTGCTTTAGACTTTTCACTCAGGTCCATAAGATTTTGCTATGAACAAGTCTTCATATGTTATTTTTCTGGTGTTAATATGAAAGGAGACAATTCCAGAGGCAAAAAGAAATGTAAGAGATGGACAATGGGAGATTTTTCAAACATCCTCTGAACACTTAAAATACAAATTTCAAACATTAAACAAAAGCCTGGCATTTCCTACTTCTTCTAGCCGGTCCTGCATTACATATTCTGACTTTTAGGCATTTATGTTTAAAACATAATGCTGCATATTGTTACCAAATGCATATTTAATCATAAATATATTATTAAATATGTTTAAAACAGAACATCAAGAAACAGATGCTTACTAATAAATGAGTTTGTGCAGAATCACAGCACTATAACCAGCTACCTGCATTAAATCCCATTTTGCATTAGCATGGCATCCTACGCTTTTCGCCAAAGAATTGCCAGTGATTTTCTACCAGTTAATACCATGCTATTATTTCCAGAAAAGAATGCTTTCTGGTGCCATAACTAGTTGTGACTTTGTCATCAGGTATGAAATTATTCATTGCGTTGGCTGTAATTTTAGTTCATGCTCTGGGCAGCACAATTTTGTATTTGAGTTAATGTAACTTTAATACTGATGGATTTCTTCAAGCTGACTCATGACCATTTCTTCAGTCTTGTAACTTCTTTATAAATTCTGGCCTCCAAAAATGAGAGGTAATTAACAAAAAGGCTTTCACAAATAAAAGTGAGCCCTTTCTGAACGTAAGGTATGAACTTTTCTCAAAGTCCTCTCTTCAGTGTTTATCTACTGGTGAGTCATACCATGGAGTGAACACAAGACACAGAGCCCTATCCCATTAAAAGCCAGTAGAAAGTTAGGGGTTACTACATCCAGGGTAAGTTATACCAGTTAATGAGTTGTGTGCCTGTTTATGAAATGTGTTGCCATTTGCTCAATACAGCCTTCAACACTCTCACCTTGTGGCTAGGCACTGTATTCATGCATACTATGGTGAGCAACCTCAGGAAAGAACTGGGCTGGACACCAGCATAACTTGCATTAGTCTATGAGACAGATATATGTTACACAATATTAACATATTGTGCATATGCATTTTAAGTTGGTGACATCTAGGTAACTTATCTTCTGTATCAGCAGTTCTGGTATTGTGGCTTGTGGTGGAGCCATATTTACTCACATGCCATGTGCATTTTTTCCCAAAACAATCAGCCTTCCAAAGCACAGACTAACATCTTAAGTGGGGAAAGTGATTTTTCTGCTATAGAAATGAAGTGGCTGCCATGTATGGTTCCTTGAAATGGATGCCGTGGGTTTACCAGGCAAGAGAGGCAGAGTGCACCTTTCAGGGTCACAGTCAATTTTAACTCCATTACAGCTGCTGAACAGCAGAACTGCACTTCTGTATCTACAGCTAGAAATTGAGAAAGGCTATGCCTCCTACCTGGGGCTGGCATTCAGCCATATTGAGCACATGGCTTGGTAGTTAAGTTCTGGAAAAAATCATTTTTCTTCATTCTTTCTTCCCCAAAGTGTGTGTATTATTTGGGGGTGTATGATATGCGAGTAGATGTGATGTGTGCTCTGAGGAAAGTATAGGCCATGAATCTATTAAATTAGCAAGGTACTATATTGTTCCAATTAAAAGTTTAACCTGTATATATTCCCTCACATTATCAGGTTAAATTTTAAGAAAATTATCTTTTCTCCTCAATAGAAGTGGATAACTACAGCCAAAGACTCTGAAATGCTATTTCCTTTAAAAAATCCCACAGGAGAATTATATAACCAGGGAAAAGACCCACAAGGCTCAATTTATTAAAAATACTAAAATAAAAATTGCATTGAAAAAGGTTTTTAGCTGAAAGGCTTACATTGGTTGATGTTTGCCATACAGATAATATGTTGATCACTTTTCTTCTGTAGAGGGTATTGCAAATGACATTCATGTACAGGAAGTGTAATGCTAGATTCATAGATGTTAGGGTCGGAAGGGACCTCAATAGATCATCAAGTCCGACCCCCTAGTTGGACCCTAGTTCTTTCCTGGAGCAGGTGAGACTTGAAGGATACAAGGCAATCGAACCCTTTCTCTGAAACCCATAACTTACCCTGCTGTTACCCACAATTTATGATTTTGATGTCTTTATTGCATGCATACAAATATTACAGTTATAAAAGTCAAGACTGTACAAAGGCCAGTCATGGGTTGACCCACAGAAGATGAGAGCACTTTTGGATCTCTTTTGAGGAAAAAAACAAGTATGGTAGACAAAATCAGAACAATAATGTTCCCTTATCTATCAGCCTGCCAAGAACTTGTCTCAATACTTCTTCCGGACCTCTAATACTGACCACATGGAGACTATCAGTGTTATCTTAACAGTGGCTGACCTGCACCTGCATGTCCACATTCTTCTCTACCCATAGGTGGAAGTCTCCCAAAGTGAGTTAAAATAATATTAGAGGAAAACAGCAGTGACTTTTTAATGCCTAATGTATACTATAGTCCAGTACTGTGAGTGGGATAGGCTGTTCCCATATTTCTTTCTGTTTCTCCTCCCCTATTATTCACTGTTTCTCCTCCCCTATTATTATTCCTCCACTATTATTCACTAAATGTGTACAATTTTATCATGGAACATACAAGCACCATTACAGTATTTGAATACATTACTGGAACTATCCATATAGACACCCATTCAATCTGAATCATTTTGATCTTTGGAGCCTCAAAAAGACAATGTAGAGATCTTTGAACAAAACTGAGTAAGAGAAGGCATTTTTATTCCATCATATCTATGTGAATTAAGAAAAGATGAAGAATTAAAACTGGCTGGAACAAAAGCCCCTGGAAATATTTCTTTTATCAAAGGTAAAGGGCCTGAACTAAATTGCCCACCAGTGACTGAGCAATAGTTAGAATAGCTTTTTGGCAAAAAGCCTTCTATGAGAGGAAATTGAAATTAAAAAGCCTTTCAGTTGAATTAATTTTAAAGTAGAATTTCCTTTCACAACTGATATGGATATATATCTTCAGTGCTCTGAGAGCTGAATGTAATCACGTTTATTCCCATAAACTAAAAGGAAACATTGTGCATTTTTATGTCTTTCAGAGCAACCAGTTCTAATTCTGAAATTTGTAATCAATACTTATTGTCAGTTCTGACTGGCTGGTTTCCCTTTGATACATTTTATATGACCTTACAGTATATAGGAATTTTCTGCATATTTACTAAACTCCTTTTACCTAAGTCTCTTCTAACATTTGTTTCTCTTAATGTAAATTAATGTTACTGGACCTTAAGGTATCAATAAAGCCCCTTACCTTCATTTTTTTCTCTACCCTGTCTCTTCAAAGACCCCCTCCATCCCTTTGCAGCTTCAGTACCTTGTTTACATTATTTAGGAACAAACACACACTCCTTCAGGATGAATTTGCTTGAAGCCTGGCTGAAAATAATTTCTAAACACTAGTTTGCTCATATTTGTTCTGGAAAATATTAATAGGAGCCAAGTTTTCTCAGCACATGAACTAACAAAGTTATAAATACTGCTGGTATTGAAATGGTAAAGACAGAACAGATCTGAGAGGAACAAGGTTTTGGTTTTTGTTTTGATCCTCTGGGTTTCAGCTGTGGAAACCCTACTTGTCTAAGTGGGAATTGTAGTCTTTCACCACACACATACAGAGTAAGATGATAGAAAAGCACTCTTTATCTTCCTAAGTTAGTTGCTGTCTCAGATCAGAGCCTGGGGAGTTTCAGAGGATTGCTTATGTATCTGTGACATTATCTACTCTGCTCCTTCTCAAAGCAGTCAGATTAATGAGTCAAGCAGCATCCCTATATCCTGACAAAGGCAACAGCTGCATGTGAAATCACACAGGTTAACCCAGCCAGGGCAGTGTGCCACAAATGGATGTGTAATAAAAAATTACCCCTAAAATCCCTTTTGTAAGCCATCCATGACACCTTATAATTGAGACACCAACCCAAATAGGGTTGATTATCTGATAAATGTTTCAAAATCATACCACTGATTTCATTTTACCATTTTTCAAGAAGAGTTTTTTCGGCTTTATCTCAGATGCATAAATATTCTCTACCCTCTTTACAAAGACAAACAAATCAGGAAATAACATTGGCATGCATGAATGTGACATTAGAATCTGCTAGCTATTATCAGAGCACTCAAGAGACTGTTTCAGTCTAGATTAAAAATAAATCAGCACAGCAGAAGTAAGAGTAGGAGTACCATGTTATTCAAAAAGAGAGTCCCATAAAAAGGACAATATGCATTTAAACACAAACTTACTTGAAAGTGTAGAGCAACTCAAACGTTTGCTGTGACAGATTTCAAATGCAATGGGAAATATAATGCAGAAGTTCAAGAAATCGGTTAAATGTGCAAATCAAGAGCATGAAATGCTTTTGTAAAAAGAAAAAAAATGCGTGCTAGGTTTCTATTTAACCAGTGTGCTAGGTTAAATAGAAACCGCTATGTTAGTTGTAGAGCTACATGAAATGCATTTGGATCATCAGTTTTTCCACTGGGTATTTGCAGTTCAGTTGTGAATCAACTGTGATTCAAACTAAGCTTGACCAAGACAATTGCATCTTACAGGACACTTGCAAATGTTCCTTTTATCTTTCAGATTGCTCTATTATTTTGTATTATGAATATATCTAGGGTTACAGAGACTTGTTCATTTCACTGGCAACTACCAGTAAACACAGACGCATTGACTAATGCACCTGGGACACGTCTGCATCATGGTGGCAGTGTCCTAACCAGAACAACTGAAATATGTTCTGCCTACAACTTCTGCAAGCACACTCCAAGCCCAGAAATCTGTCAGTGAATACATTCTGGAGCATCCCTCTGTAGCTGCCCTCAACAACTTAGTTTTCATAGGGCTTGAGAATGGCCTCGAAAAGAGCTCCAGATGCCTTCACCAATATATTTCTGGGCTTGGGGCACATGGTGGGAGCATTTGAACATTGTATGCCTGGAGGTGTCCTCACTGGAGCATGCTGCCACCACAGTGTATGCTTGTCCTGAATGTGAGCACACTGGTAAGATTGGGGCACTACAGTTCAAAGTCTATACGTGATTTGGGGGCCTCATTATTTGGAAGGCTTAGTCTGAGCTGATTTTCAGCAGATGGGAACTCAACACTTCCTAAAAATCAGGCCCGTTAATTATATTTAAAACTGAGGCATCCCAAATTGCTGGTCATTTTAAGTATCTCTAGCCATTTTTGCAGTGCTCCTGAAAGCACCATTAAGAAGTATGTGCTACCTACTACCTACCAGCTTTGCATGTGCCAAACCTGAAACAAGTGAGAAAGCCACTGTAGGAGCTTTCTCCACTGCTGTGTTCTAGCTCCTGGTTTTTAGTGTGCTTGTGCACAGAGGAATCAGTCTAGATATGAGCTGTGCTATCAAGAAATTCAAATGCTTAGGACACCATGCACTTTCATAGCTGCTTCTATAGGTCATATATAGGAATCACATGATGATATGGGCCCACTGAAATAATTCAGATAGGGAGGATGACAGCTTTCCAGATTAGGTTCAGTAGGATCTGGTTTTGCCTGGTTGCATGTGTATAAGACTCAACTTTCCTCAAAGATGTTTATCTTGTTACAATGTCTGCTGTGCCTTCCCATTTTATAGCTAAGAATGTTTAACAGCTTTTGCTGGAACGTGCTGGAAAGAATAAATTTTAGTTAAAAAATGCAGGGGGGATTCATTCTGAACTTAAGCACATCAGGTACTGTGAACTTGTAAAGATTTCTACAGATTTTTCACGTGCATGTGTTAAAAGATGTTCTCAAAGCTTTTGTACTCGATCCTCAGCTAGTAAAGCCAGCAGAGCTCCTCCATATTGAAAAAAAAATACAGCAAAGGAAAATCTACATCAGAGATAATGACAGTGGAGGAGGAGGGAGAGAGGCAGAGAATTATAAATCTTCCATAAGCACTTTTTAAACCTTGCATGTGTGTAATGGGGTTCTGGAAAGATTTGGAACAGGAACTGAGGAAACTCCTTGACAGAAATCTGTGAGATGTCACGAGGAAAAGATGAGAGAAAGAAAGAATGTCTAGACTGCATTGACAGGAATCCCAGGAGTGACTCCAGTATAGCACAGAGAAAACCAGGCTAGTTTAAACTCATTATTTTAGGTAATATTATAGGGCTAGTTAAAATATCATGTAAGTGGGAGCAGGGAACACTATCCTGCATTGCATTCTGGGTTGCCACTAGACACCTACCAGTGCATGAGCAAGTGTAGTGGTAGTTTGTTATCTACACTACACTGCACTCACTTCTGCCACTTGAGTGTAGACATACAGGATACAGAAAGAGATTGAAACTGAAAAGCTAGAAGAGAAGGAGCTGTGAAATCAGCTATTAATATTTCTGAAGACAAAACCTACATCATAGAACTATTTCATATTTAAAGTTATTCTAGTTTTTTCCACCCTCTGTTCTCTGAGAGCATGTTTGACTGATAAACAGGGGGATCATTTTTTAAGTAAAGTATACAACATTTCCCAGCAGGTTTCCTCAAATCAGATCTTGCAAAAGGAACATATGTAGCCTGTTTATGCACCTGTACCATACTGGCACCAGCTGAGCAGATAATGTGAAAAATCCAACTCAACCCTTGAACTATCCAAACTGCTCACTTGTTAGCAGTGACAGACACTACACAGAGACCCTACAGGAAATACTGTTTTTTCTCCCTGTGAAACCACAGCTGGAAATCCTGTTCATGGTCTTGGATACTGGAGGGCCTGGAAGAAATGGAAGAAGGGGAGGGATGTGTGTACAGAAGTCTAGTGATTAAGAGAATGTGAACTGCTGAGGAGAGGAGAGGCTCTAAAACAAGGTGGCAAGAACTGAAGCTATACTGAGTATAGAAATTATTTAGAGAAAATGTCAGCATATGTTGGTGACTGCTGTGAGAAACTGTCAAGGGCAGCAACAGTGTTTGAAACTGTGAATGAATTTACAGAGATTGGGAATTTAAAGAGCACAAACACCTTCTAGTGTATAAACACAAGATATGTTACATAGAGTGTAGAAACTTGGGTCCAAGTATTTAGGTACTGAACTCCATTAGAAACAGGAGTAAGGCTCCTAAATAAGAACATTGGTACCTTTGTAGATTGCCTTTAGATCTGAGAAGCCCTAAATCAATGGGGGTTTGGTATCTATCTGGATAGGGGACCACCATTATTCATTTGGATGTTTCACAATCACTAAAATAGACCTTTCACCTTTAACATCCCTGACAAGTTAAAGAATAAGGATGTAAATATATATATATTTTTAATTAATTTAACCTGTTGTAATTCCAGCGGTATAGCAATTAATCAATATGGCAACCCCTGGCCTGACACACATGGCCCTGCTCTGGCCCAGCCTAGCACCAATGGGGCACTTCTGGCTCCCCCAAGGTGCAGCAGGGACTCAGTAGCTCCCCAGGATCACAATTCATGATGAGCTGGGTGGGGAGATCCTCTCTGGGCTGGAGCCCAGGTGTGGAGGGGGCAGGAAGGCAGGGTATACTATGGGGCTTAGTTGCAGGCCCAAGGAAGCTGTCCTATGCCTCCTTACCTCCACCTAGCCCCTGCAGCCACCACGGGTCGAGTTGGGAGGGTGCACAATCACAGCCAGCAGTGGCAGCTGCAGCAGCAGCTGGAGCAATAAATAGAAGGCACTGTGTCCTAATAGTTAGGCTCTGCAGGCCCTGGTGCAGTCACTTGCAGCCTCTCCACTGCCTGCCATGAGTAGCTCAGGCTCTGTGGCAGGTGGCATGGGCTTGCCAGGAGCCCAGGCTGATCCTGGCAGGCAGCGGGAAGGCTGCAAGCAAATACACAAGAGTCCACGGAGCCTAACTGTAGATACTGGTTCCTCTACCCCTCCTTCTTGCTTCTCTCTCCCTCCTTTCCTGCAGTTAGCTGCCTTCTGCTTGACCTCCCTTTTCCCCCTTCCCTTCTGGACTGCATCCCTCCCTACACTAAATGATAACAAGTAAGCTACCACTGGGTGCAACCCTAGTAAAGAAGTGTCTCCTTTTTAGAGACAGGGGGCTGAGGCACAGCTTGTATTAAGTAATTTACATAAGATTATATGAAGAAATTTTGTAGCAGCTTCCGATTTTCAACAGGTTGCCAGAAAGAAAGTGGATTTTTTATTAAAGATGAAAAAACAAACCACTTTTTACTTTGCTGAGGCTAATAGTAATGATATGAATCAATTATACCCATCCGCTAAGGAAAGAATAAAGCTCACTTGACAGTCTCTCTTTCATATTGGTATTGTGGCAGGTTGCATTGAGAAGCACAAGAAAAATAATCATAGGCTTCAACATATGACAATCCCTGAAGTGATAACTTGTTCTTTTATAGCGTTTTACCTTTACGTATAACTGAAAGGCATGCATTGGTTTTTGCTTGCTGTATAGATACAATGCTGATATTTTTTTTGTACTGGCTATTGAAAATGACGATTCTTGTACAGGAAGCATGTTGTTACTTTTTGTCTTTTTTGCCTGGAGAAGGTGAAACATGAAGGATATAAGGTAATCAAACCCTTCTAAGAAACTCATAACTTGCCCCATTGTTACCCACATTGCTATCGTTGCAAATGTTAAAGCACTGGATGCAGAACAAGAGTCACTCCATGCTTTGATTCATCTTGGTGTAAAAAAATACCTGTAAAAGTACAGGTTTATCATTGCTGAGTGGAAGAATAAAATGAGAATTCTATGGTTGAGGCAGAAATGAGATTTTTCTCATCTTTAACTGAATTTTGAATGCAAACTTGTTTCCTTTTTTTTATTTATACATTATTCTAAACACGGGGTTGTGGGTGGCAAAGGTTCTGTACTGGAAGTTTGAACATTTTTTTTGTACTGAAACCTGGCATAAGAATTGTCAGCTCAGTTATGATTTTCTTTTTTAACAAAAGATATTCACAGTGAGGTAGGCTTTTAAATGCCCTCTTTCCTCCCCTTAAGAACGTGACAAAAACTGGTGGGTGTTTAAAACAGCAGTTTGGGATGCTGCTGAGGTGCACAGGATTGGATGAGGGCTGGAAATTCTCCTCTACATGCAGAAACATGGTTATATAGCCAATAAATATTGATAGGTAAAGTAGCATGTATGACGTACTGACAACCTTCCAGCTTTCCAATGGCTGTGGAGAGGGTGGGTCCAGGTAGGAATGAATAGCTTTGTCTATGTCCATGGCCTGCCCTCTTTATTGCCATGTAGAGCGGGAAGTGTCATGGAGCCCAGCTGAAATTAGAAAAATACAATCCAGTTACTAGATTGTAACCAAATTAAGCTAACATTAAAAATGCACTATTTGTTTCCCTAAATTCAGAAAAGTAACTGTGACAGTTATGGGCTCTGTAAGTCGATCCTCTACATTTATACTGTATCTTACATGTGCGGTTGGGATTGAATATAGTTCCCAGAAGTAAAATTAAGGCCACAACAGCCTACTCAAATGCAACCACCACAATATTCATACAAGAGATGCCCATTAAAGAGACCAACAGCCATTTCCATTCCCCAAGTACTACACTGGCAGTATCTGCATGAGCTGGGACTCATACTTAGAGTTTCCTTTAGCTCCTACAAGTGATCGCCACATCATGTGTGCGTGACATGAGTGCCATCTGCCAACATGACCATGAATGGGAATCCTGACTTTTATTCAGCTCCGGTACTTCCTGTGTTATATCTACTAAATACCGATTTTGAATATGTTTCCTCACAGTCTTCCTCTACAAGTTTTTCCTTAATTAGTTAGATAAGAATGCATTTCCTTCTTTAGAGACATTGTATCACATTTAAAAACTGAACAGGAAGAGGCACTTCTGCTGTTCATTATTTTAACATGGACTATTATGGTAAAAAATATTTTCTACTGTAGATAGTTTCAGCTCTTACAGTGCATTAGCACACTCTGTCGGATTGTTCTGATAATGACTGTGCTCTGGAAGTAGTCACAGCAATTGAAAGACTGAAAATACTCATGATGAGGATCAGTTGGCTTCTTTCAGGTTAAACTAGAACAGGCAGGTTAAATAAATACATATCCCAAAGTTTGAGATTTTGATGCTTAACTTTTACACTACTAAATGTAAAAGGGGGGAAATGCAGTGTGATTAACTGCACTTGCTAATCATACATTTTCAAGAGTTGGCAACACTCATGTTGGTTTGATTTTTTGAAAACCTGAAGAAATTACAGATTTGCCTCAAACTCTTTGTTGGCTTTTACAAACTGAAATGCAGTTTTCAAAAATGGATCCTCTAAGTCAATAGCAATCTAACTTACTAAAACAAACAAACAAAATCGCTTTTTCCTGTCAAACAAACTACTAAATGGCTTCTCAAAGGATTAGGCCAATTACAAATTAATCCCTTTATTTAACAGATAGGCAAATCAGAGCAGAGGTTAATGCATGACTTGATCATGGAGGGCAACTTGGAAGCCCCTTACTCATATTGATGAGGATGTCTTTAGTCAGATAGTCTCAGTGAAATCAAGTTTCAGTTATGGCCTATTAAATGTTGTAGGATTGACCCATAGTGAGCAGATGTATTCATTCAACATATTTAGGGACCTAGCCCTGCTGTTGTTGCCATTCTTTCCTATTACAGCCTATAACAGAGTTCTGGATGCACCTGCCACTTTACTGCCTGCATAGCAGAGGGTAGGTGGAGAAAGGAGCTAATGAGGGCATCACCAGATCAGGAGAGGCCTGGTCAGGCAGGCTAAGCCTGGGAGCTGCAAGCAGTGGAGCTCCTGACATTAGGCTTGTAACAGGGCTCCTGCCTGAACCTGAGAGCTTGGGCTAAGCTTTGGAGAGTGAAAGAGAGACCTAAAAGGTCCGATAGCCCAGGGGGTCTGAGTGAGTGAGGGAATGTCCAGCGCCTGGTGGGAGGATCCAGTGCCTGTGGGGAGACACATATACACTGTGAGGGACCAGGGATGGTCCAGTAGCCTATAAAATAGGCAAGAGTACATTGAGAGCCCAGGGTAGGGCTGAGTGAAAACTGTTGAATATCAAGGAATGATGATCATACCTGTGAGGCATGGCATGTGATATAGGGAGGGATTGGAGCCATGCAATTAACCCTTCAGATGAGGACAACAAATAGTTAGTGGTCATTACTAGGAGGGCGGTAAAACACTGGAACAGGTTACCCAGAGAGGTGGAATCTCCATCCTTGGAGATTACGACCCAGCTAAACAAAGCTTTGGCAAGAATGATCTAGTTGGGGATGGTCCTGCCTTAAGCAGGGGTTGGACTTGGTGACCTCCTGAGGTCCCTTCCAACCCTAACTTTCTGTGATTCTGTGATTAGCAAAAGCAGCTTGGGAAGACCTGAAGCAGCCTATCTGCCATAAAAAACCTCAAGGCATGTCAGGAAAGACTGAAGGGGTGTTTGCCCATACAGAGCGATGGCTCAGGCGACTCCAGGAGCTATGAATGGTACTCCCTTATGTAGTTGCATGTAAATGCTTTGCAAGGATGAAGTTAAGAATATGCTTAACTACTTTATCGAATCAGGATCTTTGCCCTAATTGGCTCCGTAGATAAAGAACACCTCTAGGAATTAGATCACCTAATTAGGCATTAATAGTTTTGATTGATATTTGGTTATAACGTTAAATGTGCATCACAATAATTGTGACCTGTGGTTACTTGAATCTATGGTAATCCAGTTTTTATAAGCACGTTAGTTTCGATGATTAATATATTTATCAGCTACTAAAAATGTGAAGATCATTCCAAAAGATTAAACTAACCTGTTATTTATCTTCTATAAATGAAAGAAAAGGGCAAGTACTAAAAGCACCTTGATGAAGAAGGTTCTATTATACACAGTACAAAAAATATTTCCTTTTTTTTTCTGCCATGGCTGGAGGTTATGTCCAGTTAGTACTGATGACATCTTAAATATGCTGCCTCATTAGCTGTACTCATCACTTCTTAGTCACTATTGAGGATCTGAGTCACCGGCTGAGTTAAATGAAAGGGCAGCAGATTCCTTTGAAAGAGAACAGTGTTCCTCAAATTCTTGCCCAAATTTTTTTTTACATCTGTCACACACGGTGCATTCTGATGAGTTTAATACTACAACTCCTTAGCTACAGTCACTGGCATAAGTAACAAGCACAGAAGATGAAATAAGTCAATAAGGCTGTCTGCATCTATGCAACTATTTTAAAAATAGTTACATGAAACAAGTGTATTATAAAGGGAACATTTCTCAAGGGCAGGTTTTTCATTAATGATGTATGTGCCAGAACTATCTAATTCAAATTGATAGTGGCAGCCGGGGCTTTATTCAAGTATTTCAAATACTGTTTACTAAAAATTAATATTAGAGAATATACAAGCTTTTTTTCTTTTAATCACCATTATACCACTGATTCTATGTTTTGACTTTTACTGAAATTCTTCAGAAAAAAGTCCTGCATCTCCAAGTCAAAGTGCACGATCAATTTCTGAACTTTATTTCAAGAAAAATATGTAAGGAATATGATCCATACATTAAAATAGCTCTCCACCTGTTCAAGTTCCTACATGTGAGACTCTTAAGAACTTTAGTGCAAACTCTGTACTCAGAGGATTTGTAGGTTAGCATGCTATTGATTTCTAGTTCCTGGGAAAATGCTGAGCTGAGCTACCATCCCAGGAATCTTACAGCTGCTCTACCTCTTCCCAGCTCCATAGGCCTGACCTGTAACATTGCAGGCTCTGGTTCTGACCAGCAAATGTATTATTCATTCAAATGCCTTCTTTTAATCTAGAACTTCTCTAAATACGTAGAAATGATCAACCATTAAAGCATCTTTATTGAGAAGGTTCTATTATACATTGTACAAAAATAGTTTCTTTTACTTTACTATCATGACCAAAATTTACATCCTTCAAGAATGGATGGTGTCATAAATACACAAAGCATAATAAGATTTTCTAGTTTAATAGACAGTGTGGGAGGTGGGGCATGAAATTATTTCCTGACATGTTAAAAAAATACTTTGTGGCTCCTGGCATTTAGTGAGTGACTCTTCAGAGTGTTTTATGTCTTAATCAGTAATCTCTCCCACACTAATAGTGGCACATAGGAAAGAAATTACTCTGTTTTCTTGTACTGTTCTCTGTCATGTTTGTTTGCTCCCATTTTAGTAACCAGTGGGTTTTTTACAAGACTTGGTGGTATGGCTGAATCCTATGCTCACCCATCCCCTCTTTGTTTGGTCTTATTCCTATAATGGGGACTCTGACATGTTTAGAGTAAGTAAGAAAATCACTCATACATAATAGTCTGGTAACTCAGAGTTCATTTGAAGATGCCTTTTAGTCATCTACACAGTGAAACAGAATTCTGCCCATACTATTTCCCATTCTTTTCATTGACTCTGTAGTCTTCTTGTATCCTTTAATATAAAAGAATAGTATTTCATTTGTGTGTGTGTATGGAATGTTCAGGTATTCAGATTATTTTCTAGATGTATTTGTACAGCTATGTATATTTGGATAAGGATTTAAGACCTGAAATGTATTGGTGTAAAATCCTTTCTATTCATCTCAAAGGAGGAATAAATTTTTTGATATATTAATGCAGTAGTATTTATTAAATCTTCTGTAATGCATACAGTGTGAAAACATAAAGTGTTATTTCCATTTTAAAAATAACATTTTTATTCATCTTTAATATGTATTGTGTATATGCTTTATTAATTAAAAAATTATATGCAAAATCAATTAGAAAGGAAGAAAAGCATTTAAAGCATTCTTCAGAAATCCATATGGGAATGCAAATGGCTGTCAGAGTTAAGTCTTGCTATCTTGGAAGAAATATTTGTTAGTTCAAACTGTTCAAGATTGAGTCATCTTCCACTGACTTGACTGAGCAACATAAAAGTCTGAATTGTTAGTGCTTCTATGCTAGCCTTAGTTTTAAATAGCATAAATCAACTATATTTTAAAATGAATTAAATTCTCTTTTTAGATATGTATGTAAGAACGAATAGGGGCTGTTATACCTGTATATTCTTAAATTATATGGTTATTTGTAACCTCTTCTCAGTACAAGGGATTTGACTTTGTTGCTGTGATTACGTTAAACATATCATAAATTACAAAGACATCAATCGTTTCTGCTGGAAGCAGTGCAATTAATGTCATTGTTACATTAAGTCATTTAAAAATAACTACTTCATTACAGGTATTTTTTCTGCACCAAAACAGTACAAATTAATTGCAATTGTATGTATTGTTTATTTGGATTTCACTTGATACCTCCTTTTTAATATACACACACTCATGCACACACACATGCACACACACACACACACACACACACATACCCCTTATGTAATAAGAAATAATTTAACTCATCTGTCTCCCTAACTACAGCAGTATGAACAAGATTCTCACTACTGGTAAAACTAGGAAAAGATGCAATTTTTATGGAACTGCAAGGAACCAATTTTCATATTCACCTGAAACGATGGATTAAACCTAAGTATATCCTTGGTCATTAAAATAAATGTCCCTGCAATCATTTTGGGGTGAGGGAGGGGCATTCTATACTGCCAAAAATTGCCATTAGTCCCTTATGCTGGAGCCTGATAAATTGTAGGCCAGAGGAGTAGATTTTAAAAGCAAGCTCTGCTTAACCAATTCTATTAAAGTTAATAGGACTTTACTATCTATTTCCATGTGAGCAGAGTTTGGCCAATAGTAAGTACTTTTGTAGATATCCCCACTCTGTCATATGCATAAAACATTCACTCAACATTCAAATATCTGCATGTAAATTATCTATATCAAACACATCAGCCCAAATCCTATTTCACCTTTATCCACTTAAGTGCTCCCTACATACTCACATGAAGTTATGTTAAGGGGCATTATTTGCAATTTATGCAGATGTCCACATGTGTATCTGGGAACTTCTGCCTCCAATGGCTTTTCTGCATTCTACATTTTAATAGTTATTGGATAAAATGGAGAGTGAATTAATCAGCAGGCTGCAGGTTATTGTGGAACTTGGGTAAGTAAGCAGGAATTCTTCTTCCCTTCATTTGAAGCTGCTCACTTTTTAAAAGAATAATTTAAGACTTATTGGGTGTATCTATCCGTGCACTTTACTGTGCAGCAACCTAATTTAGTGAGCAATAAAGTGTCACCATCTACACATGTGCATAAGATTAATGTAATGCGCCATCAGATAGTCCCATCAGATAGAAGTACTATCCAATGTCCATTACATTATTACACTTAAACACGGATGTAGAGGGTGATGCAGGTGCAAATTATGCCTGCCTGTTGCTGAGCCACCTGGTTAGCCAGGTCCTGGAGTCATGTGATGCAGGCAGCTCATCAGCTGCCTGATGCTGCCACCCAGACCCCAGCCCTGACCCACAGGGCCTCTGTCTTCCTAAACCCATCCACTGGGCACTGTGCCCTACCACAGCAGGCATGTGCCATGGACCACCAGCCCCTAGACCCTAGGCCTGAACCCTCCTCCCTTCCCCACTCCTGAGGGCCCTGCCTGCCTGAGCCTGCCCACGAGGCACCTGAGCTCCCTACCTGCTGACACACAGGGTCAGGGCCCAACTGGACCCACAAACAGACCTTATTGCCACTGGACCTCAACATCCCCCAGATGGTCATTAAACTGGATAATACGGGCTACGTGACAGGAGGCTCTTGAGGCCAGTCCAATCATTGGCCTACCCACCTGTCTACGGCAGTCCTCCCACCTGACTAACGGACCACATAGTTCCTCTGGACCCTGCCTGGGCCCACTGTTCTGCCCTCATTCTCTCTCTGCCCCTTACAGGGCCTCTACTTTGGCCAGCTTCATGGGCCTCAGTCCCCAACCTATGGGCCTTTTCTGTCAGGGTGTGCTCCCCTAGTCTTTTCCCCCCTACAAGGTCACCCACAAAATAGTGAGAACTGAGATTTTCTGGTGCCCCATATTCACCTTTCACTAGGAAGGCACAGGCATGGCATTTTCTAGAGACTGCTCTGCCACAGGCATCCCTACCACACCATCCAACCCCAGCAGGGTTACTTTCAGGTCATGCCCCAGGACCAGGAACCTTCTCCATCCCCATAGATCCTACCCTGACCTCCAAGATGTTCTGGGAGCAGCAGATCCAGCCAGGAGATGTTCACCCTTCAGCTCCCCAGTTGCATCTGCCCAGCTCTGCTCTCAGGGCCTGCCTTATACCCCGACTGCCTAGCCCTACAAAAATCAGGCAGCCTCCTAGGTGCCACAAGACCCTCCTGATTGGGTCTGCTTCCACCTGCAGGCTGATCTGCAACCTGCTGAAGCTCTTAAAGTGGCAGGTACAATTTATGCTCTGCCACAGGCTAGTACCCACATTTATACAGCCATGGCCCAGCATATACAGGAGCATGGACATCAGTACTCCAGACAGGGCCTTGTCCTTGACATGGCACTGCTGAAGGCACAGTGAGCCCATGATGGGGATCACAACAGGGTGTCTGGGGCTGTGTGTATGACCATGCCTTTCATAGACTGCATAGATTTCATAGACATTAGGGCTGGAGGGGACCTTGAAGATCATCAAGTCCAGCCCCCTGCCCCAAGAGCAGAAAGTCACTAGGGTCAAAGGATCCAAGCAAGATAAGCATCTAATCATTTCTTGAATGAGTCCAGAGTAAGTGTCTGCACCACTTCTGAAAGGAGTCTATTCCAGGCCTTGGGGGCTCAGACAGTAAAGAAGTTTTTCCTTATGTCCAGCCTAAAATGATTATGGAGGAGTTTATCACTGTTGGTTCTTGTTATCCCTTGGGGCGCTCTAGTGAAGAGATGTTCTCCCAGATTTTGATGCACACCCCTTATGTACTTATAGGCAGTCACCAGGTCACCCTTGAACCTGTACTTTTCCAGGCTGAAGAGTCCCATGGCTCTCAGCCTCTCATCATAACTCCCCCTGATCATGTGCATGACTCTTCTCTGGACTCTCTCAAGCGTCTCAACATCCTTCTTGAATTGTGGAGTCCAGAACTGGATGCAGTACTCCAGCTTCAACCTCACCAAGGCTGAGTACAGCGGGAGGATGGCACATCTGGATCCAGGGGCTGGGGGTGGGGGGTTGCTTCCCTCTCTGGCCAAACTCCTCTCTTGTCTGCCAGAGTCTTCCTTTCCCCCCTCCCCCACTTCCTTCTGCAACATGCAGGGAGGCAGGAAGCAGTTCAGGAATTTTCTAGGCACTCCACAGGCTCCCAGCTAGGCAGCCAGGGACCCATCACATGCAAAGAAATTCACTGATGGCAGTGGTGATTTTTTTGGACACAGGGTTCAGGCACTCATAGCATAGGCAGCAATGGCTCTCTAGGTGGTGGCATACATTGTGAGGAAGCATGGGCTTACCTGGGAAACCCTTCAAGCTTAGGACCCCCATGCCAGATTCTCAGCTGTGTCTGCAGCACCATGGTGATCAGCAGCAGCAAGTTATAGTGGGTCAGGCACCCAAGTGCACTCATCATGGTGCACCTGGGTGACCCTGGCCAGGGATACACTTGGGGTTCAGCCCACATGCGGTGGGCGGAGAGGGCCACCAGGAGGAAGTGGGGTGTCACCAGGCCCACATTCCAGCCACATAGGTGCCAGAACAAGGTTGCCATGGGTGCCATCGCCAGAACCAGGGTGTCATGGGCCCTGTGGCACAGGAGCAAAGTGCCTAGTTAGGGAGGAGAAGTGGGGAAGTTGCTCTAGAGCTACGGTTGCAGCTGCCATCAGGGGCCAGCCATGGCCCAGCCTGGGTAGGGTCATAGGGAAGGCAAACTGCCTGTGGCAAACAGAAAGTTGTCCACGTCCCCTGTTGCGGAAGTGGAGTAGGAAGGCTTGCCTAGCTGTAAACTGTGACATGACCCACCTGGGCAACTTATCAATGATAAGTTATCCTGGTCCCTGTGCACCTGTGCATGTACAACCCCCAAACTGGAGGCAGATAGCACATAACCCTTCTGTACAGTGAATGTTATCTCTGAAATACTGTAAACCCTCACAAAGAGCCTCTCTGCTTGTTTGGCAGAACCAGCTGCTAGATGTGGGGAAGACTTATCTTCTGTCAGCAGAGGTGGAACCACAAGGACACCATGACCCTCAGCAGGCATGCTCTGCATGTGCTGGCTCTGTCAGTGCTGGAACCAGGACCAGACAGTTCTCCTCAAGCAACTGGTCACCATCTCTAAGGAGCAGCCAATAGACACTTGGGCCTGGCACTGTGAGGACTGTGAGATGAACTGTGTGCACATCACCCTCCTGGAGAAGCTGGTGGAGGTGCAGGAGGAGCAGTGCATTGTGGTACATTGTGGTGCACTGGGCAGTGGTGGCCACTAAGCATGACCAGTGCATTCCGGACACAGTGATGACCCTGGCAGCTCTCTGTGCTGCTCAGCCCCAGCCCCAGCTGGCCCTTGGCAGCTGCCCATGAGCCTGTGTCAAGCCTGCAAAGGGCATGGAAGAAGGTGCAGAGCCATTTACACTGGCTAGGGCTTCCAGCTCCAGATCCCAACCCCTCAGCAGCCAGGCCCTCTACCTTGCCCACCAGCTATCCTGGCTCCATGAAGCCCCTGAGTGGGTGGGCAATGTAGTGCAGGCTGACAAGCATGGTGAGCTTCATGAGGGTAATGACCACATGGTTCTCTGCAGGTAGGGGTGAGTAAATGGTGGTGGGCTGGCACTCCAGGTGCAGGTTGAACTGATGCACTAGCTCTTGGAATGTGGGTGGGTCACACAGAATGAGTCCAGGCACTAGTTATCATCTCAGGTGTGAAGGACAATGCAGTGCTACCAATCCTGACTGGCAGAGTGAGCCCAGAGGTGGTGGGGCCAGAGTACCAGGAGTTCATGGATGGTGTCCACAGCAGCATCCATGTAGGCATCATCAGCATTCATGCTGGAGTGCAGGAGGTGGTCTGGGGGTGGTGCGGCACAGGCTCAGCCATGGGCACAGGCATGGGGCTATGTGGCAGGGTGGGGCAGAACTTTCTAACTGAAGGTGTTTAAGTACTAGAACAAATTAAGTAAAAAAACAGTGAACTCTTCACCACTGGAAGTTTTTAAGGGCAAATTAGACAAATGTTTTTGAGATGCTTTAGATAGTGTAGCCCTTTCTTCAAAAGGAGGTTGGACCAGATGACTTCTTGATGTCCTGTCCAGTCCTATTCTTCTAGGTATTATTTTCCTATTGTATGATTTTCATGATGGCTTGAGGTAAATGCCTACATTCCTGAGAGGGTTGGAAGTTCTGAAACATCCTTACATTTTAGTAGTTTTCAGTGGCTGCCTTAAGTGTCTTCAGGCTTTCTGAATCACCTTTTGGAGGTACTTAATTCTTTCCTGGGCACCTATACCTCAGTCGCTTTTAGATGTCTCCAAAGTCTTTCTATTGAACACATGGAATTTCTACGTACCTAACCAAGTCATTCTGAATCACCCTCTTGGGGGAAACATGCAGAAGTTATGTGAGACAACACCTAAGTCAAAAATCTTATGGAGACAATTTGAATTTTGTTCCATGCGTATAGTTCAGTTAATACCAGTGATGACTATTGACCTGCTTAAAATTAAAGCACGTTCATAAGTATTTTAATAGATTTCTAAGAAGTGATTACCCTCAATGTCTCAGTGTCTGATCTACAAACCTTACTGAAAGTTATAACCCTTATATGCATGAGTAGAAGTCAATCAGACAACCCACAATATAAGAAATGGTCTTGTGAAAAAGACTGAGTGTATACTGTAGAATATAAAATCAGGGTCAATACTGTTTATCATTATGGATAGACCCAAACCAGAACCTTATGTCTGAATATCCTGGCATTTTGCAGGATACTATACTTTTTGGAGTATAATAGGGAAGTACCATGAAGTGAACTACATACTTCTGTACTTAAAATCTGTAATTTATACATCAGCTTATGATTGTAATTATTCTCCCAAACAGGGGAAAAAAAGAAATCAAGTTAGTATACCAAGTAAAGCAATCAGATTTTAAAATATATCAAGGGTTATTGAGTTATACATAATGACAAATCTCTTGCAATGAAGTATGAAACTGTTTTGGATGATACATTTCTTGGATCACTCACAGCTAAATCAAAGCACAGTGGATACATCTACACATTCATTAATGCACCTTAGGTACTTCCTTAATAAAGTACTAACTAAATGTGCAGTGCTTAAATTTACAGCACAGTAGCACCAGTATACAGTTAGCATTAGCCTAATAACAGTACACAGTAGACTATTAGCATGGTTTTTGCCATGATATGTTACTACGCAGTGTTATTAGGCTAATGCGCAGTAACCGTCCCATGTAGACATGCTTAATGTTTCTAATTTTGTTGTGACTGCCACAGGTAAGTCATTATGAATTTATTTGCAGATTACACTATGAGCCTCTTGGGAAAGTCATAGAACATGAGAGAGAGTATATTTCTTGGAAATATTTCAAGAATGCTCCCTTTAAGCTATTTCCCAGAGGAAAGTGGCTAGCAACAAAAAGTTCATTAAGGGAAATCATTTTCTCCCACTCAATGAAAACTTCTTCAAAGAGGATCACAAGGGCTAAACCATACCTCAGCTATTCCTGAAAAGTTTCAGGGGAAAAAATCTCATTGGAAGAGTACTTTGCACCCATAAAACCCAGCTGCTTATAAAAACAGTCCATGTATAGTGAAATAAATAGAACTGTCATAATCATTTTAATTTAGTAATCATAGAAGTATAAAATCATAGAAATTAATGCTGGAAGACATAATACCTGTCTTGATTGTATAGCAACACTGATAATAGCAATAGTTAACCACAAATGCTATAAAGTTGACTCACACTCAAGATGGACAGTAGCACAATTAAAGCTACACAGATTAACAAAGTAAGTTTTTAACACTTATAATATTAGGAAATGGATTAGTAATAAGGCATTGAGCATTGCTTTAACTGCAGTGATGTGTCAGGTAAATTTCTAGAACTAAACTACAGGATAATCCTGAGTTTTTAGAACATAGCAGATGAAATGGTTAGAGTCTATGAGAAGAGGTATTCAAGTAGCTTCAAGAAGAAGGTCAAAGATTAAAAAAAAATGATGTTTGCTCAAGCAACGTAATAAATAAGTCAGAATGAAACATTGTTAAGCCATTTTGGCCTGCAGTGGAGTGACTGGCCAGTTGGTCACAGACATTAAAGGCAAGAATCTGTTCCAACAAAGATTCATAGATTCATAGATGTTAGGGTTGGAAGGGATTTCAATAGATCATTGAGTCCGACCCCCTGCATAGGCAGGAAAGAGTGTTGGGTCTAGATAACCCCAGCTAGATACATATCCAACCTCCTCTTAAAGACCCCCAAGGTAGGGGAGAGCACCACCTCCCTTGGGAGCCCGTTCCAGAACTTGGCCACTCTAACTGTGAAGAAGTTCTTCCTAATGTCCAGTGCTAGCTTGTGGCCATTATTTCTTGTAACCCCCAGGGGTGCCTTGGTGAATAAAACCTCACCAATTCCCTTCTGTGCCCCCATGATGAACTTATAGGCAACCACAAGGTCGCCTCTCAACCTTCTCTTGTGGAGGCTGAAAAAGTCCAGGTGCCCCAGTCTCTCCTCATAAGGCTTGGTCTGCAAGCCCTTAACCATATGAGTGGCCCTTTTCTGGACCCATCCTCAGGTTACCCACATCCCTCTTGAAGTGTGGTACCCAAAACTGGACGCAGTACTCCAACTGCGGTCTGACTAGCCCCTGATAGAGGGGCAGTATCACCTCTTTGGATCTATTCGCCATGCATCTGCTGATGCATGAGAAAGTGCTATTGGCTTTTCTGATGGCTTCGTCACACTGCCAACTCATGTTCATCTTGGAATCCACTAGACTCCAAGATCCCTTTCCACTCCCGTGCCACCCAGCAGGTCATTTCCTAGGCAGTAGGTGTGCTGGACATTTTTCCTCCCTAGGTGCATCACTTTGCATTTCTCCTTGTTGAACTGCATTCTGTTGTTTTCTGCCCACTTGTCCAACCTGTCCGGGTCTGCTTGCAGCTGTTCCCTGGTCTCTGGCTCGTCCACTTCTCCCCATAGCTTAGTGTCATCTGCAAACTTGGACAGAGTACATTTCACTCCCTTGTCCAAGTCACTGATGAAGACATTAAAGATTATCGGACCAAGCCCTGCGGGACCCCATTGCCCATACCATTCCAGGTCGAAACTGACCCATCCACCATGACTCTCTGGGTGACCCTCTAGCCAATTCACCACCCACTGGACTGTGTAGTCATCCAAGTCACAGCCTCTTAACTTATGACTTAACTAATGAAATTAAGACAAGTGCAGTTGCCCTTTATTTTTGGTGTTAAATATTTATCTTTGACTTGCAGAATTTACAGAAATTCTGACATTAAATTCTTAATGGTATATACTGCTAAACTGATGGGCCTAGAAGAATATCTTGATAGTAGTCTCACCTAGAAGTTAGTTAGTCTAATCTGGAAACTGTTACATCAAGTGTCTAGCAGGGCATAGACATTAAAGTCAGTTGTCTCTCCTGCCAGAAAAAAACTTCTTTAAAATGTATTCATCATGATATTAATTTAACAGTAAACAAAACCAATTACTTTAGTCTGTGTGGATGTAGTGGTGAATGTAATATATTAATGTCACACTAAATGTGTATCACTTGTTCTGAATTTCACTTTTCCAACAGAAAGTAATGACTGTCCTGGAAATAGAAAATCTATTGATAGACTGCTGCTGGTAAGATTGCTCACTCAGGTTTAAAATTTGACCTGTACTCTCCATTTTTCACTTCACGCAAGCATTTTCAGAGCTGCTGAGTGCTCTCGGGTGTTTACATTTTTTGGCAATCCAATTGACGTACCACATGGGACCTGATTCCTAGAGAATACTGAGCTCCCATCCTGAGAAAATAAGATCGTCTTTAAAATGTCTTGAGTTGGGCATTCAAAACTTAAGCTCTCCCAAATCACTGGTTAACTTTTCCCCTCTAATTAAACTACATAGAATAGGCTCAAACGCCCATATATTTCAATATGATTTCCAGGTGTTGAGTTTGGATAAACTTGAACTCCAAGCACAAATTAATATAAATGTAAGTAGTGCTGCCATTGAGATAAATATAGTGCTGCCTATTTGTTGCCCAAAGCTTCTGAGCAGGTTTACAGAGTTTAGTATATGTCCGTGAGCTACTACCTTTCCTAATCAGCAAGGCTGTGAAATTGTCACTTATTGTGAGGCTGTTTCATCAGATACGATTAGCAAGATTTGCATTTGCTGAGAGAAAAAAAAACCACCAGAGGACCAAATAGACACATTTTAAATCTAAAAGATATTACATTGATGTTCACTGCATTGCATCGATATTTAGAACCTTGGACATTATGCCTGTCCTTCTTAGTTTGACTAATAATAGATAAACTAAGCATTAAGATAGATCTTGAAGTTTGACAGTCTGAAATTAAAGGAGACAGAGAATACTGCTTGACACTGGATTATTTAATATTAGTTTTGGGTGGAGGGCTGCTTACTGAGTTTTGGCAAGCCATCAAGGGCCGCATGACAGGCAGTTAGGGGCAGATAAATATTAATTTTCTAAATATTTTAGGGGCCCTGCAGGCCAGATAGAATGGCACAGGCAGAATGCGTAGCAACTTTAATATGTGGAATAGTTACTACATGGTACACAGACTGTGAAAAATTCTGATTCCAGGGAGTTAGCTTGGAGTGCTAGTTGTGTCTCCACTCATTACCATAAATTCATTACAGAGTGACATCTGAGGTAAATTATGATATTATTATATAATAATATTATATTATTATATTAGTCATTCTTTTATGTGTATACTCCTCAGCTCTGGACTGGAGATGGACTCCTCTCCTCACTCAGAATTGACAATGATGAATCCAGCTGAAGTCAAAAAGCTTGGCATCTGGAAAGGCCTATCATTTTTTCTCAATACCCCAAGGATAAAGACACTCATCTAGAATGTAAGGGACCCTGGTTCAAATCTCTTATTTCCCTGATTTACACAAGGATTTGAATTGTGATGTCCTACTTTCCACAGAAATGCTGTAATTACTGAATTATAGACTATTTTAGCAAGGGACAGACATTAAAAAAGCTCAAGACAGAATAGAGCAAACCTATGTCGGTTTCTCTAAATTGTGTAGATTGTATTGGAAGTGAAAAGAACACGTTTGCCCTTCATTGGGGGGGGCGGGGCAGAAGACAGGGGGCAGTCCCACACACCTCCCAGCATGGCCTCTCTCCAGCGGTCATCAGTTAGCAGCAGCTTGTGTGTGTGCAGGGGTGGAGAGCAGCTGTGCTTGCTCTGGTCTCAGAGGCTGAAGCCAGGCCCTTGAGGCTGAAGGAGCAGGCAGGACCCAGGGCTGAGAGCTGTGCAGTGCTGGGGGATGAGAGAGAAGAAGCCCCTGCCCCAGTCCTGGCTCCAGCCCCCCCAGACCTGAGCAAGCATAGCTGGGGGGACACAGGGGGGGGACCTCTGCTCCCCCAACACTTTATAGCTTGACAGACAGGGTCAGACAGGAGCCGGGGCTGAGAACCATATGTGACTGTCAGCTGGGCAGGGGTAGATGGGAGCAGGGTAGAGACAATGGATGCCCCCGCTGCACAGGTCCACCTCCAGCCCCCTCAGACCTGAGCAAGCACATCTGGGTGGGCTGCTCAGTGGGAAGCTTTAACTTCTGCCACCAGCATTTCACGTTTTGCCTGATAAGGGCAGGCAGCAGTGGGATAGGGGGGCAATGTCCCTCCCACCATGTGCCCTCCCAGCTGTGCTTGATTCCAGAGGGGCCAGGACCAGGCCTGCATGGTGGGGGCCTCCATCCCTCCCTCCACCGTGCCCAGCGTGGCTGACAAGGGCAGGTGGGAGCTGCAGCTGAGAGCTACGCATGGCTATCAATTGAGTGAAGACACAACTAGCACTCCAAGCTAACTCCCTGGAATCAGGATTTTTCACAGTCTGTGTACCATGTAGTAACTATTCCACGTATTAAAGTTGCTACACATTCTGCCTGTGCCATTCTATCTTGCCTGCAGGGCCCCTAAAATATTTAGAAAATTAATATTTATCTGCCCCTAACTGCCTGTCATGCGGCCCTTGATGACTTCCCAAAACTCAGTAAGCAGCCCTGCACCCGAAACTAATATTAAATAATCCAGTGTCAAGCAGTATTCTCTGTCTCCTTTAATTTCAGACTGGCAAACTTCAAGAACTATCGAATGCTTAGTTTATCTATTATTAGGGGAAAGGGACTTGCTGATGGGTGTCTGCTACAGACCACCCAGTCAGAAGGAGGAGCTGGACCTCCAATTTGCTGGCCAGCTGAAGGAGGCAACTAGGACGAGGGATGTCATTGTCATGGGTTACTTCAATTACCCGGACATCTGCTAGGAGGAGCAGTCGGCCAAGTCCGAGAGGTCCCGGAGGTTCCTGGCGGAGCTGCAGGGCCTCCACTTGGTCCAGGAGGTACATGGCCCCACCAGAGGGGATGCGCTGCTGGATCTGGTCCTGGCCTCAGGGGACGATCTGATTAGAGGGCTCCAGATATGAGACTTCCTGGGAGATAGCGATCATCGCCTGATAGAATTTGCTGTCTGGAGTAGTGTAGCTAGGACCCACACTATGACTAGGGTCCCAGACTTCAAAAGGGCCAATATCAGAGAGCTCAGGAGGCTAGTTGAGGAGCCACTGTGGAACTGTAGGGTTGAGGACATGGGCGTCCATGAAGGGTGGGCGTGCCTTAAGGAGGTGATCCTTCAAGCCCAAGGGGCAACTGTTCCTGCCCAATGCAAGATGGGCAAAAGTGCCCGGAAGCCCCCATGGCTTAATAGGGATATTCAGGGGACCCTGAGGGCTAAGCAGGAGGCATACAACCTTTGGAAGAGAGGAGCAGTCTCCAAAGAGGAGTACTCCTCTTGTGCTCGGGAGTGTAGGAGGGCTATTAGGAAGGCTAAGGCGGGAGTAGAGCTCCGCCTGGTGACTAGGATCAAGGGCATCAGGAAGGCCTTTATCAAGTATGTGGGTAGCAAAAAGAGAGCCCTGGGAAATGTCGGGCCCCTGTGGGACGCTTAGGGCAACCTGGTGCTCGCAGCCTTTGGGAAGACAGAGATCTTCAGTGGGTTCTTTGCCTCAGTCTTCCTGAGGGGGGACTGGGACTTCCCTCCTGTTGAAAGCCTGTATTCCCCCTTGGGAATCACTGCTAGGCCGTGGGTGAGGGTTGACCTGGTGGATGGGCTTCTGGAAGGGCTAGATGTCTTTAAGTCAGCAGGTCCGGATGACCTACACCCAAGGGTGTTGAGGGAACTGGCGGGGGTGATTGCTGAGCCCTTGGCTCAGTTATACGAGCTCTCTTGGAGCTCTGAACAAGTGCCAGAGGACTGGAAGGTGGCCAATGTGGTCCCTATCTTTAAGAAGGGGAGGAAGGAGGACCCAGAGAACTACAGGCCTGTCAGTCTCACCTC
>JAGPOW010003316.1:153418345-153429655 GCA_030014935.1 Caiman crocodilus | reverse complement strand
ATCTGGGTCCTCCACAGCCACCAGGAGAGACAGCTCCTCCTGCTTACCTCCCATGCTGCGAGCATTTGTATAGAGGCATTTAAGGCTACCCACTGCTGCTTCTCCCTCTCCACTTGTTTCCCCTACAACCACATGCGTTTGCCCAACTTACCTGGCTCAGCGGCAGAGTGTCCTCTCCTCTCCCGGCAGGCCCGTCCCCCAGCAAAGCTAGTTTAAAGCCCGCTTCATGAGATCAGCCAAACTAGAAGAAAAGAAACACTTACCTTTAGGCGTTAGGTGAAGTCCATCCTCAGCCAGCATGCTCTGCGTAGAGAAATGCGGGCTATGATCGAAGAATCCAAAGCCCGCATCATAACACCAATCCCAAAGGCGCTGGTTTACAGCTGCAATACAGGCCTCATGTCACCTTCCCCATTGACTCACCAGCAGAATGGAGGAAAACACCACCTGTGACCCAAACACCTTGAACTGTCTTCCAAGGGCCTTGAAGTCTTCTATGATGTCATCTGGCCGGCCTCTAGAAGTGTCATTGGTTCCAACGTGGACTACCACTAACAGATGATAATCTGTGGGTTTAACAATCTTCCGGATGCACTCCGTGATGTCCTGAACCCGTGCTCCAGGCAGGCAGCAGACCTCTTGGCCCAAGGGATCAGGATGGCAGATGGGACCCTCCGTGCCCCTCAGGATGGAGTCCCCAATGACCAGGACACAACGCTTGCTCCTCCTTTGGGACCGCTTCTTCCTCTCCGCTCGTGATGAGAGTGCACGATCAGCACCACGAGGGGGGGTGGTCCTCGACAGTCTCCTCCAGGGTTGCCAGGGCCGCATACCTGTTCCCAAGTGGCACCTCAGGTACAGGTTCTGCAGCAGCACAGGCTGCCCTGGATCCAAGGGGAACTTGCTGCCACCGATGAGTCGCTCTTCTTGGTCTGGGGGGCTCCTTAGTAGGTTTCTGGCCCTGCAGAGAACAGAAGTACTTATCAATTTTGTCCTCTGCCGCCCGGATCCCCCGCAGCCTGCTCACCTCGGCCCAGAGCTCCTGCAGCCACCCCTCCAGGGCCTGAAGACTGTCACCAGAGGGGCAGCCAGGGGATGCCCCAGGCATCTCCCCCACCCCCGGGGGCCCCACCCAGCCACCACCCCCAGCCAGGATGGGGCAGGCGGACAGCGAACCCCCCAGGGGCTTGGTCTGGATGGCAGCCTCAGAGGAGCACCGAAGGGGGGCAGCACCAGGCAAGAGGGAGGGGAAGGGGCCAGGTCCCTGGCAGTGGCACTATGTGTACTCACCATGTTCCTAGAAAATGAGATCTTCCCCCTGTCGAGTCCCTCTTCTCTTCCTCCTGCCCTCCTCCTGCTCAAACGCCGGTGCACTCTGTTTGCACGCTCTGTTTGCGCACAGCTCAGGATCGCGGCTCCCTACCAGCTCAACTATGAGCGATCTGGGAGGCTCCCCTCTGGATCAGCTGCAGCTGCCGGCACTAACCCCACTCACCACTTCTCCACCGCTGCTGCTGCTACTTCACTGAAACGGCTCACGTGTGGCTGAGACCACACCTGAACCCTATCAGGGGTCTTCCTTGGCCCCCTGCTCCTCTCCCAACTGCTGAGCAGTGAGTCAGACCCTGCTTGTAAGTTTCACGGTTTGCAGCACTTGCTTGTAGACATCTGAGGTTTTTCTTTGGACAATCCAAGTAACATTTTCAGCACACCTGGGGACTTCATTACACCATGAGTTTCCCTCCCAAAAGTTGGGAGTGTGCATGTGTGTGGTTCCTAAATCCCCTAACTGCCTTCTGGGTGTGGTATAGGGTGCCAAGGAGGACCTCAGTTTGTGAAGATAACATGCTTCCCCTTATCCAGGAAGGTACAAGGCCCACAAAGTTATCAGAAGGGCAGTATGACAATTCAACCTGCACCCCTCCTCCACTTGCTGGCCAATGAGATACAGAAAACCCAAGGAAAGCTCTTCTTCCCTTGCAGGGTCAATACATTATCTTTGTAGTTAAACCAAATGTCATTTCTGCTCAAACAGGGAGGAAAGAGGATGTTTGCAAATGACAATATAAGCCATTATTAGAGGTCCATGAGTACTACAGGATTAAGAGAGAAGCAGTGGTGTTTCACATGTAATTAAGCATGTACGTGTATATGCATTAACAAGAACTTTCAAATGTGTCCTTCCCCCAACTACACGTTGCCTTGATCTGCAATTGCCTTTGTTCACAGAAAAACTAACCTGTAACAGCTAAGAAATCTTCAGTGCAGTGTTTCTATACTCTGAAATATCCTTCAGAGAGGATAATTTCAACAAGCACAGGGAAACCTGGGGAGGTCTGTTGCGGTGTTAATGCTGCTTAGCTGCATCAGTTAATTTCAATGCAATGTGAATAAAAGCTTTGGCCTTCATGACACTGTTTGATATTATCAGACAACTGAAGAAGTAAAGATAAGGGATCTATAAATTAAGTGAACTCTATTTTTAGCAGTGATTAAGAGATCTATCAAGAAGCACAGCACCACCTTTATAGGCATCTTAGAAATGTGAGTATTGGTGAAATAATTAGTCTTCTGGAAACAGCAGGGGGAGAACAAAAAAAAAAAAAACCCCAAAGAAGTTTTTCAGCAGGTACAGTGTAAAGAAACAAAGGCAGAACTCTCTCTTTGGAATGAGATTACAGTTCCTATACAATGCCAAATAAAGCTAATGAAATTATAGACGACAGGAAAACTGACTTACCAGGATAATTCATACATTAGCTTCAGCAGTTATTCTTTGAATCATTAATAGTAAACAAACATGGGCATTATGACGATGGCCATTTAGTCCCATCTTCTTACAATCTACATCAAATTTCATCTTGTTCTTTTGCCTGAATTTCCTGTCCACCTGTGAGCTATGATGTCAGCTGTCTAGATTCACTAACTTATCTACAAAACTCTGATTACTAAGTATTTCTTAGGCAAGTATAGAAAGAGGAGATCTTATGCCAAAAAGATCAAATCCAAAGTTCATTTAAGGAGACAAAGCTTCACTGAAGCAGGACCCTAGAAATTATGAGTTGCACGGCATGTACATAAAAATACAGAGAAAACCTAAATATTCATAAGAATTTTAAATTGTTTTAAATCTTAAACTAATAACCATGTAAATTACTTTACAGGCACTTGGACTCAAGCTACTCAAATATTGCAAAGCAATCTGTGCAAATTAATTTGGGTTCCAAACAATTTTGTTTTGATTAGCCAAGTTCCACTTAGTTACTTTCTATTTGCAAATATTTATATAGCCTATGTTTAATGTAGTCCCCACAACTCGCAGACAGAAGAGAAATTACTTGTCAGACAAATATCTGAAATTACACCTGGAAAAACTATTAATTTGAACTTCAGTCACCTGAGTAAATCATTCTGGATATCCAATCAGTGAGCAGAGATGGATCAGTGTTGCAATTTAGTCTTACTGGGTTCACTTCTGTGAACACTTACTGTGTTCTTATTGTGGAACACACTAATAAGCTTAGCAGTAAAGTGTCACAATCTACATGTGTGCTGGTATTAGGGCACAGTAGATTAACTCCACCATAAAATAGTACGGTTCAGGACAATACTATCTTACAGCAGAATACTTACGTGCTATCAGACGTGTAGACTGACAGAGGCTGGCTGGGACATGAGGGTGCTTATGTGTGGGGGCTGCTTGCTGACTAACCCCATACTGTAGCACACTCATGCCCCAGCCAGCCCCAACATTACCACCTGGAACTGAATCCCTGAGCCTGCTGCCAACCCAGGGCTGCTCTACCCTGGCTCTAAATGCTGCAGCCCGAGGTGCACGTGTAAACACAGCTCTTGGGACCAGCCAACTCCAGCATGAACTGGGCCAGAGTTTATTTCATCGCATTCATTACTCATGTAGATGCATCCATTGTTTATGGTTTTGCTGTTTGCTGTGAATTCTTCACACTATAGTCTGATGATTATTCATCCAGACTGTCTGTTGAACAGTTATAGTCCTATACATCAGGATCAGTTCATAGGCACACGATAAGAAGAGGGTTAACTTAGCAGTGCTGCTCCCAGCATGGTGAACCTGAGAACAGAGAATTTATTTTCTGAGACCAACTTAGAAGTTACCCTTCAGTGCCACTGAAATAAACTAAAAACATTGCTCAATGACATGGTAATTAGCCTAATTTTCCAGAACTGACCCCTACAATACGGGTTAAGGAGAGCTATAGCTTGTTGAACACCCTAAAGTAGAGTTCACATGTATGTATGTTAAAGTCACTTTGCATGGAGTGAATATTCTTATTTTGTTCACGTGGCCAGCAGAGCGCAGTACATTTCTACATTTTAAACTAGTTTCATTGAACTATAGTCTGACAGCCTGATCCCATGCCCTTCAAAAACAATAGCATAACTCAAGCAAAATTAATTTAGCAAAATAAGCTGAGCAATACTATGTACTGTTTTGTGTCATCTCTCTGGAACTGAGATCACTACTTACCTTTGTTTTTAGACCCACACACAGTTTCTGAAAAGCAGCATGATGTGCTCTAAAAATCTCTCCCATGGACATACCTAGTTCTATCATGAGCTGGGATCCTGCTTTTCTCTGATTTAAAAAAAAAAATCCCCAATTTTCAGTTTAAAAAAAGTAACCCAAAATACACATTTTCTGTGATTAAAATGAAGCATCATTATACACACACACACACCTAAGTGGTGTTTCATTTAAAAAAAATTATCACAGAAAAATGTGGATTTGGGATTACTTTTTTTTTTTTTTAAGTGAAAAAAAAATAATATCCCCAATTTTTAATTGGAAAAAACCAGGATCCGTGTTCATGATATTATTGTAAGCAAGCCTTATAGGTGTACTGCATATTGTACAAGTTATGTCCGTGTCCTGTATGGATAGATAGAGAATGCAAGAAATAGTCATGGCAGAGGGTAGTTGAGCAGGTGCATAGTGCTGCTAGTTCCTGAAAGTAGGTATTTGCCAATCTTGGTACCTTTCACAGCTATCAAAACATCACTAGGCAATCTATCCAGTATTAAATGTTGTAAACTTATACAACAGTGACTTAATCCAAATGCTTTATTGGTAGATCTAGGAAAGATTTGTAGATTTAGCAGTAAAATCATACAGTTGGCAATACTGTGAGCAAAGGCATAATTCACCACTCTCAAACCCATAAATTCAAAGAACTTGAGAGAAGGATCTTTCAGCCTGGGCAAGCTAGCACTTTCCTGGGACTTGCCACCATTCCCCTTGACAGGATATCTTTTGGGTACAGGCAATTCCAAGGAGAATCCTGAAGCTAATGCTGCATCAGAGGTATAAATGGCCAGTTCTGGGACCTGGGTAGTGTTGGCAAATGCAGCAGCAGCCAGAAGCTCCCTGCTGCTAGGAGAGAGGTCTCCTTTTCTTGCCACTGCTATACATCAAGTGGCCAAAAAATCAGTTTTTGGAGACCAAAAAGAAGGTGACATCTCCATTCTCCACACAGCAGCGAACCTCTACCACTAATGTTTCTCTGTCCTCCCCACCTTCAGCCCTGGCATTTTGTGGGGGGAAAATGGGCAGGTTACTCATTGTCCAGCTTCATCCTGGTGCTTCCTCTCCTCTTAAGTAGCAGTGTTTCCTCCCTTATGGTCTGCATAAGTCCTGTGTCCTATTTCCCCACCTGTCATTATATTACTGACATACATAACTACTGGTTTCTAAGGATAGTTCTTTATATTCCATTACTCTCACTTGTGTCATTATTTTAAACTTGCATTGTCATTGTATGTAGGAGTCCTAGACATATACCAGGACCCCATAATGCTATGCATTGCACAGAGGAAAAGCAAAAAATGCCCTGCCCTAAGAACTTACAATCTAAATAAAAGACAAGAGACAACAGCAGGATACATATAGATAAGCAAATACCAGATCTTATCAAGCATCGTGATTGACTGACTGCAGTAGACCACTGGCCTAACTGAATTTTTGTAGGCATTACAGAAGGAAGTATAAAAATTATTTGAAGGAAAACAGTGGTTTTGCAGACATTCATGAGGAGCGCTAGCCAACGTGAAACTCAAATCTCAGAATTCTCATTGATTGGGGAAAGCAATCATGGAGTCTGTCCAAGGACTTTTTCACCTGTTCATTTGCTTTGCTCCTGCATCTCACAGGAGAGGGAATAATAGTTGGAATTTAGTCAAGACACCAAGGCCCATAGTGTTTTCCACCTATTAAACGTTTAAGTTAAGTGAACTTAGGTGATTCTATTCCACCTAAAGTCCCAGAAAAAATCTATCTGCTTTTGTAATAAACATTCATCTTCCCCTTATACTGGGTCACAAGAAAGCAAGAAGGAAGAGGAGGAAGACCTATTATGAACTTAAAATAGGTTGCTGAATATTGTGCATGTTTTCTGGAATTTCTTTTACTTACGTGGTATGTGTAGTTTCTACAGGTAGGTAGCATCAAGCTGTATTTAGGCTTATCATCCTTAAATTTATATCAAATACCACAAAGCATATCAACATATTTCATGCATGCTATAATAAAGCCAGGATTGCATAACATAATAATGATGTTATTGTTACTCTCTAAACAATGAGATTTGCACCAAAGAGAAGCAATTAGTAAGAATTGGCATTTGACATGGGTGTGTTTAATGGCCAATCAAATAGACCCTTGAAGGTATGATCCAAGGCCCGTGAGCCAGAACCAGGCAATGACCAATTTACATTTTAAAAGAGACCTGTAGAAAGCATAACACCTGACTATTTGGGTTATTCAGAGAAGGACATTACTCAAAATTGGAGAAGTGTGCAAGGGATTGTAGCCTTAGGATGTGTCTGAAATAATGTAAATACTCCAAGGGACAACTGGAACAGGAAAGACTTCTGGTCCAGTAAACAGATACAAATGCGGGGGAGGGAAGGGAAGGAAGGTATACATAGGATAGGGTCCCTAAGGATGGTTGTGATCTTCTAAGGCCCCTCGACCGTGCCAATTTGGCCCAATGGGCACCCTCATTTCTCGCCCGCCACATCTTAATGAAATATAATATAGGGAGGCTGCCTTCACATCCAGTCAGACACAGTCCTGATGGACTTCTCCAGACCCCATGTGGATCCTGTTCCAAAGGAAATGTTTTGGGGCACCCCAACTTTATGGGCTATCTGCATGGCTCCAAACCGCCCCCTTACCATGCCCCAAGCCTTGCAGATGGTGTTCACACAACATCCCTCCAAGGCCTTGGTTTTATTCCGCCTTGGTTTGTCACTGGACTCTCTCTAGCCCTGTCTCTGTCTTTGTACCCACACTGGCACCAGGGTCCCTGCACCCCAAATACTGTGCCCTCTCTGGCACCTGGGTCCTGGTGCTGCAGTGGGCACCCAGTGAGGAAATACCCTCCCTAATTCCAGCCTGGGGATTTATAAGGGCCCTTTCTGGTCAGCTGACAGGTCCAGGTCCAGGTTAATTTGCTTTCTACCCTGTTGCTCTGATAACCTGCACCTGGACTCCTGCCTGTCTCTTTGGGCTCTCCCCAGGCAGTTTCTGCTCTCCCAGGAGCAGACAGTTTAGTGCCCTGGGACAGTCCCCAAGAATCCAAAGGATGTAAATAACCAGATAAGAAATCATACGTAAGCCTTGCCATGGGAGCAAGTGATTGTCTTTATTTTTCCCAGGCATAGAGGATGATTTTAGGCTTTCAACCAGTAGGCTGAGTATTCTGGCTGGCAGGACAAGCTGCAGGAAGTCCTGACAGAAAAGTCAGAGCACTACATGGTTTCTAACATATTGAACTGAGATGTGAAAGTGGAATTCTTAGAGCTTAGGTCTTACGGTACAGGGATAAAGTAAAATCATTGTTCTGGTGTTTTCATTTGTTTGTCTATTCCTATATTTCTGTCCTGTTTCTCAACATATCATTACTGATTTCTTGTATTTGCTCTTGTTTTTATAATAAATCCTTTTGTTATCTTTTATAACTTACTATTGTTAGTGGTAAGTGTGATTTTGGAGCATTTGACCATACAAAATTACCTTTTCTAAGGAAGGAGGGGTCTATCATTCCAGGTGCATGACCAGGCAAGGATGTGTTTCTTCTAGCTGGCAAAACCTAGGTGGGTACAGCTGAGGCACTGTAAGTCAGGGAGGTGACCTGTGGTACATCTCAGTCTGTTCTCAGTGGTGAGACAGCAGATGGCAATGAGAGGTTTGGGGCTGAAGAGCTGCCCTGAGAGAGTGAGAACACCCCAGGAACATGTTCTGGCTGAAAGGTGCATTTGAGTAAATCTGCAGTCATGGTGTGTCATAGGACCTAACCAATTTTTGCATTCATTTTTTTTCAAGGACCTGAACAGGGTGGAAGAGAATTGCACTTGGGTTTCTATATCCACTTATGCACCCAATAGACAAAATAGGATCTAGCCTTAGGTGTAACATGGGATTTTTAGTGGCACAGACAGATGGGCATGGCTGCTTTAAAAGTGCTTGATCACACAATAATCTGAACCCTCATTGTATGCTGACAGATTAACATCTGTCAGCATGTGCTGGGAGCAGGGTTGGGCTGATACAACCCAGCCCCACCACCACCAGTGCTGTCTTCAGAATGGGAGGGGAGAGAGTTCTATCTGGAGTTTGCCTAGCGGGTGCTGGAGGGTGGGGAGGCTGGACTGGGGCCAAAGTGGGAGGGCTCCAATCTTCCCCCTCCTCAATCCTCCAGCACAGGCTGGACAAACCTTAGACTGAGCTCCCTTTCCTCCCTTTCCCCCCACCCATTCTGAAAACAGCACCAGAGCTGAGAGGGAGGTGGGGGGCAGGACTAGGGGTGAGTGGCTACAGAAAGGCAGGCATTCCAAACTGGAGCTCAATTTCCCAAACCCAATTGCAAATGTCTGTTGGGTTGAAGGGAATGTTGCAATTCATGGCACTTCCTGCAAAGTGCCATAAGTTTCAGTGGGGAGCTCTACATCTGTCAGTGCCCTAAATTACCTCTGTAGTGTTGCCTTACAGTCTGAGAGCAGATATTTCCTTAACAAATAATAAAGCACTAGTTTGTTACTATCTTGCAGGTAGACTGTCACTACCTAACAGTGGCTTAGACTTGTAGAAACTCTGCTATCAAACCAGGCTCAACCCTAGTTTACTAATAAGACTTTGATGTGATCTTGAACTATCTTGGTGCTCTGTGGGTGTGTCTACATGTGCATTTACACCAGCATAAATGTATTGCACAGTAAGTGGGAATAGACCAGTGCCTACATGTGCAGGCTATAAAGCGCATTCACTCTGTGTGTGGTCTTACACACGCAGTGTTACTGTGTAGTAAGGCATCTACACGCGCATTACTGAACAGTAACTAATCAGGTGTAAGTTTGATGTGCACCCATACTACACATTAGTTTCAGTTACTGGGGGGTAAATGTGTACATGTAGACACGCCCAGTGAAAACATTGTATAGCATTGCTTGGTCCCACAGGTAAGACAATAAAAGATATCCTGTGACTAAAGGGTTCATTTCCTGGATGTAAGCATTAGGAAGCATTGGGTCCTTCCTGTCTTGTTTATCCCTATTTCGGCAACTGGACTATCATGGTAGACACCATATAAAGCACTGTAACAAACTATAAGGATTGCATGTACAATCCCACAGCAACAGATCTGTTCAGGTTCAAGATGTTTATTTATATGAAGTATTCTGTAGAGTGCATAAAAGATTCTGAGCAGAAGCGTAATGGAGTGAAGTTTGCACTAGTGACCCTTTCTTATCTAGGGATAATTGTACCATTATCTCTATCCATGAGGTATATACTTCCTTGTACAGAAACAAAGAAACAGAACCCTCTTTTTATTTAACTTGGAAGGGTGCAATATTTAGTAATCTCATGCCTGCATGAAAAATTAATTAGCAACTCCTAGGATATAGTCAGCTTATGAACTATGTATTTGGAGATCAAGCTCTTCAAAAAGAGCCAACAGAAAGTGAAGCTTAAATTGTCATTCATCAAAAAGATAATGATGCCTTAGGATGGCCGTGTCATTTGATCACTAGCCGTTGTATTAGTGCCTTTAAGTACTACTTTGGCCAAGTGTCAGGGTTAGCAAACAATGTGTAATTTAAATCTTCCAAGTAGATTGGACAGGAATGCACACCAACTAACCAGCTCTATGGAGAAATAAGAAAAAATCTTGGCTCACATATCGCTAACACTGACTTTGTTCTGTAGATGAGGAATATTTACATATAGTGTATCCTACACTAGAGTTTTTACAGGTTATCAAGCTGCTAGATTAGAATGTTTAATTTCTTTGGATTGAATGTGTTTTTCTGCAATTCAGCATTTGTTTTTCAAAATATAACCTACAATTTCAAACTTATCTCAGTTTTGTGATAATTTGCAGTGTATGTCTTGTTTCTGGGAGAATACATGAAAGAAGGTGGGGTTTAGCAGTAGGATATTAATAGAAAAAACTTCTAAGTGACCTTACTTGTATTTGAGAGCATGTCAACACTTCTATCCTAGGTTAATATATCTCCTCATTCTTGGATTTAAACAAGAGGCAGACAAGGTTCCTTGGGTGAATTTGATATCTTTTATTAGACCAACCGAAATAGTTGGAGAATACTTATTAAGCAACCTTTCGGGTTCAAAAACCCTTCGTCAGGCTAAGGAAGTTTCAGCAGTTGGTGTGTGCTCTTCCTGGATGTATTTAAACAATGCACTTTCACAAATATCAAAGGTTTCTATAGCTGTGTAAGATATGTCACCTCAGATATCTGTGAATATAGACAAAGGAGCAAGGACAGCAGCGGCGGCGGCGGCGAAGTGGTGAGTGAGGCTGTGCCGACAGCTGCAGTTGGTCCGGAGGGGAGCCTCCCGGACTGCTTATAGCTGACCTGGCAGGGAGCCGTGCTCCCGAGCTGCGCGCAAACAGGCGTGCTCTGAAAGGGCGCGCCGGCGTTTGTGCCGGCATTCGCGCAGGCGGAGAGCAGGAGGAAGGGAAGAGCAAGACAGCAGGAAGACCACTTTTTCCACTTTGTCTGGGAACATGGTGAGTACACGCAGTGCTACTGCCAGGGGCCTGGCCCCTCCCACTCCCTCTTCCCTGGTGCTGCTCCCCCGGCACACCTCTGAGGCTGCCACCCAGACCGAGCCCCTGGGGGGCCCCCTGTCCGCCTCCCCCATCCTGGCTGGGGATGCTGGCTGGGTGGAGGTCCCGGGGGTCGGGGGGATGCCTGGGGTGTCCCCTGGCTGCCCCTCTTGTGGCCATCTTCAGGCCCTGGAGGGGC
>JAGPOW010003316.1:153397948-153409411 GCA_030014935.1 Caiman crocodilus | reverse complement strand
CAGCTTGTGACCATTATCCCTGGTCACTCCTGGCAGCGCACGGGGGAACAGGGACTCCCCCAACACCTGCTGATCCCCCCTGACCAGTTTGTAGCAGGCTAACCTGATTTAGGTTAAATCGGTTAATAGAACTTCTGTCCCAGATCCCCTCCAGATTCAAGTTAGCTCACAGTCCCGCAACATCTCGGGTTATTTTGCACTTACCTGCAATTGCCTCCCTCACTTCCCCCCACAAAAAAGGAGGGTAGGTGAGCTTGCCTTGGCACAAGCTGTCTGCTCCAGCCAGGCAGGGAGGCATGCTGTAGCAACCCCCAGCTTCTGGCCTGTGTCACTGCAGCCACGTGGTTGCATTTCCAGAATCAAAAATGAATGCACGTTCACTTGCTTATTGGGTCAAGCTATGTAGCTTAGACTAACCAGCAAAGATTGAATTGGTTCAGATTTGGGCTTTTTGACTGTCTGTACTTAGCCCAGGTTACAAAAGGCAAAAGTAAAGCCTGTTTGTTGGGCATTGCCAGACTTATTTAGAAAATGTGGTAAAATAATAATGTTCTCTGATACCTCAATGAGACAAATATGCATAAAGTAAGGGTTTATTGTCAACTGCTGCATACAAGAACACTGATTAGTCCTCTTTCTTTGTTTCCATATGTGGCAAATTTAGCACTTTAGGCTAGTTCACAATAAAAATAAGGCAAACTAAAGATATCTAAACTAAAGCCCAAAAATGGTATGAATGCTGAACGTGATGTTATAGTTCTATTGCAAAAATTACTCAGCTGTTGCTGAATAGCTGGAAGGGACACTTCATCATAATCTTGCTTAGGTTCTCTGTCTACAATCTTTTTTAGAGCTTGAATGAAAGCATGGCCTTTCTCACAGGCCCCTTGTTTAAGTTAGCACGGCAGTACCAGCTTTTCTGAATGTGTCAAAATGAGGTCAAACCCAACGTATATTTAGTCTTCAAATGAGCATAACAGAAAAGTATACATTAAATTTCCCTTAAGCCATTTTCAGTATTAAATTAATGTTTTTCTCTTCATTTAAATTTTAAAAATACATTAAAAATAGCAGAGTTACATTTTAACATGGACACTTTTGTCAAAGATCTCATTGTTAAAGGAACAAAACTGTACAATAATGCTTTACAAGAATACCATGGTGTCATCTGGAGTAAATTAATATTGTGCAAATGTGCCAAGATTATGCTTCAGATTAAGCCAACATCTGTTACAAGACACACAGTTTGCATGTATTATACATTACATTGTATTAGATTAACTGTTTTGTTTCATTTAATCAGGTTAGCACATACAGTGATGTCCAAGTCACTGATTATTCAGGAGCATTGTCTCAGAGTGAATTACTGATGTTTCCGGAGGAATTACTTGGTTACAATATTTAAAACTGAAAATTGGCTGAATTTGACAGTAATGAGATCTTTTGTCACTACCGTAAAAGTCAAGATGGTGCCATGCCCTTTAACTAGACATTGTTCTATTTTTGTATAATGGGGAAAGATGTTATAAAGTGACCTCTGCCTAGTTTGATACAGAGTTTAATTTTCTGGCTTTCTATAGTTGCCTTTTGAATTAACAATCAAGTTGTTACATTTTTTCTCATATCATATCCCTCAAATAAGACAGGCACCTGGTTTTTGGGAAGGCAGAAAGCAGAAAAAGATTTTTCCAGAGGAGGCACACACACTAATAGAGTGCGCCTACATGTGTCACTATGGCAACTTTGTTACTGCGCCATGATTTAGTACTTTGTTGAGTAAACACCACATAGGGATGTGGCCCTTGACATCTCAATGACATTCACCTGCTCGCTGCAGATGAGAAAACCCTGGTAGTCAGACTTTGGATTCCTCCTAATTCTCATCTGCCATGATTTGATGTAATAATATTTATTTTCAGGAGGGGTGTTGTTCACCCCAGTCCAACCCTGGCCCGGACATCCCACTAATATGTTTGGCTTGTCAAATAACCATAAAGAAAACCGGCCCCCTGGTCTCCCAGACTCTCCTCCACCTTCCGCTCACCTGAAGCTGTGACCTCAGCTGCCGCTGTTATTGCCAGTCCATCCAGGTAATTAATGCGCCATGGTGGTAACTGATGGCCCACTGCGGTAATTAATTTTGTGCTGCATTTCCTGAGCTCCTCCAAGCTCTCAGCCCAAACTGGTCTGCCACCCCATTCCCAGGGTCCCTTTTCAAGCAGGCAGTCAGCAGTTCTACCCAGCCCACACACTCTCTTCTCTCTCTCTCTCTCTCTCTCTCAACGCTTCTCTCTATGCCAGGTCACCTGGCTGGCAATAGCTCCCAAAACTGTCTAAGAGCCAATCTGGCTCACCTGACGAGCCAGTAAAGTTGGCTTTGGGTGCACTGAGAGCTCTCTCTGCAGTGTAACCATGGACCTGACAGGTAACCTGCAGCCAGGATCAGCAAGTTCCTGCAAAGAGGCATCACCAGCCTCTTCTCATACTTCCTTTTGAAAATACTAAATCATGGCACATTAATAGGCCGTACTGCACCATGAATGCAGCGCACTGTTATTTTTAGCAGCTACTTCACCATAGCAGCATGCTATACTGGGGGAGTGCATTGCTACAGCAAAGTAGCTGCAGGTTACATGTAATCGCCTACAGAAGCTATGTCACTATAGCAATGCATTACAGCGACATAGCATCATGTGTAGATGTGCCCGTAGAGTATGTTTTAGAAGTAATAGTATTGTATCAAGTGGAACTTGGCAGTGCTGCTGAGATTTTGTAACTTCATCAGAAGCAGAGAAAAAGACTTGTCTTCTTAGGGTGTGATTTGACAAGGGTAGTCCTTACCCTTCTCATGCCTGTTTTAGGCTTGGTATATAAACTTTGTCTGGATTGTGTTCCAGTCTACAGAAAAACAAAATTTTCAATACCAGGATTCATATTGGTCACACCCCACAGGTGGACTTCGTGACTAAGGGATTTGTTCTTAAACTAGGCAGTGCTTCACATGACCTGGATTATCACTTTTGCCCCGTTCCTGAAATACTATTTTTCCTATCTACCACTTGATACAGATACTGCATTTTTACTGGTTTATAGATTTGTAAGATAGAGTCATAGACTCATAGAAAATTAGGGTTGGAAGGGACCTCAGGACATCATCTAGCCCAACCCGCTTCTCAAAGTAGGACCAGCCCCAACTATGTCATCCGAGCCAAGGCTTTGTCTAGCCAGATCTTAAAAACTTCCAAGGATGGAGATTCTACAACCCTCTACCCTCTTAGCCTTACTACCCTCTTAGTGACAGAGTTTTTTTTCTAACATCTAACCTAAACTTCCCTTGCTGAAACTTTAGATGGTTGCTTTTTGTTCTGTCATCTGCCACCACTTAGAACAGTTTATCTCCATCCTCCTTGTAGCCTCCCTTCAGGTAGTTGAAGGCTGTTATTAAATCCCTTACCCCCTTCCCCCAGTTTTCTCTTCTTCAGACTAAATAAACCAAATTCCTTTAGCCTCTTCTTGGAAGTCATGTTCCCCAGCCTCTTAACTATTTTGATTGCCCTCTGCCGGACTCTATTCAATTTGTCTATATCTTTTCTGTAGTGAGGGGTCCAAAACTCAACACAGTACTCCAGTGTTGAATAGAGAGAGATAATCACTTCCCTATATCTGACGGAGCCTTTAGCATAGTGAACTGTGAAGCCCTCTGGGAAATCATGAAAGAGCATGGATGCTGCGGAAAATTCATCACTATGGTTCAACAGTTCCTTGATGGCACGATGGCACATGGGAATGGTAAATGCTCTGACCCCCTTCTGGTCACAAATGGTGTCAAGCAGGATTGTATACTCACACTTACCCTCTTCAGCGTGTTATTCTCTGCCATGCTGTCAAATGCCTTTCAAGATGAAAACCTCAGTGTGGGGATCAGGTACTGTTTTGATGGAGACATTTTCAACTTGCGCAGACTCCAAGTGAGGTCCAAAGTCCAGACAGCCATGCTTTGCTACTTTCTTTGATGACTGTGCGTTATGTGCAGGCTCACAGGTTGACATGCAACAGTCTATGAACCTATTCTCATCAGCCTGCGGCAACATCGGTCTCACTATTAACAAAAAGAAGACTGAAGTGATGTTTCAACCTGTGCCTGGCACAACACCCCAGGAACAACATGCTTCAGTTAAAAACCAACAACTGTTGATGGTCGACAAGTTTGTTTATCTTGGCAGCATGCTTTTCTGTGCTGTCCACATGGCCAATGAAGTCAACATGAGACTAGCAAAAGCTAGCGTGGCCTTTGGCAGAAACTGTAAGTCAGTCTGGGACCACAGAGGCATTGGAATAGCAACAAAACTGAAGGGATACAAAGCCATCATTTTCCTGACCGTCCTTTATGCCTGCAAAACCTGGACTTTCTACCAGCATCATGTCAAAAAACTAAAACACTTCCACCTGTGCTGCCTGCAAAAGATACTAAAGATCAAGTGGAAGGACAAGATTTCAGACATTGAGGTGCTCAGATCAGTTCTCCCAAGTATTCACACTCTACTGAAACTGGTGCAGCTAAGATGGGCCAGTCACCTTTCAAAAATGCCTGATACTTACCTGCTGAAGAAAATGCTATATGGTGAACAGTCAAATGAAGTACAGTCTCACGGAGCACCAAAAGTGGTACAAAGACACCCTAAAGGTGTCCCCAAAGAGTTTCAGCATTGACCTGGATTCGTGGGAGCAAATCGCTCTTGATCATCCATCCTGTAGGTCATCAATCCAGAACAGAGCATTGGCCTTTGAACAGCAATGCACAGCAGAAGCAATTAAGAAATGCGTGGCGAGGGAAATGAAAACCTCCCATACCCAGTCCTCATCACTTTCCTGCCCCTGCTGCTGCAGCAGATTGTTCAAGGCAACAATCAGGCTTATAAATCACCTGCATACCCAGGTGACCTAGCCTCCACTTGCCTCCTTTCTCTTTTCTCCTTTTTCCTTTTTTCTCCTTTTCTCTTTTCTTCGTCCCTATTTGTTTTCCACTTCTTTTCTCTCTTCTTTCCCCCACTGCTGGATGCGGTCATCTTCATCCATGAAAGACACAAACCAGATCTGATAGCAATATTCCTACTACTACAGCCCAGTATGCTTTTAGCTTTCTTCATCACAAGAGCATACTGTTGGTTCATATTCAGCTTATTGTCCACTGTGACCCCCAGGTCTTTCTCTGCAGAGCTGCTGCTTAGCCAATCAGTCCCCAGCCTGTACCAAAGCATGGGACTGTTCTAAGTGCAGGAGTTTTCACTTGTCCTTATTGGAGTTCAACAGATTTCTTTTAGTCCAATCCTCCAATTTGATTAGGTCTTTTTAAATCTTCACCCTACCCTCCACAGTATCTACTACACCTCCCAACATGCCAGAAATAGAATTGCATCTTTGATAAACTTTTCCTTTCTTTTATTGACTTTGCTGAAAATGGGTAAAGATGTGCTCTGTAGCACTGCTGTGCCCATTTCTACATATTCTCAGTAAGAAATGGGTAGCATGTATGCTTTCATTTGGGAACAATTTATGATCCTGAAAGTTTGATAGATTCTACTTGAGGTGTTCTAAGGAAGTGGGGCTTTGCTGGGGCATACCTAATGGTGGCTGCTTTAATATTCTTGTAAAAACATTGAAGGAAGCTTTTTCACCACTGGCCCTCATACTTGCACCCAAATGTAGACAATCATATTTCAACAGAAAATGATTTAGTTGACAGCGATTATTTTATAAAATAAAATACTGCACAGTAAGCCTTCCCTGGAAGTACATCTACACGTACTCCCTGTTGGGAGCAGCCCAGTACAGAGCTACTCTTACCCTGCTCTGGCCCCCTGCACAGCCAGGGTGAGCTGTAGGCTCTCCCTGGGTCCCAGCTCGGGGTCTGGCAAGGAGCATGGAGCCAAGAGAGCTCTGCCAGCTGCAGTGACAGCAGTCTCCTTGCCCCATACACATCACAGGGCTGGGAGACAGCTGCTGATGCTGAGCTCTCCTAGACCTCTGCACATAGGGACAAGCCCTGTGTACATGGATACAAGCCCCATGCCCAGTGGTGCGCCCCTCCACAGCTGGGAGCTGGCCAGGAGCTATCCCAGCCAACACCAGGCTCGGCACAGATTTCTCTGAGCAGCTGGGGGCTGGTTGGGAGCTGCCCCACAAGCAGGACAGTTCCCAGCCAGCCCCAGGCTGCATAGGGAAATCTCCAGCCAGCCAGAGTCTGGCTGGGAGCTGCACTAAAAGTGAGACAGGTGCTGGCCAGCCCTCGGCTGTATGGGGAAGCAGAGAGCTACAGGTAATTTTTACAAGTAGCAGCTAACTGCATAGTAGACTAATTTACTGCACAATAAATGGTGCACATGTATAGACAGTGATGCTTTACTGCACAGTAGATCAATCACATCCAGAGTGCACAATGTAAGTGAGGCAACTTTTAGTGGCAGACATTAAAATGCAAATACAGCTATCAACCCACTATTCAAACAGATTTGGACTAGTTTAGTAGATCTGGCATAAAGCCCATCTGTTGAGACATGATTCCAAAGCTGGAGTGATATCAGCTTCTGATATTTGGTGGTTTTTTTCATCTTTTTTTACTTTAGACTCCCAGAAGGTTTTTGATTTTTTTTTTCAGTGGGGGTCCCCCTACCCACTGTTGTTAGTCAAAAGAAGACGTGCTTATCTTGAGGCATAGTACCCATTTCAGTTTGTGAATAAGTGGGTCCAAGTCCAGTGTAATATATACAAGGGATATGTTTCAGCTAAAGTGCCAGAGTCTGTGCCAAAAAACTGATGTCACAGTAGTGGGCATGTGACTAGGGACATATTTGCCCAAAATTCAATATATCTTTAGAGAATCCTCTGGTATGTCTATAATAAGGCATAAAGAAGATATTTTACATGTGATACGAATAAAAATAACTGAACAGAATAGATTTAAAACAATGGAAAATAAATATTTCAGACTAGTATAAAATAGACATAGTCAGAGAAATGTTAATATTCCCTGAGTATTGTGCTTCAGTGTTTTGAGTAAAAAAAGCTTAACAATAAATTACTGGAAGCAAAGAGCTGGGTAGGGAGTCCTACTGCCTATTTCTTAAATAAATTACCACTAGCTTTTTTGTTAGGATAATTAGCATAATTTCTCTGTTAATTCTTGGACTCTGTGATCTGTGTTTCACTTGACACAATTAAAGCATATTAGGTTTTATCTCTAGATTAAAAATTACCAACATTTTATTGAGGGAAGGCAATGAAATAATGAGATTTACTGTTTACAGTTATATTATCAAGGTCTAAACTCTCTTCTGCCATATGCAGTCAAAAACTTAGCCTTGTTGGAAATATTCCCCTGACTCTCCCACAGCATACCTGTACAAATGAAAGGAAACTGCAAGCCAGTAATAGAAACATTTGGCAGTTTGATACATAGAGAGTGCCTGTAACTATGCCACTGCTTCTTTGATCTTTCATTATTAAGCAGGAGTTTTTGATAAGAGAGATAGGGCTTCCAGCTAAATATTACATTTTCTTTGCAATTTGTCCAGTGTTTATGTCTAATACTTAAGAATGTCAGAAAAAAATATTGTCTTGCAAACACCTCTGCTGAACTGCAAATAATTCAAAGGAGAAATGCCTTCTAGGGAAAAGGTGCCTTTTGCAAAAGCACATTATGGTCTATTACACAATATATAGTATAAAATACTTTGTATTGTTTGCAACACTACACATTGGATGTAAACCAACATTTTCAACAATACAATTTTACATGACTGTAGCTGTTTCTTTGTGGCCTTGCACTTTGTATGGTTTTCTCCAAAATTAATTAAAAATATTTATTATTCTGATTTCTATAATCTTTTAATGCCTACTTTGCACAGCTGTGGATGTCTACATAAGATGCAAAACACCTGGGAAATCAGGCCTCCAAGATCTAGAGTTCCCAGAGATCAGATGATGCATAATACTTTTGCTTTGTTCATTTGGAGCAAGTTAGAAACTGACTAATCTGAACAAATCATGGAGAAAAAAGTAGTCTAAAAGGGATTAACATAATTGTTGTAATTATTTATATAGTAAAAGCCAAAATACAAAAAGGAAAGTTGCCTTTTCACACAGGGGAATTGCTTGCGCACCCTTTCTCCTTAGCATCCTGCTACCTTGGTTCTTGGCTGGCAAATATAGAATCCATTATTACTTCTGTGACTGAGTGTCAAAGCAGGTTTTAATCCATGGAAGATTGCTGTAATATATTAATGTAAATATTTATTTAATTATAGGCTAATCTCTACCAATAGTGTAGCAAAATTCATGGAAGTAAGACCCAAGGTCTCAGAAGTTCTGCAAAGTTTACCTTACAGAATTTCTTTAGGATAGTCCGTATGTCAGGAAATATAGGAGGAACCAGTCACAGAGACAGGGAATTATCTTCAAACCTGCCAAATCTTTGTGGAAAATGGCACTGCTGGTTTATGTAGAGCCGTCCCATGCCCAGACATCATGTTAGTGGTTTTCCCACCTTCCCCATGGCTGTGAGTGGTGACATTCATTTTCCCAAATGTTTGCTCAAACTCTTGGGCATACCAAGGAGCTGTAGGCATGGAATGGACACAAATGTTTCTTAGACAAGTATTATGTATTTTGTGGTTAACTTCTGGAGCCAGTTGGAAATATGCCATGGAACATTGTTTCCATCACTGCCAACAGTTTTCATCCCTTCCATATGCCCATTTTTATGCAAAAGAATGCCGATGTTAGATGCTTTTGGAGATTCAGGACAGAGGGAAAACAAGTATCAGGGAAAAGTGCACTACAACTGCATCAGTTTTTCATCCTTCTATTCATGTTATTGGAAGGGAATATATCAGTATATCCCTCCATTCCTCTCCCGCACATATATATTGCTTTTTAGTGTATAAACTCTTGAGTGTTAGAGTGTTTCATATAATTTTCCACTGTAGCCCAAGATGCATTTCAGCATTCGTTGTGACTTACAACCAATTACTTCTAACTGTATAGGTTCCCATACAAAGTTCTCACACACATTTTTGGGGATTCGATACTGATTTATCTCTCAAGTGTGACATGCGATCATCAACAACACTACAAAAATTTGTGACACTAAACATGTTGGTATCCTGGGACAGTGTCTGACCCATGACACTGTAGAAACAAGAGACACTGGTATGAAAGGAGAACAGTGTGTCCTCTAGCCCTTTATTTGCAAAGGTCCCACTGTAGTACAGTAAGAGGAACTCTGAGTGTTTTGGGAAAGATATGCAGAAACACACACAGAAAACTGTTATACTAATTTTCCTTGTGATTTGATAGCTGTTTTTAATATGAAAATTCAACATAAAGAAATGCAGTACAAGAAATTTGTGTTTCAAGACTTCTTGTACAAACACAGGATATGACACCAGGCAATTTGACTTGTAAAAAACAAGTAAATACAACTCACCTTTCAGAGTTGTTGAATACTCACAGGCAAAAGGACTTCCACTTGTGGGTGCAGAGATTATTTTAAGATGCTACCAAAATGGGAAAGGGGTTAAAAAAAAAAGAGTTACAATTAAATAATATCCTGACAAATTTGAGAAATAGTCTGAAATAAATAGGACACAATCCCATAAGGACATCTGAAGTAAAAATAAGGTAAGAACAGACAACTGTACAAAAAGAGCAACAATGGCTCAACCTCAATTCAGCAGAAAGGTCATTGGGGCTTGGAGTGAGTGGCTTCTGATATGAAAATGAGTCTCAACGGAAGCACTATATCCAGTTTGGGGCATCTCCCTTTGAGAAGTTTGTGGACTAATTGGAGAAAGTCTAGAAGAAAGCAACAAAGTCACTTAGAGATCTAGAACACCTGTGAGGTTCTAGGGAAGATCAGAGGCCTAGAACACCTGTGAGGAAAATTTATATAAAGCTGGATGAGCAGGACATAAGCCTTGGACCAATTCAGAGGCGGGGACTGTGCTGTGGTGTGCTGTGAAGCCCATGCTCCAACTGCAGCCACCCGAGCCTACACTGCCACAGTAGTGATCACAGTAGTCGCAGCTGTCAGAATAGTGCAGATAGACTACACACTTTCTGCCTCCACTCACTCCCCCAAACATGCTCTCCAGCATCAGCATAATATCCTCATTCCCCACCTTTCCTGCCCCTGTTCTGCCCAAGGTGGTGAAAGAGTTTGCTGTGCCTCTGGTTTCAGAGAACTGGATTCGGTCTACAGAAGAGAATATCGAAGGGAGACAGAGTGACAGTCTTTAAATGTATGAAAGGCAACTGAAAAAATGAAGATAATAAATGGTTTTCTGGGTCCACTGCCTGATGGGACAAGAAACTGTGGGATTAACTTGTACCAAGGTAGATTCAAGTTAAACGTGAAGATAAATTTCATGAAAAGCTGGCATGACTACCTAAGGAGGTTGCTCAGTCTGCCTCATTAGGAGTACTTAAAAACATTTTAGGCTATCCTCTGTCAGGATGTTTTATATATAGTTGATCTTTTCTTGAGGCAGTGGGATGGCTTTAGCTAATCTCTTAAGATCTCCTTCTACCCTATTTTGTATGATTTAGGCAAGTATCCATTTTTAGTATAACTAATTTTCTATTTACAGAACAAATAAAGCTGCTGCACAAGGGAGAGAGTGTGTCCATCTGTGGAGAGTTTGGAGTCATTGTCCAGAAATAGATTGTGTATGAGCTGTGTAAACTTGCAGTCATAGTTACTAATTCTTTTTTTGTTATTCTCATTTGCTAAGTGAAAGACTCTGTTGCTCATATTGAAAGCAATAAGTGCCAAATATAAAGATGGTGAAATAGAAATGTAATGCCACATCATATGCACAGTTAATTCATAAGAATTTGGGAAGATAAGTGTATATGCAAGTCATGTACATGTACAGTCTGCACTTTGGTTTGTGGCTAGACAGACTATTTACCACAAGATGGCATCATAAGCTGCAACATATTATCAGTACATTAATAAAAATGTCTATACATGGCACACATGAGAAAAGGCTTTTGGTTTCAGCCATTAGACAATGAAGGGTGAGAGGAAGCTGTCTTTGATGCCTCTAACCCTCAGTGTTCATTCTCAAGAAAAACAAACAGTTTCTGTCAATGTGTAAGGTGGGGTCCATATATATTATTACTCAATGAACCTGAATGAACTATTCATTGTAAATATTTATGAACTAAGCCCCCTTTTGGGGAAATTAGTGAATTGGCATATTTATTTTCAATTTTCGTAGATTCATAGATGTTAAGGTCAGAAGGGACCTCAATAGATCATCGAGTCTGACCCCCTACATAGGCAGGAAAGAGTGCTGGGTCCAGATGACCCCAGCTAGATGCATATCCAACCTCCTCTTGAAGACCCCCAGGGTAGGGGAGAGCACCACCTCCCTTGGGAGCCCATTCCAGACCTTGGCC
>JAGPOW010003316.1:153352269-153397848 GCA_030014935.1 Caiman crocodilus | reverse complement strand
TGTGTGTAAGCTATAGTAAATTTACTTTTATTCCACTCCCTACTTGCCTCCTTGATCCAAATGAACAGACTCACAGTGCCCAGCTGGCCTGTGACACTCACTTAGGAACACTGCAGCAAAGCATTGAGGAGTTCAGCCTTGTCCACCCTTTCCATCACCAATTGCTTCTGCCCATTTAGCAGAGGTCCTATTCTTCCCTGGGCCTTCCCTTTACTCCCTATATATCTAAAAAAAAATTTCTTGTTATCCTTTACTTGGGATGCCATCCTCAGCTCCATGGTAGCTTTGGCCCATCTATATGCCTCCCTACAAGCATGAGCAGTGGCGGTATATTTGTCTTTGGTGATCGCTCCCTGTTTCCATTTTTTATGTGCCCCTCTTTTGGCCTGTAGGCTGTGCTGGATTTCTCTGATCAGCCAACGAAGCCTCCTGGCCCTTTCTCTCTTTTTCCTCACATCAGGACCGTCTCCCTTTGTGCCCAAAGGATCATTTCCTTAAGGCACAGCCACCCTTCTTGGGCTCCCATCTCTTCAAAAATCCTACTCTGCAGCGCGTCCTTGACTAATCATCTGAGTTCATTGAAATCAGCTTTCCTAAAGTCTAGCACTTTCACCATACCCACTCAATGTCTAATGAAGAATTCTATTATTAGGTGATCACCCTCCCCCAGATGGCCACTGATCTGTAGGTCTCCTACCATATCATCCCCTGTTGCCAATACCAGATCCAGTAAGGCATTCCCCCTAGCGGGACCGTGTACCTCCTGTGTCAGGTGGAGGTCCTGTACACAGGATAGGAACGTGCGTGAATGGTGGGACTTTGCTGTCTGTGTCTCCCAGCAGATGTCTGGGTAGTTTAGGTCCCCCATGACTACCGCCTTCTTAGCTTTTACGGTCTCCAAGAGCTGCCTCAGAAGCCCCAAATCTAGTTCTTCCCCTTGGTGTGGGGGTCTGTAGCAGACCCCTACCACCAAATCCCTTTCACCTTGCCACCCATGTAACTTAACCCACAATCCTTCTACTTCCTCCTCCTTCCATTCCATCTTGATGAGGTTTGGTGTATATTGCTCATTGACATAGAGCGCAACCCCTCCTCCTTTCTTTCCCACCCTGTCCTTTCTGTATAGCCTATAACCCTCAATATGTACCATCCAGTCGTGGGACAAATCCCACCAGGTTTCTAACTCGTAGGTGTTTTCTGCAAGCAGGAGTGCTAGTTCATCCTGCTTGCTTGTTCCCCATGCTCCTAGCATTAGTATATAGGCACTTCAGCCCTGTGACTGGTGCCTTTGCTGCCCCCCAGCTCCGAATCCCAAGGGGCTTCTTATTTCTTACCTGCTTATTGCTAACCTGTGCTGTACTGCTGGCCACCCCATGGCTTGCAGGTTCCCAATTTTCTCCTTCTTCAGGCTGGGATGTCCTTGTGGGTGCCACATGGTTTGGTGGTCCACAGCTTCCCCTGCCCTCATCTTCCCCTCTCCCCGACGAGCATAGTTTAAAGCCTGCTGGCTTTAAGACATATTTTGAAGACATATTTATAAATCTTCACTGAATCATCTCAGCAAAATGACTACACCAGTGAATAAACTGCAGATTTGTTTCTTGAATGTATTGTTATTCACTTTGGTTAGTGGTCACTTAAGCCATAGTTTATTTTCTTCTTCATAGGTGATGCATAGGGGGAACAGTGGAGGGGAGGGAGGATGCCAGCCCCCTCCACCCTGTGGCCAATATGGCCACTGGTGGCTGTGGATGGTCCCCACTCACCAACAATGACAGCACGGACAGTGACTGCAGGCACTCCCTGCTCACCACCTACCACTCACCACCCTCTCCTCACCACCAACACCACCGCATCCACCTGCGGACAGTCCCCGCTCAGCCCACCGTCACTGCCGATGTCACTGCAGCCTCCTGCAGGTAATCCCTGCTTGCTGCTGCTACTCCCCCACCACCTACACTGCCACCGCCACCTGTGGGTGGTCTCTGTGCCCCCTCCCCCCCACCCCCCAGCCTCAGGAGGCACACCTCATTCAAGTTCTTCCTCATTATAATTTTTCTTTTACTTAAGTCCTGGAGACTAGATATTGGAAGAACGAACCACTTCAGTACTATTTAGCCCTCAGCCATTTTTGCTGAGGGAACCCATCTCCAAGAGGTGTGGCCACCAGAAACATCAGCTTTTTGCTCATGCAAATAAGCTAGTTTTTTTTAGCTAGGATGGAGAATGGGAGCTATCTTACCAGTCCATTAAGCTTCTTGAGAATGATGTAGAGGGGGAAAAGCACCTGTACTGAGGAAGGAAGCAGGTTTTCAAGAGAAAGTAAGGAACTGCCATGCAGTACAGGCAAAGGGTAGATTGGTGGAGCAGCGTGGAAGATAGTTGAATAGTAGCTGTGGGTGGTGGTGTGCTGAAGGTGGATGTGGAGAGGGGAGTTGGACAGTATGAAGGGGTTAAATAGTGAAGTAAGAAATGTGACGTTGAGCAAAGGACACTCTTGCCTGAAATAAAGGCTCTAAAAGCTAGAAGAGAACCTATATTCCTGTTAAGGAAAGAGGGAGATTATTTTGAATAAGACCTGTTCTTATCTAATCAACTGCAAGACCTTCCCTTATCTTTTTCTCATAGTTTCTTCCTCCAAATTTGCAGCTTTCACCTGTTCTGTCTTGTTCATCATTGTGAATTGCATTATTTTGGGTAGACTGTGATCATAAGCACATAAGAACTGCTATTTACTGGGTCAGACCAGAGGTCCATCTTGTCCAGTAGCCTGTCATGCCATGGCAGAGAATGGATGCTGAAAAGGAGAGTGAATTAGGTATGACTAGGGTCTTTTTTATTGTTCCTCTGTCACCTCAAGCCTCCAGCATTTAAAGCCTAGGAAGTTCTGATTTGGAGGCTGTATCCATAGCTTCCATGCTCAATAGCTACTAGTGACCTTTTCCGCCAAGAATTTGTCCAATCCCTTTTGAAATCTGGCTACACTCTCAGCTTCCACAACATCTGGTGGCAATGAGTTCCATACTTAGATTTCATGCTGTGTGAAAAATAACATTGTTTTTCAGTTTAAAACTTACTACCTAACTAATTGCATTTTGTGACCCTGAGTTCTCTGTATCACATGGTTTGGAAGCACTTAGCATGTTTGGCAATACTGCAATAGAAATTATAAAAGAGTTAACAGTAATGGAACAGTGGCCTGAATTTTCAGGTGAACTTTGTCCTAAAATTTATTAAATATTTTGAATTTAGAAAAACTTTTCCAAACACCCAGAGTAACTATCTTAAATAAAAAAGAGCCCCATGTTGCTCTCTCTCAGTGCAGAGAAGAGCTGAATGTGCAGTATGTGGCACTGCAGGTGTGTCTGAGGTGCCACATACTGGACACTTGCACTCATCTGGATGTGGCCAATGTTTCTATACCAGAAGCTTGGGTAATTTTTTACTATCCAGTATAAGCCACTAACTGGTGTTATCTTTCAATACTATATTACATTGCTCAAACATACATGGAAAACTTGGAGAGAAATATGTACTAGACTGTTTAGGATTTTTTTATTGAGATATAGTGTCATAATAGCTTGTTGTATTTGTCTGCACTGTAAAAATACCCAGATTATAACCACAGTGAACAATCTCCCTACTTAAGAACACTCCAGGGCTGCTCTTTACATCAAAACAATGATTGGTTGCATAACAATTAAAGACAGTATGTTAGTAATACATGGGACAATTCATCAGAAAGGATGAATAAAATATAATGATATGGACATATTGCTGTTGCCATAGTTAGTGTCTTGGAACTGGTTTTAACTATTTGTCTGTATACCATTTTCTACTTTCTACAGATAGAAAAGATTCTTGTCAGCCACAGTTATTTGAGACGAGATGAGAAAATCTTCCAGCCTAAAGGCTTATTTAGCTCTTTGACAGCAGCTGCTCTCAGCAAGAGGAGATATTATGGTGGTGGCTAGTTCTTTATTACCTCTGTTGTTCTTAGGATTTTGTTTCAGCCAGCTGCCTTTTATTCTCTTGAGATTTTGGCTAGGTACTGAGATATCTGGGCAGTAGTGATATCTGAGTTAGAAATGAGTAAGCCATAAAGTCTGGTATCAGCTACGTGTTACAAGTAAGGAAGCTATGATGTCTGTCCTTCTATTGCCTTAATATGATTTTGAACAAAATGAATGATAGTATACGAGTATCGGAGGACTCCAGAAGTGAATATTTTGGTAATTGTGGAGTATAAGCTGAAAGCAAGAATTAATACTTCTGTGTTTCATTCCTAACCCCTAGTAATGGAGGTAGAACAGTACAGCCATATGGCCAACTGTGGCATATACCGTTGAACAGTGTAGAGATATGAAAATAATTTTTTTGCCATTTTTTTCAGTGTGGAAATAGGCCATGCAATTAATCTGTAATCTATTCTACATCATGCCCCTCTTATAATTTGGAGGGATTCAGGGTTCAAATACATGGGAAGTAAAAAAAGAAACCATATAGCAGTGTTGGACCCTTGTTAAACCAAATGGGGCAGCTGACAACTGACACTCAGGAGAAAGCTCATCTCCTCAATGATTACTTTGCGTCGGTTTTCCACCAGCCCAAACAGATCACCCTACCTGACAGGGCACAGGACTACTAGGGTAAGGGCAATCATACACCTATAACTGGCAAAGATCTTGTAAGGGAACAGCTTGAGAGTCTGGACATCCACAAGTCAGCTGGCCCAAGTGGAACGCACACAAGAGTGCTAAAAGAGTTGGCTAACATCATAGCACAACCAATGGTGAGGATATTTGATAACTCGTGGCACTCAGCACAGGTTCCTGAAGATTGGAAGAGGGCATATGTGGTGCCTATCTTCAAAAAAGGAAGATCTAGGGAACTACAGACCCATCAGTTTGTTCTCAATCCCTGGAAAGATCTTGGAAAAAATCATCAAAAAACCATCAACAACAGCCTAACAGAAAGCAGCATTCTGAGAGAGAATCAATATGGCTTGTTATGGGTAGGTCTTGCCTGAACAACCTCATTTCCTTCTAAGACCAGGTGACACATCACCTGAACAAGGGAGAAAAGGTTGATTTCATATATTTAGATTTCAAAAAAGCTTTTGACTTAGTCTCCCACCATGTCCTTATGGTAAAATTGGGGAACTGCAACCTCGATAACCTTATGGGCCGATGTCTGGTGAACTGGCTCCATTCCTTGGTCAGACCCAGAGAGTGATAGTCAATGGAACTGAGTCAACATGGTGCATGGTGACCAGTGGCATCCCCCAGGGCTTCGTACTCAGACCAGTACTCTTTAATATATTCATAAATGAGCTGGGTTTGTGTGTCATAACCAGACCGGCTAAATTTGCAGATGACACCAAATTATGGGGAAGTGTGGTCATGCCAAAAGATTAAGCTGGCGATTCAGGCTGACCTGGACAGGTCAAGATTAAAAACCCACATCATACTTATGCAGCAGCAGTGCTACACACACTAGCACCATGACCAAAAGAGACCTGGGGATCATGATTGACCACAAGATGAACATGAGCCACCAATGCGATGCCGCAGCTGGCAAAGCACATAAAATTATGGCTTGCATCTACTGATGTATCTCAAGCAAGACCCAAGAAGTCATCCTCCCACTTTACTCAGCCTTGGTGAGGCCACAGCTGGAGTACTGCATCCAATTCCGGGCTATACATTTTAGAAAGGATATGGAGAAGCTTGAGAGAGTCCAGAGAATTGCCACATGTATGATCAGAGGGTCAGGAGAACAGGTCTTATGAGGAAAGGCTGACTCTTCAGCCTTGAAAAGTGAAGGCTGAGGGGTGACTTGGTGGCAGCCTACCTTATATTCACATATAAGGGGTGTGCATCAGGAATTGGGAGAGTGTCAGCTTAGAGGGAACACTGCCAAGAGGTGTGGGTCTTAGTCAAATGTGGTGGGAAAAGATGGCTTGCAGGGACTTGACTATTTGATGTGAGCAGACTTCAGAGGAAAAAAGAGACAAAGATATCTCCAGTCCTAAGGTTAATGTATGTTTCCTGTTATCAAGAAAGTTTCTACCGTACCATCTTGGTGAAAAATGCAGATAGTTCTGTGCAATGATATGGTGCTATTTCATGTCAGTCTGTAATCAACTGAAGATGTAGCTAGCTGTTCTAAAATGTCCCAGTGATGATTTAGCAGCTGCAGTAAGTGAAGGGAAAACAGCTACTTCTGCCACAGCTGTTCAGTAGAACTTGAGGAAATTCTACTCTTCTCATTATCTGTATGTCTTTGCAGAGGCACCAAGTTTGGTTTTTGCCAGTGTCTGCTTGCAGACATAATATCTGCCCCCACTCCCCCCCACAGCACTTTATTTAAATGCTGTGCATTCTGGTACTGAGTCCTGTGTGTGCCCAGATGAGGCAGCATGTTATTTCAACTTGGCTCTTCAGCATCTGTATAGATTGGGCACTTTAGTGGGGCTTTTTAGCCCTTTTATCTAATAGCTGATTGAATCAGCATTAACTAAAAGCACCAAAAAGCCCCACTGAAGTACCAAATCTGCCAGTAACGCACTGCTTCTCCTGGCAAAACAACAGCGGCATAGGATCTTATTATGTTCATAGTATGTCAATAGTTTTTTATATCTTTTTCGAGTGTTCAGTCCAGATTTTTTTTTAATATCTCAATTGCTGCATTATTTCTTTCCTACCTTGAGATCCAGCTCCATACTTTATCAAAACTTTTTTTATGAGAAAGTATGGTAGACTTTTACTCAGCCTAAATCTTCTCTTTAACTTCATTCAATTACTTCTAATTACTCCTGTATTATCCTTACCAATTCCTCATTAACACTCCTCAAATATCTATAGCTTTTTTCTCATATTCCCCCTTTTTCATTTCTTAGCCAAAGTATGTGTGTTTCTTTTAATGTTTTCTCATAAGTCATATGAAACTCTACAGGCTTCTTTTATTGTGTCCTTATAAATCACTGCTTCCCCCAGTCATGTTTATGGGCAACTTTCAGTTTTCAGTTCTGATAACGAACTGAGTCCTATCATCCTGCATTCTGTGGCATTAAGTATATAGTTACATCAGGTAGCACATTATCTACTGCAATTTTGTCTTTAGAGTTGAAATGCTAGGCTTAGAACTCTACGGACCGTCTGGTAGAAAGGAAAGAGAACCACCTGCATTCCATTCTTCAGCAAGGCACATGAGGAAGCTCGTTGAAACACGTACATGTTTACAGTGCATTATGTACCCAGCTAAAATGTCAGTTATTAACTCTCTGATCAGATAATATATAGTATGCTATTTTTCCTCAATTATTTCAGAACTGACATGAAATGATAAAATATTATATTGTCTATGAAGTCATATAATTTGGAAACTTTTCAAGGAAATTATAGAAGGGGCATTATGAGTAAAGCAAAACATATTTAAAGACTGTGTTTTTAAAAGTCATTTAAGAGAAATGTTTAATTAACCTCTGTTTAAAAAGATTTATCTTTTCCTGCAGTATGTACTGTGCAGTCATTGCAGTTTTCTCCTAGTGCAGTGTAGACCAAAAAGTGAAATTGATTAAAACAACAAAGAAAGGTACTTTTCTAGTTTGATTTTCAAACTAAGTGAAATGCAAATGTAAATAAACAGGATAGAGTGGCCACCAGTGGTCACATTTTCCCCTGTAACAGTACCATAGTGAGGTATACGAGAGTGCATTCATTCTTGAAGGGAGCATCTACACATGCATTTGATCTGAGATCAATTTATTTGTGAGTAAACTACACACGAGTAAATGCTCCCTGCAGGCATCTATACATGCAGGGATGTGGAATCATATCTGCTGCTTCTAGCAGCAAACTGCTCTTACTTCCTGTGTCCCTACAGTAGACCCCTGCCACCACTGGGGAGCTCAAGGCTCCAGCAGCTGACAGCCATCTTGAAAAGCCAGCCCCGCTTTCTGCACCCTGGCCAGCCACTTCCCTGACTAGGAGCAAAGTTCAAAGCTCAGGGGCAGTACATGGAAGCTCTCTCATTGCTCTCTCTGCTTCTCTGCACCATGGCTGCTCCAGCCCTTTTCCCTGGCAGTGACACCCAATGCCCTGGGCTCCTCCTGGTCACCATGTTGGCCCTACTGGCCCATCGCACTGATAGATGGCTGGCCCATTGCTGTCTGGGCCCTACTGGCTCCCCCACATACAGTGACCACCTATCTGGCAGCAGTCCGCCATCCCAGGGCTGCTGCCACCACTGCTGCGCAGCTGTTGGACCCTGTCCTGCTGTCCAGCTGGAGGGGCTTTCACTCTACTATGCTCCAGGCCATCGTCAACCGCTGCAGCACCTTCACCAACGTGAGCACTGGCTGGGCATGTAGTTCCCATGACACCCATATATTTCACAACTCTGCCCTACCAGCCCTGTTGCAAAGTTGCTGCTTGGTGCTGCTTGGTGCCAGGGGTGTTGGACCTGCAGCTGGGTGCCATGGTAGTTCCATCCCACTTCATCAGGGACCTTGCCTGTTCACTTCTGCCCTGACTCATGCTTCCCTACACCAGTCAGCTGGACCCATTTTAACTGATGCCTGGGCCAGACCCACACCCTGGTGAAGTGTGCCCTCAGCTGCCTCAAGGGACACTGGAGCACCATCACCACCCGCCTCAAGTTTTCCAAGGACAATCTCCCCCAGGTTATCACTGCAGCCTAAAAAACATTGTGAGGCTCAGGGGAGAGCTGTCCCACAAGGCCTGGGCAAAGTAGGCACAGCTGGTGGAGTACACCTGACAGCAGAAGCATCAGCTGCAGGGGCAGTGACAGTGCCCCCCCTCCTACCCACTGCCAAGGCCCCAGGTGAGCAGCACACCCACCAGCAGGGGCCAGGGCCCTGGGTGCAAGATGTGCTGGCTGACCACCTTCTCCTGCACTCCCTGCTGTAGCCTGCTTGGAGAGCTGCCTACAGAACCCCCTACCACACCCACCCACTCCCAGCACAGTGCTCACTATGGACATATCTCAGAACAACAGTTTTTATTCCCCTCACACCAAACAGACCTCCCTTCCCACTCTCCCCGTCTAGCCCCAACAATGGAGCTCCTCCACCACCCATCCCACCCACCAACAATAAAAACCCTCTTCTCTGTGCAAACTATTTACAAATAGAATGCTGTGGCTGTGTGTATAGCCTCCCAGTGTGGGCAGCCATTGGATGGGGGCACCAAGGGGACTGAGCCCAAGGACATGTGGCTAGCACTCCAGCCTCTCTCACCTCCAGCACCCTGCGGGTGCACACAATGCAGCAAGCTCAGCAGGCAAGGGGCTCATCCAGGGGCAGCAATGGCTGGTTGTCCTCGAGCACACGTGACTCCCCCTTCAGCAGCTTGTGTCCAGGGCCAGCAGAGACATCATGCAGCAGCTCTGATTCCACATCTGTGTGGAGCCAGAGCTAATGGTGGGCCTGGGCCCAGGAAGGGAGGCCGGGTAATGGGGGACCCAAGGTAAGGGACCAGAGCAGGGTCTCTGGGCACATGGAGGCAGTGCTGGACCTCTACCCAGGCCCATGCTGGAGCCTGCTGCTGAGTGGCAGCCAGGTGCCAAGGGGCAGGCAGGGCGAGAGTCAGAGGCAGGGCAGAAGGTGTCATGAAGATGACCTCTAGGGCCAAGATGGTGTCCAGCACCCAGCAGTCATCCTCTGTAGTCTCCACTGACCTGCTCACAGCATGTCCTGCTCCCACAGGGCCTCCACCCACTTGCACTCCAGAGCCAGGAGCTGCACCTGGAACTCCAGGTTCATCTAGTCCCACACGTCCTCATGAGCCATGTCCTCCACCTGCCACCTGTCCTGGAGGGCCATGTCCTCTGCCTACCAGGCCCATGTGTCCACTAGACAGTCCTCCACTGCCATCACCAGCTGGTCCAGGAGGAGGGTCCAGTCCTGAGTCCTCCTCTGATGGAGTCAATGCATCCTCTGGGCTCCAGCTGTGGGCAGTGGCAACCCTGAGGTCACATCCCACTTACCAAGGCAGCCTCTCCTCCATGTATAGCTGCAGGGCCTGCAGAGCCATGTGAAAGAAGCTGTTGTAAAAGTTTGCATCAATTCTGAGATAAGATGCACTGTACCAGAGGCGATGTTGTTCCTGGCCTCAAATCACGGGTCACATGTGCATGGGTGGCCAGGGACCATGGTAAGTCAGCTGGGCAGGTACAGGGCTGGGTCATGGGGGACTCGAGGTACAAACCTAGACAGCCACTGGCCAAGCCCCCTGTCCCTGCTGACTTCCCTGGGGCTGGTGGGCCACTGGGTGCTGGCTGCAGGCAGCCTGCCTCCCCCACCCTGTTCCCAGGCTGGGACAGGCCAAGGTCCTGGCAACATCTCCTGCCATGGCTCCAGACCCCCTTGAACCCCTTTCTCCTCCTGCAGGCCCACTCCTCTTCTGTGCTTTTGCCAAGACCACGGTGTCTGGGCTTGGCAGGTACAGGGCTCCCAAATGACTGGGACAAGAAGCTGCCTGCACCCCCCCACCCTCCCTGCAGGAGGCCTCTCTGGGGAGAAGCCCCAGGGCCAGCCCCCCACCCCATGGCAGTGCTGCACCCTGAACAAGCCCCTGCTGCACGTGTCCCCAGTGCTGTGTGAGGAGCTGTCTGTGTGAACTGTGGGGTGTCTGACCCACTATGCCCTGCAGTGAACCTGTGTACCTGGAAGAACCTGTGCACCTGAACTTCAGTGGTGTGGGGGGCCCAGCCTACCCTGCAACCACTGCGGCTGCCTAGAGGGCTACCTGTACCTGTGCTACATGTCCCTGTCCCCTGCAGCTGAGGAAGACATCACTGCTGGCATTAACTTATTCCTTAGAATGCCAACGTAGCTGTGGGAGCACAGGCTACTTAATAAAGTTTTGCACTGTCTCCTGCCTCCCCGTGTGATATGGGGGTGGAACTGGGGGTGGGGGCAGAGGAATGCAGCCAGGCCAGGAGCAGAGGCTGGAGCAAGAGCCAGGTGCAGGGAGGGCCCTCCCCCAGTGCAGGGCCTACCATGTGAGTAAGTTGGCATGCCTGGTGGCTTGGGTAAGTCCCAGGTGGCAGCGACAGTGTGTGGCTCTTGGAGGACTCATCAGGCAGCAGGATGTGGCAGGTAGGTGCTCAGCCAGGCCCCCCAGGTAGGAACTGGTGCTTCTGGCAGCTGGTGGTGACATAGTTGGCCATGCCTTATGGCTGGGACTGAAGCTGTGGAGCTGTTCAGGCAGTCACTGGCCCAGGCTCCCCAAACTGCTGTGTATGGGGAGCTCAGCAGAACAAGCAGCTGGCACCCTGAGGGGTCTTCCCAGAACAATGTCACCACAGGCAAGCCACCTATGCTCTGTATACAGCACAGCTGCTGCCTGGGTCCGGAGGTGTGAGGAACTCTGTCAGCTGCCACATAAAGGGAAGGGTCTTGTGGGTACTCCCTGACTGACAGCTGTGGTTGGAGATGGAAATCCTCTATGCCTGCAAGGTCTTGACCTTTATACAGCACTGCCATGCCAACCGGCCGTGGCTGCACTTCTGAATCCAGCCTGATAGCCCCTCATACACATGGGTATTGCAGCATCCACCTTGTGCAAACTGCTGTTGCACCTCCATCTCACCCCATAGCACCATGAGGTCACCAGTTAGGGCCCTGGGTCAGCGTGTTGCCTGGGTGATAATGAAGCTACTGGGGCTCCTGTGCCCACTCTCTGGGCCTCCACACAGATGTCCCTGTGCTGCCTGGCCTGAGTAGCTGCCTACAGTGCCCAGGACAAGGGTATGGCATAGGAGTGGCAGCTGCATGGTGGAGCAATGCCCAACAGCACCTGTAGGCTCTGGGCAGGCTGGCGGGAGTGGTTTGTGGGCAACTGGACCTGGTCCTGGTAGCCAAGAGCTGCCTGCAGCTGGGTCTGGGTACTGACAGGCTTTGGAGGAGCCTGGAGCAGTCTGCAGACCTGGATGGCATGGGCTGAGCACCCACATGGCACTTTGGTGCCAGGCTGTGGTGATGGGGTACAGGCAGGCTGGTGCAGCTAGCCAGAGGCCTGTGCAGGGGGACACAGGGGCTTGGAGTAGCCTCAGGCTTCCTGCTTGCACCATAGGGCTCTGAGTGCCTTCAGGCTTTTAAGGGCAGGAGAGGATCCCAGCCCCAGGACCCAGGTCCAAGGCTAGTCACACTCTGGTCCCCTAGTGGTGGGGCTGACTGGGAGCATATTTGCTCCCGGTTGGCATCTACATGTGTGTTACTGCACAGTAACTATTCACAAGTAAATATGCTTCTTGCATTTGGAGGTAGCAAATTTGCTCATGAGCAGTATTATTTACTGCACACTAAGCTTGTGCATATGTTGATGTGCAGTCTTACTGCACAGTAAACTATGCTACTACACAGTATAGCATCTTGTATAGATGCACCCATTATAGAGAACAGGTTATTCTACTGAAATCTCATCCTTCCTACTTCCCTCCCTCCTTCCCTCCCTTCTCCCATCCTAGGTCCCGCAAGATCAAGATCAAGGGTAAATATTGCCTTTTTTCTTACTGCTGAGACTTTCCATGCTCTCCCTCTAAAGCATGTGCTCCTGCCACTGTCAGACAGAACATTGGGCTAGATGGACCACTGGCCTGACCCAGTATGACTCATCTTATGTTTTTTAAATCCAACACTTAAGTATTTGGAATATTATATTTTCTTTAGTTAAACCTGGTTTAATTAAAATCAAAGGTTGGGGGTTGTTTACCCAGGAATTGCTGACAATCCTGAAAACATCTAGATGTAATGATCATTTATAGTTCCACAAATATAGAATTCCTGTCCTGTAAAAAGCGTTCATCTGAGCTAATGCACAGTAGTGCCGATTACAGTGTATTACATTTACTACCTGTTATTGAGGCACTAAATTTAACGCGCCATAATTATGGCACATTAATCAACATGTAGACATGCCCATATATTCTCAATGTAGACCTTCCTCTCCTTAGCCTCCAAACTATACACTTTGGTTCAAAAACACATTTGTGCTAGTCATGTGAGAGTATCTCCAGGCATTTCATAGGATTTAGATGAAGCTCATTGTCTGTAAAGCAGGTTGGTAATTTTCTGGGTTATATATAAATGTTGCTCTGTCGGTGTTAGAGATCTTATTGATAAATATCTCATACTAGATTGTATTGCAGGGGTAGGCAACGTTTTTGGCCAGAGTGCCGAAAAAACCACAATGTCTACTGTGTAAGGTGCTGGAGTGCTGGCACACTACAAAAACAAAACTGGGGCAGAGGAGGTACATGGCAGGATGCACTGTATACTTAATACTATAAATAATCATTAATGTTGGGGTGTTTTTGGCAGTAAATAGAGAGCTGGTGCCAGGTGGGGAGCAGGGGCTCCCCCAGGGCTCCACTACTCAGGCCACATCACCCAGCAGCACCAGAGGTGGGGCCCATCTGGCCTGCGCAGCTCCATGGGGATGGGACACAGCCACCCTGCCCACAAAGGGACACTGCCTGGCTGGGGCAGGACACCGGGATCAGGGGCTCCTGCTTGGTCTGTGTGTGTGCCGGGTACAGTGGGAGTAGGAGCTGCAGCCACAGGCTGTTCCCTGGGCTCTGGGAACAGCTACCAGAGCTGGTGCACAGGGCCGAGTCAGCCATGAGCTTGCAACAGTGGCTCTTTGCGGTGCCTGCCCCAGCCCTGGCCCCTTGAGGGGAGCTGTGGGTGGGCAAGGCTGGGACCTGTGCAGGCTGAGGCAGCTACGGTGGCTGTTCCCAGGCTCCAGGAGGCTCCTGTAGCCAGGCCTCTGCACTGGGGATGGCTCTGCCCTGCCCGCACTGTGCCCAGCATGCAGGGAGGCTGATCCTGGAGAGGGAAACTCTCTGAGCTTGGCTTCCTGCCCCAGCCAGGCAGCATCCCCATGTGTGCAGGGTGGCTGCGGCCCATCCCTGAGGAGCTGTGCGGGTTGCCCAGACCCAACCATGGGTGCTGCTGGGCACCCCGCCTGCCTGCCCACCACAGCTTGAGCCCGCAGATTCCCAGGGCAGCCCCCACTTCCCACCCAGCACCTGCTTTCCTAAGGGCCTCACTAGGCTGGCTTGCCCGCAGTGCCTCCCCCCACACCGCCCAGACCCTGTTCCAACCATCCAGCCCCAGCACTCAGCACCTCAGTGCTGCCCCAGGTGGGACAGGGCATCTGTCTGCCTGGGCAGCTCCCTCCAGGGGCCAGCCGGGCTGGAGGGTGCTGCCTGGGAGCAAGGGGCAGGGGCAGTAGAGCACACACAGCCTCCCTGCCTGCGTTCTTCCAGCTCCGCCCTGGTGCCTACCATGGTGCTGGGACTTGTGGCTACACAGGAGAGCCTGGAGCCGCAATTTAAAAAAAAAAATTCTTTGTGCACCTCCTGATGTGCCAGGAAAAATGTCACGCGTGCCGGGAGTTGCCAACCCCTGTTGTATTGTTCGAGAGATTTGTAATAGATACTAGAAGAACTACCTTGCTTGGTTCAGAGATCATTAGGATCCAAAACCATTAGTTTGGCTCTACAGATTAATATTTGTAAAACAGACTTTGTGTTTGTATAAATTTGGCTTGGCCTGCTCAATGTGAAGTTTAGCTTATGATGATTTCTTGTCAGCTAGTGATCTATCTACCCATTGCTTTTGTTTACAGGCAAACATTTCTTTGTATACTAATGGCCACACTCACACAAAGATCTATCAAAAGGACCATTTTTTTTTGTGTCATAATAATAGTGGCAACTTAAAAAAAGATCCTTTTATATTGTTAGAAATTGATTTAATTTAATATAACTATTCATTACAATGAACACTCTTGATTAGGGAATGTAACCCACAGGTCACCTCAGTGTTTGTGGCTGTTTAACATTTGATAAATTACTGCAGTTACACATAAGGGACAACTTCTCTAAACTGCAGATATATGTACACTCTGAGATGGCTTATCTAGGGTTCAAGTCAGGTCCAATGCATGCGTATCCCAATAAATATTTTCCCTAACTACCAAAAGAAATGAGGCACCTCTTCCTCATATAGCCTCTGGCAATCTGTTGCCATTGAACATCATCATGGTTTCATGCTGAGTAAGCAAGAAAAACATGCACATTTTGTACTGTTCCTTAAAAGATTTTTACAGTCATGTCAAATGATACAGGCTTATATGTCTCTCCTTTTGTTGATTTTGATTATGTATGAGTCTAATGCCATTCTTAGCAAACACTGTGGCCTCACAACAAAACAAAAATGATTTTGTTAATATCTGACCCATATTTACAAATGTGATAGACAGTATCCAGGCAGTCTGGTAGGGGTGTTACCCACTGTAAAACTGCTGGAGGCTTAAAAAATTGGTGCTTTGTACATATGTTCCTTGTAGAACTTTCTGTACAATCTATTTAATCACCCTTTGGAATGGTGATGAAATAGTAGGAGAGCAGCTAACCCTAAAATTAATCTATAATTAATTAATTATAGTATATAAGAAGGAGAAAACTTGAGCCATAGAGTGGTCAAAATTATAGTAAAACATACACTTGTGAAAATTGTTTAGAAAACATAACTAGTATGGCAGAAGGTGGAGCAGGGTGACACCTTAGAAGCTAACTGATTCAGAGAGGCAGGCACTGTAATAAGGAACAACCAACTTCATCAGATTCTATGAATGGACTGGCAGAAAGAAAAGATTTTATACAGAAGGGAAGGGAACGTGGCTAAAACCCCTGGCAGAAATTAAAATAATGGTACAATTGGAATCTGAGGAATTTTATGCCGCACCCCAAAAATTTTATGTTTTGCCATGAAGACATGTATGACAACATGAGTTATGTTTGGGTTCAGACATAATATTCCTCATATTCAAATTGCACAACTGGAGGGCTTCCCCGTGACCAATCCTTCAGGGTAGTTCCTTCACAGCATCTGATAAAATAAGCCCTCTGCTTACAAACACTTATACAATACATGGCTGATTTAGTTAATAAGCTGCAAATGTACTCTGTCTTCTGCCTGACTTCAAAACTAACCTGGCTAACTACCTCTCTCTACACGAAAACTAGCCACAGAGATGTTCTGCCTTATATCTGGAACATCTTTGTGGCCAGTTTGCCATTTTATGGTGCCATAAATTGGTTGAACATGTGGCATGTTGTAAATTGTGGCATGATTAACACTTTAATTATGCCATTAGCATAATGTCTGTCTGTGGTCAAAGAGAGGTAATAAGTGGGTTGATTAGATCAAGTGAAATGATCAAGGAAGCTTACACCTGGGAGAACCCCAGGTAATAGCTAGTCCAGGTAAAGGGATAAGAATCCATAGTCCCTGTTGAGACCGTGGTTAACACAAACCAGTCTGTGAAAAACAATCCCTTGTACTGTAATTTCATCTTCAAGTTGTGTTTTAAAGTTCTTTTGTTGCAGGATGGCTCCTCTGAAGTCAGCCATGGAATGGCCAGGAAACGTTGAAGTGTTGTGCCACAGGCATGAAATTCAAAACTTTTGCAACCAGATACACTGTGTTCCTCTGAGCTTGGCAAGGCAGTGCAGAAAATCTTGGTTTCAGTTCTGCATTCTCAAAAACACTTTGATATGCTGCAGTTTTAAAAGTTCAATTTGTACAAAATCAAAAAAGACAAAAAACATAGGCTAAGTTTTTCCCTTTCTTCCTGTTAGTTATTTCTTATAACTCCTTCCTCATGAGAGGTTGTTTCGCACTTGGCATAGCAGAATCTATGTCTGTAAGGTATTTTATAAAGAAAGAGATGCAGGTTTAAGACATTACTTAATACAACTCTATGTTAGCAGTACACTTTGACACTCTGGATCCCCTATAGCATTGTCAATTGGTGGCGATTACAGTAACTAGTGGATACAACATGAGATGCACAAGTTCTGAGAATTTTCCAAGCTTTCAGCAAATGCAACTGTTTAAGATGTCCTTTTGCAATGCTCCACTATTAGCAAGAGTGTGAGAAAAGGTTCAGCCATGACTATGATCTATTTATTTAATATATATCTATATCGGACCTCTGACGTACTGTCAAAGCCTCTAATCTTAAGAGCTTTCTGTTAAAAAATGGGTAAAAAAACAGAAGATGAAAAAAGGAAATGAAGCCTCTGGCAGTCTAACTCAGTGATATAGAGGTAGCAGCTTATTGTTTTCTGGGGCGTAGCAGGTCCAGCACTCGGGTGGCATAGTCACCTCCTAGCAGCTGCCTGGACCCTGCCTCAGTTGCCAACTCTTGCTTCTCAGGGTCCCATCCTGTTCTCTCACCTGCCATGCTTTGCTATTACAGCTGGACAGGGAGGCTTCCCCTAGGGGGCAGAGGGGCTTCATTTCAGGACTTGGGTCCTTGTCTGAGCTGAGACCACTTGGCCTTGGCCCACAGTACTCTAGTTGGGTGCCTCTGCCTGAGGTCCACTGTCCCAGGATCCTAGGCTCCTGGCCTCAGTTCCACTCTTGTCCTTTGCAGACTCTGGGCCCCTCAGCCCTGGTCTTACCCCCTGTGGGCTCTGGGTCCCTCAGCCCCCAATCTTTGCTGTTTGACACCTAAGCTCTTCTGCTAAAAGCCACACTCCCACCCTTCAGGGGGTCTAGGACCTTTCCAGTGGTCTCCTCTACCCTACAGCCACAACCCAGTCCTCTAGTATTGAAACACAAATGAATAAATGTGATTATCTACTCTCAAACTAAAGGTTGGTGCTGGGTCAACACCATACTGTGGCAATGAGTTATAACACAAAGTCCCAAAATATTTATCTCCTACTGCCTGGTGGTACAGGGGCTTCCTTGCAGCTTCCCTGCAATTTGAAGTCCTTCCTCCTTGGCCAGCCAGGCCCCTCTCCTCCCTAGAGCTCTGCTTCTTACAGCCTTCAGGGTCACATTGACCTCCTTGCCTCAGGCCCTGGGCTTATATTTCTCTTTCTGGCTCACCTGACCCAAGTACTTCCACCCCAGGCCTGTCGATCAATGACCACACTGTGCTGGCTGCACCTGGGGTGGGTGATCCTATCAGTTTGTCTTCGTATCAAGAGGCTGCAGCCAGACAACTGATTCCTGGTTCCCTTCAGTAGGGGCCCCATTACATGGGGGTACATAAAGCAAAGGGAGAAAATGTAATCAAGGTCAAGAGGTCACTGAAAAACAGTAGAAAATGGTATTACAAAAATAAGGCTGGGAAGAAGAGACCAATTAGCAGATCACTTTGTGAGAACTGACTTCTGGAGAAATGCATATGATTTTCAAAGTAAAACCACTGTAAATATTCACTTAGTACTTTGGATGAATAATGGGCGACGTGTCTGCCAGAATGATTTGGTATTTTTATTAACAATTTATGGAAAGTGCTTATGTGCCAACTGCTCTGCAATTGGATGACTGGAACTTTAAGATGAGAATAATCCAAAAACAGTGGTGAGTGAGTAGCAAATAGGGATTTTTTAATGAATTTATGATTTTTGGAGGGATTTTCAAGAAATGGATATCAATGGTCCAATTCATCTGCAGAAAAAAATTGTATGAGGGCACCACAGAGAGCAATGAATCCAAATTAAGTTAATTTTATTCAAAGTCTGTTTTTCTTTATATACGTAGCACAGAAAGTCTGCTCTTACCAATACCAAAGCTTTAATTTTTTTAGCTTAAATAGAACAGGAAAATTCCTATAAAGGACTCCTTGTATTCAAGTCTGTCACTCATAAGTTCTGCCTGTAGGGCCTTGGCGGTTGTTAAATATATTGCAGGATTAATATGTTCAGTTAGGCCTCAGTAGTCGCACAACTGGGATCTCAGGTTTCATGACCCATCCCCAAAATCTTGCATCCTGCCATGTACATTGTGTGATTTTTTCAAATGGAGCATAACATTTCTCAGATCCCAATCATGTTGTTATATTAACATCTGCTAGGAGCCTAAAACTTCATCCCTCCTATAATAACTATCATGTACACTTTTGGGATTAAGAGCAATAAACTTTCCATGTAAAGCTTATTCTAGCAAAATTAACTGCTAATTATTCTTTAGAAGATTTGCTTTGAGAATTTCTTGAGTCATTTTGAAAGAATTATTTTCATTTTCCTTCTTTCTGGAGTTCTCTGGCATACCCAAACAATTTTTAGCCTGGATAGAGTTTTTTTGGCATCAAAGGCATCAATCCACTTTAAATTACTTTATTTAGTCACAAACCTGTTTCAAATAGTTTTATTCAGGTTTGTAAATCTCTAAAATGGAAATCCTCATGCTTTTATTATGTTTTCCTAGGTTTTTTTCTCACTTCTTTCCCACAAGTTCAGGTGTTTCTTGAAGTGTATCAGATCTGTTATGAAACATGCTTAATTATATATTTCCTGAAGTTGATAAAGAAGAGTTGAATACAATATCATTTCTGCCATTAATGCAAGTCCAGGCCAGAGTGTCTACCAGCTACCTTTGCTAGTCACTCCATGGGATGTGCAATATGTCTATCCATTTGGTTTTAGGACTTTCAAGTGAACACACCACCCACAAGACAACCCTTATAGTAGTAAATTACGTGGACCTCTTTCCTTGGCCCCTATATTCCTACATTAACCTGCAGGTGCATTACATTTGTTTTTGCTTTTCAGATTGAATGTTTGGAAACCAACGTCTTGAGCTATATTGGAAATATTTTGCATCATTTAAATATGACCAAAAAAGAGGTGTAGACAGACTGATCAGGTAGGATATAGTTGCAAATTAAACCTTCCATACTTTGAGGTGGAAGTGTACAATAGTGACATGCTATTAGCACATATGTTCTGTTCCTGGAAGATCCCAAATGAAGTGGTGCTAGTGTAGATCCTTTTTCTAGACCCTGGAATTGAATAACATACCCTAAAAGTAAACACTCCTATATGCTATGAAGTGTCCTGAGGAATTGTCTTGCCTACCAATATATAGAATTCTCATGAGAATGGGTCTGATGAGGGAGGAATAGGAGCAGCTCTTGACATTTAGTTTGAGATGATGATGCTGACTGATCAGCCATTCTCCCCATGGAATAGTGACAGATTCACCTTGGGCTAGCTCCTTTATCATTTTACATACAGCTTGGAGGAGAAAATTAATTGTTTATTATCCCTGCAGAATCCTTCAGGGCACAGCTTGGCTCACCAGGGTTTGCATTTGGCAAGGCACAGCTGTCCAACTTAGCAGCTGGAAGGCTGCACCAATGAGGGCCATTGCCTCCTCCCTCACTTCCCTGGATGCAAGCTCCCTCCAACACTTGCACAGATGGGTGGCTCCCCCTATAGTGCTGCACCCCATGTATGAGCAAGCATCCTTCCCCAACCTCCTTGACTGCGGGCTCCCCTGGCACTCAGGATGGACTGAGATGTGCCTCCTGCTCTAGTCCAAATCTTGGGGTGGGGAGAGAAAGTGAAAGCCAGAGGTAGGGGGCACCTGGAGACCCCCGTGGCTGGGGACTGGAGGGGGACTGAGGTCTGCATGCAGGCCACCAGTAAAACAGACCTGGACTAAGGTTTGACGGTATAATTAGCAAGGTATATAAACCTCAATTTTAGAACTATCATCAACAAATCTTGTGTTAAAAGCCTTTTTGCACTCACCTTATTTAACACTCCATTTGTTAGTCTGTACCACACAACGTCATCACAGTATTTTTCTCTTTAAATCACTAGTTTATTTTACATACATCTCCTGAGAGGAGAATCTCAAGTCTCTAGTCTGTCACAGAATTATTTGTGCATCTTGGCTTGTGACTGAAAAATTTGTTCAAAGATGGAACTACCAAGACAAAATTTTACTAGAAAGCTGCCAGTAGAAACATGTATGTTTAAAAGTCTGATATTATTTAAACCTTGGTGGGTTTGTCTGGAGTACAGATTAAGGTTTTTGTGGTTAATATCGAACAACAGGAATTCTCCATTGATATACAGAGCACAATATAAAATCTGAACCACAATTCACACGGAATTATCTAAATTTCCTTTTGGAAGTCTGACTCTCTAGGCACATGAGCAACTGTTAACCAGTGCTGCACATTACAGGCATTATTTGTTCTGTTCCCCACTAAAGTGAAAATCTGAGGACGTGAAGTTTGGCTGTTAGCAGAGTGGAGCATAAATCTTTCTAGTGGCCAGAGGCTTTCCTAAAGCATAATGAACTTTTCTCTCACTTGAATGCTTGAGAAAATTGGTGAGTTGTGAACATGCTCCTTACTATTTATGTATACAGCAAAAGCACAGTACTGAATAACTAGAGCTGTCACGTGTGTTCTCAGAGAGTTGAATACTTGCCACTTGATAAGAGAAGGTCTGAATATGAATGCATCATTATTGTACAGTGTTATGCCATCATAATCAAATAGTACAACCAGCAGAAAGAGAATACAAGCTACTATGTTTTCACTTTGGAGGAAATTGCCAAATGGCAAAGGCAAAAGAATGTGTTACAAACTTGTAATTTACCCATAGACATTTTACTAAAGACTATAACTCCGAGGGGTTAAGTACCTTTTATATTGAAATCTGTATAAGGAAGCAAGGCCAGTTGCCTCAGAACATCTGACTGGGACAAAGCTTAATGATTTTCTTATCCGTTTCCATCAGTGGAAAAGAGTAAAGATCATTCTTGACTTTAGTGACATTGGATCAACCCCTGGTCACTTTAGTTGGTCTAAAAACCTCTTTGGCTTCTTTAACTAAATAGATGCATAGCAGAGGCACACAGCCAGGTTAAAGAGAGGTTAACCATTTGAGTCAAATTAATCACTTTTTTATTTTACTAGTAGTGTTACTGTGAATTTCCATACATGTTGTGGCCAACTTGAGTATTTTTTATTATTCTTGAGATATGTGACGCTATTTTTATGGAGTGCTCATTAGAATCACACTTTCCATGAAAAATTGTTAGCCTTCTTGTTAGTAGACAAAAGCTTGAAAAGCAGAAATGAGATCATCAAAAATACTTGAAAAACAGAAAACAAAAAGAATCTGATTTTTTTTTTGATTTCCCATCTCACAAGTTTTGGCATGTTGGGGAAAGTTCCTGACTCCTGAAAGGTTTTGAATGCTTGGGCTTGGTGATACTGATGCAGTAGAGTTACTGTTGTTTCCAGCGTAATGGCCATATGGCTACTGCAAAATGTTGTTGTCCACACTTAAATATGGTGTGACCAGCAAAGTCCATGGATTTTGTTGAGTCCATTTAATAAAATTGGAATCTGGCCCTTCATTTCTTAGGTACTGTTAGCTCAGTACAACTCTGCTGCTGAGATCTCTGTTTTCTCTGCTTGTCTTGAATCATTCTTACATAGGGTGACCTGACCATACATCCTGATTTGGCAGAGACAGTCCCAGATTTCATAGGCTGTCCCAGAATCCCAGCCAATTGGTGAAAATTGAAACAAAAGTCTCAATTAGTCACCTACTGATTCTATTGTGCACAAGTGTGTGACAGCAGAGCTGGTTAGGGAAAACAGTGCCCTGGGTGAACTTATATTTTGGTGCCCTCACTGTGGTGAATTATCGGCTGGGGCAATGTGGAGACACCCAGGCGGGGCTACCTACACCCGCCCTGTCCATCCCTCCTTGTGGAGTTTTCAAGTGGGAATAACAGCACCGGCAGCCCAGCTCCACCGAGCACTTGCTGCAAGCAGACAGATGAGCCCCCTGCCTGCAGCCCTTTGTAGAGTAGAACGTTGCAGCAGACACCTGTGGGGGGGAGGAATCTACCTGATGCCTTTGTGGTTCCTCTTCTAGGCAACAATGTAAGAAGTCCGCTACTACGTTTCACTTTCCAGGCCTGTATTCAACAAAGAACTGAAAAGGTTGCAGTGCCAGAGCCCAATGCATTATTCGGGCATAATCAGTTTTGGCAGATCTCAACCACTTTGAAGAGGCGTAATCTCTAACTTGTTTAAATTCCCATCCTAACAGGTAAATGAAATATTCAACTCTCCATTTTATTGCAAGGCACACCCTTTCTACAGTGGCATACCTTTGTTCATCTTTGTTTACTTTCCTGCTGGTGTAGGCCACTGGTCTTTCCATCCCTTCTACCATCTGAGATAGGACTAGCCCTATGGTTCCTCCAGAGGCATCTGTCTGAAGAATAAAAAGGCTATGTGAAGTCAGGTCTTTGCAAAACTACATCCCAGCACAAAGCAGCTTTAGCAGCCCTCAAAGGCCTTTTTCTGTTGTGTATCTCATTTCATGGTGCTATTACTACTTCCTCTAATAGCATCAGTAAGCTGGCTCATTAACCCAGCAAACCACAAAATAAACCAGCAGTATTAACTAGCTAATCCCAAAAAAGCTCAAATCTGTTTCTTGCTCTGGGTAAGGGGGTATTATTTTTACCTTATCAGCAAAGGGTCAAATATGACCCTGCCCTACTAGGAACTCCAAGTATTTAGTTTCAGCCTTGCCCAAAGTACAATTTCTTGGGTTTGCCACTAAGCCTGTTTATCTCAAGTCTTGTAATACCACCCAAAGTGCTTTTACGTGTTGATCCCATCCCTCAGTGTAGATAATAATATCATCAATACAGGCCAGTGTGTAGCTTTAATGTGGGGCTAACACCAAATCTATTAATCATTGAAAAGTAGCCACAGCTCCATTAAGGCCAAACAGCATCCATTTGAATTCATAGAGGCCCCATGGGATACCAAAAGCAGCTTTTACTTGTTTTTCTGTTTTTAACAGAATCTGCAAATAGCCTGTTCCAGGTTGAGCATCAAGATAAATTTTGCTTGGCCAATCTCCTGTAGGAGCTTGCTTACCTATGATATGGGAGGCATGAAACTGGGAGATAAAGTCCCATCTGGTTTTGGCATAGCTATAATAGGACTCCACCATGGACTTTGAGATTCTGTGATAACATCTTGCTCCATCATTTTATCTACTTCTTCTTTAATGGGTTGATACCTATGGTAAAGAATCCTCCTTCACCTTTCTCTATCTTTCCTTCGGGCATAATGATCTTGCGTATGACCTCCCTTTGTCCATGTTGGTGCCTCACTAAAAACATCTTCAAATTCTTGAATGATGTGCCTTAACTGCCCTTGTTGTTTCTCTGTTAGATGTTCTCATAACAATACCCTGACCCTGAGGTCCAAGTTCTTTTTTACCCACCCAAATTCTTCAAGGTAACAGGGTCACTAGAAGGCCCTCTGGCTCATTCCATAATTTCAAGAGGTTTACATGGTAGACCTGTTTTTCTTTCTTTCTTGTGTCCTGGTCAGAACACCTCATAATCAACTGGGCCAGCTCATTGTACTATTTTGCAGAAAGACATGGACAGACTGGAAAGGATCAAATAGAGAGCAGTAAAAAAGACTGGAGGTTTGGGAAGCATGACAGGCAGAAGGCTGAAACAGCTTGTGTTGTTTAGTTTGGAAAAAAAAAGGCAGGAGGGACTGGATAACAGTTATCAAATACTTGAAGGAAGATTAAAAAGAGAATGGAGATATGCTTTTCGTGGTGGATGTAGGGGACAGGAATAGAATTAAAGGCCTCAAACTTCAGCAGAGGAAATTTAAGTTGGAGATTAAAAAGACCTTTCTGACTATAAGGGCAATTAAGCCTTGAAACAATTGAGCCCAGAGAAATTGTGGACTCTCCATTCCTGTAAATTTTCAAAAGCAGGTTAGAGAAATACTTGACTGGGATGACTTAGTCAGGGATAATCCTATCCTGAGGAGGGGGCTGGACTAAATGACTTCTTGAGGTCCCATTCAGCCCTCCTTTCCTATGATCCTAAACCCAACTTATATCTTCGCTGCTTTCCCCATAAGACTTGTGAGTAAACCACTAACATTGCCATCCCTATACATGGACATGAGATAGTAGGAAATATAAAATAGCTTTTTCTTGGATCTTTCCAACAGCTATTATGATGAATCCATTGAAAAATTAATGTGCCCTTAATACATTCCATTGCTGGGCATCCAGGGAGCAAAAGAAAGGCCAAGAGCCTCCTGTGTAAGGGCCCATCCCCCAGGTCTCTGCTTCTGAAAGACTCTCAATTGATACCTGTATAAACCTAAAGAAATCTGCTGGCCTTGAGGACCTGCCCATTCTGCTATGAGCAAATTTCACATTTCTTCTTCCTCCAGGAATAGAATAATCTGTGGTCACTCTACACACCATAGTTTTCTTCCAGACCCTATGATTTATACCGGGGTGGGCAAAATACAGCCTGCAGGCCAGATCTGGCCCACCAGGCCATTCTATTTGGCCCATGGGGCCCGTAAAATATTAGTAAATTAATATTTATTTGCTCCTGGCTGTCTGTCAAAGCTGATAGGAATCAGGGGAAGTAGAACCCAGGGGGAGCCCTCAGCAGGACTGATCAGCCCAACCCCACCCCACCCCACCCCATCCCCAGCCATTTCACTTTCTTCCTGCCCGTACCCTGCTTCACATGGCTTCTGGCTGCATCGCCAGACCGGGGAACACAGAGCCCCACTGGTATGTGTGTATGTGCATGTGTATGTGTGCAGAGTGTATGTGCATGTGCAGGAAGGGGCAGTGTGTGAGAGTGTGTGTGTGTGTGTGTGTGTGTGTGTGTGTGTGTGTGTGTGTGTAGGCAGGGGCAGAGAGAGAGAGGAGAGAGAGAGAGAGTGTGTATGTTCATAGGGCGAGTCCCACATGCACACCCCACCATACACATGGGCCCCCCTTGCACTGCCATACACACAGACTCCCAATCCCTGTTTGGAAAATGCCAGCTTTCTAAGGGTTAATATCTGCACATGGCTTCTGAAAATAGACCTTGCCCAGAGTATTTACCACCTGCCTCATTATTCGTCTTCCACTACGTGAAGTAATCAGTATATATACAGTTTATCAAAAGCAAGGGGATTTTATCATTTGCAGTTCAGAAAGTGTGCTGTCTGCTCTAATCCACTGTAGTCATAGACAGCTTTAGTAGAGAAGGTAAAAATGAAGTGCATGAACATATGATTACAGTTGTTTTTCCCCCCTCAATGCCTCTGTAACGTGTGTAGTTGAAAAATGAACATTACCTCAGCATCTTTTCTCAGAAACATTTTAAGGTTCTTTATAAAGAAATACCATATATAAGTCATGTTAATGAGAAGGTCACCAAAATAAGTAAGAAACAGTGTTTGCTTATACAGCATCCTCTCTCTCTCTCAGCATCCTTTCATTAAGTGATTAACTAATGATTTATAGTTTTCATGCAATAATTTTTTTAAAGCAAGCTTAATCTTTAAACAGAGCTCAGACATAGGATTGTGTGATTTAAATCGGTGACATTTGGTTTATTTGCCATCATAACAGACTGTCTAACTTTTATGAAATAAAGCGAAATGTGCCTCCATAGACCAAAATGAGGTCTGTGGATTCCAGTTTTCCATAAAAGGTCTTTATAACACAATATGAAGATGACCTTCTTAATGCCATTTTTCCCTGAGCTGCCAATTTCAGACAGAAGTCTGGATTTCCTAGGAGATGTGCAAATATTTTTTCCCTGAAGTTACTTTTAATTGTAATATAAATTAATAGAAAATTACTTTGCAGTTCAGTCCTCCATGCCCCCAGCTTTGGGAAACCATGGTCTGGGTGCTATTTCAATGCACATGACAGTGGTTTTGCTGTTGCTAATAAATATATCAGAGAATATTAAATTACTTCCATATTCTTCATTCCAGTTACTTTGTTGAAATTACTTGTCCAATTTAATTAAATCCTGGAAAAAAAATCAATATAGGCTTTATGTGTTTTAATAGATTTAGCTTTCAAATTACCAAAACTTTATAGTAAAATGATGACTTTTGCATTGCATCAAATGTTTGGAAGCAGTGTTGCTCCATGGGTGTATCTACACATGCAAGCATGTGCACTTGGAGCAGATCAAATAGAAGTGGTACAAATTTGAGCTGGGGCTTTTTGCCTCAGAGCATGTGCCTGGACATGCACTTAAGTGTGGGGCAAATTGTGTCACGGGGCAAAATAACCCTGCCTGGCTCCTCCTGGATCTGCAGCCAAGGCCCAGGGCCAGCACCTGTGCTGTCCTCAGCTGTATAAAAAGCTGCCCTGTCCTGGCCCCATCAGTACAAAAAGCTGCCCTGTCAAGCAGCTCAGAGCTACTAGGTCTCAGAAACTTCTGGGGCCCAGCTAATTGGTACCCCTTGTGCCAGCTGGACTGCTGAAGCAGCCCTGAGAGTTACCTATATGCTCTACCTACTGCAGCAGTCTGGCAGTGGGGGCTGCTACCTGGCTATGACCTGCTGCCCACCTGCCAGACTTGGATGGGGACTGCAGAGTCAGTAGAGGCATCTACTCCTCTGGGCCAGCTGCCAGTGGGCTGTGGCTGCAGAGTTGGCCTTTGTGCAACACTACTGCCATGTGTTGCCCCTGCCTGACCATCTGGGTAGCTATCTCCCAGAAGATGTTCCCAGTGTGGTGGCCTGCTTTGAACTGTCAAAGTATGTTCTCCTGTCCCCAATTAGCCAGAAGGTCAGCCACTTCCACTTGGGTCCAAGGGACCAGCTCTGAGCAGGCTTCTTTGCCTGGGTCCTGCCACTTGCCTCCCTAGCAGGAATTCTGGTGTTTCCTGATTGAAAACTGAAAAAACCCTGATAAAAAAAATCCCAAAGTCACTCTGTAAAATACCCTGAAATCCATGTTCCTTCACAATTAAAACAAAAGACCACTATATACAGAGAGAGACACAGAGATAGCGATCAGTTGGGCAATGCTTTATTGATATATCTACAGTGTTAAAGCAATTTGGAAGCTTACCAGTGTCTCTATAATCATAATAAAATGAATTCTAAAACCTATATGTTTTGCTGTTTGCCTTTCATTTTCTTACCATAGAGCAGTTAGAGCTCCCTGTGACCCCTTCACTAACTACGACGGGGGGACATCCTGGTCTGGCAGCTGGGCATGCAGGGTGTGTGTTGCAGGGATGTGAAGTTTGCAGGACGGGAGTTGGAAGGGGGTTGGGGAGATGTGGGTGGCTGTGGAGGGTGTGGGTGTATTGTGGAGGGACTGTGCAGCGGAGCTGCTCAGGGGGATGGGTCCCCTGTCCCCTGCAGGGCGTAGCCCCCCACAGGACTACAACCCCCCCAAAGGGCTACAGCCCTCCCCCAGTGCTGTAGACCCCAGCAGAGGTACAGCCCCCCCAACGAGGCACAGCCACTTGCAGGGGCCATATCCCCCCCCACAGGACCCACAATGCATTTCAGCACTGGGGTGAGGGCCAGACGTAGAGACACTCTAGTGACAGAGCATCTCTGTGGAGGACTAAGCCTCCAGTTGCCTCAGGGCATGATCCAGAACTGTGCCTTGCCCCACTTTTCCCCCCTGTGGTTCCTTTTGACCCCTAGATATCTAGGGGTTTTATTTTGCCCACTCACTGCAAATTTGCAGTGTGGGGAACATTTTTTTTGTTCCCGCACATGCCTCTTGCAGCGTCTCAAAGGACTTTGAGACACTGCAAGATACATGTACGGGCTTGTGTGGATGCACCCATGGGGTTGGAGAAATGTCAGAGAACTGTGCCAGAGTGAGTATAATCATTGCAAACACAATAACTGAATTTTAGAATTGAGATTATCCTTGTGGACATGTTAGCATATTACAAATTGACAAATAAATCAAAAATTCATTTCCTTCTATGAAAATTATTAATGTCTACTGACCCAAAGGTTACAATTTAAACCACATTGCACAAGGAAAAAAAACTTTAAAATTCATAGTATTAATCTAATAGTTTATAAGTAATTCATGACCCATCATTTACACATTTAAAATCCCCAGAGGATATATGCAAAATCAGATTCCTATTATCAAATGCAGTATGCACAAAATGGCACTTGGCATAGTCACCAGGGATCCTGGTTTTCTCTGATATAAAAAAATCCACAATTTTCAGTTAAAAAAAAGTAACCCCAAATACATATTTTTCTCATCGAAATGAAACGCCATCAATATATATATAGAGAGAGAGAGAGAGTAGTTAAAAATTTTAATTTGGGCTTATTTTTTTTAAACCAAAAAGCAGGGATTATTTTTTAAGTCAGAGAAAACCAGGATCCCTGCTAATCATGAAATTACATTAAATCCACTCTTGTTTCAACTTTTCCATTTGTATTTTTTTCAGGTCTAATTGAATCAAAATGCTCCAAAAACAAAAGAAACTCATTTTTGCTGACTTAAATGAGCTTCTCAAATTTGTTTTTCTATAGAAACAAAAAGGTTTGCATACAGTTGAGGAGAGGCATTTATACCTTTGTAGTTCCAGTCTGGGGAGTGGAAAGTGTATGGTACTAAGATAAATAGTTGTAGGGCTAAATGCGCAGCTCTACTAATGGCAAGGGAGTTGCACGCATATACAATGATAACAAAATTATTCCTTCTTCCATGCAGAGAGATCTTAGTAAAAAACTGAGGAAGGCTAAAGTGGCTGGTCATGGCAATTATGGACCACCCAGTGTGTGTCTATTCCTACAAAAGAATGATTTATTAGCTAAGTAAGCACATTGCAATGGAAAAAAAAGAGAAAAAAATCCACCTCACATTTACATTCTATTTGGCCCATGGGGCCCGTAAAATATTAGTAAATTGATATTTATTTGCTCCTGGCTGTCTGTCAGAGCTGATAGGAATCAGGGGAAGTAGAACCCAGGGGGAGCCCTCAGCAGGACTGATCAGCCCAACCCCACCCCGCCCCACTCCATCCCCAGCCATTTCCTCCTTGTTTTATGCCTGAGTTCACTGAGGCAAAAATTTTCCTTCTAGAATAATATGGCAGATTTACATCAGTTTTTCCTTCAGATTGACATTCAAAAGTACAAATGCACTTGGAAGCTCTGATCTGCCGCAAATCATATGTACAAGTTGATCATAAATCCATGTTGTCAGTAGAAATATTTCTGCTCATTTCCGTGGACTTTAGACCAGGCCAAGATTATGAAATCAATTGTTTTAACAAATATATGAATCCAAAATATGAGAACTTAACTGCCTTGCTGTTTTTACATTTCTAGACTCAGGGTGGGCCTGGGCCCAGACCACACCAATCTGGCTATGCAACAATTGCTTGGCCTCAATTTCTCCCTGTGGGGCTTGAAAATTTAGAGACAGGGAGCAGTAGCAGTATTAATTGCCACCTCTCCCCTTCTGTCAAATTTCCTGATCCATGCTTCCACAGCCTGCATTGTCCCATGGGTAGTGGCAACAGAGGCATACTACCATGGCTAGGGACCCAGGGCACTGGACATACAAGGCAGCTTCCAGTTGCTACTTCATTGATCACAATCATGATTACATGACTGAAGCAGTGGCCTTTTATTTCCACCTCCCTATCCCCAAGTCAGTTCCTGGGGCGGCTGCCCCAGCCACCTTACCCTGTGCACACTCCTGAGTCCCAAATATGCATACAATGGAAGTGTTCATTTTTTACTAGCATAAACCATGGCATAAACCATGAGTGACTTCATTAAAGTCAATGAATGTGTGGATAAGTGGGCCCATGATATAAATGTTCTATCTAGACTTCTATATCCTGCTAATCCTGGCATTGGAGTTCTAAAAAATATTTTCCCAAGAAGGAACAGTAACTAAGAAGATTAAAAAATCATAATGATAATCTCTACAAGCTCCACTGGACTTCCCTGCCATCCAAATGACTTCCCCATTTAATCACCAACCTGTTCATTCATGAGTCACTTAAAGTCATGTTTCTAGTGGCTCTATCATCCTGTTCATGAAGTCACGATCTAGACAAATCCTCCATGCATTGGTCAGAGCAGTATGGAGAACAGCTGTTATACTGTCTCACTCCAGGGTTTAAGAAGGCGCCTCTCAGATTTTGTTGTTTGAAAGACCCTAGTATGCAGCCCATCTTTCCCCACCCCCAACACTGACACTGCTGTTCTATGCTGCACTTAGTAGTGATGTAATCAATACCTTGCTATCAGCTGAATATAAAACAATAGTTTAGATCATCCAACCATAACTATGCACTCTAGGTCTAGACATCTGGTAGTTCTATTTACTTGTGTATTTTGTTGTTTGTTTATTATCCAAGTCTTCTCTTTCCGTCTTAGGTCTATTGCCTTTATATGAGCTTATGAAAAGGCCCTCATATTATAACAGGTAAACTTCTCCACTTCTATCCTATCCTGTAACATATGATGGGTCTGATTCATTACAATGCAATGCTAAGTTATTTCTGGCATTATGTTCCAAGATAGCACAAAAGCATATGCTATGCACAAGCAATAAAGAGCAGAAATAATTTCTGACTTACATCAGGCAACGTCAGTCTGATGCATCCAAGTTTTTCCATTGTTTCTAGGAGTATATAAACTACATGGTGGTATTTCTGATAATACAGAAGAATGATGAGATGCTATTTCTGGAACACACACAAAATACTGTCACTCCTCTATTAGACATCTGTATTAGCAGCATTGAACATTGTTTTGAATTCTGCTGTAATAAAATAGTGAAGTCTTTTGTGTGACTGAAAGCAAAATTTTGGCTCCCTAACTTTTACGACCTTTTCAGAGTTTCTGAATCTTTTTATGGTAATGAATATCTATGTGCCATACAGATCAGAGTAAAAGGATTCCATTTTTTCAGCAGGGTACCACATTCACGTATTTACATTTCATACTCATTTATGCAGTCTGACTGACCCCCAAAGCCAACAAAATCTTTCTGCTCTAGGAACAAAGGGCTCCAATAAGTTTTTTTCAGAAATGTATATGGAATTTAGGAGCCCAAGTCCCAATTTTGGAAAATGAATTTGGCTTCTAAGTCCCTCGGTGGCTGAGTATTTTTGTGTAGTTTTAAACATGGTAAAATTAAGGTGAAGGGTTAAATTCTCCCTTAACTTCTGATTCTTGCAGCACATCAAATGTATTACAGAGACTCTCAGCAGTCAAGCCTATTAGGGGTGTGCAAAATGGACCATATTCAATTTGGATTCAGTGTCAGCCTGAATCAGGGACAGTGATTTGATTAATTGATTCAGATCACTGTCCCGTTTAAAAATTCAGCCGAATCCAAACCTGAAGATTTGATGGTGATTCAGAAAATCAGCAATTCAGCCTTAAATGTTTTTTTACATCTTTAAATGTTTTTTCTACATACCTCGAGGTAGCAGGTGCAGCTTGTGAACGCTGTAGTGCTGGGGCACATGGAGCGTCCCACAGGAGTGCGGGGCGGGGGGAGGGGGGGGCATATGCTTGGTGGTGAACCCATAAATGGACTGGAAATACTTCTGGTCCACTTCCGGGTCTGCTGCAGAGTGTGTGGGGGACCCCCACCCTGCTACTCCATGGCTCAGCAATTGGCCACGGGTGGACCCCAAGTGCCCCCTCAGGCCCAGAAGGCACCAGTCACTGAGCTGCAGGGGGTGGGGGTAGGGTCCCCCATGCGCTTCCTGGAGGACCTGGAAGTGGACTGGAAGTGCTTCTGGTCCACTTCCAGGTCTGCTGCCGAGCATACTGGGGACCTCTCCACGATCCTGTGAGATGATCCATTTGCCCCCCATCTCAGCATTCACGAGCCACCTGTTACCTTGAGGTATGTAGAAAAAATATTTAAAGCTATGTCTATGTCCAAATCATCGACTCTTCTGAATCTCTCTGAATCAATTTGGAAGGTTCTGATTTAATTCAGAGAGATTAAAGGGTCTCCTGATTCGATTTGGATTTTGAGATTCTGCCGCCTTATCGGGCTGAATCACTGCCGAATCGAATCAGTGACCGAAGCTTTGCGTAGCCCTAATGCCTATACTAAATGCTTTTGCTAGAATTTCCTCATGTTGTTGTCGTTGCTTCAGCTGCAATGAGAAGCTGATGTAGATGGGGATACTGGTAACTCCTAGCAGGGACTGATGTCTTGTGTGCAAGTGTACTTTTAATGATGCTACCACCATTGGAGTTGAGATTGTATCCTTGGGGCATAAATTCAGCAAACCAAATGCAGAGTTAGCTAATCAGTGAAGAAGCTAGGAGTATGGGAAGAACAACTGGACTTAACATATCATTATTCCAACACAATTGTACCATATATTGTAGTGCATGATATTGACATATCACAGAATCATAGAAATTAAGGGTTAGAAGGGACCTTGAAAGATCATCAAGTACAACCCCCTGCCACAGAGTTTCATGAATTGCTAAAATTAAAATTCAGCAGTGTGCATTTACATATAAATAGGCTTTGTGAGTCCCATGTGCACCCACCAACCACCCTGTCACTACAGTGAGATGCTTCCTTGTAACAAGGGCCCCAATGCCTGTTACTGAGAGTGGAACCAGGAAGCATTATAGGGCTGCAACCTGATACAGGCAGCTGGATCAGGGCCACTCGCAGAGGAATAAGCTGCCAAGGGAAGTTAGGGGCTACAGGGGTCCATGTGACTATAAAGGATGGTAATGGTATGGGCATGGTAATGGGCATGAAAGAGCGCAGTTCAGGCAAAGTAGTAAGACAGTGACTGCAACACAGCTGAAGCGACTGTGGCCTAGCAGGGAAGGAACAGGGCACTGAGCCTGCTGATTAGTAAAGGAGAAATCCTGGTGTCCAGAAGGGGTGGAGCCAGACAAGGAATTTAAACAGGGCTCTAGGCTGTGGTAGTAAAAGGAGCTCATCAGCAGGGATCCTGGTTTTCTCTGAAAAAAAAATATCCCCAATTTTTTAATATAAACCCCCCCCATCCACCTTTCTGCGATTAAAATGAAACACCACTATAATATATATGTGTGTGTGTGTGTGTGTGTGTGTGTGTGTGTGTGTGTGTGTGTGTGTGTGTGTGTGTGTGTGTGTGTAAAAATTAGTGGCATTTCATTTATTCATGGGAAAATTTAGATTTTGGGGTATTTTTTTTAAATCTGAAAATTGGGGATTGTTTTTTATCTGAGAAAACCAGGATCCCTACTCATCAGGAGGGCAAGTCTCAAGTACAGGTAAATTTTTATGTTTGCTTACAATTGATCCATGAGACATAGAAGTGGCTGAAGGGGCAGAAGGAGGCCACTGATGGCACCTGGTGAAGGTGCTGCATGTGAACTGTGTGTGGGCTATGGGAAGGCTCAGAGAGACTGTAAGGAGGTCCTGAGAGCCCAACAATAGAGAAATAATAAAGATTTCACAAGAAAGGGGATTTCCGGACTGGCAGCATGGCTGAAGGCAGACTCCCAAAGTATTATTGATAACATCAAGGTGTGGCAGAAGAGTTAGGAGAGTGTTCCAGGTGCTAGATAAAGAGGAAAAAGGCCAGGCTGGGATACCAAAGGATTACAGACCAACCAAAAACACCCCAGGCATTGCTACATTGCCTTTATCACCTCTAAGCTTACTCCATTAGTGGAAAGGAGAAGCTGTGCAGAACTATGCTTTGTGACATGCTTTGGATACATGCTGCATGTGTGAGTCCCTAGATGTGTAACAACACTGCTATTCACAAAGCAGACCCATATGATCTTTGTATTGGTCTGTCTATGGCTCACTGGGCTACAATTACAAATAAACCTGTGATAAATTTCTTTGCATTGGGACATATTTGAGAGCTAACTGCAAATGCTCATGCTGTTGGTTTTAAAACATATTGTATATGAACATAAGACAAACAGGGCCTTTTGTACTGAGCAAAAATATTCTTATTTGTGAACAAAAATATTTATGGGAACAGGAGACAAAAGAGACCTTCTGGGTCACAGACTCATGTTCCCCACTATAACACACAAGAACAGAACTGTATGGTTTTAAGACTGTTGCAGAATACTTCAGAGCTTCAGCTCTGAGCTACCTGTGCTAGGTTTCGAGGCCATTTTGCAGATTCAGCACCACCTACAAGATTCAAAGTGCTTTCTTACTGATCAAAGCTTATTTCTTGGGTTTTTCAGTTATGTTTTTCATATGTGGCGGCAAGTGGCAAGGTTGAGAAGGTGGGGGGAGAAGGCAGAGAGTGAAGGGGTTGTGTGTGTATAATGAGGAAGTACTGATTATAAATGCTACTTGCTGCTACTGTCACTAAACAATAAAAGGGCCTTGTTACACATTACACTGTAAGCTGCTCCAATAATTGTTGGTGTTAGTGGTGTTAGTAGTTGATTTTTGGAGCAGTCACATTCCAGCCATCAGGGACCTGAAAGACTGAAAGGTAAAAATATCCCTTCGCCCCATTTCAGGCTTCTTTTCTGCCTCCTCAAGGCTCCCCCAGTTCTTTCCCCCTCCCTCCTTACTTGTGGCTGCCTATGCTGTCTGTCCTGGGGGAACAATCTTCCTGGTCCAGAGAGCATCAGTGGCAACAGCTGGGCTGGCAAGCTAACCCTTCCCTGCCTGCTCCCCTGGGACAGAGCACAGGCAGCCACAAGTAAGTGGGGCAGGGAGGGGCAGTGAGCAGGGATCTGGGGCACTGTGGAGAGCTGGGGGGAAGTGGATTTGATCCAGGCTAGTGGGGGGTTAGGGAGGGGGAGGGGAGAGCAGGAAATGGGGCAGGTGGGGTGTTCACAATAACATGTAGCATAGAGTGGCTGCATATTAATGTAACACAAGCTGGGTAATGCAGATCAGATATAGACCTGCCCTGGAGTGGCATAACTTTAAGCCACCTAAAGAGTACTTAAAACTAGTTTCAGGTGTTTATATGTGGATAATCCAGGGGTTAAGAGATCCAGGGACCACCTAAAATTAACACGTAAGAAGGCCCAAAATGTTACAGTTCATGCTTAGTTTACTAGATAGCCCTGTGGCTAATCTACATAAAATTACAATTAAACGTTTCATTTCTCAAAAACTGGTTTACATGGAGTATAGGCCTGGGATACAGGGAAAAGAACTGCTCTCATTTTGACATACATAGAAGTAAATAATGTCACAGCTGAGGTGGTGCTAAAGTCTGGTCGATCATCAGCATAAAAATGCAAAGCACTAAAGAAGATTAAGAGAGCAGGATCTTTGCCAGCCTAATCCATTTGGCACCAGTGAACTAGGGGGAGGCCTGGCTACTTTGTGAGTATTGCATTTTTTAAGCTTTTTACAAAAAAAGACTTAGTCAGTTTAGTTGCTAAAAAGCTTTTGTTGGCAACCGACTTAAATTACCCTTCTTTGTAATCAAAACTGATTGCTTAGTTCTTCGACTGATTATACAAAATTCTACTGTGTTTCACTTGAATGTGTATATTCCATAAAGAGCATTTGCTGCAACGATCCCTTCACTGAAGAACAGGACCAAAGTCTGAAATTATACCATAGGCTTATCTATACTGTATTAGTAGTGGATCTCCTGAAGGATGGAGCTGAGCATGCCTTGCTAACCTGAGTCCATTGCTCCACTCCAGATTGGAAGGTGACTCATGACTCAGCTGCTCTGAATTGACCCCCAAGTTAAAAAATAATATTTGGGGATCTGTCTAGAGCAGCTCCAGGGGTGAATCTCCAGCTTTGGAACGCTGGGGTAGGGAGGACATGAAGAAGGTCATGGTCAGTCCCCGCTTCCCTGACACCTAGCACTGATAAGCCCTTCGTATGGTTTGAAGCCAATCTGGGTGTTATACTTGTTCTTAATTTGTTAAATAACAAATTGTGACCTAGGTTGAACTTCTCCTGGGCACATAAGAAGAAAGAAAGGGAAAGTAGAATATGGGAAAGGGGCAATATAAGAAGAGGAAAAGGAAGAAAAAAAAATGAAGACCAACTTTCCTGTATCACTTGGGTTGGCGGAGAGGTTTCAGCATGTAACACAGAGGGTTTTTTATTATTCATAATGTGGAATCACAGGGATATACCAGCATGTAACAAACATAAAAAAGGATGCACAAGCTAAAGAAATTTAAGAACCACTGACGATGGTATTGGTGTCTGAACCTACTTTGTTATTCAAGGGAAGTGCTTATTAATTTCAGTGAGACTAAGGTTAGGCCCTCAGTCTCTTAAACTATCTGAAATGCAAAGTACTCTAAACTCAGAAGTATGGCTTTTAAATGTTGGGAGAAATTCTTTAGTTTAGGTCAGGATGCTTAAACTGTCAGCATGTACAGACATTCACTTTCACAGGAGAAACTGTTGGGAGCCATTTAACCCTGGTTGTTCCCAGGTTATTTTTCTCCTGAAGACTGCGTCCAGACAAGCGCAGCTATGTGGTATGTGGTGCTGCACATATGACTGCAGTGTGGAGGGTTTTTTAACCCCTGGATATCCAGGAAAGAAGCCTGCAGAAAAAAAAAGGTGGTATGGTATATGCAGCAGCAGCATGCCCCACCTGAAGCCAGAGCCTGGTTGGCCAGTGCCACGCTGCTGCTGGCCAGGCTCCGTGCAGCAGGCTCACTGCTGCTGCAGCCCTGGGAGGTTCCCAGAGCCCCAGGTAAGGCTGCTGGGGCTACCCCAGTGCTGGCTCCAGCCTCCCCTACCCCACCTAGGATAACGTGCCATGCATCAAAGTGCGTGTGGCATGGGCGTTCCCTGGGGACAACTAGCAGCAGTATAAGATTCACTGCCTCTAGTTGTCCCCAGGGAACCAAAAATCCATGCATATCTGGACGCAGCCAGAGTGGCCACTGAAAGAAAAAGCTTGAATATCTGTACTTGTGGTTTCTACTGGGAGAGCAGTAACCAGGCAATAAGATAGCCAGAGCCAAAATTATGTTGGAATTTATAGACTAAGGCACTGTTTCACCTCCAAAGGTTTTTGAAGCCATGGCAGGCTGTAGCATATGTTGTGTAGGTGCATTAGGACTTAATAAATGGGCAGACATGCTCCATTGCTGGGTGGGGTTCCATAGTGAACCCATATATAATGAAACAGGCTAAATTCATGCAATCTGGAGGTGAAAAACACATAGATAATTGCTGATTCTGTCTTGTCAAAAGACAAGAATAGCTTGCCTTTTGACTAAATCAACATGAAGAAAAACATTATTTTCCAGAACCACTTCTGGAACAGCCAAAAATCCAACAAGACTTTCTAGTTGCAAACCTCAATAATGGAGTAATAAATACTTAGCAGTCTGTCATAATATTCATATGGCTATTTGCCACATATATGTTATGCAATATAGAGTTATTGAAGCATCCTGATTTCACATCCCCTCATATGTCTCACATGGGAATTCTCAGAAGCAGGCTTTATCTCTTTGAAAAGGAACATTGATTGCCTGCAAAAAAGATTCAAGGTGGAAATATGGAGATTTTTTTTCCATGAGTTCCTCAAATTAAATTGAGCTCAGACACCTTCAAGGATGACACATATTGAAGTGGCTCAAGTAAAATGCACTGCTGATCCTTTAATTAAGCTATTACACAGTTGTGAAACTGCAGTGACACTTTGTCATAGCCTGGAGCCATTCAGTGCCAGCTGAATTTTCAAAAAGTTATATAATTATGGATGCCCGGCATTTTCAATTTCTGGTATTTGCTACCTGAATTGGGTTTTTTGACTGCAAAAAGGGAAAACTCTAACATGCAACCAATAAATTGCCACATAAGTGGGACAGCTTAAAAACTATTTTGTAAAGCACACTTAGAATACTGAGCATTGAATATTTTCATCTGTGACAAAGAGAAATACATGAAGGAAAGGAAAGTAGAAAACACATGTCTTTTGAAGTATATTCCTTTGAAAGGACTGCAAATTTCCATCCTACCCTATTGACCAGTGGCTTGTACCAGATAACAGATCATTAGTCCTGCATCAGTATGTGACATAAGTGCTCTAGTTCTGTAGCTTGCCAAGCATGCCACAGCCATGTCTGAATTCCCACAGAAGTTAAACAATAGTCTCCTGTTCAGAGCTGCCTCCACTTCATTTAGTAGAAAATGGATAACTGAAGGTTTATCTGATGAGGTTATAAAGAGGAGGTGCTTAATATTTCCTGTGCTAAGTAGAGTTCTTTGATCCGGTATTCCACTAATTACTACAGGGCTTCACCTCTTCCTGAATTTTACTGCTGTTAACCTTTCCCTTCCCCCCCACCCTGCCGGCTCCCTGTTTTGCCTTAATTAGATACAGACATGATTTCTCCCACAGTGCATACCACCTTGAAGTATGTTGACTTGTCAGTCAACATTTATTAGTTTAGGAATAGAGAGTTAGACTTGCTTAATGGCCAGATTCATAGAATCATAGTAAATTAGGGTTGGAAGGAACCTCAGGAGGTCATCTAACACAATGCTCTGCTCAAAACAGGGCCATCCCCAACTAGATCAGCCAAGGCTTTGCCTACCTGGGTCTTAAAAACCTCCAAGAACAAAAATTCCACTATCTCTCTGGGCAACCTGTTCCAGTACTTTACTACCCTCCCAGTGAGAAAGTTTTTCCTAATATTAACTTAAGCTCCCCTTACTGCAACTTGAGATCATTGCTCCTTGTTCTGTCACCTGCCACCACTGAGAACAGTTTAGCTGCATCCTCTTTGTAACCACCCTTCAGGTAGTTGGAGGCTGCTATTAAATCTCCCCTCAATCTTTTCTCCTCCATACTAAGCCAGTTCCCTCAGCCTCTCCCCTTAAATCCTGTGCTCCAGCCTTCTAACCATGTTCATTGTCCACTGCTGGACTTTGCATTCTATGGCCACTGAAATAAATGGGGGTCTCTCAGTTACTTCCCTATAGGACAAATCCTGCCCAGGTGAAAATTAGCATAATTTCACTGATTTTCATAGCAGCTGAAGTACTTTACAGCAGCTAAGGGTTGGGCCAAAGCATTTGAATTCCAATCTGGACCTTGTATTAAATTAGTTGGGGAATAAGATGCTTAACCTGACTAAGGGTTGCAGAATCTGGCCCTTGGTGAGCATCAAATACATGAGGCAGAGCAGAAGAGAGATTTCAATATCTCTGCCTACTACATATGTGAACTTTTACTTGTAAGGGAGCTGTTCATGTATACACTTTCTAGCTATTCATCTTGGTTGGTTTTATGTCTAGTTGGGCGATGTGGAAAACAAACTTCTAGGACAGTGGTTGAGACCTTTTTTTGGCTCAAGGCACCATTCAGAAAATACCAGCTCTTAATTTTCACTTGTTTTTTGACTATAGAATAAAGCAATTCTGCTGTCATAAAGAACTGAGAAAGGCCACAGCAGGTCAGAATATTTTTGACACTGTGAATCCTTATTTAAAATCTCTAATTTATCTTGTGAATCATGTGTTTGCAAGGCTAAACTTGAGTGACACTGTTAAAAGGATCTCACAGCACCCCAGGGTGCTGTGGCACCCTAGATGACAATAACTTGCTAGAATGTTTGTAGAAACCTCCTGGGGCTAGATTGTACCATTTATGAATTATTTACAACATGGCCATTCCTCGCCTGGAAAGCAGAAGGTATTCTGCAGCTTCTAGAGACATAGAATCTGCGTGCCCATTCTTACATACTATTGTAGGTACTGCCATCTTGCTTTACTAATGGATGGAAGTGTGTGACAGAGCCATGTCACTAACTCCTCCCGGATCTCTTTGTGGCACTGGACACCTGGGCAACCCTAGTTCTGTTAAGTCTTTATACCAGTTGTACATATGTGGTAAGCTCCTTAGAAAAGGATTTTCTACCATTGCTCAGCAGCATGAAAAGGGCAAAGTAGAACTTGGCTCCAGTTCTCAGTAAATGGTGCAGATGTCTAAATCCATGACATTTGTGGATACTTGAGTTAAGTTGTATCTAGTTTCATTTGTCTGTGAGGACCATGAGAAATTCTTCTTAAATTTAGTTCTGGAAAATGAAGTTTTGAGATGAATTTGTTATGGCTACATCCAGATTTTCTAGTATGTTATGCCATTCTCTAGTTCTTAGTCAGATTTATTTTTTCTAAGTAGAGTGATGTATTAACAGAGGATAACAACTTTCCTTTGAGAGGTAAGCATAGGCTATGGAGATACCATTCTCTCTCTAATTAAAGCTGAGACTAACTTCCTTTTATCAGTCCATTTTAGTTTTGGCAGTTAGAGATATTCAAAATCAATCGACTCATACATAAACTTATAATATGACAGAAATTTTGTCAAAGCTTGGGGTAGTTCAGACAAACTGTTCAAGATAAGAAGGTTAAAAATGAAGTGCTTTCATATCCTCAGAAGAGCTCTTACGGGGTTATCATATAACAAAAATGCCTTAAAATTGAAAATCAAAAACTCATGTTTTGACCTCTGTGAGGACAGGTTCTTTGGGCTAATGCAGGTACATGAACTGTTTAAGTTAGTAAGAGTAATTTCTTTTCATATTTTAGGAAATTCTTCATTTCATATGCATGATATTGAGACGTTAGGAGTCCGCATTATCCATTTACGAACTTTCCAAAGTCTATATAGAATTGCTGAGAGGCAAGGAGTGGGTTAGACTTAGGTTACCACATTTCTCTAAAACTTAAGCCATGGCTGTCCAACTTGAGTGGCCAGGGCTACATATAGCACATGCCCCAGGGCCCCTCACTTCATGGGTTCCTCTGGTGCCTGGGCAGCTTGGATTCTCTGGGGTCCTATCCTGCTATTCAGACCCCCCTGGTACACAGGCTGCACAGATTCCCCAGGCCTTCCTGCATGGGTTCTCTGGCTCTCCGCAGGCGGTCCTGTCTCCACCCCACAGAGGCAGGGTCAGGAGGTAGAAGATAGAGGTCTGCTATTATAAACCATGCATCAACTGCCCTACGATGAGGTGATAAAACTAATACCAGAGAAGGCATAAGTTAGCCAAGGCTCCCCAGTAAAGCATTGGCACAGCCCATTAAGACACAGAACTCTTGACAGCAGAGCTCATACATAATCCCCTACACCATTCTACCATTCTTGCAAATAATGTCTGTACCATCCTAGGGAATTTATAGATGTGCTTCAGGAGATGGAACCACTCTATTTAAAGTGCCCAGAGCATCACATGTATCAGCATCCCTGCACTGAAACATGGCGTCAAAAGAGCTTTAGTTTAAAGCAACCCTGCCACCATTTTTCAGCACAGGGATGTTGATACATGTGACACCAGAGTCTGCTGGAGCGTGGTAATTACCTCCGGCAGACATGGTTAATTGAGTCTGCTCTGACGTGCTGTAATTGCAGCATGTCAGAACATCCTGCCTTCGTGTGTATAGGAGTCCCTGGGTTTTACCTGTTAAATATAGCTTTTGATTTCTTGTTATGAGGCCTGTTAAAGCCATAGATAAATGTGATCTGTGCCAAAGCATCCCTCCCAGGAATGGCTAAGAGTCAACAGAGGCTACCACTATGTTCCAGTTTTCACATCTGCCAGCAAGAGGGAGGCAGAGGCATCTGACTGGGTTGCAGAACTACCTTTCCCTGTCATCAATCCAGTGTCTTTCATAGACTAATTTAATTTAATTTAGATCTAACGTGATCTTTCTCTATTTTAGGGGCTCCCACCTTTCCTCTGGGCCACTTCTGACTTTCTGCATCCATTTACTTTATTACCTATATTTTGTATAATCACTGTATGTGTCCTGTATGTCGACATGATGGGAGGAGCACAGCTGTGATGCTACCATTTCCTTTATTTTTTCCAATGAAACAATAGGTTCTCATCAAGGATTCATAATTTTAAATGGTAAGTAGAAGCCAAATAACATAATGTAAGTACAGTGTTCTTGTGATCTGTGTAAAGAACACCCACAGACTTCTGCAAGACCCTTAATATTTTGTCCTAGAATCTAAAGCATTATGAGCATTGTGGGAAATCTCTGCATGTAGAGACTATTATAGGGACTGATAGGATAAATGGCAGAACATACAGTCAAATCCTGCCATGACCTCCATCGCTGGTAGCACCTTGGGGTTCAGTGGCTCCTCTGTTTTTTCCCCTTATTCTAAATTATAAATCCAGAAATAACACATGGCAAAAAGCACTCATCAGCTTCCATATTTAACTAAAAGGATTTGGGCAGCTGGTTCACTATTTTTCTGATAACCTCTTGACTGTTCAGTGGTGTGTAATGCAGCAGCATACCCAGGGTATGAATTCACTTTCAGATTAACACTTTAAACATAGTTCTAGCTATTCCTGTCCTAAGCAAGCAGTCACCATAAAAAACAAACTGCATTCAGCTAATAGAAAGCAAGGCATTCTCACAAGCAATACCACAGCTTCATTAAAGGGTATATGTATAGTAAGACCAAAATGTATTTTGGTATGGACTGCGTAGATCTCAGTTGTATTTAAAATAATATAATGCAAAGGAGTCATCCAAGAATTTAATCTGAATAATGTGTTTTTTGAGATCTAACATGAGCTTTTAATGTGAGAAGAATTGGTATACATCATTAGAAAGCTGCATTCTCATTCCGTGCTTTCCAAGAAACCTGGGTAACATGTTTAACCCTGTTGGTCTTACTTAAGTGTGGTGGGACGATTCAAATAACCAGAATGTTAAAGAGATGAAGTTAGCTGTGTTAATCTGAACTCAGATAGAAGGCAGGGTAGATCTGCACTTTATAGATTAACTAGAATCAGTGATATATAGCTAGGGACCTACTCGGATTAAAATTTCATGGATTTCACAGCAATTGTGAAATTGGGTGATGTCAGTGAAATCTGCGGAAAAAAATCTTACTAAAAATAAAGTGATGGTTCCCCAGTGGGAGCCAGCAATATTCCTGGCTGAACAGTCCAGTGCAAATGGGGCTGGGAGCATGAAAACAAGCAGGCAAAATGGCTGCTGCCCCCACATGCCTTAGGGTATGTCTAAATGGCTTCTGGAGTGAGCCAGGGACTGCCACTGATCTATAAAGTACTATTCGCTCATTTATACTCAGCACATACGTCACCTGCAAGTCAGCAGGATTGGCAGCTTGGAGTGGTCCTAAGAACATGCTCCACATGTCTCAGGCTCTGCTGAAACAAAGGATGGCCCAGGACTGCTTCAGATTTCCAGGCTTGGGTACCCAGGAAGACAGCCTGAGCAGGCAGGGCTTCTTTGTCAGCAACACATCCAGACTTTTACAAGCCACTTCAGATATATCTCAAGTTCTGATAACTCAGAGATTAATGAAAGCTGATGGATCAATGTTCCAACAGAAAAAGCATAGGGTGAAGTGGTGAAATGCATTACATTCAAAAATGAATTAACAGAAGATATTTTTTTAAATCATCTGGCCTGTATACCTTGTATTCAAGATTTCAAAAGAGCTGGCCAAAGAGGCCTTTGCACCATTAATGCAGATTTTTAGTAAGTTAGAATACAGGAGAAGCTCCAGAGGGCTGGAACAAAATGAATAGTGCATCAATAATTAGAAAAGATAAAAGGACTGATCTCATTAATCAACCTGACACAAGCTCTAGACAACATAAACAAACCCCTGATATAAGACACTATTAACGAAGAAATAATATAATTAATGCCAATCATATGGATTTATAGAAAATAACTGTTGATCTATTTTTTGTTAATATTGCAAGTTTTGTTGATAAATATGATATACTTAGATTTCTTTTAGGTTTGTGGCTTGTTTCTGACCAGCTTTTTAAGAAACTAGAACAATACAAAAATCAATATGGCTTTCATTTAAAGGTACTACAAATTTGCTAAATTGATAGTCCTTGTGTGTTCGTATGTGAAGAATCGTTTCTGGGTAGCTGTATTTCAAAAAGGAATCAATTCTATTTTGTATGCCATTTAGTCATTTTATTAATGATCTTGAAGAAATTATAAAATCGTTATTGGCAAAGTTTGTGAATGGCACAAAGATTGAGGACTGGTAAATATTGAAGAGACAAGTCACTGATAAAGAGCAACTTGCAACACTTATTAAACAGTGCCCAAGCTAACAATATGCATTTCAATACAGCCATTTTGCCTCTAGATATAAAGAATCTAGGCTGTAAGCTAGGCAGATTCAGACTAGAAATGAATTGTAAACTTTTGAAAAGGAGAGTAATTAAGCACTGGGAAATTTTACTATAAGAGGCTGGGCCTGCATAGAAGGAACTGAGTAGGGAAAAAAGGTGGAGATGTAGCTCTCTATATGAAGAAGCAGTATACCTCCTTGAAGGCCGACATCAGCTGCAAAGATGAATGGTTTGAAACCCTCTGGGTCAAGCTGGAGGGGGAAGAGGAGCATGGCAAGAGCGATTTAACTGTAAATGTATACTACAGACCACCAAACCAAGGCGAGGAACGTGATCTAAAGTTTGCCCAAGAACTAACAGAGGCTGTGCGGGAACAGGACATAGTCATCATGGGCAACTGCTGACCAAGCACAGGTAATCAATAAGCAGGTAAACAATAAGATGCCCTTTGGGAATCGGAGCTGGGGGGGCAAAAAAGTCACTAGTCACAGGGCTCAAGTGCCTATATACTAATGCTAGGAGCATGGGGAACAAGCAGGATGAATTAGCACTCCTGCTTGCAGAAAACACCTACGACTTAGTACGGCTATCTGAAACCTGGTGGGATTCTTCCCACGACTGGGCAGTACATATTGAGGGTTATAGGCTGTACAGAAAGGACAGGGTGGGGAAGAAAGGGGAAGGAGTTGTGTTCTATGTCAATGAGCAATATACATCGACCCTTATCAAGACAGAATCAAAGGAGGAGAAAGTAGAAGGATTGTGGGTTAAGTTACATGGGGGGCAAAGAGAAAGGGATTTAGTGGTAGGGGTCTGC
>JAGPOW010003316.1:153331908-153352169 GCA_030014935.1 Caiman crocodilus | reverse complement strand
GGATCTTGGAGTCCTAGTGGACTCCAAGATGAACATGAGTCAGCAGTGTGATGAAGCCATCAGAAAAGCTAATGGCACTTTATTGTGCATCAGCAGATGTAGGACAAACAGATCCAAGGAGGTGATACTTCCCCTCTATAGCGCATTGGTCAGACCGCAGTTGGAATACTGCGTGCAGTTTTGGGCACCACACTTCAAGAGGGATGTAGATAACCTGGAGAGGGTCCAGAGAAGGGCCTAGTGGAAGCTAGGAACAGCCCCCAAGAGGACTATATAGCAATGGCCCACATTTGTAGGGATCTGATCGGAAAAGCTAAGGCGGTGACTGAACTAAAGTTAGCAATGGGAATCAAGGACAACAAGAAGTCCTTTTTTAGGTATGTAGGGAACTGGAGGAAAATGAATGGGAGTGTGGGACCATTGTTCAACAGCTCAGGACTGCTAGTCACAGGCACTCAGGAGAAAACTGAACTTCTGAATGACTACTTTGCTTCAGTCTTTCACCGGCCCAAAGGGAACAATGCCAGCTAGGGTACAGAATGAGCAAGATTCTGCCTTTCTACTATTGCTTTAGAACTGGTGTATGATCAATTAAAGAAAATGGACATATATGTCAGCAGGACTGGATGAATTTCATCCAAGAATGCTGAAGGAGATGACCAACGTCAACGTGGAACCTAACTAACCTAGCTAAGCTCTTCCAAAACTCATGGGAAGGACTGGGAGAGGGCCTATGTTGTGCTTATCTTCAAGAAGGGGGGGAAGGAGAACCCAGGTAGCCTGTTAGCCTAGCTTCTATCCCCAGGAAAATCCTGAAAAAAATCATGAAGGAATCTGTGTGCGATAGGCTTGGAGAAGGTAGGATTCTGAATGCCAGCCAGCATGGCTTCATTGTGGGCAGGTCTTGTCTTACCAATCTCATCTCCTTTTACTATCAGGTGACTCACCACCTGGATAAGAGAGAGGAGGTTGACAATATATACCTCAACTTCCAAAAAATCTTTTGAGCTGGTCTCCCATGATGTTCTCACAAGCAAATTGGAAGACTGTGCAAGATAGTCAGATGGGCAGGAAACTGGCTGTGGGGAGGACCCAGAAAGTTCTAATAAACAGATCTGTGTCTTCTTGGTGGGAAGTGGCCAGTTGTGTCCCACAAGGGTTGGTGCTATTCAACATCTTCATCAATAATTTGGATGTGGAGGGGAAGAGCTCACTGGCCAAGTTCACAGACAGTACCAAGTTATGGGGAAGCGCGGTCACACTTGAAGATAGGCTACAAATACAGGTGGACCTAGACAGGCTTGCAAGTCAGGCAGACCGGAACCAGATGAAGTTCAACATTGAGAAATGTAAAATGGTTCTCCTAAGGACAAACAGCCTCCTGCACACTTACAGGCTCGGCAATGCCAACCTGACCAGCACTATGAATGAAAGGGACCTGGGGGTAATAATAGGCCATGGTATGAACACGAGCCAGCAGTGCAAAGGTGTAGTCAGCAGGGCTAACAATACCCTGGCATGCATCAAATCGATGCATCTCCCGCAAAACAAAAGAAATGATTCTCCCACCTTGAGGTATGTAGAAAAAACATTTAAAGCTGTGTCTATGTCCAAATCATCGAATCTCTCCAAATCAATTTAGAGGGTTCCAACTCGATTCAGAGAGATTAAAGAGTTTCCTGATTCGATTTAGATTTGGAGATTCAGCTGCCAAATCTCCACCAAATCAAACCAGTGCCCAAAGCTTTGTACAGCCCTATTCTTCATGCTCATTCACTGCTTTCTGCATTTCCTTCCAATTTTTCTGCCATTCAAATTGGGTGTGTATTGCTATTGCCTTGAGCAAGTTCAGGATGTCCCACATGGCACTCAAAGCAAAATAACTGCTTCTAATATAACACTAAAGAATGTAATATCTTTCTTGTCAAATAAGATTTCTTCCTCAACACTAGAAATCTTTTGTGGGGAAGGAGAAAAAATAAAGACAACAAAAACGTCTGCACCTTGTAGAAAGCATGACAGCCATTATTAGATTCCAGAAATTGTTCCCTGAAATATTTGTTCAAGAGAAAGAGATGAAGCCTAAAGTTTGGAAAAAGTCCACAAGACCAATTCACTATTGGTGCAATCCAGTGCAATGCTTTTGAACTGAACAGGATTGAAGTATGGAAGTCCTATGTAATTCAACCTATTAAAATATTTGTAGTTTTTCAATAGGTCTTGTATGCAGCAGTGTACTTCTTTGGGGTATATAATAGTTTAGCTTTTTTTTTCTTTCTGGTTTTGATAGTAACTGAGATAGGAACCAAATGAAATAATGCAGATTGGAAGTTGATAGCAAAACAAATGCAATCATATAACTTCAGAAGTACAAAATGCATAGACCAGGAAAAGGAAAACCTTTGTTCTCTTAAAAATTCCTTTCATAGGATATAGGACAAGTAATGTCAGTCACATTATTCATTCTATTATTGGCATCGGTCTTTCAGTTACGGCTTCTGTTAAGTGTTGCTAGAAAAAGAATAGGCACCTGGATTTGATGCCAAATGTGTTAAGTAGCACATATGCAACTTATTATGTTCATAGCAGCTGTTTCTGATTTTCAGTTTGCTCACTCCATTTAAGAAGATACCTCAGCTGTAAGAACAGCTAACAGCTGTAAATGCCATATTAAAATTGGAATTGCTGTAGTTTTATTTGATATTACATCTTTACTCAGAACAGAGATCAAGAGGAACTGGACCAAAAAAGAATACTTGTTGTCTTATTTAACTATGGCAGCTTAAGTTTTAGAATGAAGGGTCTCCTTCCAGGAACCACCAAAACCTTGCCAGGTAGTCTTGAGATTCATTTTTAATGTCATGTTTGGACCGTAAGCATCTTTGCTCAGAATCATCAGAAGAGCCAGCACCCAAACTACAGTGTTTCTTAGAAAATCTATTTAAGGTGTTAATTCAGCTCTGGAGAACTTGGGGATTCGGGGAAATGGGACTGAATAAGAGTAGGTCGACATTGTACTTTGTAGGTTAACACAGAGCTAGTAGAGCCAACTTTGAACAAACTACCTCCAGCACCAAAAGCAATCTAACCATGGAAGTCTTCCAAAAAGGGACTTAAGTTTCCAGATCTGCCCATCTAAGGCAGGGGTGTGCAATTATTTTGGGCAGAAGGCCACCTACTGAGTTTTGGCAAGCCATCAAGGGCCATGTGACGGGCAGCCAGGGGCAGATAAATATTAATTTTCTAAATTTTGTAGGGGCCCTGTGGGCCAGATAGAATGGCCTGAAGGGCCACGTCTGGCCTGCGGGCTGCATTTTGCCCACCCTGATCTAAGGCCTATTCTCAAGCACAAAATTCAGTTTTAAATAAAAAACAAAAACAAAATTATTTATCTCTCTTTAAGATAGGTAAATATATTTTCTTATTAATCTGCCTTCCATCAGACACATTATTGCTAATGTCATAGAGGGAAGGTATTTGCCATCTTCATCATCTTATAGGCTTCTGAAGATTCCGAACACAAGTCTCATGTTCAAGTTGGACACCAATGTTGTTTGCCCCTAGAAACTAGATAGACTAAGGTTGCACTATGGAGTGTCTCAGAATACCTTATATACATTTGGAATATTTTAAATACATTTGAAAGTTTTCCAATTTTTAGGAATGCAGCCTTCAGCCCCAGGTGAATAATTCGTGTTCTTATTCCTTATTTATCTGCCAGCTGAGTTTCTGTTCCCCAGTTCATTCTTTAAGTCTCACTCCAAACTCCACTGACTGTGATGATTGTGACAGATTACTGTCTTCCTTTGCCTTTAAAATGGTGTTCAAAGAAGACATAACTTCATTATTTGTAGAACTCCCTAACTGCAAGGGACATTTCAGAAAACATGTCTGGAAGGGTTTACCATGTAATTCAAACAGATATCACAGCATATCGGGTGGAGCACAAAAACAAGTGGAGAACGCATCAACACCTCAACAAGGAACTGAAAGACATTTGATAGAAAAGGAGTGAAAGCTGTTCCAAATGCAGTGATTGATGAGAAGCAAAAAAACAGAGACATAAAAAAAAATATTTAAAAAAATGCATGTGCATAGAAGAACTCAATGGCAACTATACATCTAATTTGTAATGCTACTGCATGTGCAGAGTGGATTACTTGTAGATACCATGTCTATTAGGACAAAATATTTGTATGCATGAAAAACTCGCTTAAGTGGACTTTTCATAAGAAACTATTATGTTTCTAGGCATTCTAGTGCAATAAATTAATTGGAAGTGCGTGTGCAAATATTATTTAGACCCAAAATCTAGGACTCTGTATGGGACCTAGAACTGTATGTGTTAAGGACAGAACTCTGTTCTGTTAAACTAGAATAAAAATTATGATGATGTAGATATCTTGAAATAAAATATTGCCTAGTAACTTATGCATTGACCCTGATGAGGAACTGTTTAAGTCAAGCTTTCAGACCTCAATTCTTTATGGCTCTTCTCTGAACCCTCTCCAATTTTAAGCATCCTTTTTGAAGGATGAACACCAAAAATCAATATTATTCTAGCAAAGTTCTTATTAATGCTATGTACAGATCTCATGCAATCTCCCTACTCCAACTTGATATTCTCCTTTGCATCTAAGGATTATATTAGCACTTTAAGAAACAGCACTGCACCAAGAATTCCTATTCAGGTGGTTATCTGCAATGTGCCTTTCTGTGTTACTTCTTTTCCAGGATACATTTTCCTGTTCTCTGCACGTGCTGTACGTTCATTGTGCCTTGATATATGACCTGTCGTTTGACTATATTAGAATACATGTTCAAATGTTTTCAATTTATGAAGCAATCCATATGAGCTCACCTTATAATTTATCACCCAACCAATTTTTGTGCTGCCTGTCAGTGTTTCCAGAAATTAGTATATTCCTTTTTCAGATCACTGGAAAATTTGAACAATGGGTTTGTATATGATGGGGTGGATAAGAATGATCCTGCCTTAGGGAATTGAAGTAGATCATTTATGGAGGTCCCTTCCAGCCCTACTTTTCTATGATTCTACAAACTTTGGGCCAAGAACAGACCCCTGTAGGAACCATACTAGAGACACCCCCAATTACTGAGTCCTCATTTACAATTAGATTGAGATTTGTGTGTGCTATATTTCTGTGTAATAAATGCCAGTTTTTTTTAAACAAAAGGCTTTGCTATACTAACTAAATCAAATTCACATATATCCAATATTTTAGAATTTGGTAAAAACAGCACTGGATTTGTGTAACTTTAAATCTGTGAGACTATGAAATCCCTATGGTTCACTCATTGTAATATGTATAAACCCCTGAAATCTGAACAGCTGATTGTGTGTTTTAAAGCCAGACAACTTGGTACCTAAATATTGTGGTATCATGGACCTGGAAGTCCTTACCATGAATTTCTAGAGTGATTAGTTGCCCTTTTCTCACAAAGTCAAATTTGTCAAGATCCAAAATCATCATTAGTGGGCAGGTTTCTGGTAGCAGAAATCTTGCTGTGTCTCTTCACTCTGAGCCAGACTCAGTGTATTTGAAGTGACTTTGCTGAAGTTAGTAGATTTACTCTAAATTTACACCACTGGGCCCATATCTGCTGTCCCAAAATATGTCTGAAAATGGCTATAAGATATATTCTCGGGGGGGGGGGGTTGTCTAAACTTTTATTATATTCTCCATGTTTACCTTGTATTACATTGCAGAGCCATGTCTGTGCATTATCTTCTCCTAGTTCTTTTGTTACTGAAGGACACTGTTTTGAGAAGGAGGATTTTTTCCTCTCTTCAGCTGTATAGATTTGTACCTATTGTTAAAGTAGCAGCTTGGGAGGGTTGTTTTTTTAATAAAAACCTTCTCTCCCCCAATTAATAGTTTCAGATATTTTAGTTCAAGTAGAATTTGGCCTAAAGGTAGGAAAAATTCCAGCTGTATTGAAATGAGATCTGTAAACTTAGCTCCCCGCCACTGCACCCCTCAGGAGAGGCATTATGGGCCATATGCCACTCCCCAATATTTGTGCATGGAGCAGTTGCAGGCTGCTTGCTGTGAGCTTGAGACTCTCCACTCTGCTGTTTTTCCTTCAGGAGCCCCATGCAGGCCACACTCCCCCTGCTTATCTGGCAGCAGTGGTGGCGACAAGTTGTATTTCCTGCTGCCAGGCAGGCAGGGGACATGCAGCTGGCACAGAGTCCCTGGGGCAAAGGCAGCAGGGCGGAAAACTCTGAGACCACAGAGGGCAGCCCACATCTGCCCTCGCCCTACTTAGCTCCATTCTGGCCATGGCAAGGAGCAGGGGCAGGCATGTGCCTGGCCAGGTTCATACATTCCCTGCCTCTGCCCCTATTTCAGGGCACGGAAGCCCACCCTGCCCTTGGTAGCAGCAGCACCAGGAAGGGAAGGGGCCCTTCTCCCTACTGGAGTCCAGCTCCTGGGACCTGGGGCCCAAATGCAGGGAAGGAGTGGCCTGGTTTCTTCAGGCCTGGAATAGTCCCATGGCCATGCCCTGGGTGGAGGGAGGAGAGCAGGGAGCCTGGCCCAGAGACCACCCATCCCCAGGCAGCCAAGAAAGCTCACACATTCCCCATAAGCCCTGCTAGCTCAGGTAGCTGGCCCTTGGCACTTTCATATGTTCTCCTGGTGGAGGAGGGGAGAGGCAGGACTTTAATTAGAGCAGTTGTGAGAGCCCCCCCTAATTAGAGTGCCAGAGCATCTCACACTTAAATGTCCCCTTGCTTAAAAATGGTGGCAGAACTTGCACTAAAGCTCATTTATACTTGAGGCTACTGGTATGACCTGTATTTTTCGTGTAGTAGTTTAACATAGTGTAGGTACAATGTAAAATGTGTATTTTTAAACACTGTCAAACAAGAGTCTATACGAACACTAAACTAAGCCACCATTTCTTTCGTGTTATTATACATTTATGGCAATCCTATGCATCTGAGTAATTTTCTTCAGGCAGCTGTTTTATTCAGTTTTGTGTATGGCAAAATTGAGTAGTTAATTTTGACATTGCATGTTGTGCTTTATTTATTAATGCACTGTGTAAACATTTAACCGGTCTCTTTATTAATGCTTTTTGATACAGTCATGTTTGTAATGGGGTGGAGGAAGCCTCCAATTTTCTGTTTCCCCAGTGTATCTTAAATCTGCCACTGTCACTTGCATTCAAAAATAAGAGATCTAATCCTGCACAGTGCTAAGAACTAGTTATAAGGTGATCAACACCTCCTATTTTCATTTCTTCATTGAGATCTGAGGGTGCTGAGTAGGAAGTGTTTAACCTTTGAAATACCAGCTCCCCAGAACTTTCTAGTCTAGGTCAACCTACAGTGTTCACAGCTTGGCTCAGTGCAGAACTATACCATACCACAGGCATTAAATCAAATATGCTTCAATGACTTGGAAGGTCTGCATAAGAACAACATCAAACTGTTCAGGAAATGAGGCCTCTTGGTTTATAACCTTGTTAAATATTTAGTCACAAGTTAACAACATTCAACAACACGTTCTGAGCTGTGCAATTTGAATTTGGAGCCCAGAGACTAGAGAGTTTATTTGGGTCACAAATCTTATATGACAAGAATTATACAGTAACTTTGTAAAACCAGTTTATATATTCACAAGGGCATGAGAAGGTTTCCCTTTCATATGCACAGATCCCATTCATCTTGCAATAAATTTAAAACTTGCCCTATTCAGAAATGCATAATCTGCTGCCAAAAAATATCTGAAGTAGATCTTCCAGAAAACAGACCATAAAAAAAGCCAAAAGAATGGGCCTTTGTTTATCATCACTTAAAAGAAATTACTTTCTGGAGTTTGACCACTAATTGTTAACTATTCAAGCATTCTAGTAAGAGAACCAAGTGGTAGCAAGTGCTTTTAAGATTATAGGCCACAGACACATCAGATAGTAGTGCAAAGGAAAAAGCAAGGAAGAGGAATGGAAAATTCTCAGAATATTTCATTTCTGTTCCATTGTTACGGGTTAGACTGTGATGAGCCCTTGTACAGAGGAGTAGCATAAGGATGAGGACACTTTCCCATGTATGTAGGGAGCAGCCACAATTACAGGGCTGGTGCTTGGTTAACAGCATAGCCCGGGGTCAGCAGTTATTTGGGCTGGCAGGCTGCTTAACGAGTTTTGGTGACACATGGAGGGACACACCTCTCTCCCTTTCCCTCCCTCCCGGGGCTGTGACCAGTGCAGAACCCACCTGCAGCTTTAGCGCACCCTCCCACACCCCACAGCTGGAATCCACCTGCCCACAGCTTTAGAGTGCCCTGCCCCGCCACCCTTGTCCCCCAGGTCTGGACCTGGCAGTTGTTGGCCACAGCCACGTCCACAGCTGCCCAAACATGACCAGCTGCTTCTGGGTTGGGGCTTCAGGCACGGGGGGCGGGGGAGGAGTGGAATCAACCAGGAATAATCATCAATTCTTTCATATATATCACATGGTAAAATCCAGTTTCAGCCTACTTGCTCTTCAAAGAGCTATGGTTATTTGTTTTTATTATTTTTAACATTATCAATAATTAAGAAGAATATTATGCTGCTTTTATGGCTCCAAGCACAATTGACAAATAAGCACATTAACACCTTGAGCTTGAGGCTTCTGTGCTGCTGCCCCAAGTTGATCAGTGTTTGGCCCATATTAAACAGAACTCATATTTCCGATTTGTTTGGGATTGATTTATTGGAAAAAGTTAATTTAAAAATGAATTAAAAAGAGAATAAGATAGGAGATAACAAGTTACATGCCAACTAACTAATACTGAAAAATCTTAAGCGACTGAAGAAATGAATATGCTTGCCTAAAAGCAAGTTTTTAAAGCACTGAAATGATATTATCCTAAGGAATAGAATCCTAGTAATAGCAACCAGAACAATCCCAGTCAGAGCAGTCAGGCATGTATGTACACCTTCTGACAGTCATCTTTTTAAACACGGAATGGAAAAGCTTTAATAGTCAGGTTCCTAAAACTCCTGCCATTGTTTCTTTGTGTGTGCACATGCACGCACTGGAATGGAATGGAGTAGGAGGCGAAAGATGGGGGGTGCATACATATGCATGCATGTGAAAAAAGTGCTGATTATGTATGCACTGCCTAACTGGTATGAGTGTTATAAATCTTTAGACTTTTTCCTTGTATCCATTCATGGATGACTTAGTTACTGTATAAACCTGAACATAAAACAGTTCTGGAAGAGAATCAACCATGAAATTCATGTAGAAATAACGTAGGCAGGCAAAGCTTACAAAACATTTACAGTAAGATTTTGAGGGGGTTTATGCCCTTCCAGCAGAATGCATGTATTATATTTAGAAGACAGCTGTATTGTTTTTTCTCACTCTAGCAGCCTGACATTTTTAAAGGCCAGAATGCCCTCCTCAGAAGCAACCAACTCTAAAAAGTACAGTAGCATTTGTATTTTTAGAAGGTTCAGACCTACATCATTCCCCGCTCCCCCCAATTAAAGCAGATATTTCTGAGCCCTCTGTTGGCAATAGAGTCCTGTTACCGTCAGTAACAGGAATAATGAAGAGACCATGAAATCAAAATACAAATGTAACAAAACTATCCATCTACTAACCTGATGTTAACTATGTCAGATTCTCTGACAGGGAAAGAGAATTCTCTTAACTTCTGTGTCAGTGCCTAAATTCTTTATTTAAAGAACTCACTGCAGTCTTTAGAAACAAAAGCTCTTTACGATACCAATGAGAACTGTTCCACAAATAGTATTAAGAGAATATTTTTGTAAGCCTGACATTTTGAAAGCTCAGGTTGTTCACTATAATTATTGCAACATCAACATTAACTAACTGGGATAAACACTCTCACTAATCCAAAAAATTAAGACCATTCTGGGAAGGATATCAATTCCAGTCTTTTAAACAGTTAATATATATGTACATATAGTACTTTAATAAAATATGACTGAGGATGGAAACTCAAGGACTTAGAAGTTAAGATATGCCAGAACTAATGTTATACAAACATCTTCAATTTATCCTTGTTGTTCATATCTTTATTTGTTAAATGTTTTGAAAATAAATATTTTAAGTTTTACACATTTATCATATTTTTAATAAATAGTTCAAGTATGTGATCATATAAGTTTTATTAAACAATCACATACTATTTTCCACCTTAGTGGTTCTTTTTCTATAATTTTATTATGTGATTTCCTAGTTGTTGTTTTTTTTAAGGCAAATGAAAAAATAGAAATTCCATCATGTTGCATCATATTATAACTAATCTGCATGGTTAGAATGCCTCGATCCACTGAACAGACCTCTACCACTGAAGCAAACAGAGTATTTAAGACTGATTATCTATTATAACTTTCTACATGGACCAACACTATACTGTCACATTCCATTAGATTTGAGAATCCTGGTTTATGCTCCATACTTCAGAGATTTTTCTATCTGTTTCTACAGTCATCATTATGAGCCCAGAGCTGGCCTTGAATTCACATTAAGAAAAATGTAGGAAATATTCATCCAGTGGTTAAAATGTGGCAAAATGATAATACCATCCAAATATTGAGATCAGATGTCTCCTTCCAAAACCCAGAGTGGGTGATAGGAGATGAAATGCACACAGCTCATAGAAAATAAGGGTTGGAAGGAACCTCAGGAAGTCATCTAGTCCAAATCCCTACTCAAAGCAAGACCAACCCCAACTAGATCATCCCAGCCAAACCTTTGTCTACCAAGGTCTTAAAATCCTCTAAAGATTGAGATTCCACAACCTGTCTAGGTAGCCTGTTCCAATGCTTTACTATCCTCTTAGTGAGAAAGTTTTTCTTAATATCTAACCCAGGGGCAGGCAATTATTTTGGCCAGAGGGCCACTTAAGGAGTTTTGGTGGGCTGTCAAGGGCCGCATAGGTAACCCCACCCCTAGACAGATGTCCTGTCCCTCCTCCACCCTTGGTGGAAGACCAGAAGTCTTACCCCCTTAACCCCTGACCTTTACCACTAGAATTCCCTTCCTTTGCCCCCACCATACTCCTGGGGTGGGGGGTTGCCATCTTAGAACCAGAACAAAGCCAAATCATACACTAAGAGTTGAACACCAACTATAACATATTTTAATTTTATTACAAAAAATTTTGTGTCATGATGTGTGTTTGTACACTGTATATAGAGGTTATTGTATAATAACTCAAAAATAAAGTCTTATTCTTGGTGGGTGGGTGTGTGTCTGTGTGCGCGCGCGCACACGCGCATGCGTGTTGGGGTATGTATGCAAAAGGGCATAGGTTATGTTGGGGTGTGTATATGTTGGTGGGGTTGTGGGGGAAGGGTGTGGGTGTTTGTGGAGTGTGGGGACCCCCCCACACAAACACACTCCCCCCCGGTGAACAGCTCCTGCTGCTGGCAGCAGCAGAAGGTAGGGTACTCAGTGTGCTTGTGCCCGGCACAAGTACTGATGCCCAGAGGAGTGCGACTCCAGCCAGCGCTGCATGTATGGGGGAAGAGGAGCACAGCCTGCCTAGCTGCTTCTATCGTGGGGGCACTGTGCTGCATTTCTGCAGCTCCCACACTCTCACTGGGGTCCAGTTCGCCGCTGGACTCCATGGAGAACAAGGGGGAGGAGATCCATCCACTCTTAGTGGAGTCCAGGGCCCTATGCAGCATGGGGCAGGGAAGGCAGGTGGTTCCAGTGCAGAGCTTCCCCTGTTGTGAGTGCAGGAGCTGCAGGCACACAGTGTGCTGCCCCCATGATAAAGGTGGCCAGACAGGCTGCACTTCTCACCCTCCCATGTGCAGCACTGGCTGCAGGCATGCCCCACAAGGCACCAGTACCTTCACCAGCCACAAGTGCCCTGAATGCCCCGCCTGCAATTGCTGCCAGCAGTCGGAGCTGAGTGCCATGTGGGAAAGTGTGAGGGGGGTTCCCAAACCCCCACCCTCCCTCACACCCACACCCTGAGCTCCATGCTCCCACCACCCCACTATGCATGGGCTCCATGCTGCTGTCTGAACTTCTGCCCACCTGCAGCTCTGCCACTGCCCCTGCCCTCACTGCTTCCCTGGAGTGAGCTGAATGCCAGGGAAGGCAAGCAAGTTCCAGTGCGGGTGGCTGCAGTAGGGGCAGCAGTTGCCCCACCCAGATGCTGCGTGCTGGTGGAGCTGGGCCCCTCCACCCCTGAGGGTGGAAGTGAGGTGCAATACGGTATGTTAAGGAGGGGTGTACATGTGGGCACCTTGCTCTAACTCTTGTGAGCAGAAGGCCTGGGTGGGGCACAATTCATTAGTAGGCACCATGGGCCAGATAAAAAGTGCCTGGCAGGCTTGGTGCATCCCATGGGCTATATTTTTCCCATTCCTGATCTAACCTAAACTTCCCTTGCTGTAACTTGAGACCACTGCTCCTTGTTCTGTCATCTGCCACTACTGAGAACAGTCTAGCTCTATCCATCCTCTTTATAAGCACAATTCAGGTAGTCGAAGGCTGTTATTAAATCCCTTTTCAGTCTTCTCTTCTCCGGACTAAATAAATCCAGTTCTCTCAGCCACTCATAAGTTTTGTTTGCTAGCCCTCTAACGGTTTTCACTGTCCTCCACTGGACTCTATTAAATTTGTCCACAGACATTCTGTAGTGGGGGGCCCAAAACTATATACAGTAGTTCAGATGTGATCTCAACAGTGCTGAATCCCTTCTCACAATTGGCTTGCAACACTCCTACTAATGCAGTCCACTATGCTTTTAACCTTCTTCAAACAAGGACATGCTTATTGTCCACTGTAACTCCCCAGATCCCTTTCTGCAGAGCTGCTGCTTAGCCAGCCATTCTCCAGTCTGCATCAGTGCGTGGAACTGTTCCATCCTAAATGCAAGACTTTGCACTGTCCTTGTTGAGATTATGCTGCTCTTACTGCATTGTCAGCCCAGAAAAGTGACTGAACACAACTCTGGTAGCAGAGTGAAGGAGAAGGTTTAGGAAAGAAAGTACAACTGAGAAACTCTGAAGGGCCAGAAGCCTGAAAAGGGAGCTGGAAGTTAAGAGCTAGCTGATGCAGAAGTTGTTCTTCACTATAACAGGGGGCCTTCGTGGGGCTGATTTCCCAGTGGCCTTCCCACCTGTTCCTGGCCTAACCACCCGCCTTCTCACCCACCATGTCTTGTTGTTAGTTAATGAATTGATGTTGATTAAGCAGTAGGCTTCCCATTTCTTGCCCTGATGCTAGGGGGCGCTATCTGCAGCTCTGTTCCTCCCCTACACTGCAGTCCAAGCCTCACAGATGACATCCAGATGTTATCAACATGACCAGCCTCACTCTAGGCCCCAGAATCCCCCAGTCAGGACCCCTCCAAGATCCCTCCTTTTAGGCAGCTTACGCTGCCTTCATTCTGGGCTGCCTAGCTCTTTGATCCGTTCCCCCTTACGGGTGTGATCCCCTGGAACCTTTGGCTACACTGGCCCTGGCTCACCTCCAGGCCAGTCAGAACCCCAGGCCCTCGGCTCTGGGCGTTCCTCATCGTGGGCCCCTGGCCCTTCGACCCTTCTGATCATGGCCCCGGCATTGACCAGTTAGGGGATTTCAAGCTAGGCTCAAGCATCTATTGCCCTCCCTCTCTCAGGTCCACCTTCCTGACCCTTGTATGGGGTGACCCACTTAGTTGTGGGAGCTGGGGTTAAGGTGCCCCAAACCACCTTTGGGGTGGTAACTGGCCTGGCATTTCCTGGGGGCTCCCATGCCACTGAGAGACCCACCAAGCCACCCATTCCCAGCAGGGTGCAGTTTTAGGTCATGCCCAGGACCAGGAGCCTTCCATCCATCCCCCACAGCTCTTCCCTTACCTCCAGATGACATCTGCAGCCAGGAAGTGTTATTGGGTAGCCCTCCAGCAGTGAAATGCCCTGTTTATATGGGCAGCCCTAAATCCAAAATGGCTGTCCTAATCAGGTACCTGCTAGATGCTGGCTTCAGGCCCTTAAAGTGACAAGCAAAAACAGTGCCCTGCCACACACACCTTTAAAATCAAAGGGATGCTTCTTCATATGAAGGCAAATTCTGATAATGATATCCCCTAAATTATTAGGAGGAAGGAAGGAGGGTTTCAGCCTTTGTTCTGCACACTGTTGGTAGAAGGATGGTTTATTAGCCAATACACTGAAAGGGGGGGAAAATGAGCTTAGAAGTCTGCTACTCATAGGGTACATCCAGACAAGTGTGCACATGCCTCTTACTCCATCTCAAACCCCTTTGAGACGAGGCAAGAGGCACATGTGGGAATGAAAAAAATGTGTTTGCAAGTGCAGCTTGGGGAAAAAATTATATACAGGGGTCTAAAAAAATTGAAGCTTAAAAATGCAGGGCAGGGAACAGTCCCAGACCATGCCCTGAGGCAACCAGAGTCTGGGTCTTTCACAGAGACACTCTGGCTGCTAGATCCCCTCTATGGTTGGCCCCTCACCCTGGTGCTGAAACATGTGGCCTGCCCATGGAGGGCAGGCAGTTGCTTCAGAACCAGTGCTCCAGTGCTGGTAAGCAAGGAGTTGAGGGGGCTGGACTATGGAGGGGACCCCCACCAGCACCACCTGCTCCCCATCTGCCCTCCAATCCCTGCCCTGCCTGCCCCTGCAAGGTCCCTGATCACTTTTCTGCCCAACCCCACCCCCCCACCTGCTCCCTGACCACTTTCCTGCCTGGCCCCATCTCCCCCCAGCCCTCAGACCCTCCCAAGACCCGCTCTGCTCAGCCTCATCCCCTCCAGCCCCCTGAGGCACCTGATCCCTGCCCCCACCATCATCCCCAGCATCCCAACAGTTTAACACAAAAACAAAACAAAACAAAACACCCAGCATTTACTGGCAGTTCAAGCTGCTGTCCGTCTCCCTGGGTCCTACCCACACTGCATGGGGCAGAAAGACAGCCCCAGCCTGGGCCTTCCTGCCCCACTGCCCTTTGCTGCACAGGGGGCTCTGCCAGGAGGCTCTGAAGCACAGGCCCTGCTTTTAACGTAAGTAGAGGCTTTTTTTTTGGGGGGGGGGGGATTTTTTTAGTTTTTTTCTTTTTAAATTGATGGTGTCTGGGGTTGGGGGGGCAGCCATAGGGTTATTGAGGGTGCAAGGGGGGTGGAGCTTCGCAGGGCAGCCATTGGGGAGTCTAGGGGAGTTGGGGGGGCAGCCATTGGGGGGGCTGCAGCAGCTGGCAGGGGATGGGGCCAGGTGGGGCAGCAAGTGTGGGGCTGGGGTAGGGCATGTGGGCCTTGCAGGGGGGGATGGTAGTTCCTGTGGGGGCCATTTGGATCCTATTGGGGGGCCACAAAATATATATTCATGTATACATGTATTTAGAGTTCACTTTATTATTATGATAGAGACACTGGTAGGCTTCCAAATTGCTTTAACACTGTAGATATATCAGTACAACATTTCCCAACTGGGCACTGTCTCTGTCTCATAGAATCATAGAAGTAGGGTTGGAAGGGACCTTGTAGATCTTCAAGTCTGAACCCCTGCCTGGGCAGGAGGAAAACTGGGCTCAAGTGACCCCAGCCAGGTAGGCATCAAGCTTCTTCTTAAAGACCCCCAGGGTAGGAGCCAGCATCACTTCCCTTGGAAGTTGGTTCCAGATCCTAGCTGCCCTAACTGTGAGTTAGTTCTTATGGATGTCTAATCTAAACCTACTCTCCAACAACTTGTGGCCATTATTCCAGGGGGAGCTAGGGGAAACAAGGCCTCCCCCAAACCCTTCTGGTCCCCCTAGTGACTTTATAGATTGTCATCAAGTCCCCGCTCAGCCTTCTCTTGTGAAGGCTGAACAAGTTCAGGTCCCATAGCCTCTCATTGTAGGGTCTGCCCTGCTGTCCCCAGATCATGTGGGTGGCCCTCCTCTGGACCCTCTCAATGTTGTTCACATCTGTCTTGAAGTGGGGTGCTGAGAAATGGACACAATGCTCCAGCTGTGGCCTGACCAGTGTCACGTAGAGGGGGAGGATCACCTCCTTGGACCTACTTGAGATGCCCCTGTGGATGCACGATAAGGTCCAGTTAGCCCTGCCAACCATGACCTCGCATTGTCAGCCCATGTTCATCTTCGAGTCAATAATGACTTTGTGACAGGTTGCCTCCCCAGCACTATCTTCTAGGTCATCCGCGCCTTACGTGGGGCGCCCTTGGATTCCTCCTAGACCTTTGCTATCCCACTCTAATCTCTCCTGCCATGACTTGATGGAATTTGTATGCGAGCGGGAGACTGCCAACTATATTGGGTATGTTGGGGTCTCTCCTATGATGGTCTGAACCCTTTTTTCTCTAGCTAGGCCTCTCCATCCAAACCCACCAAACAGGGTTAGACTCTGAGGCTCTAGCTCTTCCTTCCAGTGCCTGGTGCCTCTTGATCCCCTTTTCTGCTCCCTTCTGGGGCATGACACCCCCTGACCCCAGAGGCACACATGACAGCCCCACAAGCAAAGGGGCCACAAGTTCAAAACCTGGGTGTGACCCCTGCCTGTCCAAGCAACAGAAAAATATACACGTGCACCCTCTAGGCCTCCCTGGCCTTTTAAGAACATCCCAAAAGGGTGCCCTTACTGACACTTAGGCTCTCCACAGCCCTCTCACCCATTGCTGGGGTCCTGGCCTCAAAAAGCTGTGCCCTTAGTGGTGTTGAGATCCCATTCTGAAGTGGGTCCCTAAAAATGAGGCCTCCTCCAACCCCTAATAGCCTCACCCAAACCACCAGTTTTAAATGGCAACACAAATGCAAGCCCCTTGACTATAACATCAAACTTAAGCCACCCAACTATAATCACATTCAAACCTACCGGGGATACTTCATCCTGCAGCAGTGTTAGATGCTGCTTCTGCATTCATGTTGCTCTTCTCTTCCATGACAGAGCTCCTTCCTCCTTGGCTGCTGGCAGGGAACTGCCCCCTTGGCCTCAGTTCTGGTGTTTAAATGGGAGCCAGGCCCAGCTCTTCCGGTCAGCTGACCGCTAGCAGGTGTGGGACATTGGGTCCCTCTGGTTGTCCTAGCAACCGGCACCTGATCAGCTATTCCAGCTCTCCAAGTAGCAGGCACTTTAGTGCCCTGCTACACACCTCTCCCCTTAAGATTCAGACTCACCGGGTTGGGTCTTGATTTTTCTCCACCACACATCCTTTATCTCTGTCCTCTCCTGTCCTCGCTCTTGTTCTTTGACCATTTGAATACATAGAGGCAGAGGTTTTAAGGGACCTCCTACTTGCCTTTTCCCCAAGGCGCGCCATGTGGTATTTTATGGGATTTGCCCCGTCACGGGCAGTCCCCCCCACACTAGCCAACCTTGGTAAAACAATTCTGCTGTCTTTCCACAGGTTCATAGTTCCCACCTTAGGGCCACTCACCAGCTTCTCTGTGGAGCTCTCAAGGGGCGCTCCTTCCCCTTCTGTCATTCTGCTTTGGCTTTTTATCCAGCCCCTTTCTGGTCAGCTGACTAGTGGGCCTGTACCCGTTCTTACCCCCTTCCACATCAGTACTCCGGGTCCAGAAAGTCCTTGTCTTAAAGGTGCGGGTCTGCTGTCTAGTGACAGGGCTAGGGTTCCCTGTTATACACGCCCCCCTCTTCTCTTTTGCCTGGGGTATTCCTTTCTCCTCCTCTCCATACTGTCTTGATAAAAAATCTGCACTTATGTTTTTTTTCCCAGGACGGTGCTCCACTTTGAAGCAGTATAGTTGAAGACTGAGGGCCCCATCTCATTAACCTTGCGTTATCGGTCTTCATACTTTGTAGCCATTGCAACAGAGAATGGTCTGTGATTAACACAAACTTTCTCCCTAACAGATAATATCGGAGAATTTCTATGGCCCATTCAATCACCAAACATTCTTTTTCTATGGTAGCATAATTTCTTTCTGGAGGGTGCAGCTTCCTACTTATGTATGCTATCGGATGTTCTTCTCCTTCCACCGTTTGGGCCAATATTGCCTTGATAGCCCAGTTGGACACATCGGTCACCACCACAAATGATTTACTGAAGTCTGGCATATATAGTAATGGTTGTGTACACAGCACCTCCCTCATTTTTTGGAATGCTGTTTCCATTTCTGGTGTCCATCTCACTTTGTTCGGGGTAGCTGCCTTTACAATTTCAGTTAAAGATACTACTACCTCTGTGAAATGAGGGATAAATTTCCTATAATAATTTGCCATTCCCAAAAACGCCCTCACTTGCCTCTTCGTTCACGGTGCTTAATACTCCCTTATGGCCTCCACCTTATCCACCAATGGTCTTATTTTCCCACTGTCTACCTGAAACCCTAGGTACTGTGTCTCTTTCTTTCCGATTGTGCACTTCTTTGGGTTGGTGGTCAACCCCACCTTCCTTAAGTCCTGCAATACCGCCCGCAGTGCTGTTAAGTGCCTGTGGTATACAAAATAAGATTGTCTATATATGCCGCAGTGTATCCTCTATGCGGAGCCAGGTCTCTGTCCATTAGCTGCTGAAATGTTGCGGCAGCCCCCGTGTAAGCCAAATGGCATGTGTCTGAAATGAAATAGGCCCCATGGAGTGGTGAATGCAGTCTTTTCTTGGTTCTCGGGTGCTAAGGGGACCTGCCAGTAGCCTTTCGTTAGATCTAACATGGCGATATAGCTGGCTTGCCTACTTTCTCCACCATTTCATCTACCCTCGTCATTGGGTATGCATCGAACTTGGCCACTGTGTTCACCTTTTGGAAGTTGATACAGAGCTTAATTTTTCCATCTGGCTTCGGCACGGCCACAATGGGGCTGCACCACTCACTTCAAGACTCTTGTATTATGCCTCTCTCTAACAGCATCCTGAGTTCCTCCTTTATCTGGCCTTGGAGTTGTTGTGGGATTCGCCTCCAGTTCTCATGGATCACCTGATCTGGAGGGGTCTGTATTTACTGTATCATGCCTCAAGCTTCCCCAGGGACCTCTTGGAACATGTCTCCATATTCCCTCATGAATTCTCTTGCCTGCCGCCCCTGCTCTTCCAAGAGTCGGGGAGCTACTTTCACTTCACCTTCCCCTTCTTTCTCCCCCAGAGCAGGTCCTAGCTCTGGTTCTTCTGGCTGGAGGGCCACATACAGGCCCTCTCGTTCTTGCCATGGCTTTAGCATGTTAACATGGTATACCTGTTTTTTCTTTTGTTTGTCTGGCTGATATACCTCATAATCTACAGGCCCTATTTGGCATGTTATTTCATAAGGGTCTTGCCATCGTGCTAGCAGTTTAGGGGGGCTAAACCAGGGGTCTCACTGCTCCTGCATGGGGCTCTTGGAGGATGACTGGGATTTACTTTTTGACATACAGGGCAGGAAACACAGTATCAGGCCACTTCCTATATTAACCCTGGCCAAAAGAATCTCCCCCTAATATGAGCCTTGGTCTTGTCTTGCCCCAAATGTCTTGACCCCTTTTATGCTCCCTTCTGTGGTATGACAGCCTCTGTCCCAGAGGCACGTGAGCTGGCCCCACAGTCAAAGGGGCCACAAGTTCAAAACCTGCCTGTCCAAACAACAGGAAAAATATGTACCTGCACCCCTCACATGCTTCAGGCCTCCCCAGCCTTTTAAGATCATCCCAAAATGATACCCTTACTGGTACTCGGGCTCTCCACAACACTGTCTCTCACTGGCACCAGGGTCCTGGCCCCAAAAAGCCATGCCTTCAGTGGCATTGGGGATCCCACTCTGGAGTGGGTCCCTAAAAATTAGGCCTCCTCCAATCCCTAATAGCCTCACCCAAACCACCAGTTTAAAATGGCAACACAAATGCAAGCCCCTTGGCTATAACATAAAACTTAAACCGCACAACTATAATCACATTCAAACCTACCAGGGATACTTCATCCTACAGCAGTGTTAGACGCTGCTCCTGCATTGAGGCTGCTCTTCCCTTCCATGACAGAGCTCCTTCCTCCTTGGCTACTGGCAGGGAACTGCCCCCTTGGCCTCAGTCCTGGTGTTTAAATGGGAGGCAGGCACATCCCTTCCGGTCAGCTGACTGCTAGCAGGTGTGGGACACTGACTAGCAGTCAGTCTGGTCGTCCTAGCAACCGGCACCTAAGCAGCTACTCCAGCTCTCCAAGTAGCAGGCACCTTAGTGCCTTGCTACAGACTCCAAGATCCCTTTCTGCCTCTGTGCTCTCAAGAAGGGAGTTTCCCATCTTATAAGTGTGCTGCTGGTTACTACTGTCCAAGTGCAGCACCCTGCACTTGTCAGTATTGAAACACATCCTGTTTTTGTTAG
>JAGPOW010003316.1:153318805-153331808 GCA_030014935.1 Caiman crocodilus | reverse complement strand
GGGAGTTTCCCATCTTATAAGTGTGCTGCTGGTTACTACTGTCCAAGTGCAGCACCCTGCACTTGTCAGTATTGAAACACATCCTGTTTTTGTTAGCCCGCCCCTGCAACCTATCCAGGTCTTGCTGCAGTCTTTTCTCCCTACTAGTGAGCCCACCTCACCTCAAATTTTGATATCATCAGCAAATTGAAACAGGCTGTTTTCATCCCATTGCCCACGTCACTGATAAAGAAATTGAACAGTGCAGGCCCAAGGACCGAGCCCTGGGGGACTTCGCTGCCCACTTTCCCACAGGCTGAATATGATCCATCCACCACCACCCTCTGAGTACAACCCTTCATCCAATCTGCAATCCATCTGATTGTGTAGGCATCAATGCCACAGTCCCCTAGTTTTTTAATGAGGATGCTCGGACATGCTCAGATGGTCAACAGTGCCAAAGGCCTTGCTGAAGTCCAGAAAGACTACATCCACAGCAACACCTGTATCCAATGCTTTTGTGACCTGATAATAAAAGGCAATCAGGCTGGTCTGACACGACCCTACCCCTAATGAAACCGTGCTGGTTGTCCTTGAGCATCATCCCTCATGCCAGCCCATCACAGATGTGCTCCTTGATGATTTTCTCAAAGAGTTTCCCCAGGATTGAGGTAAGACTGAGAAGCCTATAGTTACCTGGGTCCTCCCTCCCCCTTTTTTAAAGATGGGGACCACATTAGCTATCTTCCAATCATCTGGCATCTGGCCCAAGCACCATGAGCACTCGTAAAGGTGTGCCAAGGGCCCTGCAATAACCCCTGCTAGCTCCCTCAACACCCTGTGGTGGAGATCATCTGGACCTGCTGATTTGAATACGTCCAGCCCCTCCAGAAGCACTCTAACCTGGTCCTCCTCAACCTTAGATCTGGAAGCGTTCCTCTCAAGTCTGTCTTGAATCACGGTGGGGGAGTCCCGGCCCCTGCACAAGAAAACAGAGGTGAAGAATTTATTAAAGAGGTCTGTTTTCTCCTCTGGCACAACCACCAGATTGCTCAGTGTATCTTGCATGGGCCCCATGTTTCCCGGTGCCTTCTTCATCCTCCCTATGTATTTGAAAAAGGACTTTTTATTATCTTTGATCTTGGACACTAGTCCTAGCTCTATGTCTGCCTTAGCCCCCTACAGACCCGAGCAGTGGAGGTATACTCCTCTTTGAAGATACCCCCCTTCCACCAGCTGTACGCCGTCTTTTTGGCAACCAGGCATTTCCGGATGTCCTTGATGAGCCAGGGGGACTTTTGGGCACTCTTGTCTCCCCTTGCTTCTTGTTGGGATCATCACCCCTTGGGCCCTGAGTATCATCTCCTCAAGGAACAACCACTCATCTTCAGCACTGAGATCCCCTGTCCTCAAGAACCCCAGCACCCCTCCCACCAATCTCCTCAACTCAGTGAAGTTGGCCCTCTTGAAGTCTAGGGCTACCGCCTAGCTGCAGGCCCCTGTCACCATGCACTGGATGATGAATTCCAGTCTCACTCTCTCGCTCTTTATAGTGATTTTTGTTTTACTTGTGGAGGAACATGGATTTGGGGGTATTTTAAAGAGTGAATTTGGGATTTTTTTAATTAGGGATTTTTCAGTTTTTCAATAGGGAACACCAGAATTCCTGCTCAGGAGGCCAGTGGCAGGACCCTGTCTGCTCAGAGCTGGCACCTTTGACCCAGCTGGCTGTGGCTGACATCTTGGCCAAATGGGGCCAGGAGGACATGCTTTGACAGTTCAAAGAAGGCCACCACACCTGGAACATCTTCCAGGTGATAGCTGCCCTGACGGCTGGGCAGGGGGCACACATGGCAGTAGTGCCGCACAGAGGCCAACTCTGCCCAGAGGGGCAGATGTCTCTACTGGCTGTGTGGATCCCATCTGGGTCTAGCAGGTGCACAGCAGGTCACAACCAGGCAGCAGCCCCCACTACCAGGCTGCTACAGTGGGTAAAGGGTGCAGGGAATTCTCAGGGCTGCTGAAGCAGTCCAGCTGGCACAAGGGGTAGTGTCCCCAGGTACCAATTGGATGGGCCTCAGAAACTCCTGAGAGCAAATAGCCCTGAGCTACTTGCCAGGTCATCTTTTTGTACAGCTGGCGACAGCACAGATGCTGGCCCTGGGCTCTAGCTCCCCCTGGCTGCAAGCCAGGCAGGGTTATTTTTCCCCACATGGCACAATTTGCTCCACAACAAAGTACATGTCCAAGCATGTGCGTTGAGGCAAGAAGCCCCAGCTCAGATTTGCACTGCTTTTATTTGAGCTGCTGTAAGCGCACATACTTGCATGTGTGGACACACCCATAATAGCTAGGGACAGAAGTTACACATACATCGGTTTAAGTTATCAGAAACTTGTTTATACCTGTTACAGAACATAAGTTCAGTGCAGCCATCAGTTTCACCAGTTTCAAAATGGCTGAAACTGGTTTAAAATAACCTTGGTTGAATGTTGTATCAGATTTCACTGATTTGGGGCAAACCAGTTTATGAAACTTCTGTGCTAGACCCCTTCCTGATTCAAGTTAAATCACAGTTCCCCAGCATCCCAGCCCTGGGCTGGGCTGGTATCTGCTTCAGCAGAGAAGGGTTGGGAGAGAGGGGGGAGGCAGGGACTGCCTCTTCCACACAGACTCCAGCTAGGGGCTGGGATTAAACATCCCTTTTCCAACTCAAACTTATTGCTGGAAGCAACTGTCGACTACAAATCCCAGAGGCACCTAGAAGCATCCCCTACCTGTGCCTAGAAGCAGGAAGAAGCAGTGATGAGTAACCCGCAGCCTTGCTGCTGTGCTTGTGGACTGCAAATCCCAAAGACCTCGAGGGCAGCAGGTAGAGGAAGCGAACACACAGCCCATGTTGGCTACATGCTAGAGATCTGTGCTCTAGCACCCTCCAGCTTCTGGCCTGAGCCACTGTAGGTATGTGGCTGCATTTTCTGAATCAAAAGTAAATGTGTGTCCAGTTGTTTCACAATTTAGTATGTGCAGTTTAGGCTGACCTGAAAAGACTGAATCAAAACAACCTGGGGCTTTTTGACTGTCTGTACTTAGCCAGTGGAAGTATGGAAAAGGCTGAGTTGACAGGGCAAAGGGTCTCTTCCCATTAAATGAAAAGCAATTTGAAATCAGAATGTATGTTCATGTTGGAATCAGAACTGCAGATTTTCCAATTTTGTAGCTTTTTAATACTGTAATAATGCATCTACTTTCTTTTTAAGAAAATATATTTTTAGTTCAATGAGACTTTATCAGCATTACAAGCCAAAGAGGTACTGCTAAAGTATAACAAAAAGAAAGACCCATCCCTGCCAGTTAATTGATTGTCTCTGACCTACTTTTGATTTCATCCCTGAATAGAAATAGTCAAAGTAGGATCAGAGTTTGAGGGGAATTCCTCAGTCACATATTTCTAATTTTGCTCCGTAGCACTATAGTCAACAATGTTGACAATGACTGATTAAAGTCCAACTTCTGTGTGCAGGGGATGATCCAGGATTTCCAAAAGTGGGTGCAGGAATAGCAACCTGCACTGCAGGGTTGGCTGCGCCACTAGCTCCCTTTTCCTTCTCCACCCATGCAAGCAGTCTACCTCTGAGAGCCTCCAGGGCAGGTGTGGGCAAAATATGGCCTTCGGTCTGGATTCAGGCCACCAAGGGATTTTGTCTGGTGTGTGGTGGGTCCCTTGGCCTCAACCAGCCCAGGCACAAAAGGAAGTCTTGGCTGTGGTGTCAGCCCTCCTCCCCAGGCACCCAGGCCCATCTACCCTGTACCCACCACTAGAGGCAAGACCCGCAGTGACAGAGCACACAGCTGGGCAACTGGAATGGGACCACAGGCAGGTGGGGAGCAGTGTTCAGGAACAGGACTGGCAGGCAAGGCCAGGATCACATGGCAGGATCATGGGGCAGTGAAAACACAGGGCCAGGGCTGGGGCCGGGGCTGAGCTGCAATCTGCTGTGTGCACAGCCCTGCTATGGTCACCAGTTCTGTGGACATGCACATGTGGGGAGCAGATCACTGCTCTGCCCTAGGCCCCAGCCCCTCACTGTCACCAACCCAAGATTTCAGACCCAGCAATAGACAAAGCTCCCCACCTACCAACACCACCTTGTCTGCTTGGCTGCGTGCCCTGCCTGTGCGAGTCCTGGTCAGTCTACATGGAGACCCTGGGATCAAGCAGTAGTGACAGTGTGGGACCAGGGTGCAGGGACAGAATCATAATCCTCTGCCTGCACAGCCCCAGGAGACACACTGGTTCTGCAGTCAGGGGCGTGCAGGGAGCTGCGTCTGGGTTTAGAATCTAGGATCCGTGACAGCACGGGGCCAGACTCTAGGTCAGAGCCACGATCCGCTCCATGCACACCCCTGCCCACAGAACCCACACCTGTCAAAGGGCCATATGTGTAGCAGATCATGGCTCTTCCCTGGCCCCAGCTCTATAATCCTGTCCTCACCATGAGCTCACTCACAGCAAAATCACTAAGGGAGTTTTGGTGAACTGTTGCAGTGGGGTGGGGGTTGTGGGGTGCTGACTTGGCCAGTGACAGCTCACTAAAATTCCCTGTGTTGCCATGGGCCCAACGAATTGCCCATCCCTGCTCCAGGGACATTTTTAAGTCCCTAAAGCAGGTCAAAATCCTCACTCTCCTTCCCTTTACTTCCCCTATCCTCAATTTGTCACTGTTTCTTTCCTCAATGTTCCAGGGGTTGGAAAAGAACCAGATCTGTCCCTTTCTGCCCAGTGAGCCTGGGCTTATCTGGGGCCGGGAAAGAAACAAAAGCAGGGCAGGAGAGTAGTTTCCCCCACCCTGCCCCATCCCCAGGGAGCAGGCATGAAGAAGGGATCCCCAGCCCATTCTCACTGGCCCTGTCCCCATCTCCAATTTAATGCTACCCACATGCAGCCTGGCTGGGGACAACAGAAACAGCTCTGGCACTTTCTCAGCCCCTGGGACAGCAGGGAAAGCAGCAACAGCATGCAAGGGAGCTGAGAAGGGAAAGACGGGGAGGGGTATTTTCACTTGCTTTCAAAGGCTTAAAGTAGTCCCCTGAGGTTCATGTGGTAGGGCCCAATGCAAAAGACAGGGTGCAGCTGCCCCTCTGCACCCTCTTTGGATCTTTCCTTGTCTGTGTGCTTTTCCATAACATTTCTCCCATGTCAAGGATTGTGTTAAGGGCTTGTGTGATGGTACTGCAGTCAGTGGAATTTAGGAATTGCTAAGAAATGTAGATGTTTGGTTTAAATAACCCTGTGAATAACCCAGCTTAAACAGCAGGCCTCCTCTAAAACTGGACAAGAAGAGAAGACCTTTATTATTCTGCATCTAGAGCATGGATACAGTTAAAAAATACATATGTAGAATATGAAGGAGAAAAATAACAAATATTTGATTTACCAATACACCTATCCCCTAGTGCATGGCAATTTATATGTAAACAGGATTTCCAACAAACAAAGTTTATCTTGTATTGTTTCTTCAGTTTACTTTCCTATGTTTTAAATTCCTGTATCTTGCTACAAGTTTTTCTATTCAAAGAGTCTCCCTTAAAACAAGGGACCCATACAAAACTACACAAAAAAAGAAATGCTTGTTATTGTCTGGCATACTACCCTGAGATAACAAAGATAATGCTCTTAGCTCAGGTCAGTAACTCTCAGCACCCCCAATTCTAGCAATAAGAAAGTATGTCAGTAAGTAAGAGAAACAGTAAGTCAAAACCTAGCAAAAATGTTTTAGCTGGGGTAGCACAGATCCCCATTCTTTTATGAGCATCCCAGTGGCAAACACGTTAATCATTCAAGGCACAGATACACAACATAATTACTATATGGCAATTCATCCTTGATTTTACTCCATAGCAAAAATCTTCCATATTAAGAAGCATATACATGATCAGGCCTTCGAACCAGCTGCCCTGAATAAGTGCTATTAAAGCATTTTGCTAGTAGGTGGCAGGAAAGCCTATCTTCATAGAACAAATGAATGAAGTGGACTAGGGAAATGGGCACATGACCTGGGCATCAATGGAACTTTCCCCAGTGTACAGTCATTCCTTACTTTGAATTACTTTCACCAGTGTAATGCTATGCATCTTGTGTCTGTTTTACTTCTACCATGGAGCAACATCAATTTACTCTGCCAAATGTACTAGTTCTCTATGTATGAGGGTACAGGCCCTTAGTTCCCAAACTGTGGGTCACAACATCAGCTGATGGCATCAGGGGGTGGCAGGGCTGTGAGTTGGGAGTGAGTGGCCACGCTGAGGAAATGGGGCCATAAATGGAGTCATGCTGAGGAAAAGTTTGGAAAGCACTAGTATAGGCACAATTCATTAAAAAGGGAGCCATTCCACAGCAAAGAAAAGTTTGATTAGCAACCTTCTTGTTCTGAAGGATTCAGAGGGTGAAAACTGAGGAGTGGGAAGGAGGTTCTCTTTTTGTTTGTCTTTTTCTAATGTGTAGCAAAGTAGTTTAAAACAATTCAAGATGAATTGTCTATGCTGGTTCACATGGCATGGATAAATATGTCTTCCACATCACCAGCAAGGACATTTGGATGACTATCCTGTAGTGCCTAGTGTTGGGTGAGTTAGTTTCTGTCTCAGAGAGTAGAAAGAAGTACTTACACTTCCACCCTCATGTTGTTCCTATGTAGGCTTCTTCTGGCAACAAGGTAGCAAAACTGACCGCAATATTCCAGGTTGGACCTTGATCTGTACAGGCTGCATCTACATGAGACATGGACTGAGCAAGCAACTTGCCACAAGTATATACAAGTACTAAATGACTGTGCAGTAACAGCTGCACAGTCAGTGTCTTGTGTAGCTGTGGCCACAGAGAAGGACTATCATTTTCCTTTCCCAATACCCTAATATTTCAGCCTGTTATAGAGTACTGATTATGATTTACATTTACATGGTCTTGTCCTTTTCTTAATGTTCCATTACGAGAATTTTGATCCTCTTGTCTTCCTTTCCTGGGCAGAGGAAGGTGAAGTACTCTTGAAGATTTAGTTTCAGCTAGAACTCAACAGTACAACCGATCTGTAATCTTTTGGCCTGCAGCCAACCCCTCAAGTACAGCCCACCAAGTTCAGTTCACAAAACAATTCCTCTACCATTTGAAAAGATCCACTTCATAGCATTTAAACTGTGCCTCCCTGAAGATACACAAAGTGACTACCACAGAGAAACATAACAAACCCTTTATATATGTGAAAAGTGGAAGGTAGTGTAGGTGCTCTATTTAATATTTAAATAATTGCAATTCATTAAGCCAGATGATTTGCAATTTAATTATTCAGAGAAGTTTATAATCAACATTTTAGCTGACACTTATGAATTGCTGTTGAGCAATTAATGAATAGTATCCCCACCCAACTGCTTCAAGTTGATATCAGTCAAATCTAAATGTTAAGGAATGGTGAGAATTCACATTACAACTTTAACTGGCCTTACTGAGTTTGATGTCCTAGGCCTGATTCTAATCTCCTAGCAGTGTAAATCAGAAGAGGATCTATCAAAATCAAAAGATTTAGAATACTTTAAAATCATTTAAGTGAAATCACAGGCAGCTACCATGGGATAAATGATCTGCTAGTGTAGATCAGGCTACCCAGCCACAGGAGATTGAATGAAATACCAAGGGGCAAAAGACAAGCATCATCCTTGGAGAAATGTGAGCTGGATAAAATTACTATAAGATGGATAGACACCTGGTTCAATAGCCACAAATAAAGGGGAGTTATTAACAGATCTATGTCAGAATGGCAGGAAGATTTGATTAGTCCCACAGGAGTCAATCCTAGGCTCAGTGCTAAGAACTTTTGTTTTGAAATGAAGAACTTCATTGTTTTTAATGCTGTTTTTTCAGTATTTGTGTTTTATGAAAGTTTTCAGAATTTTGACTTTTTTCCTCCTATTTTTGACTACAGCAAGTTTTTAAATGTCAGAATTTCTTGCAGAATGGAAATTCTGGGTTTTGGACAAATCTAGTTTCAGTAAAGGTATCGGTGTAAACTGTTCCTATAGCCCTGTTACAGAGTTATGCAAGTTACAGCTGCACAGCCTCACAACAGAAGGTGCACTGAAAATGAGCTGTCCTCCTTGAAACAGCAGAGAGGAATGCCGTGGAGATGCCTTAGCAGTACAAAGACTTCCTGTCTTTCTCTAACAAAGTAACAGCCATGGCATCTATTCAGATATGACTGCTTGGTTCCCCCCAGTCAAGTTAAGTCGCGATATTGCTCTTACAGTTGTAAGGGATGTGGGCTCTTTCACTTAACGTTAATGTTGGCAAAATCTGTGTAAGAATATAATTAAATAGATTAAAGTATTTAAAAGGAAATTATACAATGAATAAATTTATGGTAGTTCTGGGATCCAAAGCTCCAGAGAAAGGAGTTCTTTGCTACCACCTATTGATGAACTGGTGGAAGAGATGGTAAGAGCAGACAGCATTTCCAGAGGTGACATCCACTATGACAAAGTTTTTTTTATTTGTAGTAGTCAAAATTCATGTAAGTTGCATCATCAGGGAAACAGACTGTTACAATCCTGAGTAACTAGAAAGGAACAAACTTAGGGTAGCCTAGAAAGCAAGATCTGTTTGTGTCTAGAAACAGCAACACAATGAGATACACTGGGGCAAAGAATGTGTAGCAGGGGCTAGGGCCAAGTCCTTGCTACACCCCTGCATAGCTGGCTGCACCTGTCTGGGAAACTTACCCAGATAGGCTCAGACAAGCAGTGTGTCCCGAGTGCACTGGAGGAAAAGATCCAGGAAAAGCCAGGGAAACAGGCAGGTACCTGGATCAGAAGAACACATGCCCTGGAAAGTCGGCTCTGATTGGCACAGACAGAAGACCATGCAGTATAAAAGGAGACACTAAAAAAGGCACAGTATTTTGTATCTCTGAGGCAGCCAGAGTGAAGAAGAGATTTGCATGACACCCTGGGGAGAGGAAAAGTAGGGCTTAAACTGGATGGTGATAGCATAATGGATCCCTTAAACTGTAAAAGAAGCGGGAGCGATCAAACCTTTTTTTGCATATATTCTGGAATTAAAAACAATGGAGACTGGGAGTAAGAAATCTCCCTTTTGATTTATTGTCCCTAGGTAAATGAGGGTCAGCTGGGAAGAAGGATCCACCTTGAGTCTGATATATAGATAACAGGTCCATACATCTGGGTCTTTAAAAGAGATTTAGTCTACAAGGCCTGAAGTACGGCTGGAAGAGACCAGAAACCATGAACGAAGTAATTCAGAAATAATCACATAAACTTAGAGTTCCCAGAAAGAAGGTATAGAGACAACAACAAAGACAGAGGGAGAGAAAAGAAGATGAGTGGAGCATAACCCAATTAGTTCAGCCGAGGAGGGGCTCAACCAGAGGAAACTGATGCCAAGGAACCACAGAGTAAATAATAGGGCTGTACAAAAGTTAGACGGGTGTTTCATTTTGAAGCTGTTTCACTGCATTTCGAGCTCAAAACAGTGAAATTGAAATGAAACAAAAGGCTTCAAAACAAATTCAAAACAAAACGAGGGTACTCACATTTTTTTGAAAGCTGGGTTTGTTGCAGCTAAACAGAAACTAAGGAGAGGGAGAGGGAAGAGGGGGGAAGGACTGCTCTGATATTGACATCTGGCCCCTGTTTGATTCCCCAGTACTCTGATTGCTTCCCCCAGTTCTCTGATCATTTCCCCAGCTCTTCCTGGGGGGCACAGGCCCCCAATCTGCATGTGGGGTTTCAGCATACTGCCACTGCCAGCTGCAACAAGCAGCAGCACCAGGCAGCTGGCAGCTTTACCCTGCTGTCATCCCATGTGCAGATACAGGGGCTGGCACCCCCTGGGAGGAGTCTGGCACAGCCCCGCAACCCTTCCAGGAGGCAAGGGCCCCTCGATCTGTGTGCAGGATGACAGCAGGCTGCCATTGGTGACTGGGCCCAGCACCAGCACTGGGTCCTTCCCAGTGCTCAATGCAGGCTGCGCCAGGCAGATGTGGGGGCTGCCACTGGCCCCAGCTAGCAGCAGCAGCATGCTGTCATCCCATAGGCAGATCCAAGGGCCTGCGCCCTCTGGGAACAGTCCAGCACAGCTCTGCAGCCACTCCAGAGCCCCTAGATCTGTGCACGGGATGACAGCAGGCTGCCGCTGCCAGCAAGTGCTTTGAGTTTTGCTTGTCAGCAGTTTGAGGTACTGTTTCCCAGAAATCCCTGTGCCTATTTCCTTGTAACTTGGCAGGCTTCATGCCCTCAGAAGGGGCTACCATCCCTGCAATTTTTGTCTTAATCAGGCAAGCAATGGCAAAGTTATAGGCATTTTCATGGTTCCCCATTACAGCCCATGGGCAAAACATCGAAACATGTCAAAACAGCTAAACAACTTCAACAAATCAAAACAGAACAGTGCTTTAAAATAAAAAAAATGATGAAATGAAAAACTGTCCCTTCAAAACAGTGAAATGGAAGTCAAAACAAAATGGTGCTGTTTCGCACAGCAGTAGTAAATAACCCAGCTGAGTTTGAACAGAGACTCTACTGGGTATCTCACACTCCAGACCAATGGAGAATAATGACCAACCACCTAAGAAGAAAGGGGAAGGGTGAAGGGCAGGTGGAGCCCTATGGAATCCCTGCCAGACTGACTTCTGCTCAGAGAATCATCGGTTGTACCAAATAGCATAATACCATTAAGGCATGGCAGCAGAGTGAATTGTTTGAAGGGACAGTGGTTCACTAAATGGTCATACTAGCAGGTAAGGAAATTGAAGTAAGGGAATTTTACCCAGGATACTTTGGGGTGGGAGGGGGTGGATCAATGTTATACTATTTGCATAAACATGTAGGTGACCTCTTCTTGCATTTTTCCAAATTAATGTTGTGCACCTTTGTCTTTAATAGTTATAATTGTCGTAACTGTTTTGTACAGACTCATGGCTCCTGAAAGGGAAAGCATTGCCTCTTATAGTATCCTAGGGAAGATGTTTAGATTTTCCAGTTTTCTGGTTGAAGGATGAAAGTTATAACATTTATTTATTTTACGGAGGAACTCCTTGATATATGAATTCAGGCCTTGCAGCTGCTGAAAACACCTGACTGAATACTTATAGCAAACCCGATCTTTTGCCAAATAGAGAGGCTCTAATTCCCTTTGTAGTTTCAGTGGTAGTGTGGAAAAAGATTAAGTGGGCACACTCTACTTTTATGAATGACAAATCAGTCCTTTAAAATGAGTCTTGGTTAAACTAACTAAACCAGTTATGTTATTTTAATCATTACATTGTTTCTGTTAAGTCAATTAATTACAGTTTGTTAGATTTAATTTCAATGCATCGTTAGTCTAACTAAGACATCATTAATACTCTAGATTCTTTCTGCTTTCACTTGGCCTGTTAAATTATATAGTTCTGTACACATCATAAATCATGCAGCACAATTAATCTGCTCTACCTGCTTTCAACGTGTTGATTTGGTTGGGTAAACCTTAATAGCATTTTATAATTATGATATATCTTGGCAAACCCTGACATCTCATTCAAAATTAACAAAAAAGTCTATGAGCAAGCCTTTCTTTGTGACATGTAATAGGCAAAATATCAGATGCATAAAGACTTAAACATTATATCAATAAATGCTATAGAAAACCCTGAAAAAGAAAACAGAAAATGACAATAGGAAATATACTGCATTACAATAATACTAATGCAGACTTTTTAAAATTTACATCCAGAAACCACCTGGATTTTTTTGAGCATTTCATGATTTTTAATGTATTATCTTCAGAGCAGCCTAGAGAGATAGGACAATGCTATTTTCCCTATTTTATAGATAGCAAACTGATGCACAGAAAGGCATGGGAGGAAGCATAACCTGTGAATGGAAGCTTATGAGATCCAAGATCAATCTCCTAGTTTGCCACTCATTTTCTGTATGACCTTGGACAAAGTACTCAATTCTTCCACTTTCCTATCTGTAAAAAAGGGAATAATCTCATAGGGGTATTGTAAAAAGAGCTAACAGATGAGGTCATTGATGTGAGTACTGGGAAAGACTAAAAAGATTGCCCAGAGCCCCACAAGGAGTATCTGGGCCTGACCACATGTTTCCTGGCGTTACTGATCACGATCTGAAACCTTAAAGACCTCAGGCAAATTTTGAGAAGGGGCTATGTTTCGTATAATAGAGGGAAGGAATTGACACCATTTCTTATAATTGTGTTGTTTAACATGTCTGCTTACAGCATAGTCTGTTTATATAATGTGATAGCCAATCAACATAATGCACATGCAAAATCCAATAATTGTGAAATTCCTGTTGATATTAGTGGAATATCCTGCATTTCTCTATTTACAGTCAGAAATCTGTTCAGGGCAGGGGTTTTGCCTTCAAACATTATTAATTTACATTATCGAGAAGAGTGGTATGGATTATTGGAAATTTGTGAGGAAAAGGAACATCCCAGATGAGATTGGGACCCACTGCACTAAACAATAAGAAATTGTCCAAGACAACTCCCTGAGAGAGCTTGTAATCTAAACAGACAAAGAAGAGGAGAAATAAATAATTTCAGAGGCACTTAATCCAGCTAGATGAGTGAGTAACAGAATGACAGATGAACCTTAATGTCGACAAATCCATACTGGATGGGATAGTTTGAACTACCTGGGCCCCTTACTGAATTCCAAGTTAACACACACAGGGGAAAAAAATCCTTCACAAGGGCCCCTGTTCAAAGTGCGGCAGTAGCTAAAAAAGCAAATAGAATCTTAGAAATGAGATGGGGAATAATCATAATGCTAATTATACAAAGTGAATGGTTTTCCTTTCATACACTGAATTATACAAAGTGAATGGTTCATACACTGAGCCGGCAGTGTATGAACATGAGCCGGCAGTGTGGGGAGGCAGTCAAGAAGGCCAACCGTACCCTGTCGTGCATCCATAGATGCATCGCGAGCAGGTCCAGGGAGGTGAT
>JAGPOW010003316.1:153283748-153318705 GCA_030014935.1 Caiman crocodilus | reverse complement strand
CCCGGTGCTCTTTCCTGCCAAGGCAGGGGGTCGGACTAGATGATCTGCCCAGGTCCCTTCCGACTCTAGACACTATGATACTATGATACTATGAAGTCAACTCAGCTAAGTCACCTTATTTTAAGTCATCTTAGTAAATGTGTATGCACCCTAATGTGCCTATGTCTACCTGACTTCAAACTAACATGGCTAGCCATCTCAGTGAAGAGTTAAATATTAAATTCTATTTCATATTAAAGTACTAAAACACTGAGGGTAGTCTCAAGATTTGGCCTACCTCCCTACATGCAATAACTGTGTTTCTGCTGTTGCCTAAAAGTCATCAGGAGTTGGGTCTCTCCTAGCCATTTGTGCTTTTGAAAACACCCCCTCTGAAGTGTTAATACATAGATTAGGATATTGTATCTGTTAAGCGGAGAAGGCTTTGTCCCAGATATAATACTATTTAAAGTACCGGGCTAGCCAGTAGGCAGCCCTCATATTGAAATACCCTTGTGCCCCAGCCAGCTAAGGCAGTATCTACATGTGCCAGGGCAGTGTCTACATATGTATCTACACATTTAGAAGTACTATCCTGCTGCAGAGTAAATTAGTTTATTCCAGCCTAATAGGGGTGCAAGTGTAGCTGCAAGATGTTGTGCAACTAATTAGTTTATTGCACAGTAAACATCTTGTGTAGACACTCCCAATGTATGCACTACACTTTCATAAATTAACCATAGTCCAGAAATACCCCTTTCCTGGGAAGAACAGTGTATTCTACCTATATGCATACTGAATAAGTGTATAATTCCCTTAACTGAGTAACACTGTATACCTGTTCTGTATATAGTATACCTGTTCTGATTCCCCCCCAATTGCTTATGTTACAACAAATGCTGATTAACTTTATATTAAGTACATAAACCAAATAAGCGTATAGGAGCTCTTTGGCACCAGTGTCTTCTTTGTAATGTTAATGTACTTCTTTTAACTGCATAATTAGTTAAATTAATCAACAGTCATTGATTTCAAGCTTCTAATTGACTTAGTTCTATCTGTTATATGGCTATTGCCTGTGACAGAAGGCCTGAAAAAGAGCAGTGTAGTAAGCCTCAATGAAATGAGACAAGGTGAGTGTACGCTGTTTTGGTAGTGAATAACCATTGCTTACACTGAGTGTGGTTATGTGCATAACCTGTTTTCAGTCCAGAAGGTATATTCTTAAGTGGAACCCACTATATTCTCAACCAGGGCATCACAGCATCCTGGGGTGCCTTGAAATCCTTTCAAGGGTGTGACAAGGTGCCATGCAATATTTGTACTGTTAGGTACACCAACATGATTCACAATATCACCCAAGAGATTTTGAATAGGAATCCACAGTATTAAAAACATTCTGACTTGTAGTCTTTGAAGTTTTTACAACAGAAGAACTGCTCCATTATTTTTCAGTAGTCAAAAACAAATGAGAACTAAGAGCTGGCATTTTCCAAGGACTGCCTTGAATCTAATGAGGGATGCCTTGAGTCTAAAACAGGCTGAGAACTACAGGTACATAATATACTACTAATGGACCCAATCCTGCAGTTCCTACCCTAGCAGTACTACCTGAGGTCAATGGACGTCTTGCCTGAGTATAGACCACACGGCCATGCTCAGAAAGATGACAGCTGTCTTCAAACCAGTATATGCTTGAGTAGTGTGAAGCAAACATTGTTTGATTCAGGAAACTCTCCCCTGAGAAAATAAACCCTTTAAGTAGCTGACATCACTGGGTAGGTATGAAAAAGAGGGTATTGCTTGTAGTCCCTTTCCTGCTCTCAGGCTTCAACACTCTCTTTCACTTTCGGCACAGCAAGTGCTGAATGTTGCCAGAGTGCAACCTGGAAGTTTACAGCAGGTAAGAAAATATGAATTTGGCAGATGTATTGTTTAAATGATGTGATGAAATAAACTGCGTGTAGTGGTTTTGTTCTGCCATCTACAACTACAAAGACTAGGCTAAATTTCTTAAGAGGAGTAGAAGAGAGAAAATAAGTAGTAAAAGAATAACAAGTGCATGAACAAGAGTTTCAGTGGCCTTTGATATACTCTTTGAATAGTTGTTCAAGGTCAGCAGGATCACCTTCCAAAAGAATTTGCTGTATTTTATGACACACACCAGAATGCCCTACATCATCAAACATGTTCAGCTTTAGGATATGTGATAGGTTGTTTGACTAAAACCTTTGGTCTTTGTAACAGAACAAGCCCATATACTATACAGAAGTATAATATTTACAGTATGTGTAGATGTAAAAATATTTTGGTTGGTTGGAAAAGGAGAGCTTTGTTCACTGGTTAAAAAAAGTATTACTTTGCCTCAAAGGTGTAAATTCAAGTCATTCTAAATGTTATTACTAAATCACATTTTTGTCAGGAGTAGAATTATGGTACAGTTATCAACAGAAACACCAGAGCCAATTACTTTTTAGTTACCAGCTCCAATTACTTTTTAGTTACTGGCGCCATTACTTTTAGTTACCAACTGACTGAAAGTTGCACAGGTCTTGCATACTATCAGTGTTGCCAACCCCCACAGTTGTATTGTGCCTCTCATGTTTTCCAATGGTTTACTTAAACAGCCCCTGCCTAAGGCTAATCATAATATGTGTTCTTCATCCTACCCTCTGTGAACATTGAAATGGACCCTCACATAGCATAAAAAATTAAGTGTTAGAGATGATTCTCTTGTGGTCTACTGGTGGGATTATGTGAGAAACGACAGAGAGAGGGGATCAGAGTGAAAAAGAAGTCACTGAATTGGCAACAAGGAGGAAGTCCCAGAATCTTAGACACATCTGCTGACTGAGCAAGAATCATCTGCTAACACCAAGGCAATTCGGGAAGCAGACCAAGAGGAAGATCATACAGGAAGAGATTATAGACCTAACAGAATGGTATGGCAGATCTAAAGATGCTACATGCCAAAATACAAGCTACAGCTCAGTGGAGAGTCAGAGTACAGACAAGTGACTGTTCTCTCCACTTCTTACATTATGGAACAGAGGGAAAATGTAAAGACCGACCTCATGATCAGACAAGAATCTCAGTTTCTGTTTCTTTAAATAAATTCCTAAGGTAGTGCTGCCTGGAATGTAGGGACTCCGAAAACCTGATCCTATTCTTGTCTCTGGAACTGTCCTTCTGAATGCCCAAATGGGCAGGTCGCTTTCCCTCTCTGTGCCTCAGTTTCCTCATTTGAAAAGAGTGATGATGGGTTTTGATGAGTTTTGATGTGTTCGTACTTTGACTGCTGTGATGACAAACATTATGTAAGAGCTTTGGTAACATTGTTAAAGATCAAGGGGGGAAAGCCTGAAAAGAAGAATCGAGTGCATTCTAAAGCTTTAACACCCAGAAAGCAAATAAAAAGGCTTTTTTTGGAGAGACATACTTGTGATTTTTGAGCATTTGTGGTTGCTGCAATATAAAATGTATTCCAATAAAGTACATTTATTAGTCTATAAAATCATGAGATCAGAGCAAGTGCTGTGCTGAGAACATGCTAAAATATAAAGGTTTTTACATCTGATTTTAAAAGTCACATGTTATTGAAATATAAAATGTTGGTACTAGTTGCCTTGCAGAAGGATGTTGTTATTGATCATGTGTTTATGGTACTGTTTGAGGAAGAATGAAGAATGGATCTTTCTGGTGCTGGACAATGTACAAGTAGAATAGATGATAGCCACTTACTCAAATAACTTACTGTCTGAAATCACAGATTCATAGAGTTTAAGGCAAGAAGGGACCAAAAGATCATTTAATGTAACCTCCTGGAAAAAACACAAATATCTAAGGATTTCTCCCTATAACTTGTGTTTGATTACAGCATCTCCTCCAGAGAGACAGGTTGTCTTGATCTGATGACATTGAGAGGTGGAAAATACACTACAGGTTTGCCATGAAAATTTAAATTTTTCCTGACAACCTGCAAGCTGTTTACTGACAACATTTTTTACTGACACATGTTTTCATTGATAAATATGGTTTAAGTAATGTAACTCTTCTGCCAGGCCAATGTTAGAAAGGCTGGGTTCAAATTTAGGGATTTAACATAGACCATAGTAAATAAAAAGTAAAAAACAGTTCTTGTTTTCAGGAAAAAATTTGCAGTAAAAAAATGTCTTGGGTTGGCAACCGTACTTGACTGCAGTGATGATTTTATGCTGTGCTGCTCCACCCTCCTGCCAGGTGCACCCCATTCACTCCTACACCCTGATGCCTCTGACTACACCCTGCACCATACTGCCCTGTCAACCCACTCCTCAACGTTACCCTGCCAGCCCCATTCTGTGTCCTCCTTCCTCCCCCAACCCAGCATGGACCCTCTACTAAACCTACCTGCAACCCACCAGTATTACAGGCAGTGACCCCTGCCTGAAAGCATGTGTCCCACAGGGTGCTGAGCTCTCACTAGGACACCAGGTAGCACTTCTGTGCTCTACCTATCAGAGCTTTGATCAAGCTGCAGCTGCTTAGTATTTTTACTGAAAGTTAAAGGTTTTTTAAAGACATTACTGAGAGCCATGTTTAGGCTGATTTTTTTTACTACTGGTCAGTAAATTTACTGACAGATGGCAACCCTAATCCATTTCCTGTTTTAGTAGTTCATGCCAAGGGGTCAGTTACCTCACAGCCAAAAATCTGTGTCCTATTTCTAATTTTAATTTGCTTAGTTTCAACCTCCAGCCTTTCATTCTCGTTATATCTTCCCCTTTGAGAAGAGAGACAAAAAGACAAGACAGACAAAGTTTATGGAAAAGGGGAATAAAATAAAAGTAAAATGAACAGTGAATAGTAACCCCCCGGCTTCTGTCCATGTCCTCTGGGTGCTAACACAATGCTACTGCTGGCTGCTTCAATAACATATTAATTTCACGTTAAACTCTAAGGTGTTTTTTTGTGAAGGAAAACAGGTATTTGCAGCTAACAATTCCTGTATTTGTTATTTGAGGAAAAACAAATAGACATATCCAGTTTCCTGTCACTGATTCTGTGATAGTGTTGATCAATAGGGATTCCTGGAACCAAAAAGTAATGCAATTTGAAATGGTCCACAAAGGCATTCAGTATAAAATGATATATAGAAGACACTGATCTCAGCTACAATTGCATGATCTAGTATTAAATAAACAGACATAAGCAGGAGTTTTGCCTGAGTAAAGATGGCAAAACTTCCTCCAATTCTTGACTTAAGGCCAGCATCTATTTCCAAAAAAAAAAAAAAAAAAATCTCTGCAAGGTCTCTCAGCTGTATCTGAACAAATCATATGCTCAAGTTATTGGACTCAGTTCTAATCTGGGAGTACCAGCCAGGAAAAATGTCACTATGTGCTACCATGCTTGTTTAACAGGATTGCACTAAGGGCAACATTCTACCCTTAGATGCATTTTGCTTGATTCCCATTAATTACAATTAGAATCATACAAGTGCACCCAAGGGCAGAATTTGGCATTATAAGTGTATCTAAGAGACCTTAGAGTGCCACTTTCCAGCCATGTCAGCTACTTTTAACCATAGCAGGAAATCTGGGAGTAAAGCAGATAAGCAAACCAAATACCAGTAAACTACAGCATACCAAAAAAACCACCTAAGGGAAGATGACGGTTTGTTGATAGATCTAACAGTCTGCAAACAAATGAGTAACCAATCTTCCTCCTGAGTACTCAGAAATGCTAGGGCAAGCAACATGAAATCCTACAGCAGTAAGTGACCAGAAAGACCTTAGAACAAGAAATTTAGTGCAAACAAGAATCTGAATTTCGTTCTTGTGGGGGGAGGGAAGGACAACCCAAGATGAAGCAAAAATTGTTGATAGAAAACTAACACTTTGGGGTTTTGAAGGCTTTTTCCTTTCTGTTCTTCTTTGGAATTGTTTTTGCAAAAGGCTGTGTTTAGTGCAGTCATTTATAGTGTTCTGGCAATCTTTTGGATCCATTGTTGATGAGAGAATATAAACTCCATAAGCCTGATCTGCTGAGGTTCAGATCATTTGATGTGAAGTTGGAAACAGATTTTGTATGCCATTTCATCAGGCCCCGCAGCACCTACACAATCCACAATCTTGTAGGCCATTTGTACTTGCTCCTCTCTTTTCTTCAACAAGGCAGTGCTACATCAATGATCAGCTGCCTTGAGGGGCAGTAGGGCTCTGGCCTGCTACACAGGAAATTCAGAAATGACTTCTGCAAGAATTTTTGTCCCTGATACATCCAGCCTTTCCTCAGAGAAGTTAGATACCACAATTTCAGGGACAAAGGCTGAGAATCTAAAAGCCATATGGATACCTAACTCCTACATAAGCCTTAACCTTCTGTCAGTTTTGATATCAGTTTAGGTACCTAAGTTAGGCATATACATACAGTCCATGATGTTTCAGTGCCTAACTTGGGGCTGAAAAAGCTGTGGACTTGCCCAGAATATGCAGTTAAATCAGAAATCATTGTAAGCAATTTAAATACGACAACACTGACAGTGCTTTGGTACTAGCAGTTCCAAACTTACGGGCTCCAATAATTTTCAAGGTTCTTAATTATTAGCCAGTTTACGGGCTATGATTAAAAGCCTTGAAGATGAGGTGTAAAAAAATAATAGTCTTTGACAGCAGCTTCCCTTTCAGTTTGGGTGCGTCTACATGAAATGTCTACTATGGAGCTGCCTAATTAGCTCCGCAGTAAAGTCTCAGTGTCTACACATGGGGCCCTATTAGACTACAGGAAACTAATTATGCTGTGTTAATACAAGGACTACACTACAGCGGAGTTCTTTAGTGTGCAGTAACACATGTATAGACACTGCTAGGGCTGGCTTGGGCATGAAAGTGCTTCACTGAGGGGCTGCCTGCTGGCTAGCTCCAGACTGGAGCACCCTTGTTCCCCAGCTAGCACCTCTCCAGCATGCTGATCTGGGCAGGAGCAGCCCTGAGCTGGCAGGCTGACATCCTGGGTCCCCTGCCAGCCAGGGCTGCTCCAACCTGGCCCAACATGCTGTGTTCCCAGGCATATGTTTAAACATGGCTCCCAGGAGCAATAAACTCCAGTGCAATATGCACCAGAGCTTATTGCTCCATGCTAATCACACATGTAGATGTGCCCTGTTTGTTGTGACTGAATGGACTACAGTTAGTTACAAAGTAAACACTTGAAGCTACTATGTAGTTAAGCAGCATTATAAAGCAAATAGTAGAGTTGAAAGATCCTATGCACCTAATGGAGGCACAGATAACCAATAGCTACTATAACATAAGCAACAGGCTAGAGATCTGGACCTGTTTTACATCACATAGTTAAACACATTATCCCCTTATCTGGGATTCATGCCAGTAGAGTACACTGTACCCTTTTAAAATCTGATCCTTTGTTTGCATGGTGCACACTAGTTTCTACTAAAATTAGTTACTCTTGCTTATGTATATTGGTAGGTAGCCGCAGAGATCCTTTTCCATCTAGTTTTCCCCTCTGTATACCATTTGCTCCCGTCTCATCACTGGTACCACTGCCAGACTAATCTGGTCTTCCTGCTCTTTACCTATAGGTGTATGACATAGGGTGTCTAGGTCATATGAAGAGCAGTAGGGGTGTATGATTTTGTGGACTCTTTTGGATAAATGGTTGCCTGTGAATGCAACAGACTGGCCTCAAAGACGTGGGGGTCCATTTCCAGTCTTACGTTTCTAATGAGTCACCAAAACATCCCACCCATCCCACCAGTTTATCTGTGGTTCCTCATTGAAGAGGAAGGAATAGACTTGCTATTATATCTATTTGGTTGTAGTGATACGTAGAAGTGTAAACATGGCACCAAGGAACAGTAAACTCCTGCATAATATATGCTAGAATTTATTGCTATACATTAATTGCACATGTAGACATGCCCAATGGCAGCAATATCAGAACTCTCTGTCAAGACTACATTTGCTCTTTGCACTGGAGTTAAGGGGCAGAAAAGGCTGTGTTTGCCTTCCTGCTATACACAGAACCCGGGACAGTCTAGCCATTGTGTGTGAAATCCTGTATTATTTTTACTGCTTTATTATAGTAACCCATTTAGGCTTCTTTTTCTCCCAAACTGATCATTTGTGTAATTGTACGTCTGATTTGATTTGCTGGTATTACTATTTTTTATCCTGGTTTCTGGTAGATTTTAAATTGCATGAAAGTAGCTGGTGATTATATCTTGCATCAGAGGGAAGAGGCATACTGACTGGTAGTTAATTAATTGTGATAAAAAAAATCTTATTCATAAAGCCACAAAACACGGCGATATTAACCATCATCCTGGCATCACTGTTGACTGCACAAATGCAGGAAGAGTATTTGTTTTACCCTTGCACTTCTTTAGGCTTTGGAATGCAGTGCTTAACCATCCTTTGCTTGTGGCACCAGTCATACCGGATGCTGACTATACTGTGGATGAAGCTGATTCAGGATACTGTTTGAAAGTGACTTCCCTAAGAAAAAGCCATGAAGATGTGTTGGTTCAGTGAAGCCTATTTGTACCAAACTTGCATTTCAGTAAGAAAACAGACTGGTTTCCCTGTTAGTGGTAGGGTACCAGACTGAAAAGAATGTTTTGTTTAGAAGCCATAATAATTAACTGCTGCATCCCCTAGTGGATCTGACCAAGGGAAAGAGGAGATATCGCAGTTTCTACAGCTACATTTGCTGCTGTGTGCTGACAGCACAGAACTATAATTGCAATTGTAACATCTGCTCCTTCCTCTAATGCTTTCACCAGGAGTTCAGAAGCATCTGTCTGTCTTTCACTAGGCTGCTGTACACAGGAAATGTTTGAGGCTGTGTTTCTTGTTAGACCTTTCAGCATGGATGAATATCACCTCAACTGCTTCCTCAGATTTCTACTGCTATTCAGTCATAGTTGTCAGTGGACTAACAACAATCAGCCTCCCTCATCCACCCCAAGAATTTGGACACTGAACTATTTCCACTGCCATTTCCCTGCCATCTCTTCAAGCCTTCTGCCACCCCAGACCTCCCTGGCTTGTACTGAGACTTCTCTCTTGCACTTGTGCCCCCTATTGCAGCTGCTGCTTGCTGTAAAAGTTAAAATATAGGGAAACGTGAGAATGATGAAGCTGATACCAAAACCTTAAATTCAGCTGTTTCTAAAGTTTGGGAGGTAGAGGAGGGTATAAATATATATTTAGATTGTAAAAGGTTTGGCTGAACTGTATTGTAATAAGTGTTAAAACTCTTTCAATATTAAATATTCTTTTATAATGTTTGTATAATTCAGATGTATATTTAAACATACCATTTCACCATGGATGTTCACTATGAAATGGAAACTGGGAAGATACTTTAAAATAGGCAAGAATGTTTTTAAAGACATTTTAAAAATGAAAAATTGGTAATTTATTTATTTTTCTAATTAAAGACAAAAACTTCATGCTTTAATTAAAAACATTTGGACAGCATAAATATCCTAAGAAGAAAATAAAGCCTCTGTACTACAGTTTGGGAAGCTGAATTCTCAGCATTGTAGGCACTCTTATCTGTTGAGTGGCCTCAGGTTTTCTTTTTCAGAAAATGTGGTATCAGGAATGCTGCCCTACTTATTTTAATAGGTAAACATATAACCACTCAAATGGTGCTGGAATTTCAATATGGGTAACTAAAACTTAATTGTATATGTAACAGCATTTTATCAAAATAAGAGTAGCCTGGAATTTTTTTATGAAGAACTTGGAACTTCAACTACATTTATAAGCATATCATAATTAGATATTTGTACTGAAAGGAATTTAAAAATACAGATTCTGAAATGAATGGGTACTATGGATTTGACAATGTGGCTGCATATGCATTGTCTATGTGAGTAGCTGGGTATCCGTATTCTGCTGGTGTTTACAGCATGGATACAAGGAGGTTATAGAAAAGAATTTCTGTAGTCAAGGGATAAAACTCTGACCTCACTGAAATCAGTGGGAGTGTCTTCACTGCAGTGGGATGGGATTTCATTTGAGGTGAAAGGAGACGAAGGCAAAAATGAGTGAAGGTTGGGCTGTGCAGGGATAACATTAGAAAGGATGTGTCAGGCAATTCTGTAAATATAGAAGATAAGATAGAAATAAAGTTCAGGCTTAAGATACAGCCAAGGTTATGAATAGAGGAGGTAAATTGGAGATCTGAATGCAGGGAGACAGAAAATCCCTGAGAAGTATAAGTGCCTTTAGAGATATTTAGCTGAAGGAAGGTAAAAATGTGTTGCAGCGTAGGTCCAACTTTTGACTTCCTTAGTCAAGTGAGTAGTCCTATTAATATAAATGGGTCACTTCATGTCAGTAAGGTGACTGAATTTGCCACTGTATATGTGACTGCTCTTCAATTTTTGTTCGGGTTTCCCACCAGAGTTTACACCTACATAAACTAAAATTTTAAAACTTTCAAATTAATCTATTAAATGACTGAAAGAAAAGAAGGTTAATCAAAATCATTAGTCTGGGTGCCTGACTAGTCCACATAAAGTCTTCTAGATCTTGATCTTGGATATTACTGAGAGCAAGCAAACTCATAGGAGTTAAGGTACAGGTTGCAGGCCTGGCACCTTAAAGCTGAACAGCAGTAATAACAAGGACTGCTTCATCAGTGTCTGAATGTCCTCACCAGCCATACTCAATTGTTATTTCAAATCCCCATCTCCTAGCTGTCTTTGTCAAGGCAAGTGTAAACAGATGTGTTTTTAATTGTAGGCTAACAAGCAGTCAATATTAGCTATTAGTGCTTTGTGTTTAAAAATGCATTGAAAAAAGGAGACAAGGTTCTTTGGGTGAATCTGGTATCTTTTATTAGAACAACTTAAATAGTTGGCAACAAAAACGTTTTAGCAAACTTTCGGGTTCAAAAACCCTTCATCAGGCTGAGGAAGTCTCTGAAGTTGGTGTGTCCTTAAAAAAAGGAATTATTTGGAAGTCAGAATCGATCTCTCTTTTAGCATTAACACATGTACAAAATTTAAAGAGTTAATTTTATATCACTTATTTTATCAGTGTTATGGGAATTTGCTCTGTAAGACTATAATCCCCCCAAAAGGATTACAATCACAATAATCATGCTGTTAGATCTAAAATATTAAGATTATTTCATAACAATAGAGGGCAGACTTTGATAACTATGATTTTTATTCAGTCTCTGTTGTGCAGATTAAACTTCTGTTTCACTAACACTAACTTCTTAAACTGCTAATTAAAAGGTGCAGCTTTAAGATGCACTTCCCAAAAGCAACAGCTGGCCACAGTAAGAATATAAAAAGGAGTCCATATGAAATGCAAGCAGATTTGCAGTCTCCAGTCATAGAAAGAATTGTTCTACACCTACAACACACACAGATACTCCTTGGTTAATTTCACAGGTAATTTATTTGGTGGAGGAGAGGGGAGGGAAGATCAATACTAGATTCTTATTAGTACATTCACTTTTTCTTCTACCTCTGTCACACGCTAGCCCTGTTCAGTTTGTCACTGTCAATAGGGTTGTTCTTCAAGGTAGCCTGGAAAGCACAATTTGAACATTTGCAGGAAAATATAAATGTAGTGTAAGTGTATTACTTTAAAAACTTTAATTACTTTAAAAACATGGCAGCTGTCACATTTCACAGCACCTTTCAAAATAGCTTACGTGCCTCTTCAGACTCATGTATATGCTTTTGTAAAATGACTGTGCTTAGATCATGTCTTACTAATAAAGGAACAGAACTGGGATGCTTACACAGTATATTTGAGGTGGTGCAAAGATGACCTACCATCCCAAGTAAAAACAGTTACATGACCCCGCCACCAGACTTCCAAATTGAAGTGCTCCATTTGTACCAAACAATATCTCCCTTCATTTCAAACAGATTTTAAATAAAACCCAGCAGGACACATTTCTGTTATGTTATGTCCCGACAACCTTTTTTCTTTGCTCATTTTGAGTTGCCCTTAACTTTGTTCCTTATATATAATTTTTTTTATACTTTTCCATAAGAGGAAGACAGGAATTTATTAGATAAGACAGGTGGTGAAGGAAAGCTCATGGTCAATGATTATGGATACAAAAGGGATACCAATTCCTCTGCAAGCCCACATCCCTGGAAATTCCTATATCTTTTAAAAATCTTTTTAAAAAGCAGGAGAGGGGGAAAAATTTTTAAGCTTCTAGTACTGCAACCAATCAACTCCAAAGCCTGAAACTGGATATAACCTGAAGTGTTTTGCCCTCCAGATATTTATCAATTTTCTTTCTGGTGCAAAGAAATGTGATGCTGACAAGCAGATTTCTAACACAGTTTGCACTCTAATTATTGCAACCAAAACAGAGCCATATATCACTCAAATGGCAGCTCTGCCCTGTGCCTGCTGTCTCAGAGCCTGGGGGCACTTTTTTCTTCTCATCCTTCTCATTTTCCACCTTTCACCCTCTTACTCCCTCTCCCCTTCATTTGTCTTTCTTAACAATTATGCAGAGCTCTTCTCCCTCTTTTAATCTTGGAAAGAAGTGAAACTCCCCCTGCTTTTCTGGTGCCCCTTTAGCTGTAGTACTAATATTTCACCTGCAAAATGATCTTTTTTCCCTCCACTCCCTGGCACAGTCTGGATAATTTGGGCTCCTGGAAAGGTTTAATCACGGGAAGAGATGAAAGCAGGCAAGGTTTTTGTTAAGGATGGCTTTTAGGGCAGCGAGTGTTTGAACTGGAGATTTGGGCAAGAGAAGGGATATACTCCCTGCCCAAACCTGCAAGCGAGGGAGGAATACACACACACACACACACACACACACACACACACACACGCTACAGGAGAGAGGAATACACACGCATACACACCACACAAACTGAAGGAAAACAAGGAATATGCACGCGCGCACACACAGGAGAGAGAGGAATAAATAAAAACACACGCACACCACTCACCTTGCACGGGAGGGAGAACCACACACACACACACACACACTTTGAGCCTTACTTCTCTAGAGTTTCTGTGCGCACCGCGCTGTGCAGGGCAGCAGGGACACCCGCCGGGCAGGTCCCTTGCCCCCAGCGGCGCCCCCCGCCCCAGTCCCGCCTGGGGACCCCGGCCCCTGCCCCCCAACAACCTGCAGCCCCCCGCCGAGTGACTGACAACCCGACCCGCCCAATCCCGGCCGCTGGCCGCGCCTCCCGCCGCCTCTCATTGGGCGCGGGGCGGGGCGGGGCGGGGCAGGGCTTCCCTCACTGCATGGGTGTCCCCCTGGGCGAGCAGCGGACCCGGGAACCGGGAGCCATGTACTGTGGTGTTGCTGCTGCTGCCCGCGGGCTCTTGCCGCCGCCGCTGCTGCTGCTGCTGCTGGCAGCGGCGGGTGGCTGGGCGCTGGAGGACCCGGAGGCGGACAGCCCCACGCGGCCGCTGCGCGCCCTGGCCGCCGACTCCATCGTGCTGGCGAACCGCGGGCTGCGGGTGCCGCTGGGCCGGTGCGCCTGGCTGGACCCGCTGGCCGACCTGGTGCTGCGTGTGCAGCCGGGCGACCGCTGCACCGTGACGGTGCTGGACGCCGACCCGACGTGGCGCCGCCCGGGCCACCTCAGCCCCGCGCGCTTCCCCTGCGACTTCGGAGCGGGGCAGGTGAAGTACTGGCACCTGGGCGGGCGCAGTCCGGCCCGCGACCGCCTGCGCCTGCGCCTGCGCTACGACGCGCCCGGCCGCGCCGCGGTGCTGCCCCTGGTGCTGGACGTGCAGGTGGTCTTCGCGCAGCTGCGCCTCGTCACCCGCAACCTGCCGCTGGCCGTGGAGCGCCTACGAGGCCCCAGCGACGCGCTGGACGGCCGCAGCCTGGCCTTTGCCTTCCAGCCGGGCCAACGCTGCCGCGTGGGCCTGCTGCCCGGCCTGGGCGGGCTGCCCCGCTACGGCCACCTCACACCTCCCGCCGCTGCCCTGCAGAGGGCCCTGCCACCCCGCCGTGAAGACGAGGAGGAGGACAGCTTGCCGCAGCCCGCCGCCTGGTGGGAGTGTGAGGAGTTCTTGCGACTGGGCCTGCGCTACTGGCACACGGCACCCGGCACCTCCCCGGACCGCGACTTGGTGCCGCTGGTGGCCGAGTTGCGGGCCCCCGGGGAGCCGCTCCAGCGGGAGCACTTCCAGGTGCTGGTGCGGATCCGGGCAGGCACCGAGAACGCGGCACCCAAGCCCAGCTTCGTGGCCATGCTCATGATGGAGGTGGACCAGTTCGTGCTGACTGCCCTGACGCCCGACATGCTGGCAGCCGAGGATGCCGAGTCGCCTGCTGACCTGCTGCTCTTCAATGTCACCTCGCCTCTGGGCCCCGGGCAGGGCTGCTTGGTGAGCACGGATGACCGGAGCCTGCCTGTGACCACCTTCAGCCAGCGAGATGTGCAGGAGCTGCGCATCGCCTACCAGCCACCCTCACAGGACTCAGAGCGCGAGCGCCTCTTTGAGCTGGAGCTGGAGGTGCTGGACCCTGAGGGCGCTGCCTCGGAGCCCTTTGCCTTCATGATTGTGGTGAAGCCCATGAACACCCTGGCACCCATCGTCACCCGCAACACAGGGCTGCTGCTCTATGAGGGGCAGTCACGGCCGTTGGCTGGGCCAGCCACTGAGCCCAGCCTGGTCATCAGTGATGAGGATGACCTGGAGCAGGTGCGGGTGAGTGTGGTGGCGGGGCTGAGGCATGGCCACCTTGTCCTGCTGGAGGACCCTGGCATGGGTAAGCCCCAGGTTGCAGCTGCTGCACCTCGCAAGCACTTCACCGTGGCAGAGCTGGAGGCTGGAAGGATCATCTACCAGCATGACAGCAGTGAGTCGCCGCTCAATGACAACCTGGTACTACGGCTGGAGGACAGCAGCGCCCGGCACCGTGTTGAGTTCCTTTTCCCCATCACCCTGGTGCCTGCTGATGACCAGCCACCCCTTCTTAATGCCAACACTGGATTGGACCTGGCGGAGGGCGACACGGTGCCCATCCCCACACGTGCCCTCAGTGCCACCGACATTGACTCGCACGATGCTGTGCTGCAGTTTGTGCTGGAATCGGGCCCCTCTGCAGGGCAGCTGCTGCTCCGCCAGGATCAGCCATCCTCTAGCTGGGAGGAGGAGGGTGGGAGATCCCACTGGCAGAGGGTGCCGGGCCTGCTTGGGGGGCCCCCAGTATATGAAAGACCAGTGAATGAGTGGCTGCAGCAGGACATTGTGGAGGGCCATCTCTTCTACCGGCACCTAGGCTCCCACAGCCCTGGCCCTGGGGTGGTGCTGGATCAGTTCATCTTTAGAGTGCAGGATGACAATGACCCACCCAACCGCTCTGGACCACAGAGCTTTGTGATCCGGGTTCACCCGGTGGACCGGCTACCCCCAGAACTGTATAGTGGCAGCAGCCTGCACCTAGTGGTGGCAGAGCAGCAGGTGACCCCACTGCGGAAGAAGCACCTGCGCTACACAGACCAGGACTCTGGGGACCAGGAGCTGCGCTATATTGTCACCCAGCCCCCCACTGACACTGACACCAACCACCCTCAGGGGGTCCGTCTGGGGTCCCTGGTGCTCACTGACGACCACTCGGTGGAGGTGACCCATTTCACCCAGGCCCAGATCAACCACCACAAGATTTCCTACCAGCCCCCGCAGGAGGAGCTGGGGGTGGCTCCCCGCCTGGCCCAGTTCCGATACATAGTGGAAGATGTGGCTGGTAATGCAGCTGAAGGCACTTTCACTATTTACCTGCAGCCTGTTGACAACCAGCCACCTGCAATCACCAACACTGGCTTCATTGTGCCTGAAGGAGGTAGTCATGTCCTGAGCCTAAATGAGCTGGACGCCAGTGACACGGACACTGAGCCCAACCATCTCCGGTTCATCCTGACCCAGGCTCCTTGGTACGGGCAGTTGCAGCTCTCTGGGCACAGATTGCCCATGGGAGCAACCTTTGGCCTTGAGGATATTAAACAAGGCAGGGTGGCTTATACACACAGTGGGGCAGAGTCCAGTGGTGATGTTTGCAGACTGGACGTGAGCGATGGGGTCCATGCAGTCCCCATTGTGTTGAAGGTGACTGTACACCCTGTGGATGATGAGGTGCCCACTTTAAGACTACCCCCAGGCACCCTTGGTTCCTATCTGGATGTGTTGGAGAATGGTGCTGCTGAGATCACCACTAATGTCATTCAAGGCACGGATGAAGATACAGACGACTTGATGCTGACTTTCATTGTGGAGGATCCTCCTCAGCATGGGGACATCCTGGTTCATGGGGTACCTGCAGAGAGGTTTTCCCAGAGGGACGTGCTGGATGGGGCAGTGGTGTATGCTCATACTGGTGGTGAAATAGGACTGCTCCCCAAAGAAGATGCCTTCAATCTCACCCTGTCCGACATGTCTGAGGAGTGGAGCATTGGGGGTAATATTGTTCAGGGGGTGTCAGTCCTGGTGACCATTCTCCCCGTTGACAGCCAAGCCCCAGAAATTTTTGTGGGGGAACATTTCATGGTGGTAGAGGGTGACAAAAGGGTTATTACATCCTCTCATATAAGAATTGAGGATATGGACACTCCAACTGATGATATACTGTGCACCATTGTTGCTCAGCCCACCTCTGGTTATGTAGAGAACATCTCTCCAGCCCCGGGATCAGAAAAATCGAGAGCAGGTACAGCCATAAGTGCCTTCACTTTTAAAGACCTCAGACAAGGACATATTTATTACGTTCAAAGCATCCATAAGGGGGTGGAGCCTATTGAAGACAGGTTCACTTTCCGCTGCTCTGATGGCATTAACTTTTCTGAAAGGCACTTCTTCCCCATTGTCATCATCCCAACCAATGATGAAGAACCCGAAATCTTTATGCGAGAGTTTGTTGTCATGGAAGGCATGAGCCTGGTTATTGATACTCCCATCCTCAATGCAGTAGATGGGGACATCCCTGCTGATGAGCTGACTTTCACTATCACCAGGTTTCCCAGACATGGCCACATCTTGAACCAGCTGATCAATGGGACGGTCCTAGTGGAGAGCTTTACTCTGGATCAGATAACTGAGAGCTCCAGCATCATGTATGAACATGATGACTCTGAGACAAAGGAAGACAGTTTTGTAGTAAAACTCTCAGATGGTAAACATACTGCAGAGAAAACTGTGCTCATCATGGTTATTCCAGTAGATGATGAGACACCCAGAATGACCATAAATGATGGACTGGAAATTGAAATCGGGGAAACAAAAATTATTCACAACAGAATCCTGAAAGCTACTGATCTAGATTCTGAAGACAAAACTTTGACTTACATTATAAGGTATGGGCCAAGACAAGGGCTCTTACAAAGAATAAAGCCTTTGGGTGAGGTTCAGAATATCACACTGGGAATGAACTTTACCCAAGATGAAGTGGACAGAAACTTAATTCGCTATGTGCATTGTGGCCAGGAGGGTATTCGGGATCTCATCAAGTTTGATATAACAGATGGCATAAATCCTTTCATCGACCGCTACTTTTATGTGACTATTGGCAACACTGATATTGTCTTTCCAGATGTGATTAGCAAAGGGGTTTCCTTGAAGGAAGGGGGGAGAGTAACGCTTACTACAGACTTGCTGAGCACCAGTGACTTGAACAGCCCAGATGAGAACTTGGTTTTCACTATTACCAGGCCACCTGTTCGTGGTCATCTTGAATGCACAGACCAGCCTGGTGAACGCATCACAACCTTTACTCAGCTTCAGTTGGCAGGCAATAAAATTTACTACGTTCACACTTCAGAAGATGAGGTGAAAATGGATAGTTTTGAGTTTGAAGTAACCGATGGTTATAATCCAGTGTTTCGCACCTTCCGTATTTCCATTAGTGATGTGGACAACAAAAAACCAGTGGTCACAATACATAATCTGGTAATGAGTGAAAATGAAAATAAGCTGATTACACCTTTTGAATTGACTGTGGAGGACAGAGATACACCTGATACGTTGCTAAAATTTATCATCACCCAAGTACCAGTTCACGGTCAGGTTATGTTCAATAATACCAAACCAGTCACATCCTTTAGCAAACAAGATCTGAATGAAAATCTTATCAGCTACAAGCATGATGGCACAGAGTCCACTGAAGATAGCTTCTCTTTCACTGTTACAGATGGCACCCACACTGACTTTTATGTCTTCCCCAACACTGTGTTTGAAACAAGAAGACCCCAAACAATGAAAATTCAGATAATGTCTGTGGACAGTAGTGTACCTCAGGTTATAATAAACAAAGGAGCCCCAACTCTCCGTGTATTAGCCACTGGCCACTTGGGTTTTATGATTACCAACAAAGTGCTCAAAGTGGAAGACAGAGACAGCTTGCACGTTACCATCAAGATCAGCATCACAGAGGCCCCTCGCCATGGCTTCCTGATTCACCTTGGAAAAGGCAACCATAGTATCAGTCAGTTCACACAAGGTATTTCTGTGCCCAGAAATCTTTGCAGATCACTGTAAACCTTTGTACAAGGATGAAGCACATGTAATTATGTAGTAATTGATACCAGAAACACCTCAAGGGGTCATTACAGTATTCTGTTTAGAGAATCTCTGAAAAGAACATGATTTTTTTCAGTTTCTTTTTTCTTTCCCTTCCATAAAAATCAGTTCTTGAACTTTTCAAATAACATGTACTTTCCACCTCTGAGAAATTCTAATTAAATCAGTTTATACTAAACAAAACAAACAAACAGAAGAACCATGATTTAAAGGTTATGATATAGGAGGAGTGAAGGTGGGGGCTGATAGAAAAGGCTGAGGCTATAAGGGGAAAAGGACAGGAAAGGGTGGTAGGGTCACTATGGTGGGGAGGAGGTAGTACTGGAGGATGGCAGTATTAGATCCATAGTTAAGGGGGGGATAGACATTTCTAAAAGGGGAGAAGAGGGAGGCAGACTTGGGAGGTGTCAAGCAGAGGAGAAAAAAAGAGGGTCTGGATGGGGTGTCTGGAATAGAGGAACTCTCACAGCAAGGTGATGTAGGAAAGTAGCCAGAGGCAGGGACTGAGACAGGTATGGTGGATGTCCTAGCAAGGACTTTAGGCCTGAAAAATTGGAAGAACTGTGAACAAGGGAAAGTATAATCGAATACAGGAGGAAAGGTCATGCCACCCCTGCTTGGGGCAGAAGAGAGAAGGCCTAGTTACAGGAAGTGATAGGAGCATTAGTAATGTAAACATGAAAGTGGGACCTACGGATGAAAGGACATTTCCCCCAACTTTTTCTTTCACCTCAGATGCCCTCATCTTTTACTAGGTGTGGGAGAGGATGCAAATACCAGGGAGCCACAAATTCTTAGCTGGATCTAGGAGGCTTCATCACTTTCAGCAGATTGTGAGAGAAGCCTACTTAATCCTTATAGAGCAAGCAACATCTGTGAAAATCTGGGCCCAGTTAACTGTTTTCTGCATCCTGCCTAGCTACTTCCACCAGTGTGAAGCGTATAAAATATTATCCAATTCAGAATGGCAGTTTTACATCCTCCCCTCTGCACTGGTGCAGTGACTATATAGAGTTCAGGGCAAGAGCAAGTAAAATCCTCTCTTCCTTTTGGTACCCTTTATATGTTCAAAGTTTGCTGCCTTTCACATTCAGTCTTGTCAGCCAGAGGCTCCTGTTTGTTTCCATGAGTCTTCTGTTACATTCTATCTTTTGCTGTTTTCCTTATCCTTTGTCTGTTAAGGACCTTGTTTCTGCAGTGTGCATAACACCTGAATACCTTCTACATTCACTAACTTGGAAGGGCACTTTGAAAGCTTTGAGCATTGCAAGAGGTGCTCAGCAGTTTGAAGTCTGCTTCTAATTCCTATATTCACTGAGGGTTACCATTCTTAGGACAGTTCTTAGGTTGCTGTCTTTGTAGCTGTACTAAAAATAGAGACTAATTTTGAAAGAGAGATCATCAGTGACTTGGGTTCTATTATGGCTATGGCTTTGGCAAATTGGCTTAATTGGTCAATTACAGCTGACAGTAATTTATTGCTTTATATTTGGGAAGGTTACTTCTTCAGTAGCTGTGAATACTTCACCAAAAAGAAAGTAAACCAGCCAAAAAACCTTTAATCAAGATATGGACGTGTAGGGTAACATGCTGCAAGTGCAGGCACCATTCAGGTTGTCCCCTGCAGTAGAAGCATAGATTTGTAGGCATGGAATGAACCTCAAAGGCCAAGTCAACCCAGTTTCAACACAGAATGCAGGAAGATTATTCCTTTGTTCAGGTTTAAAATGAGAACTGGTTTGGGGCTTGGCAGTGTGTACCGGATATTTCTCCTATGTTTAAGTAGAATTTTGCTCTCATTAATAGGTAGTAGTAATTCATTGGCATTACTTGCATGGATATAGTACTTGAGTTAAGTAACAGTGGCAGACTTGAACATTGTGAAAGTAAATCCTGAGATTTTGCTAACATCCACCTCTTTCACACTCTTTTCCTCCCTTTTATACTTAAAATATTACCATGGTCTGAAGAAAGAGAAAAAGAAGAGACAGGCTGTAAGGATGATGTAGTCTCCTAACAAGCCCTGCAGCCACCTAACATTTTAAAAGTATCAGTTATTACTCTGGTTGTCTAAGCTTCAAAGCAGTTTCTTCATTGATTTTTTTTTTTCTTCATTTACATCTATATTACTGTAGTAGTAAATGCAGAGAATGCATGAAGGGAAGCCCTTCACAGCTGGTAATTTCAAACTCCTAGTACTACTTAGGACAAAAATATTTACAAAAAAGTTTGCTTCTGTGTAATTGCACAGCGCTCATCTCTGCAAGTCAGGGCTGGTATTTGTTCATAGTAGATATTCATTAAGTTTAGAAAATGTTCCAAAACAGGGAAACTATTAATAAACTTCTAAGTCTAACTCCCAACATTAAGGAAAATAAAGTGTGTATACTATTTGATTAGCTAATGTTGGTGTAGTGCTTTGAGTGTAGAAATGCTAAGCATTGTTTTAGGGCCTACTATAACTATTTTGGTTAAGTTTGATTATTAAGGGCTGGACAATGCCCCCACATCTCTGTGGTTATGCAGGGTGGTGGAAGAATTTAGTGTCTGCCATCATATTCTCTTTTGAAACCAGATGTAGTTGTTAAGTCTTGTATTTCCTGGAAATCCTCTGCATCACAAGACACCCCAAAGGGGCCACAGAGCCAGGACCCAAGCTTAATGTACTACCCATAGTTGTAATGATTGCATAGGATTTTGGAGTATGCTGCGTGCCCTTCCCTGAGCCAATGCTTTTAAAGACATCTGAAGGAATTTGATACATTTATTTTAAATTGATAAGTGCACCTTAATGAGGAAAAGACGGTAACAATAGCCAAATTAATTTGGGGTAAATTTATCTCAGCAATCAGATTTTTCATCTAGTGTTGCCAAAGAAAAAGTTATAGGACTGCAAATCATGCTAGAATTCCATAAACAGTCTAGAAAGTGTTTAGCTGTAGTACAAATGAAAGTATTATCAGTGCATTATGCTTGCAACTAACCAAGTGTTAATCCAAATGAGCTATGGAAAAATCACATAAAATAACTCGAGTAACTCTAAATATGTGTTTAACAAGGGAAAGGAAAGGCATCCATCTGCTCTGCTCTTGTCAAAAATAAGGTTTTGTCTAATAGATGGTTTTTTAGGCGCTAATCCTAAAAACATTTACCCAGGTGCTTAGCTTTTTGCATGTTAGAGCCATTGAATTTAATAGAACTGCTCATGTGGAAAGTTTAGCATTAGAGTAAGTTTTTTAGAGGACGAGAGTTTCCATTTGTTTACTGTAATTTCATAGTGTTTATATGCAGCTTTTGTATTACCCCATAATTCTTTATGCTTGGCATTCTTTTAAATACTTACTAAAAGTAACTGTGTAATAACAAACACATCTTAATCACTCTCTTTATTTGCTTGCCCTAAAAGAAGCATGTCTGGTTTTAGGACTATAGCTTAGGGAGACAGGCAGGAGACCTCTAATGATAGAGCTTTTGACATGCTTTCACCAATCAGTTTACATGCCTGGACTTGGAGAGAGACTTTTATTTTGGTATTTGAGCTCCACTGTAATACTATTACTTACTAAATCTTTGTCTAAAATGAGGTGCTCATGACATTATGCTCTGTACACTAGATGTAATGGAATAAAAAGAGATATGTCCTTGCCACTGTCTTTAAGAGGAAAGTTTTTGTATCCTAGAAAATTCTTCTTGGTTTTACCCAAAGTTACAATGCCATATTAATTAATAACTGGTTTGTCTTTCACTTTTTTCTCTGCTTCTATTTATCTTGCTGTAATGGTGGCTCTAAGATTTGTTACCTAAATAGTTTAAAAATGCTGTTACTAAACTTTATTCTGTTTAAACAAATTTTATCTGGCTGTATTTTTAAACAGTCTTCTCATATAGCATCTGATCACCTCTATTTCTTTATTAGAGGCCATGTTTTGTAAAAAAGATGTCAGTACTGATAAGAAGGATGGTCTGGGAGTAGATCTGGGATATATCTGCCTTGCAGACTGCAGTGTAGTAGAGAGTTACCTGATGGAGTTTCTAACAAGCTAGGTCAGACACAAGAAGCATGTCACTGTTGCAGTCCAGTACTGCATGTGGGTAAATTTTCTGTTTCTTGGTTCATGTAAAGCCTGCTCAGGTATCTCAGTGCTATACTGCAGTCTGCAATGCAGACATGCCCTAGGTTTTAATTCCCTTATTAACTACAGCTTTCTTATATGACCTTGAGTAAGTCAGCATATTAGAATTACACATTTCAGTGATGTTGACAGGATGTTGCTGCCAACCACCGCCCCCAGTCTTTGCCCCAGCTTCTATGATCTGACCCTGTTACTGGTGAAGCCCCCTGCCACTGACATGCTGCCACCCTGCCCCACTTCTTCCACCCCCCCCCCCGCCTCCTGCCACCTCAGCTGCATCTAGTAGGTGTGCATGCTAGTTCCAGCCCATGAGTCTTATGTTGCTGACCCAGTCCAAATGAGCTGTTATTAGTATAAAGAACACTAGCAGAATCAGCTCTAGAAAGTGCAATGCAAGAAAGTGTGAAAAAAATCTGCATTTTCTTACCAGCATTTGTTTTACATGTGAACAAATTTGATCTGGGTTCTCTTTACAAATACATGGGAAAGGATTTTTTAAAAAAATAACTGTTTTCAAGGCATATGTTCTGTTGACACCAAAATTCTTTAACTTAAACATAACATCCACAGAGTCTCCCTATGCCTGATGAATGGTGTTTGTGCCCGAAAGCTTGTGAAGAACTTTTTAGCACCTATTTAGTTGGTCTGATAAAATATGTCACATCAACCCAAAGAACCTTGCTTGACTTTAACAGATATCTTAGACCTCTGGTAGACAAAGCAATGATATTTATCAAGTATTTATCGCTTTCTCTTGTATCATTGTTGCCAACTCTCATGATTTTTGGCCTTGTTCTTAAAGTCTCTGCTTTGGGAATGTGAAAAACTTAGCTCTTTCTTTTATATATATACATACTTTATTAATATGTTAAAATTAATATACTTATATATAAAAGAAAGAACTAAGTTTTTCACATTCCGGAAGCGTAGACTTTAAGAACAATGCCAGAAATCATGAGAGAGTTGGCAACACTGTGTTTACATTTAAGGTAATAATGTATTTATCTTGGCATTTTTCAGCTGATGTAGATGACATGAAGATATGCTACATTTTAAGAGAAGGTGATAATGCAACAAGTGACATGTTCCACTTTTCTGTTGAAGATGGTGGTAAGTACTCCTACTCAATTACTTTTTTTTCATGGACATAATCTCTCATGTGTTTCAGCAGACTTTCAGGATGCTCATATAAGCTATTACTCCATAGGCTTTTAGACATTTCCAGGATTGTTAATTACTGTTACTGTGGTTGCAAAGCATAGTTTTGAAGGAAACAATAGCTATATTAGTGGAAAACATAAACAGCTTATTGTGGTTAAGTGTGGAAAAAACTTCCCCACAAAAAGGCTCAAATACTTGAACTGCATGTGTTTTTCTAGTGTACCCCTAGCCCAAGCACCAGACAAAAGGTTACAGCATAACCACTCTTCAATTACCATTCCAGCTATAGTAGTGGCTGCTCCTATTCAGAAGCTCTAGCAGTGGCTGTTCCTGTTCAGAAACTTTGGTGATATTAAGAGTGATCAGTTACTGATAAATTTCAGTAGTTGAAAATTTCACAGGAGTTGGGAAGAGGGAAATATAGCTATTTAAAAAAAAAATCTGACACACTTGGTCTTCAGTAAAAAAAAAAAAAAGAATACCAGGACAAAAGAAATGTTAGTACAAATGAGGGAAAATATGCATGTAAATATGTCTAATTATATTTTTTTGTTGTTGTGCCTTGGGGCAGAGTGATAAACTATGTGATCTCATAATGTCCCTTACAAATCTTTATTCTGTGATTTTATGATTTTCTCCAGGGTTACATTTTAAGGAATGACTACAGTTATTCCCTAGCTTTAGGTGTTCCTGTGGCATATCAAATGACTGCTAGGTTGTGTTGCTTTAACATATTTTCTCAAGAAAAATTAATACATTGCTCTTTTGGGAAGCAACAAAGAATTTTTAAAAAGAACAATACTTTCAGCTAGCCTGTGCTTAGTCCTTATGCTCCCCATCTCCTTGTACTTGGTCACAAGAAGCATCAGCCATAGACTAACCCATTGCAATAGTAGTTGTGAGCAGGGACTGTTGAGCACCCCTTTCCCTTCCAAGCAAAACCGCCTGGGAGGAGCTGCCCATAGCCTTATGCCCATCCTTGCTAGCCCATGATTGGGGGCCAGTACACAAGGGGACATTCTGGGCTAGATTGGTGATGCAGAATATGCTTCCTTCCTACATACCAGACAGCTGTGGAAGGGATGCAACCTCTTGAGGCACAAAGGCAGCTCTTAGTATTTGAAGCTACTTTTGGAAATTTTATTGCTAATTTCTAGTCTCCCAGGGACCAAGATAGGAACTACTGATCTAGAACCTCAAGCTTATTTTTCCCATATATTTTAATTAAACTAGTACCTAAACCTGGGGAAAGTCAAATGTAAGAGAACAGTGCATGAAACCCTGCATTGTGCTTTATGTTTTCTCTGTAACGCCATAGTTCTGTTACCACAAAAGTCACAAACTGGTGGTTTCACACAGAGTCCTCAAATCTGTTTTCTAGAATGAATATATAGGGTTGAGAATGCTTTCTATGTGTGACAGTTGCTTTATTACATAAGGTTTTTGGTTCAGAGATTGATGCAAGCAGAGGGTAGTTTGTTCTTAGTCTTTGTCTCTGATGCCAGTTCTTCAGGCAAAGTTGCTCCCTAAGAACTAAACATTGCTAGGGACTTCCAGGGTACTTGTTTTACTTATATATATATATATATCTCCAAAGGCAGTGAAATAAGTCACGTTTAGAGTATGCCTGGACTCTTGTGCTATATATTTCTTTTCCATTGGTAAATGAACTGGCAACATATGTTGGTATTTGACAGAGGCACATCAATATTTACTTCATAAAAAATGTAATAATACAGTATTTTTCATGATAATGTGAAGAGTAGTTTTGTTGCCAAGCTATCATTGTTTTTTTTGTTGAACCTTCAAGTTTTCTGAATTGGGCTGTGCCTCAGATCTATTATTCCTTTATGTGGGCTTTAGTTACGTATAGCAATGTGTTTCCATGTTTGCTTAACCTGTGGAAAAATTCAGTTATATGTTGAAATAGTCTGTAAGAAATGCTTTGCTTAAAACAGTGATCTTATATTTGGAAGGGATGAAATTGGGACTAAAACACTAAAGTCTGGAATAACAACTAAATCGCACCAACAGGCTAGAATCTGTGGGAGTTTATACATGTGCTCTTGGAGTGGGGTAGGGGGTATTATAATCTGACCAGCTCCAAGAGCCAGTCTAATTAAAGCTCCCAGAGCATCATGTGTATCAGTATCCTGACGATGAAAAATGGCAGCAGGGGCACTTTAACCAAAGCTCATTGAGCAAGCTTTAGTTAAATGCCCCCACCACCATTTTCAGTGTGGGGATGCTGATACATGTGACACTGGAGCCTGCAGGAGCGCTGTAGTTACCATGCTCTAGGAGACTCAGTTATTCAAGTCTGTTCTGAAGCGCTGTAATTAAAGCATGTCAGAGCAGCCTCACTGCTCATGTATAGGCACCCTATAACTGCATATGAAGAAAAATCAGAACCTTACTTTTCTAGCCTTCTTAGAGGGACATGAAAGCCAGGGTTGTGTAGCTCAGATAAATTTGAGAGAATGTGATTGGTGCATGGACAGTTCTTTGCATTTTAGGTTTGAAGCCAGCTCCTTGGGAAAGAACAACAGAATATTTAGGAAGGAAAATTCAGCACAGAATACCAAAATCCACACAGAATTACATACTGTATGCTTCAGACTTCTGTTTACCAAATGAGCATTGCCTGTTGAAATTTTTCAGAAATAAATGCAATTATGATGGTTGCAATTAGTCAGCTCCTATGGATATAAATTAAGTAATTCACTCTTCCCCTCGGAGCAGATTCTGAGGTGTTTGTTCTGGTTGATTTGTAGCAACATCTGTAAGTGGTCCTAGTCAATTCAGTGGCAAGGTGTCAGAATGCAACTTAATGAATGGATGTATTCTGGTTCAAATATTCTGCTAATAGTTATATTACATAAGTGCAAAACTGCTCTGAACACATTTTTGGGTGTTTGTATTGCACACAGGGCCATGCTAGGACAGGCCTTAGTTTGTCTCCTCAGCTCTCTTGTGCCTCAAAGATGCAGTGCCAGTCCTGGAACTCTTTTGGCAATATACAAAATTGTATATTCAGGACTCCATAATTCTGGACTTCATCATTCTCAAGCTACCTGTAATGTACTGTAAACTACTGTCTGTCTGGTGATATATGTTTTTGTTCTGTTGCCTGGCAGAAGGATGAAGAGTGTATTTCACTATCTCTTCCGTTGATATTTGATTTGCTTCCAGTTTGAGCAATGACATAAGGTGGAAGGTGTATTTCTTCAGAATCTGTTTTAAATAGCGTACTAATTCTATTGCCTGATTATGATGCTTTTACCCACATTGGACTCCTCAGCTAGCATCTTTAACTTGAGTAAGAAAGATGGTCTATAATGCTCTGCCCTGAAGCAGCTCTGGTAAGGAATTTTGACACAGAGAATTTCAGTTCCTCCTTTGTTCAATTTTTGCTCTGGAGGACAGTAAATTATTGCTGCCTTCAAAAGGGTGGAGTTTGTTTCTCTTTCTATGCTTGGCCAGCTACTGTGGCTAGTAAGTGGGAGATGCAAGAGTAGAGAAGTAGAACCAAGGCTCTTCCTGTTCTCTTTGCCTTGCCTACTTATATGATCAGAGGGGAATACCAGAGAGTGAGGTCTATACTTCACATCAGATGTAAACCCAGGATCTGAGTTGAGAAGATGTATTCAGAGTGAAGAAAGACAGAAAGGCAGCTGAAACCATTTAGTAATCTATTCCTAAATATGAATAAGGATGATACAACATGGAATCAATCCCAGTATAATTACAAAGGAGTGCGTAATACTTTAATTTAAAAGCTGCTTAATTATATTATACTTCTGTAGTTCCTAGAAAATTTAACCAAGGTTTTAAACTCCCAAGAATGGCTTCCCTTCAATAATGTTTTCCTGTGTTTCCCCTCTGATCACACGGAAAGATTTCTTGTGGTATTCTTTGTCAAGTAGCTTGTTTCATAAGACAGTTATTTAAACATTTATTTTGTCTTTTTAAAATTGATATGCTCATTAAATATGATACTCTATTAAAGGCAGAGCACAGTTGTGCTTACTGAATCTGAAGATTCTTTGTCTTGTAAGACAGCAATTTACTTTATAAGTTTGGTCTCGTACTCAAATTTCACTATACTTAGGATAGGAAATAACAGTATTTGAGTACCTACAGGTATGTGGTAATAGTATGTGTTGATGGTTATCACTCTTAAGTGTGATAATGGATTCAGTCTTCTGTTTGGGGTTAGGATCTGCTTACACATGCCCTCATGCTGGTGTGGAGACCCATTAACATTAATTGTCACATAAGCACCATAAGGTATATAACCTGCTTGATTTTGCTATAGAAACTGGTTGTAGCTTTGTGTGGCTGGCAAGAGAGCCACAGTTTTACTTTCTTCTTTTTACTTAGTTTCTTTGTACTGCTAAGTTGGAAAAAAAAAGAGAAGAATTTTGGAAAATGTTCTACTATGTGAACATTTAAGAGTAGTTAATTTTGAAGGCTAAAATTATGAAATCCCTTGGTGTATTAGCAAGAAGTCCATTACCAGAAAATGAGAGAGAATTTATGAGATTTTTATAGGCAGAGATGGCAGTAGTTGAAAGAAATGGAAATCCAGGGTGATGGAACTGCTAGACTTGTTTATGATAGAGAAAGTCACACAGTGTTCAGAGACTCTTGTAATATATAGGTATATTTATTAGATTGAGAGCAAATTCAGCCTTAACTGAAAGTTTCTGAGCGTGTAATTGGTATAATAAAGTCACTTACTGTAATTTAAACATAGTATAATAAACTTGTGACAAGCTCTAATAAATACAATGACTTTGTACTAGTAAAAAGTCAAGGGAATGCTCTGCATAGTAGCTTCTGTGTATGTTTAGAGTTAGCATTTCAAATATTCAAAATGCTACCAATTTTTATGGAATCAAAAACTGAACACAAATGATCTTCAGTGGGCATGTTTACACGAGATGCTTCAAGCGCAGTAGACTGCGCATTAGTGCAGTGGGCAAAACCCATGCTAATGCCCTAATACACATAGTAATAGTCTACTACTTATTAGTGTTACCAAAAAAGTGTGTGCTGGCACTGATGCACAGTAGCGCTCATGAGGGCACATTAAGGTAGTACCTGCAATTACAGGTACTAAGCATAATGTGCTGTAATTATGACCTATTAATGAACGAGTAGACATGCCCAGTATGTTGTACCTATTTCCCTATTTAGAGAATGCCACACAAATTTTGCTTTATCTCTGTTCTGAGACTTTCTTGCCTTGTATGTGAGAAATGACCTCAGTGACTACACAGCTAACATTTAAAGACCTTATTTTACCTTCACTTTATGCCCTATATGCTTCATGAAAGTGGAGCTAAGTATCTGTTTTGTACACTCTGTGAAAAATTATTTATATTTCTTTCCACTGATGCATGTGTCAAACAATGTGAAAGCACTGAAGCTGTGGCCAGATCCTGCTGCTGGTATGGAAAACACATGTTGTTAATTAATTAATCCTCCCATCACCTCCATAAGGTACAGGACAGGTCTCTTATGGACATGGAAAACAATGGTGAAAGTTTTCTCCTACCCAGGGTCACCCAGCTACCAGTGGTAGAGCTAGTACTAGAGCTCTATGCTGCTCCACTGCCCCCAGTAAAGTCTAAAGCTTCTTTTTTTGAATGATTCTAATATAGAATTCTCTTCATTTTCATGTATATAAAATTATCTTTTCTATTTTGATACTATGGGTATCTTGGAAATATTCAGGGCCAGACCTTCCTTTGGTGTACAGTAGGTGTAGCTACACTGATCTTATTACAGAGTCTTTCTTATTCTTTGGCTGTAGTCCTGGGCTTGTTTCCTGCTGTGTGCTCTTCAAGCCATTTTATGCCTAGACTGCTAAAAACAGGTACTGAAGTCCTGGTTAGAAGGAAACATGTTAAGGTTCTCAGTGTCAATGTCAGAAAATGTTGATTTATTAAAACTGAAACTTTGCAAAAGTAGAGTGTCAGTTGTGATAACTTTCCTGGTTTAAAAGGAAAAAAAAAGTTCTAGGAATGACAAAAGAGGCCATTTTTTATTTTTTCAGGAAAACTGTCAGGGTTTGAAGCAACTTTTTATTTTAAAATTAAAAAAAAATACTAAAACACACAAACATTATATGATTGAAAATCAGTATTATGTTTGACAGAATGTTTTATTTATTTAGTTAGTTAGTTTATTTTTTGAAGTGCAAACACGTGATAGTTCAACTTTTACCCTGATTCTGGAAGGGAGAAAGATTCAAAGTCTCGATCACATGGGCAGGAGCACCATTTCCCACCCAGCTCTATTATTAAGAGAAACTCATCCTTCTCATCTTGACTGTCTTCAGTGATGGTGGTATGTTTGTCTGAATCTATCTCTTATTTAGGAGTACCCAGAAGTACAGCCCCATGTGCTGCACACATACCAAGCCCATAAATGAGGCAGTGAAGGCACCAAGGGACCCCGCCCATCCCCAACTCTGCCACTTTCAAGTTCTGTATCTTCAGCGTATTTAAGAATGGCAGCAGCATGGATGCCCTGATGGTGACTTAACTACTTTATTTTAAAAGTTGGCATTTGAGAAGTGGAAGCAGGCAGAGCTTCTTGGCTTGTAGAGGGCCTTGGAAATGATACAGATGTACTGCATTAGTCCTACTTCCTGTGCTTTCTAGCCACGTAAGTTGTGACTGCAGTGTGATGTCTTAAGGGTAGAATGATTTCAAGTGAGGAAATTATGACAACTTTTCATGGTTGTATAAGGAATGGAGAGAGTCCTTAGTGAAGGGAAGAAACAAAAATTTTTGATTCAGGATGTTTTGAATAATCTTTCTCAGCATAAACTAAAGTCTTGCAAAGTCAGGGCTCACGGAAAGCATTGATTTACATCATTAGCTAAATCTTATTTAAACTCTTTATTCCAGATCCATAAATAACTTCACACTGCACTGCATTTTCTTGTTTCAACATTTGGTTAAATCTTGATAGTTCTAAGGAACTTTTAAAGACAAGTCTCTAAATTAAGCCTTTAAAACTAGATTCTGGAAAAACTTCATAGACGTGTTCCAAATTGTGTTTATGCAAGAACTGATGCCAGTTAAAAAAATGCAGATCTACTACTTAGAGCTATCTTCCATTATTAAGCTTATAAAGTATAATTATTTAATCTTATGTCATCCTTAATTTATATAAACAGAGAATAAAACATTTTTGGAATTTTACCACCCTGGTATGCTTTGTTCATTTCTGAGGGGACAATGTTGTGTTCCTGGTTATAATTATAGTGTTAAAACAGGTGTCAGTGTTATTTCTTCAAAGCCACAGCACTCGTGTGATTTCTAGTACATGGTATAATAATAACTTTGGAACAGAAATTTTGGACTCAGAGTAGCTGACAATTCTCAAAGAAGCTATCTACCAAAATAACATTAAGAACAATTTGTGGCAGCATTGCTTGACCTCTCGTGGCATTTGAAGTATTAGTCTTGGAAGGAAGGTTAATTTACTTTTATCTTTGCACGTTGCTTCAGTTTTTTATGCCATTGTATCAGGGGTACGTTTGGTCATTTACTAACTAGTGAAATAGGATTCTGGTCAGTTGCCAAGCTCGTTGCTTCTGTTTTGATATGCTCTCGTTTAGCGTCCAAACAATTTTCCAGACGTCACACTCCTCACTGTAAGCCTTACCACAGGTTTTAAATAGTAGTTTGACACTACAGTACAAAAAATATTGTCTATAAATAAATTGTTAGTTCATTGGAGGTTTTCAGTCATTACTGTATGCCACTGAAGAGTCATAGCTAAGTGAAAAGCTATGTTGAATAGTTATGAAGAGTAAGGGAGGGCCTGCACTTTTTGTCAGCAGATACTACCGATACAACTTTCATTTAAATATGTGAAGAGACTCTGAGCACCTTCTGTGAAATTAATTTAGTTATACTTAGATGTTCTTAGGACATTTATGAGAACAGCTGAATTTTCAGTTCTGCTTGTTGTAAAACAAAATGAAGAATTGTTGTTTGGCCTTGCTAAAACAAGGAACCAAAACTATTTTATTTCAAGCCAAACAAAATATTTTTCTTCATCCGAAATGCAGCATTGTGTTTCCATATTGGTAATTTGGAACCAAAGCAGAGGAAATAAAGGGATAGGCTTATGTGTCATTCACAAAACCAGTAAGGAGTAGGTAGCTGTGATGCTCTGGTTCTTTTAACCAGTAGATTGGGGTTAGTGCACTGGCTTGATTGTGGGATATCCAAGTTCATTATCTTTTCCTCTTTGGGGGTATCCCATCTTCTAAAGAGTGCCTGTGCTTTTGGGCATTCAGAGTGGATTCCCCCTCCTCTCCCCTTGGCGAAACTGTCCCACTTCTAAAGTACTTGAATGCTCCTTGGATCAGAGACTGGAACCAGGTATCTCAGTTCCTAACCACTTAGCTGTAGAGTCTCTCTTTTTCTCTCAGTGAGCAGCTTTAATAGGCGATATTAGGAGTTCTCTACCTAGGATACCCACTAGTCTGCTAGGAAGGACACTCTCCTAGAAGCTGGGAGACTTTGTTTTCAACTGTGCAGGCAGAGTGCCTTTGGACTTGGGGCTCCCATGCCTCAGAGGAATGACTTAACTACCAGGCTAAGGGGGCTTTTCTCCATGTTGGTGGTGTGAATCTAGCTTCCCAAGTATTTTTTTTAAGCTGGAACAATTCAGTGAATTTGCAAATAGTTCTGGAGTAACTAAGTTAAAGCTATTTTTTGGCAAATAAACTGTTCACCCAAAAACAAAATTTGCCCACCACTACCCTGAAAGCCAGATTGAGCTTAATGCATTCCCTTGAAAAGCCCTGTTGATTTGATTGAGACTACTGTAGTGATACAAGTGAGGAAGATTTGGCTCAGGTAGCTAAGGACATCTATACACTTGCTCCAGGGTGGAGGGGGAGGCCATTTAATTAGAATGACTCTGAGAGCATCTCTAATTAAAATGTTTGCAGTGTCATGTGTATTCAGTGTCCTGCACTTCAAAATGGCAGCAGTTACCATTTTGAAACATGGGGATGCTGAATAACATGACATGGAGACTGCTGGTGTGTGCTAATTAGAACACTCCAACATGTACACGTTGGAGCAGAGGTCCGCCATGTGTATATGTGCCCTAAGTGCTTTACAAACAAGAACACTTCTATTTTTATATTTAAGTTATTGCCTACTTTCTTCTTATGCTTGAAAAGGCATGGCCCATGGTAAAAATAAATAATAAAGGCAGGAGAGGAATGTGAGGTACAAATACAACTATTAAAGGGTTAAAAAGATGCATTAGACTTAAAGTGAAAAACTGAGAACTCTGGAGCATAAAATAGAAGGTTGGTGGCATAAGATAGGGGTTTTCAACCTTTTGGGGTCATTGTACCCCCGGCGGCCGGTCAAGAAGGCAGGAGTCCCCCAGCGGCCAGACGAGCCCCAGTTGAAAACCCCTGGCCTAAGATATCTGTTGAGATACACTAATGTCCAAATAAATGTCTAAAAAGCTGTAGAGAAACATGATGTGAGAGAGAGAACGTTGGGCACAATAGGTGAGCTCCAGTCTTTCCTGATGCATTGATTCATGGCTCAGTTTATTCCCACTGGGTTGTCCAGTGAAAGGTACAAGATGAAGCCATCACTCTTATTTCTCATTTTACTTATTATTTAAAATAAAAACCCTGATTTTTTTTCATGATGATATGGTAAATGTTGCATCCATGGAAGAAATTGATTCAGAAAATGTATTTGGTTTCCCGTAAGGTAGATTGGTTTTAACTACCAGTGGTAATTTGATTTTTTTTTTTAAATTGTTAACTTCAGATATATGTTAGAATTGCAATTTTCAGTCAAGCAAGGCTTGTGACTCTTGATCTATTGGAGGAATGTTAAGACTTGAGGGGTGCATCAACACATGTATTAATACCTTTTGTAATGCTCATTAAATTTAGTACCTCCAATGTGAGCTACTAAATTAATGCTCATTAGGCTGTGCTAATGCACAGCAGGTCATTTGCTTGCTTTTTTAGTGATGTTTAATGCGCAGTAGACTATTTATTTTATTAGCGTAATGTCAGTTTTTTACATAATGCTTTAATGCTCAGTAAAATAGTGTACTGTGCATTAAAGCTAATATGTAGACATGCCTGAGAGATCTTAATTGTTTTTTCAGTGGTTTTTAAAATTCCCTATTGATGTTAAACAATTCAAATTCATGCTTCTTAAATTACACTGGTGTATCTCCTGCTGTTGCAATACAACCTCATTGTGGCATCTTAACACCATATTAACAAACATGTTCATGGAAGATTTTATTGCCTCTTTAAAAATCTTAAGTCAAAAGCTTATTTGTATTGTGTTACATAACTGACTGATGTGATGAATTTATATCTGCCTAATCAGCTCTGTGTGCTGGCAGGCCTGGAGAATGTGTTGTAGCTGAAAACTGTCTGTGCATAATGGTTAAGAGATGCCTCGGCACAGCTTGTTTTGAGCGCATTATGAGCACAGGAGCAGGGATTTTCTCTTGTAGCGCGGGAAAAGTTTTGGTGCAAGATCAGAGCCCACCAAAACCTTGCAGCTGCACCAGCAAGTGCATGCTTGCGATTGGCTCACGTTAAATTATGCATACATGTTGGTCTGTAATTGCCCTCTGACCGAATAAAAGCCTTGGGCAGTGCCCTCCAAGACAGAGGAGGAGAGCTGATGCATCTGGGGAGAAGCAACCCCCAGCACACACACTGGCTGGGAAGCTCCCCTCTTGGTAGCATGGAGGTGGAACGGGATCTTGGCGTCATTGTTGATGCCAAGATGAACATGAGCTGCCAATGTCAGATGGTGGTTGGGAAGGCCAACCGAACCATAGCGTGCATCCAGCGATGCATTTTGAGCTGGTCCAAGGCGGTGATTCTCTCCCTTTATGAGGCGTTGGTCAGGCCACAGATGGAGTACTGTGTCCAGTTCTGGGCGCCACACTTCAAGAGGGATGTGGACAGCCTTGAGAGGGTCCAGATGAGGGTCACTAGATTGATATGCAGGCAGCAAGATAGGCCTTATGAGGAGCGTCTGAGGGACCTGAACCTGTTCAGCCTCAGTAAACAGAGGCTGAGGGGGGACCTGGTGGCTG
>JAGPOW010003316.1:153249548-153283648 GCA_030014935.1 Caiman crocodilus | reverse complement strand
GCAGGAAATAGGGCAGGCTCTTTTTTCCCGGGCACCACCAGGGGTAACTAGGACCAATGGTCACAAGTTACTGGAGACCAGGTTTAGGTTGGACATTAGTTAACACTACTTCACAGTTAGGGTGGCTAGGATGTGGAACCAGCTTCCTTGGGCAGTTGTTCTTGCTCCTACCTTGGGCACCTTCAAAAGTAGATTGGATAGGTACTTGGCTGGGGTCCTGTGACCCTGGCACTTGTTCCTGCCATTGGCGGGAGGTCAGACTAGATGGCCTGCTCCAGGCCCCTTCTGACCCTAGATACTATGATACTATGAAGTTCTGGCATACTGCTTCTGTCATTCTGCAGCATAATACATATTTTGTTCATTTCCTCTCAGGTTGTAAGAATGCTGTTATCACACACCTTGCTGCTGCTTTTGAGCTGTATGGTTTGGGTATAAAACATTAATTAAATCAGGAGTTGTAAAAGTAGCTATAATAATGGCAACTTTTTCAGTGAAGCCCTTGCTGTGAAGAGAGCAGGGGTCTGATCCTGCATCAGTGAAGACAAAAAGACTTTGCCAGTGACTTCAGTAAGATCAAGGTTCAGTCATAATGGAATGCAGTTACCAGTGACAAGATTTGGAACATATTTCTATTTATTATCCTCAACACTAGCATGCCCCCAAAGCTTCTAAAGTTTGGGGACCTAAACTTCTGGTGTGTTTTGCTCCAGTAAAAGAAAGGGATCTAGAAAGCGGAGGTGAAGTGGCACACTGTACCCCTCCCTTTAGCCCAAGGTGCAGGAGCAGAGCCTCAGGACTTTTTAAAGTCCCTGAAGTAGGTAAGAATCCCTCCTATCATCTTCCTCTTTGTACTCAGTGTCATGTACCTTCCCCAGTCTGCCTCCCTCACCCTTCACTGCTGCTGTCTCTGGGCCAGCAAGTGGGTACTTCCTCCAGGCTTGATCCCTTCGGGGCTTTCCCACCAGCCCAAGAGTAGGTGCAGGGAGAGGGAACCTGTCTACTTCTGCTGTCCCTGGCTGAGCCCAGCTCCCCACACAGTCATGCTCACTCTTTCTGTGGCCCAAAATATGCCATGTGGAATGTGGAAAGTAGAAGAGCTTCACCAGAAGGGATTGGGAGAGCCTTACCTCTAAAATTGCCTGTGTCTTAAAAGTTACTGTTGAAAGTTAGAGTATAGATCAAGGGTGGCAAAAATACAGGCTGCAGAGTCAGATCCGGCCTGTCATGTGATTCTGTCTGGCCTTGCTCAACCCAGGCATGGGTAGCCTGGGCTGTGGTGCAGGTGGCCAGTCCCACCACCCCCAGACATGGAGTTGCCACTTGGCCCAGAGTGCTGCCCACCCTATACTTGTACACGGCTCTTGGGCAAATAGGGGGTTTGTCTCAGGTCTGCCCACCCATCCCGCTCTTAGATGTTGCTTCTGGCCTGCCTGTGGCTCCATCCCATCCACCTCGCCAAGCCTAACCTGTCTGGTAGTCCTGGGCTAGTTTCCTTGGAAACCCTGCCTGCGGTGGGTGCGTGGCGGATGGGCCCATGGATGGACAGAATTGATTGGCATCCCCCAGCTGCCCCCTCCACTCGCTTCCTGCCACACTGGGTAATGTAAACAGCTGTGATGGGGGAGATGAGGCTGGGTCAGCCCTGACTCCCTGGCCCCCCCGCTCTGGCCTTCAACAGCTCAACACTCCTTTAGCAGTCCTTAATTGCCCACCCCTGGTATAGATTATTGTTCTGGCAGAGAGAAAATATAAGCTAAACCTTGTGTGATTGCTCTTAGCAAAGGATTTTGGGGCAAAAGAGGACATCTTATTTCTGGAGGCAGTGTCATGCAGAGATACCCCAAGCTCTCTGAATATGCCAACTCACATGCTGAAGCAGGCTCATGGGAGGTATAAACTATCAGGACTGCATTGGTTTCAATGGAGGTAGGAGAGTTTGCAGCGCCGGATCTGCTCCGTTTGTTTAATGTGTAATCCTTTGATTAAGGGGAACTGAGTAACAAACCATGATTGAAAAATGCTCTTATATTTTTAATTTTTTTTCAGAAAATATTTACAGAGTTCCTCTTCTCACTGCTCTCCTGCAAAATATACTTTTATTACAGTTTTGTAAAAAATGTCAGCATTTGCCCTTCCATGATTCCAACTTTATAATCTCTTGAAAGGGGAGCCAGAATGGAAGAGAACATAACATTTGACAGTCTAAATGATTTCAAGATTTTTTTTTTTTTTAATAGAAAACAAACCAGCCTTGAGATTTTAACTTTCACACGTTGGTAGACTACTTTTTCTACCTGGAGAGAAATTCCTGTCTCAGATTGCCATCAGACTTGATTATTCTAATAATCCTCTCTTCACAACCCTTTAGTGTGTTTCATTAGTAAATGTAAGACCAAGTGATTTATTCATATTTTTATTGTATATGATAGTAACTCATGCAATTATTTTTGAGGAATGTGTACATTTTCAACAAATATCCAAGTAAAATATATTTGCATAACATTCCAAGTTTATTTACATATTCAGTGTGGTTCAAATTATTTTCCAAGATAAATTTGTGATCAACAAGTACTTGCCATCAATTTAGAATGGTTTGGGGGAAGTATTTCATGGTGTCTGGTTTTTCTTCTTATAGAACCCCACCACTAAATCCTCTAAAACAGCCCACACATCAGCTGCTTAAATGCATTTTACTAATCTCACTTTTCAAGCAGCCAAGAGAATTAAGTTTCTGTGCAATGACTCTTTGTTGCTTTCAAAATGTTTACAAATGGAAAGAGCAAAAGAGGGTCCCAATGAAGGGTATAACTTAAACATTTACACATCAGGTTATTTAAACAATTTATAGTAAAGTTATAGCAACTGCAAAGCAAAGTCAGCAATAAGAGAAGGCAGTTTTACAATATTAGTTTGTGAATTGCCTGTTGTTAAAGGGTAAGTGTCAAAGTGAAAATGCAGTATTGTATCGTATAACATCACATCATCAGTTTTTAAATAAAAGTCATCATTGATAGAATGTTGCCAAAATATATGTGGTCTAAGGTGTTCTATAAAAATTCCTGGTCTTCCCTCAGTTATGAGAATACAGTTCAGTGGTGCTCAACTTTTTTCCCTGGCGGGCTGAATAGGTAGTGCCATAAGCTAAATGCTTTCTACTCTATCATAGGACTCATACAGACATTCAATTTCTCCTGGGACAGTCACTGATGTCCCAGGAGAAACCATGAGTATACAGATGTTCAGCCTTTTTATCCCAGTATAAAAATGGCCACTACAGAAGAAAAATAACTTTGGAGCAACCACAGTTAAATCATTCCTAGGAAATTGTTTTTCTTGGGAGAGCAAATGTCTGTATATGCCATGGCTTCTCAGAAGAAAACATGGTCCTCCAGCTTCTCTCCCTCCCTCACCCCTCAGGGAGACAGTGCATCACTTGCAGGAATTTACTGGTCCAGAACACTCCCTCTTCACAATCCCCAGACTGTGCTGCAGAAAAAAACAGGCTGACCATGGGCAGTCTGGGTCAACCAATCAGGGCTGCCTTATGCATTGGTGTGATCTATTGCTAGGTGGACTAAGAAAGCTGGCAGAGCATGCTGAGAAACGTGCACACCCCCAGCTGTTTAGTACAAGCTCTCCACTTTTGGGGGCCTTGGCCCCCAAATGTCTGTACATGCAGCTCTGAGTAAGTTTATCTACAAGAACAAACTTGGGAGGATTCTCCCAGGTTGTTTGAATGTGTGTACGCAGCCATAGATTGTTCAGTGTAGAACAATCTGGTTCAGTTACTACACATTTGAATTCATATAAATGAGAGCAGTATTCAGTCATACATCTTGAAAATGTTGTCCTTCCTTACAAATTGATTCCCCTGTGTTGTCCTGACTAACCAGCGCAGTGTACTGTTGCATCAAAGCATTTTGATTCTATTTTGGACAGGGTGCTTTAGAAGCTTAGGGATCTTCTCAGGCCATGCAACCCACATGATTAGCATGATTAAACCATACCAGTTTCTCTAGTCAACAGGGGTGCCTATATATGAGTGCAGAGGCTGCTCCAACATGCTGTAACTACAGTGTGTCCCTGCAGACTCAATTAATCAAGTATGCTGGAGTGTGGCAATTACTGTGCTCCCACATCTTGTGTATTAATATCCCTGCACTTCAAAATGGTGGTGGACTTTATTTAGTTCAAGCGCCCCTGCCACTATTTTGAAGGATAGGGATGCTGATACTTGAGATGCTGTGGTGCTTTAATTAGAGCAGCTCTTGGAGCCACTCTAATAAAGTCCTCCCCTTCCCCTGACCTGGAGCATGTGTAAAAGTGCCCCAATATATGAGGAAACAGTATAGAATGTCTGACTACCTGTGACTTCCCAAATACGCTTTCTTATTAACTAAGTACTTTTTTACAACTCATTTGATTGGGAATAGCCTTTAGCAGAAGCCCAGAGCAGTGCTAATTAAGGTTACTCCTGGAGCCATAATAAGGTATCTTTATACCTGAAAAGAAAGAGTGTGATTTCATCTTTATTATACCCCTTGCTACTATATGGACACTGCCAGCCATGGTGCCACTTAACGCCAAATGTGATAGTATGGGCATCTTTCTCCTATAACTGGAGAGCAAGATTATTAATTCCTTTCATACAGCCTAGTAATTTTTTGTAGACAGTAACTTCACACATTTGCTGGAGTTAAACCAATAACCTAAAAACCAAAGGGTTTGTAGACCACTACTAGTCACATGAGCCATTTAATTGCTCATCTTTTATACAGCTAGTACGCTTTCAAAAGGTAATTTTTTTTCTGCACACTTTTTCTTTTTTGTCTTAAACTGAGGTTGCTTCAGTAGTTATGTGGTTCACACGGAATCCTTGAACTCTGAATTCTTGACATGCCTGAACTAGTGTTGTACTTAAAGAAAAGCAAGTATTTCTCTTTCAGGGCTCAGCTTTGCATAAACAATTCATTCTCCTAGCCTTTGCTTATAGATATTGTTCATCCAGTCAGCCAGCTAGATAGGAGGCAGCTCTCTGAGTTTGGCAACAGTTTTCAAAAATACTAGATGCATTGATCCCTTGTATTGAGGATTTGAAGTTTCAGTACAAATTTTCTGATGGGGAAAAATGTGGTAGGGTAAATACTTTGTGGAATAATGCTTAGCTTTCACTATATATAATATTTGAAACTACAGTACTTGGGCTCAGCCAACCTCTTTACAGTAAAATTGATAAGAAGCCATGAAGGATGAAGGCCCCGGTGAAGCAGAGGGCCCTTGAGGTACTGCATGGCATAAGCCTTGGACTGTGGGTATCTCACATGGTGGGTGGCAGGCCAGCTTTCCCCTTTTGTCCACTCAGAACTTTAACAGCTTTTGCTAGCATGGGCAAGCATATCAATGAAAGTCTGGTGGCACAGTCTTTAGCATGTGGCAGTAACCAGAGTTTAAACTCTTGAGTGACAAAGGGTACGTACTATGGGTGCTAGCTTGTGCTAAAGTTCCTGCTGCCATGTCTTCATTGGTGCTACTGCCCATGCTGGTTAAGCCAGAGCAGGTAAACTGACATTCTAAAACCACACCTTCACTCTGTCATGTAGACTTGTGTTCATAATGTCAATTTTTCCAGGCAGACACGTATATGGCTCTTGCCCTCCCTTCAATTGAATTGTAATGAAAAAATATTTGGTTGAATAACTGAATGAGTTTTGACTTTTGTAATTGACTAAAACTATATCATCAGTTTATTAGCGAGGACTGATTTGTGACAATCATCTGAGCAGGCTATTTTAAAAACTTTACTGTCCAAGCCCCCAAGGTCTGGAATAGACTCTGCCCAGAGGTGGTGTAAGCACCTACTCTGGACAGTTTTAAGAAACATTTTGATGTTAAGGGACCCCACTTAATCTCCTAAAAGACATCGAGGTGCCAGCCAGCCCTTCTGCACATGAGTACAGTTTAAAAAGGGTCCAGCAATGGCATAAGCCTCATTAGAGTCCCAGCTCTGGTGCAGGATGCGTGGGTGTAAACCCGCTGCACCCCCATGAGCCTAGGGACCCCAGCAGCAACCCCAGGACCCCTGATGAGCCCTGGCCTGCCTGCAAGTAAGTGGAGGCCCATGGAGGGAGGGACCTAGTTAGCTGGAAGCAGGCTAACTGGGCTGAGAAGCAGGGGGGGGGGGCATGATCCTCCTACTTCACCCAGCCCTCCAGGGACCTGCGTGACCGGAGCCTCATGAACAGGTGCGCTCTTAGGCCCCGTGTGCAAGTTCGCGTGGGGGGGCATGCGGGCGGGCTCAAGGCCTTGCCTATAAGCCCCTCAGGGTAGACAGTCCTAGCCGCAGTCAGTCCACCAACAGCATGACACGCATGGCCACGCGCCACACCCTGAGGGTCCCCTTGGGGTCTGTGGCCCCCCCACCCTGGCACTTTGGAGACCGACACCCAGACAGAGCCCATGGTTCTGAGCTCCATGCAGACAGAGCCCCTAGCTCTCAGCTGCAGGGGCTGCCTGTTGCTTTTTCAGGCTCTGGGGCCTGGGAGCATGGCCACCTCCCCTTGTGGGGCCTGCTCCCTACTGGAGTCTCTGACACACTAGCTGGAAGAACTCCAGGTCACAGACCAGAGACTGTGTGCCATCAGGGACTGTGAGCAGGACATAAACCCCCACTGTCAGGCCCTTCTCCCCTGGGAGGTGGAAGGTAGTTTATGATCTCCCTCCAGGACAAGGGAAGACTTGGGGACCTCCCTTACTGTCCAGCCCAAGGCTTGGACCAAGGTGTTGAAGGGCCCCAAGGCCTGCTGCACCAAGGACCCTGCCCCACTGGAGCTTTGTAACAGATATGAACCTCTTGCAGCCCCTGCAGAGCCTGCTGAGTTGCCAGGTCCTGCAAGCAACACAGATGATACTGTAGCTACTGCCCCTGCTCTCCCCAAGACCAAATACAAAGTGTCTGTTGTGGGAGACTCCATCCTGAGGGGGACTCAGAGGGTAATCTGCCACCATGACCCCTTAGCCCAGGAAGTTTGCTGCTTCCTGGGAGCCAGAATCCAAGACATAGCGGAGAAAATCCCTAAACTCCTCCAGCCCACTGACCACTATTCCATGCTCCTCATCCATGTGGGCACCAATGACATGGCTCAGAGTGCTCCCAGCCAGGTCAAGAGGTGCTATAGGGATTTGGGTGCAGGGCTTAAGAGGTTGGGGGCACAGGTGGTGTTTTCTTTGATCCTCCCAGTCTCGGGGTATGGGCTGAGGAGGGAGAGGAGGATCCAGGTAGTCAACCAAAGACTGCAGTGCTGGTGTCATTGGGAAAGCTTTGGCTTCCATGATCACAGTCTGCTTTTTGGAGACAGAGGTAGTGAGCTGCTGGGAAGGGAAGGCTTCCACTTCTCTCCATTGGGGAGGAGGCTCTTCTCAGCCAGACTGGCTGACCTGCTCCACCGGGCTTTAAAATAAGTCCGCTGGGGGATAGGGAGACTACTGCCACTGTTGGCCTGCTGAGCAACCCTTCCAAAGCCAACAGGCCAAGGCACTTAAGGGATCCCACCCCAGCCCTGGAACAAAATATAGGGGGAGGACAAGGGACCCCAAGGGGACACTTGCCTGTTTATACACAAATGCCAGGAGCTTGGGGAATAAACAAGAGTACTTGTTCTCCTGCTATATGCAAATAACTATGATGTCATTGGGATAATGGGGACCTGGTGGGACTCCACCCATGACTGAACCACAGGTATAGATGGCTATACCCTGTACGGGAGGGATCGAGTGGACAAAAGGGGCAGGGATGTAGCTCTCTATGTCAAGGAAAGCTACGCATGCCTGCAAACCGACATTAGCACCCATGGTGGACGACTTGAGACCCTCTGTGTTAAAATCCATGGGGAACATGACACAGGAGATACTAGGGCGAGGGTTCTACTACAGACCCCCTACCCAGGGTCAAGACCTTGACCAGACGTTCACCAGGGAATTGGCTGAGGCTGCATGCTCCCAGTGTATGGTTGTCATGGGAGACTTTAACTACCCAGACGTGGCTCATGGGAGGAGTGCTCAGCCAAATCCGAGTGATCACAAAGCTTTCTCTCGTGTGGATGACTTCTATCTGACACAGGAAGTCTACGGGCTGACAAGAGGTAAAGTGCTGCTTGACCTCGTACTGATGACTGGGAGCGACCTAATCAGCAACCTAACAATCGAAGAGAAGCTGGGTGACAGTGACCATGAGCTGATCACCTTCACCATCTCTCATAAAGCTGACAAGTCAGTCAGTAGTACAGAAGTCCTCGACTTCAAGAAAACTGATTTTGACAAGCTAAGGAGGCTTGTCAGAAAGGCCCTAAAAGGCCACAACCAAAAGGAGAGGGGAGTTCAGGATGAGTGATTGTTCCTCAAGGGAGCAATCCTGGATGAACAAGCGAAGTCCATCCCATCTTGGAGGGTGATCCAGGCAGATCTTGACAGGCTCATGAGATGGGTGGACAAGAACCTGATGGTGTTCAACACCGAAAAATGCAAGGTTCTCCACCTTGGGAAGAAAAACCTGCAGCATGTTTAGAAGCTTGGCAGTGCTACGCTGGTTAGCACTACAGATGAAAGGGACTTGGGGGTCATAATTGACCACAAGATGAACATAAGCTTTCAGTGTGATGCTGCAGCTAGTAAAGCAAGAAAAACGCTGGCTTATATCCATAGATGCTTTTCAAGCAAATCCCGGGACATCATTCTCCTGTTGTACTCGGCCTTGCTGATGCCGCAGCTGGAGTACTGCGTCCAGTTTTGGGCTCCACAATTCAAAAAAGGATGTGGAGAAGCTTGAGAGGGTGCAGAAGAGAGCCAAATGCATGATCAGATGTCAGTAAAACAGCCCTTATGATGAGAGCCTGAGAGCCATGGGACTCTTTAGCCTGGAAAAGCGCAGGCTCAGGGATGATTTGGTGGCTACCTATAAGTTTATCAGGGGTGCTTATTAGGGTCTGGAGCAACATCTGTTCACCAGAGCGCCCCAAGGGATGACAAGATTGAACAAACAAGAAGTCACAAACTCCACTGAGACCAATTCAGGCTGGACATAAGAACTTCTTCACTGTCCGAGCCCCCAAGGTTTGGAATAGACTGCTGCCAGAGACAGTTCAAGCACCCACTTTGAACACCTTCAAGACACATTAGGATGCTTATCTTGCTGGGATCCTATGATCCCTGCTGACTTCCTGCCCCTGGGGCAGAGGGGGCTGGACTTGATGATCCTCTGGGGTCCCTTCCAGCCCAAATGTCTATGAAATCTGTGAAATCTTGCTGACTTTTCACCAGGTATGATAAATACAGGCAGTCCCCAGTTAATGAACGAGTTACATTCCTGAGACCATCTTTAAGTTGATTTTGTATGCAAGTCGGGACCCCGCGCCCCTGCTGGCCCGCGCCGCAGAGCACGAGTGTGGTCCCGGCGCTGTCACGTGGGTGCAGTGCCCAGCAGGACCCGGTGCCTCTCCTGGCCCGTGCCGCAGAGCGCGAGCACGGTCCTGGTGCTGCCACATGGGTGCAGTGCCCAGTGGGACCCCACGCCCCTCGTGGCCCGCACCATTCATAAGTACGGAATGTCCGTAACTCGGATATTCATTAACCGGGGACCACCTGTATATCTATGGTATTTTCTGCACCAAATGTTTATGTAAGGAGAAATCCATGTTGTTAACACTACTTGGTAAAATAATCTTTGTTACCTTTTGTCACATTTGTTAGGATCCTAGCTTGCAAAATTAGTTGTGGCTTTTTACCCTGAGATAGTAATAACCTTGCCCAACAAGGTTTTAAGGATTTTTTCAGTGCATCAATAACCTTGTGAAGTGTTAACTTTGTAATTCTGTAGTCTGGGCCTATATATACATGTCCTTGTCTAATGCTAGTTTGCATTGTCTGTCTTAATATCTCAGTAATTTCTGCAGTGAGTCTGAGACTCTCATGGTTTAACCCTTTGTTTATTTAATAGTCTTGAAACCACTGATTTTAAGGAGCTAACCCAAAAAGATGCTTTGTTTCCTTTGTGAATTAATGGCTCATATCTCTTGCACATCAGAAGACTTTTACGTAGCAAAGAGATTTGCTACATTATGACCATGCACCTTGAGGGCTAGATAATTAATTTGAATTGGCACTTGTCCAATTCGCAGTACAATCTTGCTAATTGCAATCACAATTAACACAGTTGCCTGCTTATACTCTTTGAAATTCTTAATGTTACTCTTAAAAGTTTCTCAGTCTAAATCAAAACTTTAAGTGTAAAAATGATATAGAAGGCAATATGCATCGCATTACAAGGAAATACAGTTTAAGTGAAGTAATTCATTATGCATTTCAGGAATGGGATACTGTTCTATAAAAATAGGAAACAATTATATTAATTTAAAAATCAATGAATTAAAATGTAATTAAAAAGTGGTCATATGTCTATCACAAATCTTAAGCAACGGGGAAAGAGGAAGAAAAAGAAGCCGGGGGAGGAAGGGACAGAAGAAGAAAAGAAAGGTGTTCAAGGAGTAATTAACCACTGAAATTAGTTTAGAATTTAGTTTCCAAAATATTCTGAAAAAAGCATTTCAAATGCAGAAAACTTTTCAAAGTAGTTGCAGCTGTAAAACAATATTCTTTGTAAACATTCAAAGGTGCTTTTAAGAAAAGATACAGATTTAAACTCTGCACTAATTGTGTGCACTGCACAGTCCATCCACTAACTGATAGAAATTGGGGAAAATGGGGGAAGAAAAAATCTCCCTAGTGTATTTATAATATTAAAATTCTCTGCTGTATCTTCTGCTGAATTCAATGGAATAACTGGAATGGTGAAAAAAGAGAATTGGATTTCTTTCTATGATGAGGTGGCAAGTTCTTTGGATGGAGTGAGAGCAGTGGATCTAATATACCTTGACTTACTCAAGACCTTTGACACTGTCCAACAATATTCTCCTTAACAAGCTAAGGGAACAGGCTGGACAAAAATACGATAAGGTGGCTATGTAACTGGTTAGATCATCATATTCAATGAGTAGTCATTAATGCCTCAGTGTCTAGTTAGGAGGAGGTATCAAGTAAGGTTCCCCAAGCATCTGTCCTAGGTCCAGTATTTAAAATTTCAATAATGATTTGCATAAAAGGTTTGAATGCATGCTTAATGAATTTGTGGATGGCACCAAGTTGGCTGTAGTTGTACTCTGGATGGTATAGCTAGAATCCTTTGAATAGTCTGGAGAAATGTTCCATACTCAATCAGATAGAATAATTGCATGCACAAAGAACAGCAGCTAGGCTGTAGTACTATAGCGAAGGACCTGAGTAGACCATAAACTAAGCATGAGCCAGCTGTGCGCTTGTTGCAAAAAAAGCCAACAGCTTCCTGGGTTGCATTAAGAGGAATGTCACTTTCAAAAAGAGGAAAAGGACATTTCTGCTCTGTTCAGCAGTGTTGAGGCCTCATCTGCAGTACTTGTCCCATTGTGAGTCCCTCACTTTAAGAAGAATGTGGACAGTTTGGAAAGAGTCCAGTACAAGACAATAAAAATAATCAGGTGCCTGAGTAGCAAGACTTATGAGAAAAGGCTGAAAGAACTACGGTTACTTAGTCTGGAGAAGAGACAACTGGAAGGGGATTTGATAACAGGCTTCAAGCATCTGAAAGAAGATTACAGAGAGGCTGGAGATGGGCTTGTCTCTGTGCCTGTAAGGGATACGTCTAGGAATCATGGCTTCAAGCTTCAGCAGGGGAAGTTTATGCTGGACGTAGGAGGAAGTTTTTGTCTATAAGGTTAATTAGACATTGGAACAAGCTACCTAGAGAAGGTCACTGGAAATTTTCATAAATAGGCTAGACAACACTTGTCTGGGATGGTTTAGTCAGGTATGATCCTACCTTGAGCAGGGGGCTGAACTAGATGATTTTGTGAGTCCCTTCCAGCCCTACTTCCATATGATCCTGTGATCTAATGATATGAATCCAAAAAAGGGGCCCCAAAGGGAGTACATGTTGAAATAACTGAACAATATCAATATTTACTTTTATAATTTACTCAGGCAAAACCAACTTGGAAGGTAGATGCCTTAGATGTCAGAGTATGGAAGGACTAGTGCTTTGCCAGAATTTCAGGTTCTCTCTCCAATGCACTCAACCCAAAAACCTTCATGGCATTTTATCATTGGTACATTCTAATCTGCATAAAGTACAACATAAACCAGTTAATTTGATGTTTTGCTTATATTACTACATAGACATCAACATGATTGACCATTTCAGAAAGACGTGTTTAGGAAAAGCCAGATTATGTTGCCTCTTCATTTTATATCAAAATAAATCAGAAGAACTTCACTTGAGGTTTTTTTTGCAATCAATGTGTTTAATATCCTTAACACTAAAGTTAATTTTGTCACTTAAATTTTGAGCTATAGATTATCACAGTTCCAGTTTATTTCCTTAAATAAGGGAACTTGCACAGTATATGTTGAAGCCAGTCTAATGAACTGCTGGAATTAATGGAAATTAAATTGTCTTATCTTTGTCTAGGCTGTAAATATGATAGACTACTTTTATGTACATCATTAATTCTTATCTATATTTTTTTAAAGAATCTCAAGATACTTGTCAGTGAAGCAGAGTACTAAGCAAGTTGTAATGGGGGTAAAAGAAAAGGTGAAAAAATGTGAAGAGGACCAAGGTCTTTTTTTATCTGACACACATAATCCTTTAATATACAAACTGATAAGAGAAAGTAGGGAGTCACACACAGAAGATTAAAGAGTTGTAAGGCAAAATACTTTGAGCAATTCATAAGCATTTAGGTGTATTTTTCAGTGTTTTGCATGCGTCTGCCTGGTGATGTGTACTTCTAGGATTTACCCATGATTTAGCTGTAGCCAAACTATGCAATTGGAAATAATATGCTTATATCAAGTGGTCCATGGTTTTAGGTGAAAAAGAATAATTTGGGATTTGGGAAAAACGTGACTTCCACCATTTTTCTTTATTTCCAAGTAGGGAAAGTCACTGAAGTGGAATTCCAAAGAGTTGGGTTCTAGTCCTACCTCTCCCACAGATTTCCTGTGAGACCTTGAGGGCAAGTCAATTATGTGTCTGTGCTGTAGGTTTCTGTCTCTCATACGTGTGGAACATTCTGCCCATTTGACTGTCTGAATGCTCCACATACGTAAGCTTCCTATTGCAGTGGGACCTAGGTCCAACTGTAATATAAACAGCTAAATTTAGACATGCACTCTGGAAAGTATTCTTTGTCTTTCATTTCTTGGATTACAATAGTAATTAGTAACCAGGACAAAGAAGGCCATGCTATGGAAGAGTTAGTGACCGCTGTTTTACTTTATATGGATTACACATAAACATTTATACATTTTTGTAAGATAAATGATCTTTAATGTACAAAAATGTCTTCTGTAATTCCTCGCACTGGGGAACCTGCGATACTGTATCTGTTTAGACGAACCCAAACTTTCTACTGTGGCAATATGAAATATATCATTCAATGTTGTCCTGTTCTCCCTCACAGGAACTATACTGTTAATGTTTTTGGTATACAAATTTTTCACCACTGTGAGCAGCCCACATATGTTCACCTGCTGCAAAGCAATAAGCATTCCCAAATCTGTATGAGTAATCTGCATCTAGTTAGACTAGCACCTGATTTCTATGGTCAATATAAACCAGAGCAGTTACCTAATAACCACTAGTTGTAAGTAGTGAGTGAATCCTGCAATAGAAAAAAAAATTACTCTAAAACCTAGAGGAATTATCAACTTTCAGGAATTATCAAGATTTACTAACATTTAATACCTGGCTCCTCCTAAAGCCAGTGCAGGCTATCTTCCCATCCTGCCCATCTCTGTACATGATGAACCATGTATTTGAGACAAGTTTGCAGCTGTTTATTGCTCCATATTTCTATAGCAGGGCAGCTAGCAATATTCTGAGACTCACTGAGTTGGCAGGATAAATAGAAAAGTGCTTAGTATTTTATTTTAACTTCAGTTAAGAAGTACATATATAGAAGAAAGTTTTTAAAAAGACTTTGATTTATTTCTACAGTGAATTACAAGATTATTTTGAGCAATGATATGTATTTAAATTATAATTTAGTCATTAATTTTAACGTATATGAATAAATCAGAAGTTTATTTAGCCATGTCTACAAGATTTAAAAGAACTTCAACTGTTGATGTTTTCAGTATGTAATATTTATTATTAACTTTAGTACAGTTTAAATTTATAAGTAAAGTAGAGTTGGGGATTTCTTGGGGTTATATATTTTATTGGACAAACTGCATGGTTAGGGTAGAGTTAGAAAAACTTTCAAATGTTGATTTTCCATTGTAAGAGGTGGATTTTAATGTCTTCTATGTTACGGTAGTGTTAGAGTGGTATAGCTGTAATGGTCCAGGAATTAATGCGACGGTCAAGGTTTTAGAGTGGTGTTGTAGCCATAATGGAATTTTGTGAGAGGCAAGGTAAAGTAGAGCAGATGCATATTATGTTAGCAGCCATTTTACCTTCTGAAAATGGTGCTCTGTGCTAACTTCTCTAGTGATCTCTGCCTTTTCATTTCACATTTCATCCAAGTGCCCTAGATCTATTGCATAGGTTTTTTGACAAGATGTAACATCTAAGTGTTTACAAAATCAATCCATTAAAAAAAATGAAGCAGAAAGGTGATGCAGGTTTCTGAGACTTATGCAGAACTTAACATATAGAATAGAAAAAAAATTGTATATAAAGTAAGAATATTATGGGTTTTAGTTAAAATTATTATACCTTCTCCAAGTCTGTGTACAAATATTTAATCCTAACATGAGGAAAGCATTTTTTATTTATTTATTTTTTTTAGTACTGCAGTATAGCAGTACTAAAAATGTACTTTTTTATTGTACTTTCCCTGCTGAAATGATGGGGACTAATTTAAGAAGATACACATTTATTTTCTGTTTGTTTCTTCCTTAATAGTCAACGTAGTGTAATACTGTGTTTCTTTTGAAACTCATGTTATAAAAAGTAAAGATTGCATAAAGCTTGATTGTGGTACATGAAACTGAGTCTGAAACTGAGTCCCTACATCAACATCTCAATTACCAAGCATGTACGTGGCAGCAGTGCTAACACAGAGAAGTAGCAACATCAGCTACATCAAGAACATCAGCTGCTTAGCAACATCAAAAGGAATAATAAATTGTGCCAAACCCTAAGGAGTTTGTCCAAGTAAGCATTAGATAAAGACTTACCCAGTATATTATAATTTTCTTTCTTAAAATTTCATTTGGGGATATTTTGCTCTTATCTTGAGGAAAAAAAAGTGCATCCTATTCATTTTAGAAGAAGAGTTTTATGAATCCCAATATGCTTGCATGTTTGGCATGTAGTGAATTATATAAGAAACATCACAGCTGCTGCTAGTATTTTGTGGGGCAGACAGAACTCAGGGACAGACAGATGTAACAATTGTATCAACTGGAACAACTACACAACAACATTGGTAGCAGAAAGTTAATTCATTCAATCATGCAATATAATTTGTAAGCTTTGAAGGATACAGGCCAAAAGAGGTACAGTACCCAGCATAGCACTGTCTCTAGTTAATGACTAAGGATATGGAAAATGTATATTTTATCTCTTTTAAAAGGAAGTTGTGGTGCTGCTACTCAGCATCTAGGATCTAACTGTTACATCAACAGAATCTTGGAATAATGCAAGTTAGCTAAAATGTTCTCATTTTGACTCTGAACGAAGTAGGCTTAAAGTTGGAGTGGTTTTACTACTTTTGTATTGTTACAGAGTCATGCTGACATAGTGGGCGTGTCCACACATGCAAACATATGCGCTTGTAGCAACTCAAATAGAAGTGGTGTAAATTTGAGCTGGGGCTTTTTGCCTTAGTGCACATGCTTGGACATGCACTTGGTTGTAGAGCAAATTGTGCCACTTGGGGCAAAATAACCCTGTCTGTCTCCTCCTGGACCTGAAGCCAGGGGGGAGCTAGAGCCCGGGGCCAGCACCTGTGCTGTCCCCAGCAGTATAAAAAGCTGCCCTGTCCTGGCCCCTGCAGGGGCTACCCCCCCTGGAAGGCCCACATGCTCCACCCCAGCTCCCCGATTGCTGCCCAATCTGGTCCCAATTCCCACCAGCTGCTGCTTTCCCCCAATGGCTCAGTCAGCTAGACAGCAGCTCCAATTGCCGGTAAGTGCATTTTTGGGGGGATTTTTTTTTAAGCATGGGGTGCAGGGGCAGGGATGTGGGGGACCTGGGGGGATGGAGCTGGCCAGGGCAGGGGTCAGGGGCCTTGGGGGGGGCTGGCTGGGGAAGGGGCTGGCCGTGCAGGGTTCAGAGGCCTGTGGGGGGGCTGGTGGGGGGAGGGGTCGGCCGTAGCAGGAGCCAGGGGCTTCAGGGGGCAGGGGGGCTAAACATGCTAAACATTTTAGCATTTTCTGCAAATGAAACAAAATCAATCCTGTCTTGGACATTGGGTCAATATTGGAACAGCTAGCCCATGCTAAGCTCCATGCTGCCATAGTTGCACTGAACTGTACCTGAACTGGCCAGTTTAAAGTTAGTTTAGTTCCGCTTACATGAGCTTCAGCCCTACTTTTAGGTTGCAGTATGTGACTCCAAGGTACTATACTAGAGTGCCTTGATCATGGAGGTAATTTAGCCACACTCCCTTAGCCTTAGCCCTGTGCTATTGTGGCCAGGAATAAGATAAATTGGATACATTGATGCTGCTTTATATGATGATGAGATTCCTCTTCACTGAAAGATAGATATTATAACAAGTAATGTCATGAAAAAGGAGACATGCAGTATTTTAGTTCTATACAAATTAAAATTTGTTTTTGTTGTAGCTACGCAAAAGAAGGTTCATGAGTAAGAGGCCTTCCTCAGTGTGATTTCTTTAGTTATGCTGCCTAACAAGCTTGTTTGCTCTTATAATTTTGTAACTTAAAATGAACCTCCATTGAAAAGATAATACAATGAGCATGATGTTCATTCCTTCTGTAGCAGAAATACCAGCTCCTATGTCTGTGAAATGTATAATGTGGATATGATATTGAGTTGATTAGACTTTTGTCACTCATCCCCAAAAGACTTAGAACAACTTAAAAAAAAAAAGCTAAAATAAAACAATGAAATAGCACCACTTTTTCCTGTTCAACATGTAGAGAATCCTGGAAACTGGATTGTGGGGTGAAATGTATTTGTGCATAACATCCTTTTTATGGAATATCACAAAACGCTTTATTGAGGGAGAAACTATTGAATTTAGCAATTGCCTTAAAGCCAGAAAAGAGAAAACTAGGAAGATACACTCACTAATGATAAATTATAATAAACTGAAAATTAAAATAAAAGTTTATGGGGTAAAGGGAAGTCAGAAATCATAAACTAAGATCCAGGGAATTGTAAAACAGTGGCTTGGAAGCACTTAGATTGATAAAGTAGTACTTGTGAAAGAGTGATCTGTGACTTGGGAGTGTTGTAGAGAGAGAGCAAGAAATAATAATGGAGGAGGAGGAAGAGGGAAAGGGAAGACCTGAAAAAGATGGAAATCTGGGAATTGTTGAAAATCAGAATTTTTGAATCGGTATGAAACCACTTGGGAGTAGTATAATATTACAATGATAGGCAGTGGGGAAGCTTTCTGTCCTGGAGTGAGATACCAGTTATGCACTGCTTCAGATTAAGAATCGTCAGATTAAGAATGTGATGATTTAGGAAAACTGTAAATAGTATTAATCAGAGTGGGAAGTAATTCTGATATGGGAATTTCAGCATAATTAGTATTGTTATTATTTGTCTGCTATCTGGAGCTGCACCAGGTATACATGTACTAAAGGGTTACTAAACATATGAAGCAGTTAATTATCACATTTACCATAATTTTTATTCTGTTCTAAATACAGAATATCAATTGTTTTTTTCCCTTTAAATATAGGTGGCCAATCCATGTGAAATTTCAGAGTATGGCTGTTTATTCTTTGGATTTTCTACATAGTTTTTGTCTGTTTTGTCTTTGTATATTTCCAATTGAAAATCTCAGAAATTCAGATTGGGCAGAAATCTTACGGTCAGACAAAACTTTCCTTTAGAAAAAAATAAATTTCTACACAAAAATTGGTGGAAGTGGGTAGGTAACCTGAGTAGATCCAGTGCATTAAGTGATTCACTGAAGTTAGAACTGTGTAATAGAGGATAATTTGGTCCAGTTTTTTAATTATGGTTAAGCAGAAGTTAAATTCCTGCTGTCTTGTGGTGGTTGTCCAAATACTGAAGTCTTAAATGAGACAAAAACTTAAACTGAAAACACTTAAAGAACTCCCATGAAATCACTGGAGGGTATGTTTGAGAGTAAAAAGGTGTCCAAATGTCTATGAGTATATCATTACTGTAGGTTTTACTAGGGTCTTGCCACCAGGGGTGAACTGAACCTGCCAAATAACTACAGAGTTGTGCTTCACTCATGCCCCTGCCTAGCACTGCAGGAGCCTGGATTAGGAGATAGAATTTCTGAAGGCATTTCCCAAGGTTCTTCATGCTTCCTGAACTGGTGTTACTCTGGAAATTATATTATAATGTTGCATTGTGACAGAACATGTCTCTCCTTCTTGGGCTTCTGCAACCCAAAACACAGTAGCATGAAGTATTTTCAGCTGGGCCTGCTCTTTGGCTAGGGATGAAAATTACACGTAAACCAGTATCAGTGTTTACTGGTTCCGATCTGTAATGCAATAGAAGTTCAGAGCACATAAACCAGTTTCAAAATGGCTGAAATCAGTTTAAGATAAACCTGGATGGATGTAGTATAAGACTTAACTGATTTAGGTTAAATCAATTTATTGAAATTCTGTCCCAGACCCCCTCCTGATTCAAGTTAACTCACAGTCCCCCTGAATCCCAGGATGCGTTGTTCCCCCCTCCCCCACAAGCTCAACTACCTTGCTGGGTGGGCAGGCTAGTCTTAGCACCAGCTGAACAGGGAAGCATACTCTAGTGCCCCCTAGCTTCTGGTCTGAGCCATTGCAGGCATGTGGCTGCATTTTTAGAATCAGGAGTGAATGTCTGTTCACTTGCTTATTGGTTCAGTCTACACAGCTTAGACTAACCTGCAATGACTGAATCGATTCAGTCTTGGACTTTCTGATTGTCTGTACTTAGCCCTAGTGTCTAACTGGTCCAGTAACTATAGAGACATGGATCCAGCATAGGTTGATGAATTGTTTCTGCTTTTTGCTATACTGTGATAGCATCAGGGTGCAGGTGGGAGGTCTGAAGCATGGGAGAGGGAATTGCAGCAGCAGCTTGTGACTGTCAAAAGGTGACAGTAGGATTTGGCAAGGATCGTGCAGGCTCGTTATGACAAGACAAAATGACTACTCTTGTATTCCTGTAGTGCAGTTATTGCAGATTTGGTTATGTGCAAAGTTATGCTTTCGGTACAGCCATACTAGCACAAAACAGGGAAGTAATGCAGCATAGTTTCTCTGTCCTGGGCATAGTTTTTTGGTGTATTCTCAGGGCTGTTCTAAGATGGCTTTGTTGCTTCACTTCTGGGTTGCATCTACACTAGACACTTTACTGCTCAGCAGACTAATATACTGTTAAGTAAATCATCACTGCGTAACCATATGCACTATGCAGCTGTGTTGCCTGCTGCCAGGACTGCCAAATCGGAGCCAGGCCCAGGCAGCAGGCAGGTACTGGGATAGAGAACAATGTCCCAGCCTCACCTCTGAGATCAGAGCTGGCCCCAGCAGCTGCCTGCTGCTAAGGCAGAGGACAGTGTTCCCAGCCCCCACTCCAATCCCGAAGTGGGGATTGTGCAGCTGGCAGCTGCCCAGGGTAGGGGTGCTGGGTGGGAGGCAGCTGCCAGAGGTGGAACAGCTCTCCTCACGCCCTGGCCTCAGGTCTGACCCCAGTGCCCCCTGTCAACCTTGGGCTAGCACCTGGGGGAACCTAGAGCTCCCCCTGGCTGCCATATGGGAACAGAGCAGGGCAGGAGTAGCCCTGCCCTGAACTGCTCCTATTGGGAACAGATTTGCTCCGGACAGGCACATACGTAGACATGCTCCCAGGACAAACTCACTGCACAGTATTTTACTACACAGTAAGCTTTCTGCACATTAATTGTATGTGTAGATGCATCCAGAGTGTGCAGTATGGAAGTAGGTGGAGCACAGTGGAGAGGCACGCACTATATCTTAAAACACCTTGTCTGTTATCCTTCTGGTGAGAGAGATTTCATCAAGCAGTTCCTTTTATGAACAGCTGTATGGAATACTATGGATATCTTCTGTATCCTTGGTAAAGATTGTATCATTTTTAGTTATCTGATTAAGGCGGTATCAAAATAAATGTTAGTTTGTCCCATTCTTATGCTGTTGAAACCAAGAGAAATAAATGTCAATGAAAAGGACATTCCAGGGAGTTATTTTCTTTTCAGGACATAAATGGGGTCCAAAGAAAGGTATGAGAATATTACATTGCATAGTTGTCAGACTGTCCGCCCATCTCCCTACATGTCCTCAGTACTGAGTTTATTTCAGAAGGGCATTTTCTGATGCAAGTAATGAAAAGATAAGCTTTGTGGCTAAGCCATTGGAGTCACTTACCACTTCTGCACAAACTGGGTGTGCTTTGGTAAATCACTTAGATCTAGATCTTATTTCACTTTACCCACCCAAATGACATTTACCCACCTGTGTGATTGTCATGTTCAGCACTTACATGAAGTTAGTGATTCTCTTCCATATGCATGCTTTTTTTTGTACGTTCTGCCCTGGCCAGGCAGATACATGGCTCTGTATTTGAATACTTGAGAAAATGTAAATCTCAAACTGAAGGTGGGGAAATAATTCACTAACAGGAGGAAGAGGAAAAGGGTCCTGTTTTAGCTCAGTAGCCTAGTGGCTGGACTACGTGCCCCAAAAGTGGGAGTCCTGGGTTCTAGCCCCACCTATCCCCACCCAGAGGGAGATTAAACCTCCATCTCCTGTTTCCCAGCACAGTCCTCTGTTCATGTGGATACGGATTAGGCATTGTCTAGAGAGGGAGATCTGTTGGGCTAGGAGATAGGGAGCTAGAGGGCTCACTATAGGTTTTAGTTTCTAAATCCTAGTATTTAGACTGTTCAAAGTATATGCATCTAGGGGACTAACCATGACACCTTGCAGTAAGATGAATTACAGTATGACATAGTATGCTATTTCTTCCTACTTTCTAGTACATTAAAGAAGTGTTCCTCTTCCTCTTAATTTCCCCTCCCCACTTTTTTCTTTATTTTGTGTTTTAAAATGTATCTTTAAACTCTCACAGCATTGGCCTTGCATGCAAAATTCAGTGTGCAGTGTTTAGTGACATTGGGTAATTTTTTAAAAGGTATTTAAGATATGCTAATTTGTTCTGGCAAGGAATCTAGAGGGAAACTTCCCAGGAAATTGCAATAAAATATTAAGAATTATGTTTTTATTAAAAATAAAATCTTTCCTGAGAAGCTACCTGACTGCTAATGATTACATTTTTTCTGGATGTTGCAAGCAGTGTAAACACCAAAAATATTTATTAGCAAGCTGGCAGTGCTGGATAATTAGAACAATTTACACATTTAGAATGATCAGCGTAGCTTTAGGATAGAAGAAATTGTGTTGCAGCTCTTAAATCTTACTCTTGGTTTCTGCTGCTGGCACAGGGTACATAAACAGACCTTGAAAGATAATTTTTAACTTGGGAGTTACTTATTCATTAGTAAAGCTGAACGGCGGGATCCATTAAGAAGTTATTTCCTGACCTCAGAGAACCGTATATGCACTTTCAGATCTATGCCCAATAACTGGTTCTACCTCAGGCAAAAAAGAGCATTAAGCCAAATGAACAGAGAGCAAGTGACCAGTGAAGAGTGCTCCCAGAGTAATAGCTTGCTTTTGGCAATAATTCCGCTCATATGATTTAGTTTCAAATGTCTTTTATATTACCCAGGAACATCTGCATTTTATTTGGGAGGTCAGTGTAAAGAAGCAGAAATTGATTGGTTGGCTGAATCTTTAATCTTACTTTTCCTATTATCACTTAAAAAATTAAAGGGCTGTCAGTACATGAAAATACTGGTTGGAATAACACTAAATTATTCCAACCTTAATTTAAATATTTCCATGTGCCTTCTATATATCCAGAGGCTAGTAACAAACTCTAGGGTTTGTCTTCACTACAGCATTTATTCAAAACAGAACTCCAGTATTGTCCCTAATGTGAACTGTATTCATACACAAACATCACATGAGTGCTTTTCAATTCTGCAGGCTGACTTGGCAAAGCTATATAGGCTCTAGCTCCAATTAGTGCAAATTATTATCTACTACCATATTTTGTACTATTAATCACATTGTACTGCTTATGTGTTTGGTCATTCTTATCTAAGCTAGACTAATTCTAAAGAGTTAACTCAAGGGGAGATAACTTGTGCTTATTTTGCAATGGGCACGTCTACATATGTTTTTCCTAATGCACATGGAATTTAGTACCTCCAGTGTGAGGTACTAAATAGGCTGCCCTAATGCACGGTACCAAAAGTACATTCTTTTTTTAGTGACAATGCGCAGTAGCCTATTTTACTCTGAATTAGTGTATTTGAACTTTTTACACAACACTTTAATGCACAGTAAATAGGCTACTGTGCACTAAAGTACAGGTGTGCACATGCCCAGTGACACATACCCTATTCCTCGGAGAGGCACATCAATGTATTTTATACCTTATTAACACTATGGTTGAAAAGCATATTCAGTCATATAAAAGTTGCTCCTGGATGAAATGGCTCTATATTGCTATTCATATCTGAACTTAGTGTTCAGAATTTAGAATTTTCAAAGTCTAAATTGATGTTTTATCTTTTATGCAGTTTGTTTACATTTTAAATTTCACTTAACTTGTTTAGTGGTATCAGTCTAATTGGTTTGCTTTGCATTTTTAGTGTTTATGCTTCTTACTGTCTTTAAGTTTCTTTCACACTGCTCTGAAAGTACCTACCAGCCTGCCCTATATTAATGTTTTAGACAGTAAACATGATGAGCAATAAAAGCATTGATTTTAGTTTTTATATATTATAAAAACATTGATGATTTTCCACCCAGATTAAAAAAAAAACTTCATTTGTTCACAACATTTAAATGTTGATCCTGAACTATGTGAAAGTGTGCTCTGTTTTAAGTGAAAATTAAAGACAGAAATATGTAGTGCATCAACTGCACTTTCTTTGAACAAATTTGTAATTATTATGCCATTTCATTTTCGAAGCACCAAATCATTATTTTTTATTTGAATTACAATAGTTGAGTATTCTGTGATGATAACGGGCTAAATCAAGCAGTCTGTATGGCTGTGTGGAGACTAAACAAGAGGCATGTGTGCACGACACTTTAAAGCAAGCAAAATGTTTTTGCACTGCTTTAATGGTGTTGGTGTTTGCACACCTTGGCAGCGTATTGCGCATTAATTCCAGCCACTGTAGGAAATTCAGCCTTAAATGACTTGGAGCACAGCAAAGTAAAACTCAAAGGAGTTTTAGTTTGCTGCCCCTACAACCGTGGAGCAAAGCACTGGGCTCTGTGCGGCTCCACGGCTCTGTAGGAAGCCCTGGAGCCAGCCTGGCAGCAGCCCAGGAAAGCAGGCTCCACCCAAGAAAAGAGGCCAGCCTGATCTTCCCTGCCCCGCCCCACCCTCATAGAGCCTGCCTGCTTGAGCTGCACAAGGGCCCAGTGCTTCCCTCCGTGGCTGCGGTGCGCCCTGGGACCGCCTAAGCCAGGTGCTGTCTAGGAGGGTCCGCCACTGTCATGGAGAGAAGCACCAGCCCCCATCCCTGGTAAGGGACCACTTCGGCATCTTGCCCTCCCTTTCCTGCTGGAGAGACAGGTAAGTCAGCAGGTTGTGTGCATGACATGGGGGTTTAATCAGCCCTAAATTGAAGCAGTGTTTTTTAAAACCCACCACTTCAATTTAGGGCCTCTATTTCATCTCCATGTACCCTAATTATTACATCATCTTGCACCATCTTCATTGGGGTTATGCTTGAGTAAAGATTGCTGAAGAGTGCTGTACACAGTTACTGAGTCTGTTAGCACTCAAATGTTATACTTCTGTAGTGCTTCCATATGAGAAACTCAAATCACTATATCGTCATTTGAACTAGGGACTGGATCCCATTAAACTCTTACCTGGGTGGACTTTAGATGCCTACATCCAGAACTGTAATCCTGGAAATCTCTGTTTAGCTGCTGCCTAAACTTGAAAGTACCTACATTTAAGAGACATCTCACTTTTTGATCATAAATTTGTGTAAGTGCCAAGAGACTTTCATCTTCACATGCCCTGAATTGTGAAAGTCTTGACAAAACTGAACATCTTTGTGTCTTGGTCACACCTCAGCTTGATCAAGATGGACCAGATACTCCTTCAGCTGATTTCCTTGAAGTGCTCAAGACATGCATAACACACTGACAGGATCATACTTCCCACAGAATTGCAGTTACAGCCCCCATTCTCTTTTGAAATAAAACTGAAGGAAGATTAAGTGTCTAGATATATATATAGATATAGATATAGATATAGATATAGATATATATAAATCAAGTATCTTGTTAGAGAATTTGTCCAGAAAGCAAGACTCCAGTTCAATTATCTCTTCTGCTTGAGGAGTTTCAAACTAACATCCCCCACAGTAGAGTGCCCTAGCTCCCAAACTGCAAGGTAGGTGGGCAGGATACTGCATGCCCTTATTAAAGCTGTGTAACTCTGCAAAAACATTAATTGGGCCAAAGAGAGACAGAGACAGCATTGGATTTAGCCCTAGAACTCTCAACACATCTCAGGTAAAGAAAAGTGCTTCCCCTTTTGGTCCAAAGCACAGCAGAGAAAGGGGTCTAAGATGGCATATTTTATCTAACCAGCTGAAACAGTGTGTCCACCTGGATAGGATAATTTACATGGTAATTTTTTCCTAATACTGTAAATATGAAGCAGAAATTACTTTTTTCTATATTTCCTTCTTTTCTCGCTTTTTACATTTTATTTGCTATGCATGTGTATACAAGGGCACTTACTAATATAACTTGCAATATAAGGGTAGTTATTTCCAAAGGAGCTTTAACTTTTGCACTTTACTTAAAGCAGGTTAGGTACAGCACCTTAAAACATAATAGACATTCTGTGGTTTGGTGTGAGTTTTGTGCCTTGCTGTAGTTTTATGGAGTAGGAAGCAGGAGGCAGTGGATGCTGCACAATTAATAATTAACACTTTGAAAAGCCCCAGTTAAATACACATGTAGTAAAGGTGATCTAGGTAAGCTAGATGCTCTACTGAAGTTTACTTTATATTTAAAAAACATACAGAAAGGTTTAATTAAGACAACTTCCTCCATCTGAAAAATATTCTAAAGTCACCCGCGTGTATTAAATGATGACTTCAGAACACTGTAAATGGCAAAAATCAGCAAAAGAGATAAGATCAGAGGTGTAACAAGCAACTTGTGTGTCCTGGGGAGCAACAGCAGCTGCCACTGCCATTCTTGCAGTCCCTCTGGTGCCCAGCTCACTACAGTAGTTATGCTACTGGATAGGATCATCATGATGGATGTTGACAGTAGCCAACACAAAGAGTGCATCAAAACAGAAACACCTGGTTCTTTCTTTGTTTTCCTCCAGAAACATCCTAGGCCTGGAGGGGCAAGCTAAAAACTGAAAACCAAATGTCTTCCAACTTAAGTAACCAAAGATGGTTAAAGGTATCTAATTTTTAAAGCATTCATAGCTCTTTAATGCCATAATATAATATAAATCACATGAAATCAGGTCTCATTGATCCATAAAGAAAGAAAGAAATATTTCCACTATAATACTGAACATTTATCTAAGAGCATTTCATGATTAATCTTGTAAAACATTCAGACATCGTGAGGTTTGAGTGTAGTAAAATATGTCTAGAGATAGCAATTAGATGGACGTGATTAAAAAGAGAACTGTGGCTTGCCCAGGGGTATAAAAGATTTCTATGACAAGCCAAGAAGGGAATCCAGCTTTCTTAACTTGCAGTCCTGTACTTTAACCATGAGACCTGCAAATGAAATATCCCTTGATGACTGCACTATAAACACATGGAGGACTTCTGTTTTTCTGTTGGTGCCTAGGGAGAAAAGTTAAAAAAATGTAAATAACCTAAAAATCATTTTAGGTTAACAACAAAGCCAAGACAAAGCCAAGGCAAACATACTGTGATTTAGGAGTGGCTTATGCAAACAGATACAGTACTTAGAAACAAGGACTATAAAAAGTTTGTTCTTTGCATTAAAAATGTATAAGGACAAAGGTTTCCTATTTTGCAGATATTGGCATACATTATGGAAAGATTAGTCATAAGTGTGATAAATGTTGGTAATATTTAAAATATACAGAATTCAAAATTTCCCATCTATTTCCCTTTTCTTTACAAACAGTAGGAATAAAAAACAGTTGATACTTTGTGAACTTTATACCATGCTATTTTTTGTGGAAAATCTCTTTTCCTTCAACTCAGGACTATACTGCACACAGTTACTGATTTAACTATATCAGGTTTGTTTGTTTTCTTTTTCTCTAGAACCCAAGTTTAGATAAATTAGTTAAAAAAATAAATAAATAAATAAGTGTACAGATCATATATCAGTTTCAAGAAATAAGCCAGTGTCACACGAGCATGGACATCTGGTTCCCCAGGAACAAGTGTCCTTGCATTGCTGCTACTTTCCCCCGGGGAACACCCATACCATGCACACATTGGCATGCGGCACGTTACCCCGGGTGGGGCAGGGGAGGCTGGAGCCATCAGTGTGCTGGCCCCAGAAACTTTACCTGGGGTCCAGAGGGACTCCTTGGGTTGCAGCTGCAGTGATTCTGCTGCACAAAGCCTGTCCAGCAACCACAGCACATCTCCAGGCAGCCTGGCTCTGCTTTAGAGTGACGCACACTGCCTGTGCAGGTGTGGCTCGGTTTTTTTTCCCCTGCAGGTTTTTCTGACCCTATATCCAGGGTCATGCATCTCTTGCAGCAATTGAATGTGCAGTATGTGGCACCACTAACATGTTTGCAGAGCCACATACTGCACGGCCACGCTTGCCTGGATGCAGCCCACAAGTTCACTTTTTCTTCCAGCAAGTGTTATTAAGTACAAACTTTACCCAGCAGCCAGCTTTTTTACCTTTCAGTATATAGTAAGAATAAATTATGTGGAAACTCATATTACAGGTTATTCTTATAGTAGCTGTATAGAGTTTTGAAGCCTATGTACTAAGTTTAAAAAAAAAATCAGGAAATGAAGTAGCTGATATTGCTGATATGTCTTCTGAAGGAAAATCTTCCTCTCATGTAAATATTCAGCAGGCTTATATAGAGAAAAGTAATTTCCAAGCAGATGCAAGCTATGAAATAAAGTATTAGTAATTTACATTTCAAACCCTAAATTAACAATGGGGGCATTCTTATTAAAAAAAAGTCATAGGGACAGGGCCAGACATCTGTGACCCAGTAAGTATGTCTATACCACTTCCATGACACTCCCAAGTGTGCTGTTGAAACACATACCCCATCGATCTATTCCTACTCTACATATGCCCAAACTGGAAATGAGGTAGAAAAGTTGCCTGGAGGTACTTCTGCTCTCACACTGGAGAGAGATCTTGAAAATTAAAACAGGAGGTACCTCCAGGGTAGCTACTCTGCAGCATTTCCAAGTTTGGCACATACAAAGTGGGAGCAGATGGGTGGACAGCTTCTAGGCAGCACTCATCGGAGTGCCACTGAAGTGGTACAGACATCTCCAGACAGCATGGAAGGCCCAATTAAGTAACTGCAAACTGGTTCTACTCTCTTTTTCTACTGGTAGTAGACAAGAAATACAAAAGCCAGAATGGTGGGTGATGCTATTTCTAGTATATGAAAAAAAGGACATAGCTACACAGTAAAGCAAAAGAGAGGGAATTATTCCTGCGTGTCCTTAAGCAAAATGGCTGCTCTCCTCTACTGGCCCAGCCATGCAGAGGAATGAAAAGAGGAGTTGGGACACACTGGTCACATACATACATTTCTAAAAGACCACCTAAAGCTGTGAGACTGACAAACAACAGGCTTTTTATCGTAAGGGTGACATTAGTCTGTACTGAAAAGAGCTGGGGTGGGGGCTGGTCTGAGACTCCACCAGGAAGTAAGAACCATCTTCTCCCCAGTTCAAATGCAAAATTGATTTCTGACCCCACTACTTTACTATACATATACAACAGTGTGTACATTACAAGAGAAATGCATGATATTGCACCATGTACACAATTATCTTGGAGATACAATGAGAGAAAGAACATAAATCATGTGACAGACATTATTTGTGTCATTTCATGCACCGTGAGCAGGCATTCAGATTTTAATGATATAAGACCCTATGTAGAACAGACTAATCTAATTTTTTTCACATTGTGGCCAGTCTCAAAATATTTACCTGTCCCAGAGTACCTCTGTTTTATTAACAAGAATACATTTTCTTTGTCATCTTCAAAACCACACACCTTTGTAAATCAAGTTGACAGATTAACCCCCAAAATATGAATATTAATGACAAAGTATATATATTCTAATTAATAAAAAATGCATCTATCAAGTTATCTATAGCTTCCAAGAGGTATTGTCTAGTCAGCAACATATTTCTTTAGATTTCTCACACTCTGCTATTGTCTTAGAGCCGAACAAAATACCATTTGAACATCTGCTGTTATATAAACCCATGTAATGCCTCTGATAGGCTGTGAAATTCTTGTAATCTACAAATCCTTGCTTAAGATACCCATCCCTATACAGTTCCTGGAAGTACATTAGTACATTAATCCTAACACAGAAAACTGATCCTAAGATACAATTTCTTTTCTCCATTCCATAGCTTTATGCTGACAGTTGCACCTTTTATCAGAAGCAACATCTGTGTATTTCTTACTTGACTGAAGACATAAAATCAGGGAAAGAAAGAGACCAGTTGACATGATCTGATTGATGGGTGAAACTAAATCCAGTAGGCAAATACTATCTGTCTTGCAAAATGATCATGAAACAGTTTTAGACACTAAACAAACTGACAATAAACCTTTATGCTGTATATATTATTGTGTCACATATGTTTTCATTTAACAAAGTATTTGTCATGATTGGCCTTGTAATCTCACCACATTTCTCAAACTGACAGTTTCAATAGTTGTATACTGCACTTTAAAGTGGCTTGTTGGAGGAGATTTATACATGTGGGGCCAAATTTTAAAATCTTAACTGAATTTTCACTTAATCATTGAAGTCAGTAGGAACTTTACCTGAATAAAGGCTGGGTAAAAACGTAGCAAGGACTTTTGAAGTTTGGCCTTTGAGAAATTTCTTTAACCAATTGTAGCAATGTAATACGAGTGGTTGTAAAAAACAAAACAGCAGCTTGGAAAACAGCATCTCAAAAGAATTGGAACTAATTACAAATGAAGCTTGTTTTAGCCTCTTGGTTATAGATGTAGTTATACTCAGTTCTGTAATATTGCCCCTTTCGTCATTACTACTTTACTGAGGCCCTTTTTCTGTCCCCATGAGATAGCAGCCTGATAACCTCTATTCAATCTATAGCAATGTACAAAGCGCAAAAACTCCCTTCTGCTGTCCCGGTATTAGAGGTCTTGTGCAACTGAAGTTCTTGGATTCCTATAGTATAGCCACTGCTCTTACAAATTACTGAATTTAACATGAAGATGAATCCAGACAATACTGTAGTAACTGGCAGTGTTCCCTCTAAGCTCTGTGGCCGCACAGGTGTGCTTGGCAACGCAGCATGAGTGTGCCCACACATAACGTGCAGCTTAGAGGGAACGCTGGTCACTGGCTGCATCTACGTGAAACTTTGACAGCGCGGTAGCCCAAGACTATTGCACAGTAGTGTCGCGTGGCAGAAACCGTGATGTGACACTGCTGCACAGCAGTCTTGGGTTACTGCATAATAACATCACAAAAAAAGCTGTTCGTCAGCACTACTGTGCAGTAACTCGGGTTACTGCTCACTCATCAGTACTTTTTTATACAAGACTGACTGTGCAGTAAGGACAGCACAGTCTGCCTCTTGTGTAGATGCAGCCACTGTTATATATTTTAATGCTAAATATAATTGTTTTTATCTCCACATGTTCAGATTTCCAGGTTTTGCAAATACAATGAATAATTTCATGCCTGAGACTGTTAAACAAATAAAGCTGGTAGACTGTGGCAGGTGAGTAGGCAGCAAATGAGGCTTTTGGCATCTAGGAAGTCTTGGAAGGAAGGGATAGACTGGAGGTCTATCAATGATAGACTGGAATAAGTGTATTAGGTGACTATTTCTGCAACAAGGATAATCTGTGAAATACATAATGTGGATAATTTTAGGTTGTAGTGTTAAGATGTTGAGATGAATGAGATGGTTCACTTCTTCCAAAAGAATACTTTCAAGCTGTGTGCAGACTCAGACAGACAATGCCATAGTATTAGCTTAATTTTTTTGTCTTTCTTTTCAGCTTTAAGTACAGAGAAACCATTTTTTAAAAGAAAATGTATCATGAGACTTTCAAAACTATGAAAGACTTCTCCCATAAAAATCAATGGTAAAAATTTATATTTCCTTTCTATAGTGGCAAAATGAGGTTAACACTGGGCAAGTCTACACTAGACATTTACTGTGGACTTGACTAGCTCCACGGTAAATATATCAGCATTTACATATGTGCCCCTATTACACCGCTGTAAACTAGTAAAACTCTGCAACAGGGTAGCACTTGTATTTACAAGTGGAGTTTACTAGTTTACAAGTGTATTTACTAGTTTACTGTGGAGTTTTTGACTCCTCAGCAGTACATGTGTAGACATTGACAGGACAGGCTGGAGCACAAGGGTGCCTCAGTGGTGGTGTTGCCTGGCAGGTAGCCCTGCACTGGAGCACCCAGTGCCTCAGCCAGCCCCCTCACAGCATGTTGAGCTGAGAGGAAGCAGCCCCCAGACTGCTAGGCTGACCCCCCAGGCCTCCTGCCAGCTAAGCTGCTCCAACCCAGCTCAACGTGGTGAGATCCCAGGTATACATTCAAATAACTCAGCCAAGAGCAATAAACTCCAAACCAAGAAACAGAAAACATCTTGCATAGATGCGCCTAATGCTGACTGAATTTTGTCCCTATGGAAAGGGAATATGAATAAGATCCAGAATTTATTGCTTCATATTAATTGTATGTGTAGATGTACCCACTGAGTACCTCTGACAATCCCACTCTTTGACTCTGGAGCACAACACATGGTCTAATTCTGCACTTACAGGCTCACTAGGATCCTTGCCTATACAATACAGGTGAGCCCTTTGTTAATTAGCCACTACCATTTTTCAGTTGCTAAAGTTACCATTGATAGCATCTGAACTGAAATCAATCTTTCAGATAAACATTGTGGTTATGCCACTGCAGATTTCACTGAGAATCAACTTTTTGTTGTGCTAGTACTTTAACAAGTCATGCCTGCTTTTCAGCAATAGTTTACAATTTGAGCCACTTTATTAGCTTAAATGTGCTGCACACACATTAGGAATTTTTTGAAAACTCAGATTTTACCTACATACCTAACCTTTCCACTTTGTTTTAAATTCTGTAGTTAACAAAAAGATTTCAAAATCTAAATGTTTTACTGTAAGTATTGAATATGGGACAAGTGGCCAGAAGTGACATGGGCAGCCTGTGTGTGGGGTACAGCAGATTTGGAAAGGGACAGGCAACACAGTGGTAGACAGATCAGAGAGCAGAAAGCAGAGCATCGTATCAGGCACAAGTGCACAGGGCAGGAAGGTGTGTGCTTGTTATATATGCATGTAGGAGTGTTTGTGTGAGGTGCTCTGGGTAAAATGGTATTTTGGTGCTCTTTGGCACCCTCTTGAGCAACAGTTGGAGGTGGGCAGGCTGGGATGAGCATTGCTTCTCCTCCCTGGGGTGTCCAGTGTCCTGGATTTCCTTAAAAATAATATGGTAAAAATTAATATGTAATAAGATATATGACAAAGTATTCTCATGGTTTGATGGAAATAATAATAACCCCCACAAACTGTAGTTATAAAATACTGTGCCTTAACAATTGCTTTTCCTTCCTCATAACTAAGAGTAAAAACAATGGTATCTTGATCCAGGTATATCGCAGGCATTAAATAAGCTAGGTTCCCTATATTGTCATGCCCAGATGCCTCAACCTTGACTTTAATCACCCTTGCTGCCTAATTTCAGCAACTTCAAGATGCGACAGTCAACTTTGATTTTGGAAATATGCTCCAGATTTGGGGTTTGGAACATGAGGAAGGCAGATGGCTATTTGATCACTAACTTGCTGTCACCTTGCCTTTTTGCAGTCAGTTTTTACATTTCCTGATGGCTTTGGGTAGCCCTTTAAGTATATGTTAGAGACGGAAGTAAATGCTGGTGTGCTCTACAAATTTTCTTGATTGAAATAACTCAAGATGTACAGAGCATAGAGGTAAATATGATTGCTTAAAGGAGTAAACATTCTAAACTAAACACTGCTATCCAGATGACTAATCCCCAGATGGAGGTCATGGTACAGCAAAACAACCTCATAATTGGAACAATTAAAATTAGTTGAATGCCTTCTAGAGGAAAGACCCCACAAATAAAATTACTCTTCTCTTGTAAGATCAAGCCTTTCCTTGTTTGTTTCCATGTAAGATGGAAATGTAAGATGGAAAACAAATACTGTTACAAGTATTGGTGGCTGAAAGAATAATTAATTTAACTGCATATTAATAAGAGAATTTCAAGTGTAAAATTTCTCAATGATTTAATCTAAAGTCTGCTGTGAAGTGATAATTGGGTGTTAAAAACAGTTCACTGTGGAGAGTTTTCTTGACAGTCTTTTAACTAAGGCTATCAATTATAGATTTACAGCAGCATTCAGGTTCTGCCATTTGGAAACTGTTTATTACTACTGTGAAAGACACAGGGAGGTGTAGTTAAAGGAATTGTCCAGTTCTTGTAGGTGACCCCAGTGGTGCTATATTACTCTTGGACAAAGGCAATAAAATATGTACTATATTATTTTATAAACACAACTTATTTTAGTGTAATATGAATTACTTTATAATAATACTGTTCAATAGATTATGGTTATGGCTGCAGATTCCTTTTGGGTAGGTATATCAGCAACATTACTGTTAATAAAGAAGCTAACAGTGAATCCCAGTTATGATAAAATAAATCTAGACTTATTGTTCACCAAAGACTTAGCAGTAATTAATATCTATCCTTCCCTCATTTCAAAAGTGTAAAATATCCCGGCTTCCTTTTTCTCTTTTTTCCCTTACTCTCCTTATTTTTCCTTCTTAGGCTATAATGTGACCATACCATGTGAGGTTTTATTTAAAATGGGAAAAGAAGAAGAACTAAATAAATTGTGCTCACCCAAAGTTTACACACAATTCTAGGTTCAGTAATCCAGTGAAAAATTACTGGGTGAAAATGTGTCCTTCTGCATTGTGTGTTTTGTGGGTACTTGTAGCCGCATGTCATTCTGTGTAGCACACCACATACACTTATTTATTTCTACAATACATAATGTGGTGGCATGATTTGGATACTCTGTATCTGTTCAAGATATTCAAGATGAACAGTTTCCCCATTTACCGTATTATGGTAGTGTCACAGAGCACCCTGGTGCCCTGTGCCTGCAGAGGCAAGGAACTGCCAGAGGGGGAGCCCTAACAGTGTTTAGGCAACACAGCTGCAGGTTACTAGAGGACCACTGAAGTCAGCTGATTGTAGGGGGCAGGGCCTGGCCCTTATAAAGCCCACAGCCAGGGCCAGGCTGGTGGTTCCCTGCTGGCTGCCAGAGGGAGAGGAGCTCTCTCTGCACTAAGAGAGAGAGAGAGACAGAGTGGGAAAGCCGGAGGCAGGTGATGCTTTTGGTCTCATTATAGCCAAGAGGCTTGTGTTTTGTTTTTGTTGCAGCCAGATGG
>JAGPOW010003316.1:153190410-153247983 GCA_030014935.1 Caiman crocodilus | reverse complement strand
AGGATGTGGAACCGGCTTCCTAGGGAAGTGGTTCTTGCTCCTACCTTGGACGTCTTTAAGAGTAGATTGGATAGGTACTTGGCTGGGGTCCTGTGACCCCAGCACTTGTTCCTGCCATTGGCAGGGGGTCAGACTAGATGGCCTTCTCTAGGCCCCTTCTGACTCTAGTTACTATGAAACTATTACTATGAAACTATGCTGGTTTACTGTAGTACACTGCATGAAGTGATCCTAAATCAGTGGGGACCAAACTTTTTGGGAGGTGTGCCATAAATTAGCCCTCACCCTCCATAAATACAATTCTGATCCCTTTACGTTGCCTGATCTGCTGTTTTGCTTTCTATTTGCTGCCCTGTGCAGTGTGCCTGATATGATGCTCTGCTTTCTGCTCTCTGTTCTGTCTACCACTGTGTTGCCTGTCCCTTTCCAAATCTGCTGTATCCCACACACAGGCTGCCCATGCCACTTCTGGCCACTTGTCCCATATTCAATATTTACATTAAAAAGTTTAGATTTTGAAATCTTTTTTTTAACTACAGAATTTAAAACCCATTTTCCTACCTGTCTGTAGAGATCTGAGCCGTTTTCCCCATGAAGATTGTGTACCATATTTATTGAATCCAAGATGATTTTTTCCCCCCATTCAGCATGAGGGAAGAAAAAAGTGTCATCTTGGATTCATGTATCTGTCTGGGGAACGACTCTGACTTCAGCCTTGGCTTGGGGCTGGGACTGGAGCTGGGCTGCAGCCTACCCCAGCCAGGAATGGCTCATTTGGTGGAGGAGAGGGTTTGTAGCATGGGGAGAGGCATGGATGCGGGACCATGGGTAAGAGGGAAGCTTCATCCTGCCTCCCTGTGCCTATGTCTGCCCCCAAACCCTGCTTCCCCAACCCTCTGTTCCTCCCTGCAGCTTTTTCCTCCCCCCACCACCTTATCTTCTGCTTTAGCTGCAGTGTTTCTAGCCCCAACGTAATGTTGCCAGTAAATGTCACAGGCATACCATGCACATGACCAGCCCAGCAGCCTGGAGAGTAACTGGTAAGTGTTGCAGGGGAAAGGGCAGGGGAGGGAAGGGATGTGGCAGGGGAAGATCAAGGTCCCAATGGTGAGGAAGGGTGTGGGACACGAACTGGGGCAGAGGCAGGCACTGCCCAGTAGGGCAGGTCAGGGGACAGAGTCATGAGTGGCTCATCCAAGGGGCACGGGGAAGCGGGGTTGGCTCCTGCTGCTATGCACAACCCCAGGGGAGGCATGGCAGGGTATGTTCCCTCTGGATCTTCGCACAGGGCAAGAGTGGGCTGCTGCTGCAGGCTAGGGCAACACCAGGCTCTTTCCAGTAGTGGGGGCTGGTCCAGGTCTGCACTTGGAGCGGGCAGTGGCAGCAGTGCTCGGAGGGGGGCTACAGGATAGGCTGCAGCCACCGCAAAATTCACCATAGTTCCCCCCCAGTGCTGCCACTGCCCACCCGGAGTACAGCCATGGCCCAGCCCCCTCCAGGAAGAGCCTAGCACTGCCCCCAGTCCACAGTGGCACCCCATCCTCACTCTACACACAGATCCAGGGGGAATGTGTCCCCTGTGCCTCCCCTGGGGATATGCACAGTGATGGGAGTACACCCCCTCCCCACGGCCCCTGGATGAGCCGCTTACAGCTCTGTTCCTTGACCCACCTCAGCTGGACAGCCTCTACCCCAGCCTCACTCCCTCCCTCACTGTGGGGGCCTCAATCTGCCCCCCACCACACCCCTTCCCTTCCCTGCCTTTCCCCGCAACAGACTTACCAGTGAGACATTGGTCTCCAAGATGCTGGGCTGCATATCAGCAATTAGATCAGTATCGGCCAATATGACATTAATAATCAGCCATCGGTATCAACTCAAAAAATCTTTATCGGTGCACCCATAGTGGGTATTTATGTGAGTGATACAAGTGCCTGAATGCTAGTTTTTTGCTGAAAAGAAACTTTCCTTCAAGATATTTAAGGAAGTCCATTCAATTTTGCTTAGTGCTGTTAAATTTATTTTTTTCCTTTAAAAACTTGTAATATTGTGTAGATTGTTGGGGCAATTTTTTTTTTTTAAGATTTCAGTTAATATTTTATAAAACATTGATATATGCCATTCAAGTTGCACTTAAGTTCAGTCTCACTGTGAGCCAGGCATTCTGTATACATGCGATAAAAAAAAGCCCATATCTATCTCTCTCAGAGGGCCATGAAGAACAGAATAAATGGATGAGATAGCTGAATGGAAGAGGACTAGTTAACAGAAAAGTAAGCAATGTACTTTATATCACGAAAGGTTGCAAAGTATTATTAGGTAGCAATATGAGATTTCTCCCTGGTACAAGGAATTGGTTCTATATTTCATAGATTTCATAGACATTAGGGGCTGGAAGGGACTTAGTGAGCTCATCGAGTCCAGCCCCCCCTGCCAAAGGCAGGAAATCTGCAGGGATCAAATGATTCCAGGAAGATAAACATCCAAATGCCTTTTGAATGAGTCCAGAGTAGGCGTGTGCACCACCTCTGGGGAGAGTCTGTTCCAGACCTTGAGCACTTGGACTGTAAAGAAGTTTTTATTTATATTGAGTCTGAATCAGCCTTCTAGAAGTTTGTGGCCATTAGAACTAGTTATCCCTTGGGGAACCCTGGTGAACAACTGTTCTCTCAGATCTTAATGCATTCCCCTTATATATTTATAGGCAGCCACCACGTCCCCCCTGAGCCAGGATGAAGAGTGCCATGTCCCTCAGCCTCTCCTCATAAGGCTTGCTCTTTTGGCCTTTGATCATACAGATGGCTCTCCTCTGGATTCTCTTGAGCTTATCCACATCCCTTCTGAAGTGGGGGGCCCAAAACTGGATGCAATACTCCAGCTGTGGCCTCACTAAGGCCGAGTAAACCAGGATGACAATGTCCCTAGTTTTGCTTGAGATGCATCAATGGATGCCTACCAGAGTTTGGTTTGTTTTTCTGGCCATGGCATTGCATTGCTGGCTCATGTTCATCTTGTGGCCAATCAAGACCCCCAAGTCTCTTTCAGTTGCAGTGCTAGTGAGCGTAGTACTGCCAACCCTATAAGTACAGTGCTGGTTTTTCTCCCAAGGTGTAGTACCCTGCATTTCTCTACGTGGAATGCCATCAGGTTTTGGTCTGCCCACTTTGCAAGTGTGTCCAGGTCAGCCTGTATCCCCAGCCTATCTTCCAGAATGACTGCCTTCCTCCAGAGTTAAGTGTTGTCTGTGAACTTTGCCAGTCTGCATCTGATGCCCAAATCCAGATCATTACTGAAGATATTGAAGACTACCAGCCTGAGCACTAAGCCCTAGGGGACTCCACTGGTAACCTTGTACCATGTTGATTTGTTCTCTTCAACTAGTACCCTTTAGGTCTGACCCCAGAGCCAGTTCCTCAGCCACCAGACTGTGAGATTGTCATAGCCACAGTTCCCCAGCTTGGTCATGAGGACATCATAGGAGGTCAAGTCAAAGGCCTTCTTGAAATCCAGATAAATGGCATCAACCTCATCTCCCTTGTCCAGGCAAAGCATCACCTGGTCATAGAACGAGATGATGAAGTTGGTTAGGCAAGACTTTCCAGTAATAAAACCATATTGGCTGGCATTCCATAGGTTGCCTTCCATTAGCCTGTTGCAGATGGATACCTTGATAATTTTTTCCAAGATCTTTCCAGGGATGGACATCAGACTGATAAGTCTGTAATTCCCTGAATCTTCTTTCCTTCCTTTCTTGATGATTGGGACCACATTGGCTCTTTTCTAGTCTTCTGGTACATCACCCAAGCACAAGGAGCTTTCAGATATCTTGGCCATAGGGCATTCTGTGATGTCCACCAGCTGTTTTAAGACTCTCGGGTACAGTCCATCTGGTCCCGCAGACTTATGGATGTCAGGCCTCTCGAGGTATTCTGTCACTTGATCTACGTCAATTATTGGTCCACCTTCTGAGCCCTGGATGCTTTGCGTCCTGTCTGACATCATGATCCCTTTGGGTGGATGAAAAACTGACCCAAAGTAATCGGAAATTGGTCTTTTCTTGGGCTTTGGATGTCAGCTGCCCCATTTGATCTCTTAGGGGCCACTGTTGCTTTTGTTCTTCCGCTGACTTCCCACATATCCAAAGAATGACTTTTTGTTATCCTTGATTCTGGTAGCTAGCCTGAGTTTGGTTGCTGCCTTGGCTTTTCTGGACTACTCACTACAGGTATGGGCTAATGCTAAGTAGTCCTCCTTGGTGATGATTCCAGTTTTCCTTCTAATGTAGGCTTCTCTTTTATGTTTCAGGAAACCCAGACGTTCCCTGTTGAGCCCCTTGCCCTCTGACTGCATTTCCTATGGAACCTGGTGGAATTCCCTTGCACTTTGAGGATTGAGTTATTTAGGAGGATGTTAGTTCTATTCAAGCATATACATACATTAGTCAGTGTACAAATGAGACAGTGGTACTCCATATAAATTATTAATAGGATTATTTAACTATTTAACTATTTAACTATCCACTTACCATGATATATACAAAAAAAAGAACAATAAGGGCAATTTCATGGCATGTGGGAGTTACTGAAATAAAACCAGTTTCACACTGAGAGGGAAATCCTGCAAAAAGTCAACATAATTGGATCTTTCCTGTGCAAGAGATAAGAAAGGAAATCCAATTCTGATTGGATTGGGGCAGGTTCTGGTACTGCAGCACAGTACAAGTTGCTTTTGGGAATACAAGTTGCTGTTTCTTCATGCCCCCATTCAGGGTGCATGTAAATACAGATCCAATAGTTTCTTCCCTACCATGTCTCTTGTTGCCTTCCATAAATTAATATTTATGTGTTGCTGGCTTCAGTTGAATAAGGTGGGGTGTAATTATAGTATTCTTCCAAACTCCCTGCACAAACCAAGCCCCATTTGCTTCAGGCCAGAGCGAGCTGCCTTTCTCATCAGATTTCAGATAACCTATTATGATTATCCCTCTTTTTTCTTGTTTCATAGTTTCATAGTTGGTAGGGTCGGAAGGGACCTAAGCAAATCATCAAGTCTGACCCCCTGACATGGGCAGGAAAGAATGCTGAGGTCAAACGACCCCAGCTAGGTGGCTACCTAGCCTCCTTTTAAAGACCCCCAGGGTAGGAGTGAGCACCACTTCCCTTGGAAGTTGGTTCCAACTCCAGCTGCCCTGACTGTGAAGTAGTGCCTCCTGATATCTAGCCTGAATGTACTCTCAGTCACCTTAAGGCCATTATTCCTTGTTACTCCCAGTAGTGCTTGGGGGAACAGGGACTGTCCTATTGCCTGCTGCTCCCCCTTGGCCAGTGTATAGATGGCCAACAGAAGGCCCTCTCAGTCTTCTCTTGTAGAGGCTGAACAGGTTCCCGTAGCCTCTCCTTGTAGGGCCTGCCCTGCTGCCTCCTGCTCATGCGAGTGGCCCTTCTCTAGACCCTCTTGATGCTGTCCATATCTCTCCTGAAGTGCTGTGCACAGAACTGGACACAATACTCCAACTGCGGACTGACCACTGTCACAAAGAGAGGGAGGATCACCTCCTTGGACCTGCTTATGATGCGTCTGTGGATATATGGCAAGATGCAGTTAGCCTTACTGACTGCATGCCCATATTGGTGGCCCATGTTCATTTTGGAATCAATAGTGACTTCAAGATCCTTTTCTGCCTCTGTGCTGACAAGAAGGGAGTTCCCCAGCCTGTAGGTATGCTGCTGGATCTTCCTTCCCAGGTGCAACACCTTGCACTTGTCAGTATTGAAACCCATCATATTCTCATCTGCCCACTTCTGTAACCTGTCCAAATCTAGTTGCAGCCTGTCCCTCTCTTCTAGCATGCCCACTTCTCCCCACATTTTAGTGTTCACGAATTTGAACAAGGTGCTTTTCACCCCCTAATCCAAGTCCCTGATGAACATGTTGAACAGCGCGGGCCTGAAGACTGAGCCCTGGGGAAATCCACTGCCCACATCTCTCCAGGTCAAAAATGACCCATTTACCACCACCCTCTGGGTGTGGCTCTCCAGCCAGTTGGTGACCCATCTGACTGTGTAGGCGTCAACCCAACAGTCACCTAATTTCTTAATGAGAATGGAGTGAGAGACATTGTCGAAGGCCTTCCTGAAGTCCAGAAAGACTACGTCCACCGCGACACCTGCATTCAAGGATTTTGTGACCTGATTGTAGAAGGCAACCAGGTTGGTCTGACAGAACCTGCTTCTAGTGAACCCATGTTGGTTGCCCCTAAGTATAATCTCCCCTGCTGGTCCCTTGTAGATGTGTTCCTGGATAACTTTCTCAAAGAGCTTCCCCAGGACTGAGGAAAGACTGACGGGCCTATAGTTACCTGGGTCCTCTTTCCTCCCTTTTTTGAAAATGGGGACCACATTGCACTTTCCAGTCCTCTGGCACCTCACAAGAGCACCACAAGTGCTCATAAAGCTGTGGCAGGGGTCTCGCAATGACCTCTGCCAATTCCCTCAGCACTCTGAGGTGGAGATCATTAGGACCTGCTGATTTGAACATGTTTAGTTCCACCAGAAGTTCCATGACTAGGTCCTCACTGACTTTGGATGGTGAATTCCAATAAGCAATGATTGCTATCACCCAGGTTATCAAGAACCCGCAGCCTCCTCACCAGGTCGTCGTCTGTGGCCAGGACCAGGTCCAACAAGGCATTTCCCCTGGCGGGACTGTGCACCTCCTGGGGTAGATGAAGGTCCTGTAACTCGGCTAAGAGCCTATATGAGCGGTCAGACCTGGCTGACTGCTCTTTCCAGCAGATGTCTGGATAGTTTAGGTCACCCATGATGACCAGGTCTCTTAACTTAACTGCCTCTGCAAGCTGACCTGAAAATTCCTGGTCCAGATCTTCCCTCTGGTTGGGTGGCCTGTAGTAGACCCCCACCATTAAGTCTCTTTCTCCCCAACACCCTTGTATTCTGACCCAGAGCAGTTCAGTCTGCCTTACCTCAGTGCTGTTTGCTGAGGATGTGTATTGCTCTTTGATGTAGGGCACCACACCCCCCACTTTTCCTCCCCGTTCTATCCCCCCTATACAGCCTATAGCCCTTTATGTTTACCACCCAGTCGTGCATTGGATCCCTCCAAATTTCAGTGAGCCCCACTATGTCTGGATTTGTGTTAGCTAGCAGGAGGACAAGTTCCTCTTGCTTGATCCCCATGCTACGAACATTAGTGTAGAGGCATTTTAAGGCCTCCTGAGGGTGTGTGCACCGCCCCCCTAATCCCAGGACTATCCGGGCCCCTGTCTCTTACCTGGATACTTCTTATGCTTGTTACCTGTCTTGGCTGGGCTGTTCTTGTGGGTGTCTCTTGGTTCAGTGTTCTGTGGCTCCCTCGGTCCTCTTCTTCCCCCTCCCCTGATGAGCCTAGTTTAAAGCCCGCCGGAGGAGATCAGCCAACCTGAAAGAGAACGCACACTTACCTTTGGGGGAGAGGTGAAGTTCATCCCCCCAAGCATGTCTCTTGTTCTGAAATTATGGGTCATGGTACAAAAAGCCGAAGCCCACCTCGAGACACCATTTTTAAAGCCACAAGTTGACGTCCCTGATGCAGGTCTCATGGTGGCTTCCACTTCTGCTCACTGGAAGTCCCGATAAGAAGACCACCTGTGTCCCAGTCTTCTTCAGCTTGCCTCCCCCAGAGCTTGGTAGTCCTTCATCAGGTGATCTAGGCTGCTTCTGGCGGCATCATTAGTGCCTATATGGATTAGGACCATGGGGTAGTGGGCCGGATAAGGGCTGGGATCATCTCCGTCATATCCTGAATCAGTGCTTTAGGCAGAAGTAGACCTCATGTGTCATGGGATCCTGGCGACAGATGGGACCCTCTGCTCCTCTCAGGATGGAGTCACCTATGACAAGTACCCAGTGTCTCTTCTTCCGGGTCAACTTGCCTCCTTCAGCCTGCTCTGTGCATGGAGTGACCTTCTCTCCAGAGGTTTCCTTCTCACCTTCCTCTTCCTCCAATATTGCCAGGGCCTCATACCTGTTCCCCAGCTGGACTGGGGGAGCTGATACTGCACCACCATGAGCAGCCCTGCCTCTGGAGGGAACCTTCTGCCACTCTGCTGTGAAGGGCACCTCCTCAGGTTCTTCTCCCTTTGATGCATTGGTGCATGGCCCTGTAGGGAAAGGAAATACACATCGATTTTATCCTCTGTTTCTTTAACGCCCTTCAGCCTGCTGACCTTCTGGAACTCCCTCACCTGCCCCACCTAAGACGGGCACCTGAGGGACAGGTGTGGGGGCCCCCATTCCCTGCCCCCCCCCGGCCCCACCAGGCATCCCCTGCAGGCCAGGGGCACGGTGATGCCAGCTCCCTTGTGGGCTCTGTCTGGGTGGAGGCCTCAGAGAAGCCCCAGGTAGGTGGCGCCTCCTGGGCAGGGACCTTAGCATCACTCCGCATTGATACCACTTTTGTTTGTTTGTTTTTTTAAGTTTGATCCTACTGCAGTGGCAGAACTTAAGTGTTGTCTTTAATTGCATTCTTTGTTTAGGTATAAATGGGAAGCAATAGTTGTATTGCAATTGTTACCATTAAGATCTTAGTTCTCTGCCATAGCCCCATTTGCATCTCAGAGCTATTGTTTTAGTTTGTCTGCAGACCAAGCAAATATCAATACATTGGTTTACATCAGGGGTGAATAATTATTTTGGCTGGAGGGATGCTTAACAAGTTTTGGTGAGCTTGCAAGGGCTGCAAAAGTGGCCCTGCCCCTTGACAAGCACCCAGCCCCCTGGTCACCATCTTGGGATTTGAAGTCCTGCCCGGCTAACCCATGACCTTTGCCACAGGAAGTACTTCCCCTTGCCCCTGGAAGCACTCCTTTTGGGAAAAGGGTTTTTCATCTTGGAACCAGGAAAAAAAAACCAAATTATATACTAAAAATCAAATATCCACAATAACATATTTTCATTTTTTTTAATTGTCCTGATTTGTTTGTTTGTGATATGTATATAGAGGTGATTGCATAATAGCTCAAAATGAAGTTTTACTCTTGTATATTGCAGGGGCTTGGGGGTTATGGGTGGGTGGGTATAAGGTGTGTTTGTGGATATGTATGTATGTGGGGTATGGAGGTATGTCAGTAGGTGAGTATGGGGGGTTTGTGAGGATGCTTGGATGTGTATGGGTGGGTATGGGGTTTGTGGGGAGCTGCCGGCTGTGTGGAAGGGGAGGGGGCTGGAGCTGTGTATGTAGGGGGTTGGGGGGGTATGTACACATAGCAGTGAGTGGGGCTCCCCACAGAGGTATGTGGGTGGGTAGGGGGCTTGTGAGGGGGCATGCGGGAGGGTGTGGATGGGTGCAGTGTTTGTGGGGTGTGTGATTGCGTGTGGGGGAGGGTTTGGTTGTGGGGTGATTTGTGTGTGGGGTTTGTGGGGAAGCCCTATGGTACCAGAGGGGGCCTGCGTGCAAAGCCCCAACCTGGCACACCCCATACTTGCTCTGGACTCACCAGTCCAGGGTCAGCAGTGGCAGCAGCAGCAGTACCAGGCACAAACTTTTGCTTGGCATGGGGGGAAAAGCGGTCCCTCCCCCTCGCCACTGCTGGGCAGTTCTTGGTGCAGCTGCCCGGAGCCTACACTGTGCTGGCCTGCCCTACAGTCCACTGCTATCATTGCTGCCTCAGGATGGTATAGCTGATGTTTGAGCTATAGGCTAAAAACATTAGCTCCCCAAAATATTAAAGTGACAGTTATACAGCACGCCATTGACTTTAGTGGAAGGAGAGTTCACAGTAAATGCTGCACTGCTTGAAAGACCAGCATTTTGTCTATTTTATAACTGTTGGACTTAAAGATACTAACTGAAGTGAAACATTGTATCATGGGACTAGACTAGATCTAGGCAATAATTTAAACCCAGTAAATATATATTTATTATCTTCCTCTTTTCATTTCAAACCAATCTCAGGAAAATAATTCCTACATCTCTGTTTTATTTGTGACTAAAAATAAAGGTCCTCATTCAGACACCTTTTTTTCTTACATGTAACTTTTCTCATTTATCATTGTCTCACCTGTTTATTGAAACAGACTCTAAAAGTAGCTTTTGATAGGTTATTGAAAGCTGTTATCAGTGTTGGGTTTTAAATCAAACCAAATAAATGTTACCTTATTAAAACTAAATCATTTTGAAGAATGAGGCAAAGTACTCTGCAAACTGAATTCTAGCATCAGTGTTGCTTTTAACTATGTAAAGATGATGAGAGTGTGAACTGGAAGATAATATATGTTTTACATAAACCCATCCACTTTAGCAATCCTTTACAGCTAATCCTTGTAGCATAATCTTTATTTTTGGAGGGAAAAGAGACAGACTTGACTCTTATATTAAAAAAATCTGGTTATATGGTGTGGTATGGTCCAGAGCAGATGGAACTATTTGGGGATTACTTCTAGTGGAAAAAATAGATGTTTTTATTTGGAAAATTTTGATGAAACTTAATTAGCCTTTCTACTTTCTTGGATATTACATGTTTTCTTGGGAAATATGCCCAAGTTAAGGAATCCTGAGTCTTACAGTGTATGGAAAATAGTTGATTTATTACTACTAATGATACTCCTGTTTAGTTCCTTGTGTAACTGGATTTGTTTAGTCTGGAGAACACAAGACAGAGAAGATATTTAATAGCAGCCTTCAACTTCCTGAAGGGTGGTTCAAGAGAGGATGGAGCTAGACTGTTCTCAGTGGTGGCAAATAACAGAATAAGGAACAATGACCTCAAATTGTAGTAAGAGAAGCTTAGGTTAATATTAGGAAAAACTTTCCCAGTAGAAAGGTCATAAAGCACTGGAACAAGTTACCCAGAGAGGTTGTGGAATCTCCATCCTTGGAGGTTTTTAAGACTCAGGTAGATAAAGCCTTGGTTGGAATGATCTAGTTAAAGATGATCCTTCTTTGAGCAGGGGCTTGGGCTAGATGACCAACTGAGGTTCCTTCCAGCTAATTTTATTTAATTCTTTGATTTCTGGTTTTGATTTGGATATTTTTTACCATCAACACTTGCATGGGGGAAAGAATCCCTCAATATAACTGGATTTCCTCTAGTCCTGAAACACTGCCAAAATGTTGCTGGCATGAATGTACTGCTGGTATGACCAGAGGGCATAGATCTTCTAAATATTCTGTACTCTTTTGAAGATCCAGGGAAGGCTTTTGTTTGAGTGGTCTCCAGGGCCTTCCTATTGCAGGAGGTGAAAAGGTGGTATGAAGCACTGGATATCTTTGCTCAGTTCCTGTGCCAAATTCAGCTTTGCTAGATCTGTGAATAGGGTCTACTGACCCTATCTTTCATGTTTATTTAAAGTTTCCAAACAGAATAACTGTGCTAAATTTCTTCTAGAAAGCTAACTGAAATCAGTACTCTCTGCTCTTTCATAAGTAAAATACATTTGCAGAACGCAAATCAGTATTTTCCCATTAAAAATATTCTTCAAATGCATGGAATTTTAAGTTATCCAAGATGTAATATATGTCTAACAAAGGAGCAATGATTGACTATAAATGAACCTAACCTTTCCAAACAAAATATTATGCATAATTATTTCTTCAAGCATTAAAAAATTTGTACTGTCTTGGGAGGCATATTTTGAAGTGCTCCAAAAGAATGATTTATAATATTTTACAAGAGAATACAGCCCCCAATCTGTTTTTCAAGGATGCAGTTTTCTCTATATATTTGATTAAAAGAAGTGTGATGGACTAGTAGTTGTCAAATTTTGGCTCTGAAATGCCTGGTGGAGTATGAGTACAGCTCCTGGGGTTTAAGATGGCTGCAAGAGGTGGTTGATGATCATGTATTACTGGCTCTTTTACTTGCCTCTAGCTGTGTTAAGAGAAGTTTATCAAATAAATGCCATACTTTGCTAATATTATTGTCACGGGGCACTGAGGTGCCCTGTTCCTAAAGATGGGAAACTGCCGGGGAAAGAGCCCTAGCAGGGTATAAGGATTGCCAGGAATCTGTGGATTGCCAGGGCAACCAGGAGGTCAGCTGACTGAAAGGGGCAGGGCCTGGCTCCTATATATATCACAGGCAGGAGGCCAAGGGGCAGTTCCTTGCCAACAGCTGGAGAACAAGGAGCTCCCTGAACAAAGATGCGAGAACTGCAGGTACAGCCCATGTCGGGTAAAGGGCGGCAGCTCTGAGACATTTGAGCAATGTGGTTTCAGCTGGGGGCTTGTGTTTTGCTTTGTTGTTGTATCATCAGTGGTTTGGGTGAGGCTATTAGGGGTTGGAGGAGGCCTCCCAGGGGACCCACAGCAGCGTGGGGACCCCAGCGCCAGTAAGGGCGCTGTGTATGGGGTGCATAGACCCCACCCCAGAGAGGGGCGGTTGAGAAGCCCTAGGAGTGGGTGGCATTCCTGAGAAGGCCCAGTGTGGCCACAGAGAGTCCCAGGAAAGGGGCGGCATTTTGGAGAAGGCCCGAAGAGAGGGCAGCAGTACTGAGAAGCCCCAGAGGGGGGGCAGTGTTACCGAGAAGGGGCAGCAGGGTGGAGAAGGCCCTGGAGAGAAGGGTGGTGTTATTGAGAGGGCCCCAGAGAGAGGGCAGCGCTGCAGAGAAGTCCTGAGAGAGGGCAGCGCTACAGAGAGGGCCCCGAGAGAGGGCGAGTGTAGACCTGACAGACCAACATCTATTCCAGCTGCGAGGCTTGGGATATGGTATAAGGGGTGGTTGGAGCCACGCATAGCCCCTAAGGCTAGGGTGCCCCTGAAGCACCCATTTTAGAGCGGGACGCACAAAGAGTCTGGGAGTCCACGGGGCCAAAGTTCACAGTGACCCGTGCCCAAGAAGACATAAAGCAGTCTCCCTAATATAGATTGAAACATCAAAGACATGGTGGGCGAGAATCTGAGGGTGCCCTTGGGCCGACTTGGCACAGGGAGGGGCCTTGAGGAGATCATGGCCCTCCTGTAGGATCCCACCCATGACAATTATGTTTCTATGTAAGTAATTGCAGTACTTGCCACAGGGATGGTATGATATGATCACAAATAGGAGAGGAGATGGTTTGTACAACCATAAAAGGGAGAGGAGATCATTATTAATCTCTGTTAACATGTGATTAACAGTATGGAAATTGGAAAATCCCTGGGACAGAAAATCCCTGCCTCATGTCTTTACATTAGCCAAAAAAAGCTTACTTTATGTCACATGGCCCTGTGTGGAGACTGAAGGTAAGTCAGTGGTAGTAATTAGTTGTATCCTTTGATAAAAGAACATGTAGACCACAAACAAGTATCTCTTTCATATAAGCATACACTTAAAGTTAGATTATAGCAAATGTATGTGGACTGAACAGTATTTTGTGAGATTATGTCCTTTCAACTTCCATGTTACTACTCCCTTGCCATGTTCTTTACCATAATGCCTTTTGTAGCTCTCACCCTGAGAGTTGCATATTAACCAAATACAGTGAAAAATACATGTTTTCGCATGACCATGCATAGACTGTGTTAAAAGGCACAGGATTCATAACCTTTCCAAAGAACTACTCATTTTGTATATTAAATGACAAAGAATAAAGATATGAGTCACACTTTGGGTAGGTACAGAATCTGCTGCAGACTCTAGAGTAAATGAGTGCAGTATGAGGAGATACGAATAATGTCTGGTTGCTCTTTAGAAACCTGTCGTAATAGGGAATGTGTCAGGGTCAGAACATGTTCCTCAAAAAGTTTAAAATTGGGGTAAATAAAGAATAAGAGAGACCTTGTCTGGTGTACTGTACCCAGTTCTGGTAAACCCTAATGGAAAAACATGAATTCAAACAATGTGCAGGTGAAAAGGCCTGGTTTCAGGGTTGTCCCTTTTTAAACAACACTATAGGACGTGGTTCCTTTTGATAGCAGAGAACTACAATTTATTACCTGTGCCCCTTTCCATACCTACAGGGATGATCAGAAAAATGGAAAGCCTCTTTCAATAAAAGAGACTAAAGGAGATTTGCTTGTTTAGCTTAGCAAAACAAAGACAAGGGAGATACAATTATTCTCTATTGATAAATGTAAGGAAAACTCCTGAACGGGAGAAAAGCTAAGCTATAGATCAGTGCTGGCACAAGAAAAGATGGGTATAATCTGACCATCAATTAAATTTAAGGTGAAAATTAGAAGTTTTCTAACTATTAAAGCAGTGAAGTTCTGGAACAGACTTCTAATAGGGTAGTGGGGGCCCGAATCCAAACTGGTACTTAGATGGACCCTGCTCATTTTATGAACAGAATCATATGATGTATTTATATAATTCAAGAGGTCCCTTCCACTGGAGTGTGCTTTTTGAACAAGAAACCTATTGTATACCAAAAGAGTTATAGTGGTATAAGCCTTGTGTCAACCCATTAATACTGGTATAAAGATATTTTTATAACGGTATAGCTTATTTCTGTTATTAAATCCAAATAAACTGTAGTGGTAGATGCATTTTTATACAGGAATTATTGCATCCACAATGAAATTGGGGGTCGCTGTTTTAATAATACTAGTTTTGTGTAACATTTTTCATCAGGATCTCAAAACAGTTTTCAAGGAGGCTCAGTCTTATCCCCATTTCACATACGGGACATAGATATGTGCCGTTCATCATAAGCAGGTTAGTAGAAGAGCTGGTAGCAGAACCCCAGTCTTCTGAGCTGTCCTCCAGTTTGCCAATGAGCAAACAACACTGTATCTTCGGTACTGTGGAAGTGATAGAAGTTTCTAGTGTAGATAAGACTTTAGTACCTATCAGCCTAAGAATTCGATCTGACAAGGTTTTATGAACATGTAGGACTAAAGTTACGTGCTTAAGTGTTAGAAGAATTCAGGCTTTATCATATATTTGTTATTTATCATATTTCTGTCTCTAAAGAATCAGTAAGCCGTTACCAGAATGTGCTTTAATCAGTGTCCACTCATCTAAAATTGGTTGCTTATAAGGAGCAGTAATGACCTGCCTCTAATTCTTGATTGATTTGCTAGATGCTCAGCTGCCTTAGAGGCTGATTTTCATTTTCTGCCAAATTTTCAAAATTCATAAATATTGTAAAATGTGTATACTCAACATTCCTTGCCTGTATTTCATTCTAATATAAAAGCTTGGATCTGTTTATCCATGTGCTCTTTTGATGCCCATATCAGGCACAGAATTTTCTGCATGCCATACCCCTCCAAAAATAACACACACCCTTGTTTCTGAAAGGCAGATTTAGAAAAAAATATATTTTTCCAGAGTCATTGCTGACAAAGTTCTCCTGGGAACACAATGTCCAGGAAGTGTGACATCCCAGGAGACAGTCTGATTGATACAGGAAGTTCCTAGTGTAGTAGGATAGCAAGAAGACTAGGGCCCAGGCAAGGACAATAGTAAGACTGTTACCTCTTTACTGTAGATAGTTCTTTATATACATTTCTTTAAATATTAAAGTGTTGTTTCCCTACCACAAGTCTCATAAAGCTACTACAGACTGAGTGCAGCAGCTCATTTGCCCAATTTAGTTGCTTCTTCAAGCGCAACCTATAATGTTCAGCTATGGCTTTTTGACAGGGTTAACACTGGACTCTACCCCATATACTTGCTTAGTCAGAGACAACCAGCATCCATCTTGGCAGCCACGTGACATTGCAGTGTCTGCATACTACTGTTCTCCCTTGTTTCTGTTCCAGAAAAGAAAAATCAACTTTCTTTCTGAAGACATGCACCCCAATTTTGGAGGGCTGATTTTGGGGGAAAGGTATATGTATACTGTGGGAATAAATAAGATAATTGGGTGTTTGTCAGATATTTTTGTACAAATAGCACTTGTTTGTGTAATTCTATACTGTATGTGAAAATATTTCATGCTCTAATTTAAAGGCTGGACTGAAAAGAAGCCAGGTTGAAAGCCTGACTTGAAGATTACAGCTGCTTGAAAGGTTTACTGCTCTCATTCCCCACCCAAGACATTTATGGCTTCTATTTCCCACATGCTCCAATGGGATTCTCAGACTGTCTTGCCTACTTTAGAAGGCTCCACTATGCAGGTCCCAGCCTGTGTTTCCTGAAATTATTTTAAATAGATTTGTGCTGCATGTTAATGCCATCCCTACTCCACAACAGCAGCATTAAGGAAGAAAAACTTTTTTCTCTCATTGCAGCCAGGCAGAGCAACAAGGGAGGAATATGTCCCTTTATATATAGCAATTAGGAGATGAAAGTAACTGTGTCCACCAGAATTCTGTTTCTAAGACAAATATAAGAGAGAGGATTTGCATATCCTTTACAAAGAGCTAGAGTGCTGGCCTAGTCCTTTGTTGTTAGTCTTTGGATAGTAGGTGCCATGTGCATCTTTCAACCTACGTGCTATATCTGTATCGGTTTAATACACATCATTTTAAACCAAATTTAAAACATGTTCACACTTTACAAGTCAAAGGCCAATTTTTTTTCCCAGAATCTGATCATCTGGTACTGGGGAGTTTTCCATTATCTGAAAAACAACCCTGAGCCTCCCCTCAAAAGTGATACAAAACCACTTAACAACAACATGCAATCTTTCATGCTCCAACCTGCATACAGAAGCTATGGCAGCTGGTCACATAGTCACTATATTGTGTCAGTGATTTTTATATTTTCAATCAGAAATCACCCAACCTGCATATTGATTTCAAACTTGTGTCCAATAAGAAGTGTCATGTACATTGTGAGTATTACTGTTCTGCACTTGAAAATTGTTTGCAAATGGCTAAAACCAACAGAAAGAGGAATGGACAGAAGAAATACCTCAGTTCAGCACAAACCTTTCAGTATTGTTTAACCTGAATGCCCATTTATTAATGTGATTAGGCAGCTGCTGTTCTGATCACTGCTTATTATGTCTCATAGTTACCCTGTGATCCCTTTCATCATTGGTATGGACTGGGAGTTTTGCCTTCCACTGTAGCAGGGCACATGTCCCCCAGCTTTTCTCAACCTGTGGGTCATGATCCAAAAGTAGGTGTCAAGAGTATATGAAAGGGTCATGAACAAACTTTAGAAATGGATCAACAAACTTTAGAAATGGATTCTCCTTTAGAGGAGAAAAACATGGAAAACTGAGGCTTTTCCCTTGCAGGCTGTCAGAGTTTCAGCTTGCGAGGGGCTGTTTGGGTGAGGGGCACACACTGAGGGGCTGGAGGCAGTGGGTCAGGAGTGAGAGCACTGGGTCAGGATTGGCCATTGATGTTTACAAATGGGTCCTTGTCCAAAAAAAGTTGAGAACCACTACTCTAGAGCACATTTTAACAACCATTGCAGCAGCAAAACACAGGCTGCTGTTGTCCTATGGCAGGTGAGGGTGTTATATCTTGTGGTTGTGTGAGAGTGTTAACTGTGTAGGTTTAGTAAAAGGTTAGATGAGGATTTGCGTGGGATGGTTTGGCTAGAAGTGATTCTGCTTCAGGCAGCAGTTTGGATTTCTCTCCTATAGCCTTGCCTGTTACCTCTTGCCTTACACTTTAATTATAAGCTCTCTATGGTGGGGCCCATCTTTTTCGTGTACCTGGCAAGACCGTGATATTCTATTGCAATATAAATATTAAAGTAATAATAGCAAAATGCCATATAAGCAGGGATCCTGGTTTTCTCCGATTTAAAAAAAAAATCCCTAATTTTCAGTTTTTAAAAAAGCAACCGAAAATCCACATTTTTCCATGATTAAAATGAAACACTGCTGTATGCATGTCTATATATTAGTGGTGTTTCATTTTAATCATGGGAAAATGTGGATTTTGCGTTACTTTTTTTAAACCAAAAGTTGGGGATTTTTTTTTTTATCAGAGAAAACCAGGATCCCTGCATATAAGTAATGGTAAACAATATCCATTTTAACATGATGCAAAATAATTTTTAAAATGAAAGGTTTACTATCCCAAGCCAGGAGGTATGTGTTGAGTTCAGAATTCAAATTACCACATTTGGTCTCCAATCACATGCCCCCAGATAAGTTGCACACTTTTTTTGGGAAAGGCACAACAAATTATTTTTTTCCCAGAATCTTACTTGCCACAGCGTAGACTCACCATGACTGAATGCTGGCATGTGAAAAAGGGGAAGAGTCTCGTCATTAGTGTCACCTTTGGCTGTTGTGCAAGCTACTGCCAAGTTGGTAGCAGTTGTCAGAGGGTTAAACCTGTAGCTGTGGAGCTGCAAAGAGAGAATGAATGATACTGATGATGTGATTCCATGGCTGGGAACAGATTGACATTTATTAGTAAATGTTTACACTTAAACTGGTTTAAGTGATCAGAAACCTGTGTGTCTGTGTGGTATACCAGTAAAAATAGTATGTACATTTTAAATTGGCTTGGAATAGCTACATTTCAACTGCCTCCAGTAGTGTAACAAGGGCAGGGTGATTAGGACACCAAACTTGGGTGATGGCTCTGAGGGGGCGCTAATATGGCCCTGTCCCTCCTGGAGTCTTTGCCATGGCAGGGCAGCCTAATACAGACCCTGTCCAGCCCTAGAAGCACTGTATGTTCTCATGTTCCCTAGTGTATTTGGGGGGGGGGGGAGAGTGAGGAAGAACAATGCCCACCTCAGGAGGCTTTGCCATGGGAGACAACCCTACCCTTGGGGGTGGGAGAGTGAATAGGGCACCAGAAGTAGCCCTCAGAAAGCAATGCCCCTGTCTGTGCCTCAGCAGCAGTAGCACAAACTCATGCTATCATGGCAGTAGCAGCAGCTACCATTCAAGTTAAGGGAGCAGGAAGCCCTGGCAGGCAAGAATTCTTTCCCTCTCCTCCCCACTCCCATCTTCCATTGGTCAGTATACTCCCTTCCCCGGCCCCACCTTGCCCCAACCAGGCCCAGGCACTGAAAAAGCTTCCTACACCTCTGGTTGCCTCGTTTCCAAGTTTGAGTTCAAAGGAGATTTCCTTGCCACACTGATGACATCAGAATCATCTCAAGCTGTGTTCCAGAAAGGGGGTGACATCTGCTTGATTTTATGTGGCAGTGATGGAGAAGGAATACAGAGGTCTTGAGGTCATGTCTCGCTTAGCAAGAAGAATGTCCTTCAGCTCACATTTTTAAGGGTGAGTGGTGACACACATTAACTTGAACATGAGTTGGATTATGTGACTGAAAACAAAATGTTACCTTTTTTGCATGGGAAAATACTGGAGGATTTCAGTCTCTTAGGTGAGGAATGACAGGTTTAGTCATGTTTATTAGGGATCCCCAAGGAGACACAGTCATATTGAATATGTCCTGGCACACTGCCTCCAGAGACACAGCTGAAACGTTCAGATCATAATGTAGGCTTTATAAATCCAATATAAGTACAAAAGTTTTAAAATATATATATATGGCAGTGTCATATATACTCTTGCAATGAATACTATCAAAAGATCAGAAAATGAAACTTAGTCTGTTTTTCATGTTCCAAGCTAAATAAAATGTAGGAAGTAAATAAACAGGATAAATAGTGAAAAAAATAAAACCTATTTTAAAAATCACGTAAGTTTTAATAACTCCAGATAATTTTAGTAACTTGAGAAAAGAAGTTTAGAATTTAAAATGTAAATTTGAAACTGTTTCACTTTAACTCTCTTAAATATAGATGCTCAGCTCCTCCAACATCCTGAAGCACTAGTAATATAGGGCTGTGATAGGTTTTCTGGCATGAAGTACATTTTTTCCAGTGGGAGCTCAGACTTGAAAGAAAGGTATTCATGCCTGATTGCTTTTCCAACATTTCTCCCATCTATGGTATAAGGTTGCCCCAGTAAAAGACACCACAAAAAACCTTGCCTTTCATATGTTTTTGGACCATCATCCTAATATAATAAAAGCCTTAGTCTGTCTATCGATCTGTCCATAACACTTTATTTGCACTCTGATTGGTTGTCTCGGCAACCAATCAGAGTGCTCTGCACAAACAGCTACACATGGCGGAGCACCACCATAACAACTGGAACTGAAGGGCTGGAGCGAGGGGGTTAGAGTGGCATTGGGCTTGCCCCCTGCTTGAAGGTGCGAGGAGCTGATGGCACAGCGCTGGTCTCGCCCCCCCACATGGCAGAGCTCTGCCATGACAGCAGGGATGGCAGTGCTGGTCTCACCCCCACCCCCTCACTCCTCAGAGGCAACGGCACAGGGTGCTGGCCCCCTTGCTTTGGCCTCACTGCCACCACATCCAAGGGGTGCCTCCCCCAGTGAACAGGGGTGGAGCCAGCTGACTTGAAATGGGAGCACCTCCATGACAGCAGAGACTGAGGGTCCAGAATGGAAGAACGAGGCCAGTGGCATTGACCACACCTACCCCCCGGCCCTGTTCCTTGGAGGCAGCTGCAGCATGGGGTGGAGCAGTAGGGGGTGGGGGAGGTGCACGGGGTCACACCAGGAGTTTTGGGGGGGCCACAGGGTTGTATGCGGGTTTGAGAGGAATTTGAGGGGTGGGGTAGTGCATGCAGCGGAGGTGGAGTGGCAGCACTGTAGGGTGTTGGGTGGTGGCACTCCATCCCCACCCATCACCCCCTGCATGTCATTCATTATAGGCAATTTGCTAGTATCTAGAACAACACTCCATCTCAGGGATGGGCAGTTATTTCAGCTAGTGGGCCACTTAATGAACTTTGGTGATCTTTTGAGGGCTACACACATACATTCTTTCAGAAGATATCATTTTAACAAACTATAGATTAAAAAAAACAGGTTGTATATTAAAAATCAAACATCTGCTATAATATTTACATTTAATTTCAAAAAAGATTTTTGTTCTGATTTAGGTTTTTCTGACTAGTGTATGTAAAGGCAATTGCATAACAGCTCAAAAGAAAGTCTTACTCTTGTATATTGTGTGTGGTGGGGAATAGTGGGGGGTCTGTGAGGGTGGTGTGCACCTGTGGAGGGGCTGCCCTTCACACTAGGTCCTGGGAGCCAGCTGGGGATAGAGGGAGAGAGGGAGGAAGAGGGGCCGTGGGCACATGCAGCAGCGCTTACCTGGGTGATGCAGTGCAGGTAAAGGTGCAGTCCGCCCCCGACATCTGGCCTGCAGCTGCCCCTGCGGCACTCCACATGGCTCTGAGCCCTGCCCACTCTCACCCAGGACAGCCTGTGCCACACTCCTGCCTGCATCTACCCTGGCCCCAGCCCTGGCCCTGGCCAGTGTGCACAGCTTCCCAGCTTGGCTGCCTTCCATCCACTCAGTCACCTGCTCATGGCTGTTCATTGCTCTGGACAGGCAGAGTAGGTCAAAGGAACTTGGGACCTGGAACTGGAGCCCCGTGTGCTGGGGCAGGAGCCACCCAGCTGCAGCTTCCCCTCTCTACCCGCTGCTGCTTCCTTGTCCTATCTGCTGTCCAGAAGAGCGCAGTAGGGGCAGGAGGAGGAGGAGCCACTGGAGGTGCGGGGAGCTACTCCAGACCTCTCTCTCTATAGAGTAGAAAGAGTAGGGCTGGAGTATAGGCATCTGTGTGTGTTTGTCTGTGCGTGTATACACATATATGCACATACAGAGAGAGGCAGAAATGTGGCAGTTTGTTTTGGGGGATTTTTTTCTATTTTTTTGTGTATCCTCATAATAGCATCAAAAGCCTTATTATTTTTATCTGTTAAATTAATGTCTGTTAAGTTAATGTGGGCAAGCAATGGTGTTTTCTTTGTTAGCAGATATTGAAGTGCTTTTCTAGACCCAATATCTTTAAATACCTTCCTTATAAGGTCAGTTGGGATGTAATATTATAATGATTTTTAAAAATGAATCCTTTTGTTGTCTTTGTTTTCTGCATCAAAACTAAAAGCCCATTTTTATTTATTTTGCCTTTTCTTGGTAAAGTTAAATCACCTGCAAAGGTTACGGTTGTAGGGTTGGCATGGGTTTAAAGAAAGCACAGGCACAAAGGGGGTTGATCAAATAATCATAAAACTTAAGTATTAAACATTACTCAGAACAATTAATCTGCAATAAATTAAAAGTAAATGTTAAATGAAATCGCCTGGCATTTTTTCTGTTCCAGTCAGTCTGACATTTCATTTGTTGTATTGCCAGAACAGTGAAGAAACCAAAATTCATATCCTTTAAAGATGCTTTCTTAATAACAAACTAGTTCAATCACTTTGACATGGAAAAAGAAAGTGTAGTTCTTCCAGGGAAGCTAATTCAGTTACAGCAAGAATGCTGTCCAAATGTCAAAGGATTATCTAATGTGTGATAAAATAAAACTAAATCTCTTCAATTTTCATTATAAAGTTTTTTAAAAATTATTATATTTGGACTCTAAAGCTGAAGTCTCCAGAATCTAGAAAATGAAAGAAATGTTCTTCAGAGATGTAGCTTTCAACAGCCAGTTTTAAACTGGTTAAAAATGTTGCTAATTAATTTACTACAAATAGCTATTACAAATTCATATGTACAAATTAAGGTCTTCTTAAATTAATATGTACAAATATTAATATTACAACAATATTATTAATATGTACAATATTATTAATATGTACAACAAATATGTACAAATTAAGGCCTTCTCCCCCAAATCAAAAAGGTACTTATTCATGCCCTTAATGTTAAGTATATGAGTAGTCTTTTTGAAGTAATGATGCAGCTCACTTCTTAAATGTTAACTACACATTAGCACAACTGGGGCAATTATAAAATGGGAAAATAATTTGAAAATGGGGAGGAACGTTTGAAAATGGGAAAATAATTTGTTTTCTTTAAAGTTGTTCATATGATACAATATGCCATTTTGCTTTTTATTTTTCAGTTGTCATCTTGTTCTGTTAGGCCGGGTACAGACATTCAAAAAGCCCAAGGCAGAATTGATCTAATTTATGCAGATTTCTGTAAGTGGCATAGTTTAGATTGTTAGTGAACTGAATGCATATTTGCCATTTGGTTGGAGGGAAGGGGGCCAAATCTTAGACCAGGCTTCACCATTTTTAAACCATTGTATGTGTGGTGAACTTCTGTTCTGTTATGAATATAGACCCCTTTTTGACCATGTATATGGGTAAAAATGTAATGTCTGTACCTGGCCTTACTGAGACCATGGTATACTCTAAAATTACCCATGTAATAGACTGGGATCTGCTCTGGTGAACTGCTCAGAACCCTTGAATTTCAATACTTTACCTGATCAGGCTTCTTAATTACAGTGAATTTTTCATCTGTGTTAATACATGTCTGATAATGTGTGGGGCACTGTTTGACAAATATTAACCAAAAGTGATCCTTGCACAAAGGTATTAAATAAGCACGTGGTGCTGAGCCTGCTTTTTTGTGATTGAGTTGAATAAACCTTATTTTCATTTCCACAGTCTCTGCTCTTTGGAGAGGGTTGTCTGGCGCCACAAAAAGAATTAAGCTATAGTCTGAACAGAGACCTGAAGACTATTAAGTTTATTTTAAGAATGTGTTGCCAGAGATCTAATAAGTTTGCTTATTGCTGCAGGCTATGCATGCATGAAATCTTACTAAGCCAGGTGCTTTTTTTTTTTTTTCCTGAGGGCGGCACAGGGTGTGGATCCCTATGGAAAGGGGAGAAAAACATTAAATCTAGGTAAAATGGGCATTGTTTAAAAGCAAACAAGACAGTTTGAAAGGTATAGGTTATCTTTCCTTGTACTATTCACAATAGAGTTGCAAGTATTTCAAGGTTACTTTGGGTTTACACAAAAAAGTAAGTTATTATTGAAAAGTTAAAAAAAAATTAATAAACCCCCCTACTTTTTCTTTGTAATAATTTAGTTGTGACACTTAAACATTGGGGGAAAAGAGCTTGGAAGTGTACCAAGTAACAGATATGGTATGTCATGGAACCACCTTCCCTATGTACCCCTCCACTATCAAGCTTTGCCTTCACATGACCTGAGGCAGTGTACGCGCACATGCAGACATGCACACGCACACATTCACACTTTTCTCCCAATCACAGACTGGGCCTAAAGATAAAGTATCATATTTATCAGAATCCAAGACAATTTCAAATTTAAGATGATCCCTGCAATAATTGAATTCTATATATTGAAAGTTTATAAATTTGTTATAATTGTCCATGTACAGAATATAACATATGGAGGGTCACCTTAGTCCTAGGAAAGCAGCAGTAGAGTGGCAGGTAGTGAGGGATCAAGCAGCATGACCCCCACCCCTTGCACCCTGCCTCACCCTTCCCTCTTATCCACCTGCTTCCTCCAGTACCAACCCCCACTTACCTGACCCCCTTGACTTATGCCTGACCCCCTGCTTACCACCCGCTCCTCTGCAATGCCTGTACCCTCTGCTCTTGCCACCCCCACCATGCCTGTGATCCCACACTGCCTGTGCCCTCTGTCACTTTCCCTCCCCTGCTACTTGTCCCCTCAATTATTTCTCTCACAACTTGGCCCCACCTCTGCCTGGCCTGCTCCCCCCTGCCACTGTTTACCCTTAGCTGTGGCTTCAGCTCCAGCTCTGCTCTGGCTTAGGGTATGGAGTGCATCCTGGCTCCAGCCCCTGCCCAGCCTGGCAACAGCATTTGCAGCCACAGCAGCTCTGTCCCTGACCTGAGCCAGAACCAGAGCCAGAGCCAGGCAAGAACTGGAGTCTTAACTGAAGGTAATCATTGGCAAGAAGTGAGGGAAGGGGCAAAGGTGTCAGAGAGGGGCAATGCCAGGGGGGCTGAGTAGGAAGTGTGGAGGAAGGCAGGGGGTGGGACAGAGCATAGGAAGGGGCAGGCAGCTGCAGGTGGGATACAGATGTGGTGTGGGATAGGAAATGGGTTGGGGCTGCATCCAGAGCTGCAGCAGCTGCCTGCCCTCTCCCACCCTGCACCTTATACTAAAATTTAAGAAGAGGGGCTTTCCCTTATACCTCCCTCCAGTGCTGAATAGGAAAAAAACCTTACCTTGGATTTGAGTAAATAATGATACTTGGTGCATCAACTGCAGTAGTTAAGCAGCCTTATTCAGTATGCTGCTTTGAAAATCTTGCTTTTCTTGATGCTGTGATCAGTGCCTGATCCAAGGACATAGAACAGCCTTTTCAAAACAAAGAATCAGTCTATCTTCACAGCATAACCAGTAGGGTTGTGTGAAGCTTCAGTCCCTGATTCGATTCAGTGGAGATATGGCCTGATTCGGTGGCTAAATCTCTGAATCTGATCGAATCAGGAGACCTTTTAATCTCTCTGAATTGAATTGGAACCCTCCCAATCAATTCAGAGAGATTTGGAAAGATTCAACAATTTGGACATCGACACAACTTTAAATGTTTTTTCTACATACCTCAAGGTACTAGGCAGTTCATCAACACTGAGATGGTGGGGCAGATCAAGCATCCCACAGGAGCACAGGGGCTCCGCAGCATGCTTGACAGTAGTCCCAGAAGTGGACCAAAAGCACTTCTGGGTCTGCCAGGGAGCACGTGGAGGGGTGGGGGGCACTTCCCTTGCTCCCCCCCAACTCGGTGACTGATGCCTCCTGAATCTGGGGTGGAAGGGGCATGTGGGGTCCCCCTGCAGCCGATCACCAAGCCAGAGGGGTGGGGGGGGGCCCAGCGCACTCCCTAGTGGACTGTAAGTACTTCTGGTCCACTTCCAGGTTCACTGCTGAGCATGTGGGGGGGGGCCTTGCGCTCCTGCGGGATGCTTCATCCATCCCAGCATTGCAGCATTCACAAGCTATGCCTGGTATCTCGAGGTATGTAGAAAAAACATTTAAAGCTGTGTCTCTGGCCGAATTGCTGATTCTTTGAATCAGCATCAAATCTTCAGATTTGGATCAGCCAAATCAAATCAGGGACACTGATCCAAATCAACTAATCAAATCACTGTCCTCGATTTAGGCTGAATCCAAATCCAAATTGAATACACCCCATTTTGCACACCCCTGATAACCAGAACAAAGAGGCCCTGTGGGGAGGGCAGCAGGGCAGAAAGCCCCAAGGTCACAGTGGGCAACTCGCTCCCGCCCCATGCACAAATCTGGGGGGCACGTGCCTCCCAGGAGCGCCTACAGTAGCAGGGAGCCTGGCTGCCTCTGCCTGTCCCTGCCCCCCCACCGCCCTGCCTGACAAGCTGTCTGCGGCCCCATCCCGCTCCCCGCATGGGCCTTGCTGCTGTACATTCCAGCCTCAGGCCCCAAGTGCCGTGCACCACCCCAGCTGGGTAGCAGCCCCAGCCCTGCCTAACTCCATCCCTCCCTTCCTCACTATGTGGGGGCCACAATTCTCTCCTCCCTCCTCTCCCACTGCCAGATTTACCAGTGGGGAGCTGCTCTCCAGGCTGCGTGGTTGCCATGTGCATGTGTACATGCATGTGGCACCCCTGCTGTTCACCCCCCCCCAGACTCTTGCAGGCTGGAACTCTGCCAGCCAGCAAGGGGAAACCCACCATTTCTCACATTTTTCTCCTTTAAAAGGGAAAATCCATGTTTTTCCCCTTAAAATGAGACAATATGGGTTTTGCTGTATTTTTGCATGGCACATGGAAAACCCAGATTCCTGCTAGAGGACTTTCTGCTTTCTGATCTGTAGTTCTCTCTTATAGTTCTTCCCCTCCTATTCTTCCTATATCCCATTCTGGTTCTTTGCCCTGTCCTCAATCTCTTAAACCTGGTTAAACTAGTTTCTCCAGTCCACCAAGAGATTTGAATATTGGCTTTCAAAAACCTAGTACCGTATCTTATCCTTTAATTATCAGGACACAGAGAAAAGGGGCATTGAAAGCAATTGCTTGCCTGTTAGTTCCTCCTGGAATTAACCCCTGATAATTATATAGCACACAGCGCCATAGTAATTAACAGGCAGATGGGATTTTGCATTTTGCTTTTTCAACTTCTACTGACCACCATCACTTTTTTCTCGCAGTGCAGCTACACTGTATGTTTCGGGTTTAAGAAACCTTACTTGGAGCATTTGCTTATTCTGAATTCTGGCAAATAGAGCCATTACAACTTGTTTCTAGGGTTATAGCAGCAGCTGAAAGCTACATGTCTTTTTCTTCTCTGTGTGCAGTTCACTGAATACCCAGCAATTACATTCAATCAGGATAAACCAAATCTGTAATGACAGGAAGTGTGTGTTGTCTTGTGAGAAGTCAGAGAATCCATTGTTTTGAGATAGGGGTTAATTAGAGTTTTTGAATCTTTGTTACTCTAAGAACATATAGGGTTGCAGTGGCATATATGAAAGAGGAAAGGTTCAAAAAGGGAGAAGTCAGCAAGTTGTTTTAGTGGTAAAATCTTATTACAGAATATTTGAAAAGGGCTTATAAAGTTGAAGCCTTTTATTGGCTTCAGATAAAATAATCTGACTTGTACCTTGTAGGTGGTTTAAAAAAAATTTGAAGCACATTTTATGGAAAATTTAATTGACTGGCTTTGCTTATGCGTTTTGTTTCTGCCATTAGGATCTCTAGACCAAACAAATCTAATTTTACAGCACATGTGGGTTCTAATTATGTTTCACAGCAGATTAATTGTGGCTGTTGTGATGCCCAAGTATTGTGAATAATGAATATTTGTTACCTATTCTCTAAACATGTCTTTTTAGCAAATTATATTTATGGTAGAAAAAATGTTCACTGTAGATCTTTATTTTCTTTAATTGGAGCAAGAATACACTGTACCTATAGCATATGAGGTTATAGTAGCATGGAAAAATCTGTTTAGAATTGCCAGAAATACTTTTCTTAAAATAAATTTATAATATCCTCTGTATAGCTCGCTATATGTATTTTACTCATTGAGCAGAATCACTTGGGAACTGATATGCTCCACAAATAGGGAAAATGAGAATTGACACAGAGAAGAAATTAACTACAATCCTAAAGTAGCTTCCCATGGTAGAGAACTCTGCAGCTATTTCAAGTTTAGTTTACCTAAATAGAGTTCCCATGAAGGCATAAAGGTCCCTAGTATGTGAATCAGAGGAGAGACTGTGACAGATGGTTAGAGGTCCATCAATAGTTTGTATGGATAAGAGCAAGCAAGCTCTTTTATAGCGCTTCCTCTGCGGTCAACAAGGAGCAATACTCATACAACCCTCAAATCAGTCACCCTGACTAGTGAGAAGAGTCTAAAGGAGGGACAATGAAAATAATTTGCGAAGTGCTGGATTTGAATGCAGCAAGTAAAGAAAACCTTGAGCGATAATTACCATTTTATGATGGAAAGAGGTGCCTGTATGGCCTTCTGACGTAGCTCCTGACCAAATGCTAGTTTGTAAAAATGTGTTGATGCAACCTCATCATGTTAACTAGAACAAGATAAAGATCTGGGTTAGGGAGCTGTTCTGGACACAGTGGGGCCTACAGTGTCAGTTTTGTTCAGTGCATGTCCACAGGAAACTAGTTCCTAAATGTATAAACTTTTCTTTTCTTTTCCGACATGCAACCATGTGATTTGTCTTCCAAACACTTCATATTCACACATTAGCATGTAGTTATCATGTTACTTTGTCAAGCTATCTACCATGAGGCAACCACCAACCCCTGAGCTATTGGTAGCTGTTAACTGAAATGACTGCAATGAAACATGCATTTGTGGGCAATCACAACAGTCAAGATGTGATGATCCTCTATTTCCTTGTCAAAAGTCTCATGGGCATTCATTCTTAAGTATTATCTGTTTATCTACCCATCCTCTATGCTCTGACCTCTGTCTTGAAGCAAACTATCAATCTGCTTTTCTTCAGTAAAATGCTTACAATTTGCCTACTCACTCACATTTTCTTCAGGTTCATTCATCATCTCCAGTGTGTGATATAGCAGAATAATATCCATTATGAGCCCTGTAGACAATGGAAATGTAGTAAGTGGATCTTACCAGATTTTAAACCCTCTACTGCAAATCTTTATTTTTTAACTTTTTCTGTCCAGCTTGCAAAAAACTCACAAACACTGCCTTGGTGTCTACAGTTGAGTGGTAGGCACTGTTAACATTTTGTTTGTCCATTCCACAAGCCAAGTAATTCAAGCATTTAAAGCTGTGAAAAGTAAAAGAGTGCAAGGTTTCAACAACAAAAAAAACCCCTTCCTTCTCCATAATTTTTGTACTTTACACATGATTACTAGAATAATAGTTATTTATAGTTATAATAGTTTTAATAATTGTTTTCTTTATGATCTATTGACCCATTTTGTGCTCTTTGTTATTTTAAATTTATTTCAGTTCTTCTTTTGATTGGTACTGTTTGCCCAGAGGAAGGATATATTAAAGTGTTCTCTCCATTAACTTCCTCTTGAAGTTCTCAGACTGGGCAGACAAGATGTATGTGTAGAACAATGTAATGAGTCATGGCATGTTAAATCTTTGGGAAAAGCAGATAACTACTTGTAAATAAAAACAGTGCTACTGTGGGTGCACTTTCAGCACACTTTGCTGTTTAGGTTATGTTGGGATGACTACCCTGAAGTTGCTTACTTTATGCTTAGTACATATTTAAGAGAAAGCCTAAGTCATGTTCACCAATCCAGATCAGTTCATGAAAACTCTCTTATTGTAGATACTGTATGCAAAGCATTCTTATGCCATCGCTGCCCATGTTTTTACCCATAGCATTTTGTAGGGTGTTTTCTGGTATTTGGATTTTGTTCCTTATAGTTGAGAAAAGGGTTTGAGGGCGATTTGGGGGATTCTTCTGATTAATAAGTGTCCTTAAACATGGGGACCTGGAGTCAACAGCCAAGGAAGCATCTTCTGGTTCTGTGTACCCGTCTTTAATTGTGTTTTTAAGAAAACTACTGGAAAGGCTAATTTCACTCAGATGAACCAAAAAAGGAGCAGTATCTCAGCCTCTTAGGAGAGTTGCTGATGTTAAGGATTTCTGAAGTCTATCCCCTTTCCCGTCTAATCCTCTTGTTCAAACAAGGCCTAGGCATTAATATCATGTCCTGTTGTACTACATATGTTGAGCAACAGTGGAAGCAAGCAAATATGCACAAAGTCCAAAGACCAAGGAAGATCACATGATGGTTGATGGTTAGGCAACAATCACAATTTTACTCTTTTTAGTTCTGGACTGATGATTTATATAGTGATCTCATTTATTTATCATTTTTTGGGCAATGGATGAAGTGGCAGATGATGGGAAAAGGGCCAATATAGTGTCCTTCTTTAAAAAATGCAAAAATGAGAACCTGGAGAATTATAGGCCTGTCAGCCTGGGGTCAGTCCTGGGGAGCAAATACTGGAGTAAATTATGAAGAAATCAGTTTGCAAGCATCTGGAGGAAGAAGGGCAAATCACAAGTAGCCAACATGGATTTGTTGAGAACAAGAAGCCAAACCTGCTTCATCTCCTTCTTTGACAAAATTATTAGTTGGGTAGATGAGAGAAATGCAATGGACATAATGTACTTAGACTTGGAAGGCTTTTGATAAAGTCCCATTTGACATTATCATATGTCAGTCACTTCAACTGGGGTGCCACTAAAAAAAAAAAATAGAGGTGCAGTTTTGGGCTACATCACCAGAATTTTTAGGTTTAAAACAGAGGAGGTGATAAGGCCATTTTACCTTGAACTGGTTAGGCCTTATCTAAGGGACAGATCCAGTGGGAGTACATTAGTCTGACCACACACCCCTTTCGGACCATACCACGGAAGCATCAGCCAGGGCCTCTTTTAAATATCTGAACCAGATTAGAAACCCCCCATTTCCCTTCCTCTCCAAGCTCAGTAGCATGTGTCATCCTCCTCCCCTCCCCTTCTCTTTTCCCCCATCTCCTGCGTCCCACGGACTAGGCTAGCTCTAGAAGCACTCTTGCCCCAACCTAGCCAAGCTACATGAGGAGCAGCAGATGAATTCTTCCTACCCAGTGTCCTGTCCCCCCCCCCCCCTTTCAGGTATTCTCCCACCAACTCAGTACCCACCATCACTCCTGCCACTGCCATTGTCCCAGCTGAGTTCCTCTCCCCAAGACAAGCAACCTAGCTGGAACATGCCAGGAATTGATCGGGAACACTTGGCAACCCCTTGACAACCAGGGACAGTGGCATTGGTGGGCCAAGAGAGAAGAAGGGGAGAGAAAGGGAGCTGACAAAAATGCTAACGGTGTTTAGAATGTAAACTGTGTGAAGAAAGGGTGAGAGAGTTAAGCATGTTTAGGGTGAAGAAAAGGCAATTAAGGCAAGGACATGATAGCAGTTTTCAAATATCTGAAAGGTTGCCATAAGGAAGGAGTACAACTGTTCTCCTTTGCCACAGAGGGAAGAATGCAAAGCAATAGTTTTAAATTAAAGGGAAGTATATCTAGATTAGATATCAGGAAAAACTGCCTTACCATTAGAATGCTGAAGCAGTGAAATAGACTGCCCAGGGCAGTTGTGGATATTTATTCACTGGAGTTTTTCAAGATGAGTCTGGATAATCATTGGTTAGAGATGATTTAGGAGTCATCTTATATTCATGTAGGGGGTTGGACCAAAGGAACCATGAGGTCCTTTCATCTTATGATTCTGTGCTTCTAGCCTAACCTGTATGAGCTGCCCTTCTCTGCTTATATTACCTTGCCACCACAGTGCACCAACACAGAACAAAGTACAAATAGAGAGCAGGCTGATTCCTAGAAGTTTTCTGGGAAGGATGTTGAGTAGCCCTACTGGGAGTGAGTCTGCCTTCTATGCCTTAGCTCTCTTGAAGTAATGTCGTGAGTTTTTTGCACCAGAGAAATGAGTGCTAGATATCTGACCTGTTTTTTTTTTAAGGTAGCTTTTATTTTTTTTAAGTATAAATGATCACCAGAGATAGGTAAATTAAAGGAACCAGAAAGTTATATTGTATTTTTGCTTCTGTACCTCCTTGGGGATTTTTATCTCTTAATGTAATCCTTCCTCCTTCCCTCCACTTTTTGACATAAGCTTTCACATTCAATAACTGTAGCTGGAGTTGCCAGATGACATGATATTTTCTGGGAGTTCCTTTTTCTGGATGTAGCTGTCCTAAAAATGAACAAAAACATGTGATTAATTTGTTGTCCATTGGATTTAGATGTAAGTAGTGGATGTTAAGTGTCACCATAACTCTACCATAGACACCAAATTTCATAGAAATCATGGTAGCTATTTTGGATTTATCTCATTATAACTTGGCCTCCAGTCCTTTTCAGTTTTAAAATTACACTGGTAATGGTGTCCCTCTCCAAATCTCTGCTGTATTTGTAATACAAGCACTTATCTGGGAGGGGAAGAAAAGCAAGACTGTCACTGAGTTATAGGACCTTAATTGTTTGCACAGCAGGTAAATGCTTGGCTAAGCCCTAAATATAATGCTGGTGAGTAGTGCAAGCTCCCTTAATGTATTTACCAGCATGTAATTTATTATAATCAGTGCTGGTAGTTAAGTAAGCAAGGGTTCAAATGAACATTTTATAATCAACCATATTTCTGGCTTTTCCTATGTTTTGCATACTTTACATTGATTGCACTGTCTAATAATGTTTTTTTCTAATGTAGTTTTGTTGATTGTTATATTTTTATATTTTTAAGTGGCCCATGCAGGATTCAGCTTAGTGGCATCCTGTTCTCACAGAGATCTGAAATTAAAATAAAAGCGTTTTCATTCTCAGAACAACATTAGACTCTTTAAATTATTTGTATATTTTTTCTTATCAACCTCATGCATAAACACAAAGTAAAATAGGAAAGAGTTAAAATATCAATTTATTCACCTAAGTTTATAATTTAGTACAAGAATGCACGTGGCCTGTGGTAAGCAACACTGCATTTTACAGATTTTAACAAAGCCAGTAGGTTTACATAAGTGAAGACTTAAATTAAAGTCCTGCTGAAAATCCCATCCAGAAATACTGTAGTAAAATGCATAGAGAATAATCTAAAAAAAATCAAAACTAGGCAATATAAAATGTTACAGTTAGTTATTTCTGACTGTTCTAATCTTTATTCTTAGGTTTCCAGCAAAGTAAATTTAAGGAGCCTTTATATCAGAGGTGAAATACAAATGGGTTTGACAGTGGTCTGTTTATTCATATTCCTAACATCAGTTTGTTTGGTTTTTTGCTTAAGTAATAGTTTTGTCATACATTAAACTTTTATGTAAATATAGACTACATTTTAACTGTTTATGATCCTGAACAGGAAATTTAAAAGACTTGTTACAACACCATAAATCCTCTCTTAGAAATGTTATGAGCCTGTGTCTACAACAAAGCATTAAAATATCCCTTGCCTTTGCTTTTCAAAACTAATAAAAGATACCAGCCCTGACCTTCACTGAGATAGCAGAACTGTGTTTAAGCTGATGTAAGTAGAGGCTTAATTAACATAAAAGGGAAAACTATATTCAATGTTTTAACTGTCATACTCGAAGTATACACACTGCATGGGAATTATGAATGCATGCATTTGTAAGCATTGCCTTTCTCTTCAACAGTTGGTAAAGATCAAAAGAACAATCATAAGTAGGGTAAGGATTGCAGGGCAATACTCTGACAATGATTTTTCCTTTCATTTACTTAATATAGCTTTCACATTAGACAGATCATACAAATTCAATGCTTGTTTCTGATAGTTGGCTCCATAAAGAGAGATAGTGGCTCATCTTGGAAGCAGGCTTGAAGTAACTGGAAAGGCTGCTGGTTTTTTAATACATAAAAATTAATAGAAAATAAATCTTCCATTTGTGTCTTTGGTAGTGGAAATGTGAATGTTTTGAACCACTTGAAGTATTTCTGTACAGTTCAAAGAGAATATTTTACTTACAGGTGGTTTTTTTTTTAATTAAAGTCTTCAATTATAACAGTTTTAGGGGGATTTTTTCCCTCAGTAGATAGCAGTGGAAAGTGTGGATAGCAGTTATCCAAACACACCATGCTATTCAGCCACATACAGCAAGTGGGACCAGAATGCATGTTCTCCCATGCAAGCCAGAGGGCCAAACAGTACAGACAGATGTTTGGGGAGATTCAGGGGAGTTTAGATCATGCTAAAAATGGCCACCCAATCTAATTTAGTTTGCCCAAGTGCAGACCTTACACTTAGCTCCCTACTTAGGTTGATCTAAGTGCATACTATATAGAAGTTCAGGAAGGTTAGATTAGTCTAAATGTGGCAGACATACAGATGCTCACTGCATCAGATCTACAATCAAACAATTTACTTTAAGCTGTGTGATTGTAGATCAGGAGCAGCTTTTGTGCTCGTTCAATGGTGCAGGGAGCTGCATCAGGAACATGGTAAGCAACTTGGGGTGTGGGAGAGGGAAGGTGGGATCAGGGGAGCTAGCAAGTTTGAAGGATTCAGGGAGGTGATTATTCATCTAGGGTTGAGAGGTTAAAAAAAAAATTCAATCGGGATCAGAAAGATAGGAGAAGTACAGCCTCGGGGCTGGGGCATAGGTGGTAGAAGGTAGGGTTAACAAGGTGTTGCTTCCCCCAAAACGTGGTGCAAATGGTAGGGCCACAAGGCAGCCTGGCTGCAGGCTTCCGGCAGCTGCAGCAGGAATGGGAGGGGTACACACATAGCGGTGAGAGGAGGGGGCTTGAGGCTGAGGTTGGGGGAGGGACAGGTGCTGCACAGCCAGAGTAGGGTATGGGGCTGAGCCACAAGCAGCTTGTCCAGGGGGCACAGCTCCTGCTTCTATATGCACCCTGGGAAGCATGAGGGCATGTGTCCTGGATCTGAGCAGGGCAGGGCAGGCTGCTGCTGTGCGCTGGGTTCAAGGTTGTGCCAGGCTCTTCCAAATGAGGGCTGGGTTGGGCTGGGCTGTGCTGGGCTGTGCTTGGGGCAGATGGCAGCAGCACTGGGAGTGGGGCTACGGAGGGGGAAATGCTGCATCCCTCCCAAAATTCACTGTAGCCCTCCCAACCTCTTCTCCTAGCATCACCACCACATGCTGTGAGCACAGGTTGGCCCAGTCCCAGCCCGCTCGCCCCACACAGATCTGGGGGCACACCCCCCCCACATGGCCTCCTGGGGCTCATGCAGAGGTGGAAGCTGCCACCCACTCCCCACACACCAGGACAAGCTACTTGCAGCTGCATCCCATGCTCTGCCTGGGCTGGGCAGTGCCAGCCCCAGTCCCACTCCTGCCTCATGGCCCTTTCCCCTCCCCAGCCCCTTCCCCCACTGACTTACCTGCTGCGGGGAGGGGTGCACGCACATACACACATATGCGCTCAGCCCCCCGCAAATAATTTTTTCTCCCTCCACTTATGGGCTGGGACAAGCAGCTAGTCTTCTCCTCGCTTTGGTGCTGTGCTCCAAATTGGATTGGACCAACCCATTCCCAATTTAATTTCGATTAGGAATTCCTCAAGTGAACTACAGGCAGTCCTTGGACTTATGACACAATTGGTTCCTGAAAACCACATCTTAAGCCGAAATGTCGTAACTCAGAACCAATTTTCTCATAAGAAACAATGTTATAAATGGGGGATTGGTTCCTGAACCAATGCCCGATACCCTGTTTTCACCAAAAATACCCCAGAATTTTGTACTTGATCAATTATAGATGAATAATATAGCTACATTGATGCATTTGTATTGTAAATAGCAATCATTAATTTGGAAGTACATCTTTGAGGTGACTTTGCTGGACTTTTTGAAAGGCTCTTGGTTGGACTTTTGAAGGGTTCTTGGCTGCAGTCTTGTCAGAAGTCTTGGCTGCAGGTTTTTCTGGAGCTTGTCTGCTTTCTTAAAGAAAGTGTTCAAGGAAGTTTGGACAGATGTTCTCCGGGGAGATGAGCGATGCAGCCAACTTGTTCACTGGCATGGCGTCACATCAGATCAAGCGTTGTAAAGTCGAAACTGGCATTGTAAAGTTGAAAGTGGGTGTCAATCTATAAATGTTGTAAGTGCAAAACGTAACTTGAAACGTTGTAAGTCAAGGACTGCCTGTAATTTAGATTGGTCCCACCATTTTTTTCCTGGTTTAACCTCCCTGAACATCTGCACATCCCCAAACAGCACTTAGATTGACCTAACCTGATTAAGTTATATAAGCTCCAAGTTAGGTTAAAGTTGTGCAAGTCCCATGAGGCCATACAAAATAGATGCACGCTGTCTGAAGTGGTGCTGGAAGGTTGGTCAGATCTACATGCACTCTGAAGACTTGCTTTGAACAGCTGCTTGAATTGGAGCAAAGTCCTGCTTATAAGCTCCCTCTTCCAATTTATGTTGTCCTTCCCCCTACTAAGATCATAGAGGTGGCATCTTATTCTGATAAACAATGAGAATATTATCTGCCTTGCCAAGGAACTCTGTGTGGGGACTCTTTTTCACTGATGCATGGACTGATCTTCAGACTAATGGTTCATGTTACCATTATCAGCACCTAGAAGCATCATTCTGGAATGCTATATTGGTCCATATTTGACCATTCAGTCTTTCTGGATGCACTGCTGTGCTAGGTTTCACTTACCAATGCCTGAATGCACAGCAGCCAGCTGCAGTGGAACCACAAACTGCTCCCAGGAAGAGTTCCTTCATGATTTGCATTTTTTGCATAACTTAAGTTCCAGCCCATTGTGCTACAGGATTGTACAAGATACCATATCCCAAACACTGTTTAGGATATAAATTGTCCTGGTTGTGCAGTAATTTAAAACTAAAACAAACAGACAAAAAAGGATTCCCAGCAACTGTGTTCTTCAGTCTAGGGGCTTAATCAGTATCATTTAGATATTGAAAGGATTCAACAGAAGGGGATATGTGGGAGTAAGAATAACTGCAATTTGCTAAATTTCCTTAAATTACATAGATAACTCATGCTTTTGTGATTAACTCTACAGGTGTAATTACATAAGCTTTCAAAGGGTATGAACTTTCCTACAACTTGCATCTCATGCACAGATTTAATTCTGCTCAAAGCATTTTCTGTTAAATTGTGAAATCTGTTCCATAAATATGCTATATAATATATAGTTGACATACAATCTTTGAGCTATTAAGGCCAAAAGCCACTGGTTTCTGTGAGCAAACATTGATCTTCAGAGGCAGGCTATGTAGATAAATGGATTAATTTCGTAAGCAGCAGGAATAATCCTGTTTGCAATTCTGGAACAGTGTGTCACAATTTACATTTACATTAGTTTTGCTGCAGCAGTTTGAATTATTGTAGATACCATTTTTGATTTCTTAAGATAAGTGACTTGTGCTTCAGCTCCTTTGAAAATTTCTAGGAAATTCCTCATAATATGTAGTATAACACAGTAAAAGCAGTGTTAACTGGCATTTAAGTAACCAGAACACTGTATTAAGCGGAAGTGCTAGCCGGCCAGCAGGGAAAAGGGGAGGGACCTCGCACGCAGTGGGGAAAGCTCACCACTGCCGCCACTCCGCATGCTACCCCACCCCCACTGCACGAGCAGCCGCTTCCACTCCACCCCACCCTCGGCTTCACGTCCAACCAAAAACCCCCTACCCTCAGGTAACCAGAATTTTTATATAACTAGCACCCTCTCTTACCCCACTTATGACAGATAACAAAGCATCTAGTGTCTTGGAAATATAAATTCAACCCTAGAAAGCATTTAGTCATCAAACATATATTAATAAAAATTCATGTTCCAGTTACTTTAAGCCATAACTCAAATGTAGTCTAACCAACTTTTATGCATACGCATGCATCCACCATTCTGTGGATATGAAATATGGCATGGACTACTTAGTTACTGATTGCTTCTTAGTGTTAAATCTTTACCATGATAGGAAATTGATTTTGCAGCTAAGAGCTATATCAGCTGTGAGAGATAAACGGGAAATAATAATTTGCCTGAATGAAAACAAGCAAAATAATGGCAAAGAAAATGTAACTCTTTGTACATTGTAAAAATGTAGATTTTTTTTCTATTTTTTGCAGGAGGCAATAAGCTTAAAGGTCAGCATTTTCGATTGAACTGGGCCTGGATCTCCCTAGAGAAAGAATATTACTTGGTAAATGAAGACTTAAAATATCTAGATGTCATTCTTAAACGAAGAGGTTACTTGGGAGAAACTTCATTTATTAGTAAGTTCCATTCCTATATATACTACTTCTGAACCATTGGTCAGCAGATTAGCAAAATGTATCATAGCTACATATGCTAACTTGGAAATATTTAGCACCAACCAACTAGATACTGTGATATGAGAATTCATTAGAAAAAGAGATCTTTTATTAAAACGAATGCATGGTTCATTTGAATTAAGGCACAGAATCAAATAAGTAATCAATTCCTTATAGCTTTCTTTTCCATTCTAACCAGTAAAAATATTTTTTAGGTATTTCTTTTGTAACGGTAATTCCTTTGCATCTTGCATCTACACATTTTCTAGTGTCTGCTGCAATTCGTTCTTTGATTTTTAACTCCCTTGGCCCATTCCTTCCTTTTTGGGCTTAATGTTAAAATTTCAGTAGCTTCAAGAGGAGTTGGTAAAGGTGACATTTTTTTAATCATTAAAAGTTTACTTTTAATTTAAGACAAATTGTATCTGATCATTTGAAAATTATAGATACTTGCAGTACAAAATTATGTGCAACAATAATGGTCCTTTTCAGGCAGGCACCTGAGCTAGAACTTCCTTGTAAAATACAGTTACAAGGAAGTGGTCAGTGAAAGCATGTCAGTGAGAGCTGATGTGTATTTAGGAGTTGAAATGCTCTGTGGTGTGAGAAGAGACTATTACTTGATAAAAACTATTTATTTATTAATTGTAGACCATATCCTGCTGTCTGCTTCACTTCTGTAAATTCAGAATGACTCTCTAGCATTCAAAGAAATTACAAATGGTGTAATTCAGGTCACAATTCAAAATTACATTACTAATAAAATTGTTTTATTAACTTGTATGAGAATGAATGGACATTTCAGATTTATAGAATAGAATAGCTATGATTAGGTGGTGCAGTTGATTGCTATACTAATTGTTCTCTGTTGAAAACCAAAATTTAAAGCTTTTCTGGGTTTCCAAGGAGGGAAAATGATGCTTTTAATCCTAGTTCTTCATTTTTTCTTCTTGTGAAATCACCTAAGTGTCTGACATGGTTAATGTGATTGAAACAACTAACTCAACAAACTTCCTGGAGTGGAATAACAGGGAGTTATTCCAAATCATAACTGAAATCCTGTAACAGAGCTATGTTACAAAGCATAGCCAGCCAGTTGCACAAGGTCTTTTCTAAGCCAGTTCCTTATTTGAGTGGAATCTAAATTTATCCATAAAGTAGATCACCCAGGCATGCTCACTGAATATAGCCATATCTATTGGGACCAACAAATAGTGTTTTGAGGTTCAGAGACACCAGGATATTCATATACTCTCCAAAATTATGTAATTCTCATGAAATTACCAACAGTTAAATCATGGATCTCACAGCAGCATTCTGGGGCCTATATCTCCAAAAAGAAGGTAAGGCCAAACAGTGGAACAGCTAGAACAATCCATTGCTACAAATATGGACATTTCATAGCTGAGGAGAAATTGAAGCTTCTGGTGAAAAACGAAAGATTTTTTGAAATAAAGTTCTTCCTTTGGTCCTATACTTCAGATTTTTACCAAATGGAAGAGAAATTAGACTATCTAGTGATTTAATTAATAGAACAGGAGTCAGCATTCTACAGGCTACAGACTGGATCCAGCCTGCAGAACCTTTGGATTGGGCCCACAGATGTACAGCTTCAGCAGTGGGAGGCACCTTCTGCAGGCATATACTCTGTGCTGGGACAAATGCTGATTGTTGGCCCTTTCCCCAGGCCACCGAGGGCGATCCTAGCACTGCTTGCCTCCAACCCAGGGTGGGTCATTCCAGCCCACAACTGGAAAAGGTTACCTACCCCTGCAATAAAATGAATAGTAATCTGTAATAACATTCATTACATTCATTAGGATGCAGATTTCAGAAATAAAAAACAAGAAGAATTTGAATTCTTGTTCCAACTAAATCTGAAGAAAGCACTGATTCTTTGCCCGCAGTGTTAAGAATTACTTTAATTAAGAGTGTAAACCTAAAGTAGGATGTCACCTTTGCACTTCTTTTGTGGAACGTAGTCCCTGTCATTGCATTATTTTTTCATAATTAGAAAATATGCAGACAGCAAATGTGAAGACGAGCATCAAAACACATCCTTTGCCAGCCAGACAACTGTGAACTGATTTAACTGAGCAGTGACCAGCATGTGTATTAGAAATCTCAGTGAGGAGGCTCATTTTCTTTAGTCCTGTTGGCAGTCAGCTGAGGTTGATCTAAGAGGTGTTGAAAACTATTCACAGTGCAGGAAGAGTAAGAAGGCAAAAAAGGATGTGCTATCACATTCTTGCAGCCTCACACATATCTCTAGCTTCTGGATGTTTTTTTCTTGTTCTCTTTGCATCGGTAGTAGGGATATATTTGGACCCAAAGCATTAATCTTTCACAGGTTTATGTCAAAGAACAGGACCAACCTAAACTAATAAGAAAAACAGTTTAAGCCCCTTATTCAGCCAGGTACATAACCACATACCTGACTTGAAGCACCAGCAGTGCAGATGAAGGGCTTTAAGATGGCCATCTAATTTAAGCCCCTTGCTGAATCAGAATCCAAGTCATTCTGTGTTCTGACTATTATTTAACTTGGCTAGATGCTTTCTTTATTCTTTCAAAGAATAAACCTCCCAACAGAAAATACTTGAAAAAGTTATAATAATGAATCATAAATTACAGTTCTTAATTCATTTAAAATAAATGCTGAGCTTGATTAAAAGGTAGGTTATTCAAGGAAGTAAACAGATTTGGCACCTGACCAAATGTCACATTATTGCTAAATGTTCTATATATGTGAAGTGGACCAGTTCAGTATCTAAATACATTTGACCCTGATTCCATCAAGAAACTGTTTTGGAGAGTGACATGTAGTTTGATTAACTTACACCTGACTGACTAACTTAATCCTACTGAGTGCAATTCCAGAATTGGAAAAGAACTCAAGTGTTCTTGCAGAGTTAGATTTTCATCACCCTCTCTGGTCTGTGCACATAAACAGAAGGATTGCTATACCTTAAAAAGGCTCTAGGAGCCCCAGATCTTTTCTTATTAATTATTATTATTCATTTGATTTATATGCCACCTTTCCTAACAATTTCTCAGGATTTAACTGGGGGAGGAAGGAGGATTGGAAGTTACAAGACAGACAGAGATGCAAGCTGTATTTTGAGGATTTCCAGACAAACCTCAGCATAAGTTCAAACTTCAACATAAGTTCCAAGGATAACAGTGGGCAAGGTTGTGTGTTGGAAATGGCTCTCAAGAGCTGTCTACTTGGCACCAGAAGCCCATGAGCCACCTGCAATTCAAGAAAATCCAAGACTGGCTAATAGCCACATTAGATTCCTGGGGCACATCTACACATGAAATTATTTTGATGCAAAAACTCTGGTGCAGCTTGCACCAGTATTTATTGCTCTTGGGTGCAGCTTTCACACGTGTGCCTAGGGCCACAGCACAGTAAGTCAAGTAGAGCATCCCTGGCTGGCAGGGGCCCAGGGTTCAGCCTGCCAGCGCAGGGCTGCCCTAACTCAACTTAATGTGCTCTGGAAGGGCTGGCTGGGGCACAAGGGCTATAACTGGCAGGCAGCCCTACACTGGAGCATCCTTGTGCCCTAACCAGCCCCAGTCAGTGTCTACATGTGTGTTGTGGTGAAGTAAATAACTCTTCCATAGGATAATACTTGTGTTGGGCAGTACTATCCTACAGCAGAGTTAATTTGTTTATTCCACCCTAATAGCACCTTGCATGTAAACACCAACACTTTACTGCAGAGCTAATTAGTCAGCCCTGGCACCTTTAGCTCCCTAGGCTAAGACACTGAATTTCATCCCTTGACTTTGTCAACTAAACTGAATTATGGATATTGTTAGAATCATGGAGATGACTATTACATAAAGGTTCCAACAAGAAGATGAGTCGCCAAAAGCATAGTTACTTTAGTGTGAGTAACTGAGATTCAGGCTTTATATTTGTGTTCATCCTTATTCACAGTATCCATAGTCACTTGAAGCTTTCCCAAACTTCCACTTTGCAGGCTGAAATTTCCCAAGCAAGTCTCTCTTTGAGCATGGTAAGTACATTCTGGAAATTTCAGGAGAAAATATGTGAATGTTTTTGAGAAGACAGTAACAGAAAAAACAAAACCCTTTAGTTTTTTGGTATATTGATACCTGAAATCTCTTGATGAAGAGATCTGACATTTGGTATAGATAGTGTTTGACCTTTTCAGTAATTAATTTTGATCTGATTGACTATCCCCAATCTTGTACTACACAGAGGGTTTGGTTAATCTGAGTTCCCCTGATGTTGATGGTACCAATACAAATTCTGTTAAATTTGTTTTTAACAAATTTTAACAAATTCTGTTAAAGGTTGAGTTTGGGCAGCTTCTATGCATTCTTAAAAATTAATATAATAGCCAAAACTCTCTAATACACATTTTTAGTTGAGTAAAGGGGAATATATTTTCTGAACCCTTATTGTTTAAAGCCTGATCAGTAATGAGAGAAAAATACAATTGCTTTGTTTGTAATGGCCCTGTTTTCTCTTCTCTTTTATGTTTTTGACAGGCATTAGCACTAGAGATGGTACAGCTGAGAAAGATAAGGACTTTAAAGGAAAAGCACAGAAGCAAGTGCAATTCAATCCTGGCCAAACCTTAGCTACATGGAGGGTGTGGATTTTGAGTGATGTTGAACACGAGCAATCAGAGACCTTTCAAATTGTGCTTTCTGAGCCAGTCATGGCTGTTCTCGAGTTTCCTGAAGTGGCTACAGTGGAGGTGATTGACCCAGGAGATGGTAAGAACACTTTACTAGTTTTATTTTTAATCTGTATACCTGTCTTCAGAGGAAACTCTATAGCAGAGCAATCCATAAAAAATGCCTGATAAAGGTACTTCATTAAAATCTTTAGTTGGAAAACAGGTTTAGGCATCACTTGATGGTTTTTCATTGATCAAATTCAGTTGACTGGTGGCCCATGGGAACTCTAAATTGGTATGTTTCTATACATAGATTTTTTTGTTCCTATCTTTGCCAGTTTTGGCAAATAAAATAAAATATCTTTGCCATATTTATTACTTATCAGTTGTTTTACATTAGACTGAATAGATTATTGAGCCTCTTTTGAAGATAATAATCTTCCTAAGCCTTTTGGTGACCCTTTTACAATGAAAAACCATTCTGTCGCTAGAACTTACTTTACTTGCTAGTAAACATCTGCCCACTCTGTAAAGCAAGTGTGATATCATATGATACAATGATGTAATTAATAGAAGGCACAAATTAAATCAGTTTAGAAAAGTAGACAATAAACTGTTTTCTCATTTTAAAATCTGTAATCTTATGATTCTTTCTCATGTATGAAACATGGAAATAATTTATAGTGAGACTGCTTCTTCCAAAAGAAAGCTTAGAAACCAGTTTTGTTACTGAAAAATGGAACAGTAATCACTTCTTATTTTATGAACTGCATGCTTGACTCTCCCGAATCATTCTGATTAGTTCAAAAAGCATCTCCTGTTCTCTCTAAAAATATTTCCAACTAACACAAGCTATTTAGATCATAGTTAATGTTTCCTGATCTATTTTAGAAAACTATTTTAAGTTTTATGACTGGTTTCAACTGACATGTTAAGCTACCTAGTACTAATGCAGCATAATAATTATTAATTATCTTTATTAAACATTGCAGGACATAATTGAAACAGATTCTAGCTGATGCTGTTGTCTCAGCATGGAGCCTTGGACAGCTCTGCAGCCACTGCTGCTTTGACAAATACCCTCTCTCAGAAACTGCCTTTGCTTTCTGAATTTTAGCGAACATGTAGACTAGTATTCCCATGGGAGTTGGAAATACTTGCCTCTACAGTTGGCTGGCATTTTAAGAGATCTGCTACAATACATGGGCCAAACCAAGGCTTTGAGGTTAAGGCTCTAGGACAAAGGATGCTGTCTTGACACCTTTCTGCTTCCTCCCATGTGCAAACACAAATGGAGTAAGAAGTCTCCTTAGCAGTGCCTCCAAAAATAGAGATGAGATCCTGCACCACTTCCTCTTGCCTCCTATCTCCAAGGCTAGGGAGAAAGACTACACATAAACTGGTATAAGTGATTGAAAGTAGGTTCAAATCTGTAACACAACAGAAATTCAGTGCATGTAAACCATTTTCAAAATATCCCAAACTGGTTTAAGATAAATCTGTATGAATGTAGTATCAGATTTAACTGATTTTAGGTTAAATCAGTTTATTGAACTTCTGTCCCTGATCCCCTCCAGATTCAAATTAACTCACAGTTCCCCAGTATCTCAGGATACTTTGCACCTTCCCTTAAAACTCCTTCTCACAGGGTGGGTGGACAAGGTTTGGCCCAAGCTGTCTGTTCCTGCTGAGCAGGGAGGCATACTCTAGTGCCCCCCAGCTTCTGGCCTGGGCCTCTGCACACATGTTGCTGCATTTTCAGAATCAAAAGTGAATGTCTCTTCACTTGCTTAGACTAACCTACAAAGATTGAATTGATTCAGCCTCAGACTTTTTGCCTGTCAGTAATTAGCCCAGGTTTGCTGCCCCCAAGTGAGAGAAATGGCAACTTATGCATATATAGCTGATTTATGTTCTGGGCTCAGTTTCTCAGCTGAAGTGTCAGGAACAGCTGAAACAACAGTAGAATGAAGGTGAGGAGTGACAGCATAGTTAACATCGAGAAGTTTGACTTCTGAACTGAATCCAGGCACCTGAAGCAATGGGCCATGGTCACACAAAGATGTCATCTTAAAAGAAACTCAAGACTGCAATAGCTTGTTCTGTATAATCCTTCTTGAATTAAGAGGTGAAGGTATGCTGAGCAGGAAAAATGCGTCAAACAGATTTTCACTTGCTAGTTACTAGAGGTGCATCGATATATCGATTGCATATTGGATCAGCACCAATAAAAGGAAAATTAACATTATCGGCAATTGGCTTTTTTGGCTAGCATAGCTGATAATGTTGCTGATAAGTGCCACATGCATGCATTCAGCCACAATGAGCTTGAAGAGCCGCCTTCTGCCAGTAAGTCTGTGGTGGGGAAGGGGCATGGAGGATGAAAAGGATGGGTGGAGGGGTGCAGATCGAGGCCCCCACAGTGAGGGAGGGAGTGGGGTAGGGGCAGGCACTGCCCAGCTAGGGCCATGAAAGCAAGCCTGGGAGTGGGACAGAGCTGTTAGTAGCTCTTGCAGGGGGGCGGGGGGAAGGGGCAGCTCCCCACTTCTGTGTGCACCCCTGAGGGAGGCATGGGGGGGGGCATGTGCCCTCCAGATTTTTTTGCAGGGCCTAGGACAGGCTGCCTGCTGCAGGCCTGGGGTCAGAGGCTGCACCAGCCTCTTCCTGGTGGGGATGCTGGGCTCTGATTAGGCAGGGGTGGGGCAGGCAGTGGTAGCGCTGGGAAGGGTGGCTGTAGGGTGTTATAACCACTCCAAAATTCCCTATAGCCACCCCACCCAGCACCACTGCCGTCCACCCCGCCTCCACCTGCCCCAGGCACAGCCCTGGGCCAGCCCCCCCAGCAAGAAGAGTCTGGCACAGCACCTGGCCCTGAGCCGGTAGCAGGCAACCTGCCCTCTCCCTCCTGTGCACATGCCCCCCCACCCCCATGCCTTCCCCAGGTTACACATAGCAGTGGGGAGATGCCCGCTCCCTCATACCCCCTGGACAAGCCACCCACAGGCTCCGTCCCTTACCATGGGTACCTCAATCTGCACCCCTGACACCCCTCCCCTCCCCTCCCCCACACCCTTTCCTCTCCATAGATTTACCAGCAGGAGGCTCCTCTCCAGGCTGCCCAGCTGCATTCCTGTAAATCAGCTATCAGATTGATTTTGGCCACTACGGCTGGCTAATAATCAGCCATCGGTATCAGCCAAAAAAATCTTTATTGGTGCACCCCTACTAGTTACATATTTAAAATGTATTTAATACGTCAAACCAAGAGGTTATCTTGCATTCTTATTTACTGATAGAGAATAACACTAAGTGAAGTTTAAGTTCAAAATTGAATAGAGTATGTGAGGCCCTTGCAAATGCAAGTCTTACTACCCTCATTTGGAGAGATACCATAAATCAAGGTACCATGGTAATTAATAATGGTCCTAGAAGTTGCCGTATCCTGTTGGTCTTCATTAACAAGAGAATCATATGTAAAATGTGGAAGTGATTATTTTGTTCTGTTTTGAGTATTGCATTCAGTTCTGGGCACTGTATTTCCAAGCAAAATGGTGATAAATTTTGGAGAATCCAAAGAGAAACAAGGAAGATAAAAAGTATAGACTAAATTACCTCTCAGACAAGGCTCAGAGAATGTGTTTCTTTACTCAAAGAACAGATAATTGAAGTAAGATATGATAACAACATTGTTGCTTCCTACACTTAATTTCTCATCTTATTTTAATGTTATAGTCAGGTAGTATAAATGCAACTGCAAAATTAGCGAAACATTGTTCTCTAACATTTTTATACAGGGAATATTTGTCTGTGGTACTCATTTAATTTTAAAGTGAAAAAGGAAGAAAGCTTTAAAAAGTTTACTGCAATTTTACTTGAAAATAAACACCTTTCCTTTTCTCTCTGTATTACATTTTTCTCCTTCTGAAATGGTGACAAATTATGGAACTTATCAAACCAGAATAATAGCATTTTTTTTAAAACCATCTTTTGACCCTAAGTCATGGCAGCAGTACTTTCCAGCTGTAGAAATAATAACCATGGCACATCCTTTCAAGAAAGTTGCGTATACTTTCTGGATTTTGTTTGCAAAGCATTGTAAAACAACCATATGGTTTATTTTGTGTAGTCATATCATATATTTATTTTACACAATTATTTTCTGTATTAAAGTAGCTTTGATTGAATTCAGATATTGCTGTGGAAATTTTAAAGATACCCCATTTTTGTATCCATAGCTAATGATTTCCTTAAATTTTTAAGGGCATAAGAAAATAGAAGTTGACATTCGAAGACACCATAAAAGTCATTGGTCTGCTTATGTCAATATAGAATAACTGAAAGTTTTGTTTGATGTTTTTCAGATTTTATTGACATTTTCTGAAAAATAGAATCAGACAGTTTTGCACCTAACTTATTTCATAAAAAGAAATAGCTAGTTTTAATTAACAGAAGACCCATTCTCAGCCAAAAGAGCAAAATTGGCTTTGAGAAAAGAGATGTTTGTAGCACTTGTTGAGATAAGAAAACTAAATTCCGGAGAATATGAAAGAGAAGGTGATTTTTTCCCCCTCCTGACAAGCTAAAGAGAGAATCAACCTGGCCAAATCATGCACATTTTAGGGAATTTTCTATGATATCAGAATAGTGGTTCTTTACTTTTTTTTTAAGAATCTTTTTTGGTTACACTGTTGCAGAACTATTCAAAGGAAGAGTGAAGTTGGGAATTGCTCTGTAGCTGCTAAATCCATAATTACAATACATGAATTTTTTATATTATCGCAGTGGGTTGGAGCTATAGTTATGAACCACGGCCCCATTTTTTCAATGCTTTAAAAATACAAAATACACAGAGATTTTCCCCCCAAAATAATACTTCAAATAACGTAGGATAAAAGTAAATGCCCCATATACTTAACAGCTCAATAATCTGAATGAATTCAGGATCTGCACTAGTGAATTTTTTGTGACTAGCAGCCAGTAATACCAGTGTGAAAAATACTGAAATAACTTGGACGGAATTCTGGGTGGAATTCTGGATATGTACCTGGGAACCAATCCTGCAAACTCCCACTTACATTGTTAATGCTGAATCCATAAATTAGTCCCATAGACTTAGGTACAGACATTCAAAAAGCCCTTGGCAGAATTGACCTAAGTTGCATGGTTTTCTATAAGCAGCGCATTTTAGATTTGTAGTGAACAGAAAACACATTTGCCCTTAGGGGTGGGGGCAAATCTAGACCAGGTTCTGCCATTTTTAATCCAGTCTGTGTGCACCAAACTTCTGTTCTGTTATGGGTATAGACTGGTTTCCGATCACTTATGCCAGTAAAAGTGTAATGTCTGTACCTGGCTACTTAGTATTCATGTGAGCTTGCAAGTTCAGGCTTTATTTCTTGTTTTCTTGTCCCATTTTTGGTTGTGAAAAAACAGTATTCTAACATTTCACTCTGCCATTAATAAATTGGATTGATTTGTTATATTAAGATGCTTTCTGAATAAAGAAGGACTTCTAGCTATTTCATATATGACTTTCTCTGGACACAAAGCAACCTAAATAAATGCATCTAATTTCTGCAGAATCAACTGTCTTTATACCTCAGTCAGTCTACACCATTGAAGAAGATATTGGTGAACTGTTCATTCCAGTCAGAAGAAGTGGAGATGTTAGCCAGGAATTAATGGTTATCTGCTATACCCAGCAAGGTAATAGAGTCTCAGTTAAGTGAAAATAATAACCGAGTCCAAGTAATTTATTTTATTTCCAGAATATATAGATAATTTTAGTAATAATAATAATTTTGCCTATAAACCATCAATATCAACCAGGAGTATATTCTTCTTCATATTTTATCCTTAGTGTATTAGTTGTTTAATTTGCAGTCTGTTGACATTCCCAACTGTTGCAGTGCCTCAAAGTCATTCTAATTTCAGTGCCCTGGTGAAAGTGTTCTCTTGATTGTGCCCCTTGGTCAGATTGTATCTCTTGTGAGAGAACACGGTTTCTTCACTGGCTAAAGTATCAGAGGAACCTCATGGGAGTATAAGGGTGTGTCCATGTTGGAAGTTTTGCTGGGGAGCCCAGCCCTTAGGAAAGAATGTAAGCGTGAATCGCCTGAAGTGCAGCACTCAGCAGACTATGGTGCAGGTCCATTTGGAATCAAGCTGTAATAAAATGGTTTGATTTAGGAATCTCATATTTTGCTTTGCTCAAAACAGAATGTTATGACCTTTTCAAAGTTTTTTTTACCTTTTCATTTTTTAGAAAGTTTTGATATTTCTAAATTTTATCATGCATTGAAATGAAAACTGATATTGAAATAGCAGGGCTTCCTGTATGATGGAAATTTTGATCGCAGAAAATAGTGTGTTTAAAACACTTTTGTTTGTATAATGGCTTATTTTTACAGAAAACATTTTGTGTGTTTTGAAGACTTATATATAATATTTCAGAGCAGTTCCAAGGATTCTTGTGTGCGCGGTTAAATGGTTAAACATAGTGTTCATCTCTTTAAGAACACTTGCTCATGGGTAATTTCTTATCTGAAAATACTAAAAAGGGATGAAGAGACAATACACATTTCTTTGGGAATAAAATCAAAGTAAAATTGTCTGCAAAAGTAATAACTGGGGAAAATTAGTTTAGTGGTATTTCACCTGAACTTTGCAACGTTTTCACACAAGAGATAAATTGTTTCCTTTAGTGAATACAATTAAAAAGTTCTTTTTTTTTCTGTCTTGCTTGTTTGCCATCAAGACCTAGATGAAAGCTAAGGTATGAAACTGGCAGAACAGAGTCCAAATGAGTTCCCCCACAGAGCAAAAGTTAAGACTGCTTTCTCTCACACAACTTGCTCCACTTCTAAAATGTTTATCTGAGGAAAGAGAACATCTGTTTGAAGTTGGTCTACTTGTTATCCTCTTAAGAGTTGTTTTAGAATTGTAAGTCATGACAGCAGTAACAGAATACTGGATACTTTAAAAAGAGTTTTGGAAGAGATAACAACCCTTGTGGTTCAAGGCAACAGATTACTTGAGGCAATATTGTCAGGCTTAAAAAGAAACTTTTCCTGAGACAGGTTAGCTCATAGTTGCCTAATTCAAGTTTGTTAGGGTTTTTTAAAATACATTTTTGTGAATCAGCTGCTACCTACATCTCTTGGGAACAGGATATTGGAAAAGATAAATGTACCTCCAGTCTGTTCCAGAGCAGGAACTTGTATTAGATTTTTGTATATGCACTCTGCAAGGGATACATCTATAAAACTAAAAATAAATATAAATACAAATTTAAAGAAAATGAGAGGATTCTCTGATAGAGTCTATAAAAAAATTACATAAATGATAATTATTTCCTTTTATCTCACAGGTACAGCAACTGGTACTGTTCCAACATCTGTGCTGTCCTACTCTGACTACATATCCAGGCCTGAGGACCATAACAGCATTATACGGTTTGACAAGGATGAAAGGGAGAAAATGTGTCGTATTGTCATCATAGACGATTCCTTGTATGAAGAGGCTGAGACATTTGATGTTCTTCTGAGCATGCCGATGGGTGGAAGAATTGGTTCAGAATTCCCAGGAACTCAGATTACAATTGTGCCTGACAAAGATGATGGTAAGACATAACTTAGTATGCAGGACAGAAATTACTTTTAATATACAAAGTCCTGACATAAGAGTCTTCAGAAGTAATCATAGAACCATTATTATTTTTTAAATGGGAAGAATTTTAGTAGTAGTATTTTAAACTACTTTTGTATGACAAAAATGGTGTCCATATCTTTATCTGTGTGCCTTTTGACATTTTTGTCAATTCAGGAGCTCTTGGCTGTCAGAGACATTACCAGGAATTACTATGTGGAAGTAGCTCTTGTCGATCCCCCTTTTGAACTTAAAGAATATGAAGAAATTTCCAAAAGAGCGATCCTCCAGAATGCAAAAGGATATTTCAGTCATAGAGAATGAATCCGAAGTCCCCTGAAGCTTAGAGCAGAATTTGCTCTGAGCTCCAGGGGAATTTTATATTTCCATTCTTCTAAATTAAAAAGTAGATAGTGGATGTATTCTGGGATGTCAAACTGAAGGAGAGCCAGTGAACTCTAATATCAGTGTTTCTAAGACTTTTAAATAATCAGAATTAGATTAATTTTGCCACTTGGTAATCCAAAAGGATCTAATGCTGTTCTTGTTACAAAATGAGAATACAAATACATTGATAAATCAAATTGCAGAATAATGCTCACACCTTGTAACCAAGTCCTCAGGAATTTGGTTTAAAAACAAAGTGACCCAGGGCTCTTATGTACTACTTTGAAAGATGAAGAAACATTGGAGATCAGCTAAAGATCTTGTTTCTGAGACCAGGACCCATCATAACCATGGAGAATGAGCACAAGAAGTAACACAGTTCAAGGCTGTATCATCTTTTGTGCATTTTCTATTCCAGGGTGGAGAGCACCTGGTGCTGCCACTACTTGTCCTGCTGCCAGATTTTGTGACCTGTGGGAAACCCCATGAGCTAAATGTCGTAGCTCTAAGTGCCAGATCTGGTGTGCAGGCTATGTCAGTTTGCTCCTGATCTAGTCCAATCCTTTGCTTGAGGCATCATCCCTCTCTAAATTATTCTAAACAAGTGTCTTTGTAACCTTCTCATAAAAACTTCCAAGGATGGCATTTCCACAGCTTCTCTAGGTATCTTGTTTCAGTGCTTAACTACCCTCAAGGTAAGAAAGTTCTTCATAATATCAAACTTAAATTTCTTTTGCTGCTGTTCAAGACTGTTATTCCTTGCCGTGTCTCTTTCAGCTACAGAGAATAGTTTCATGTCAAGTCAGCTCTGGGAGCAGGAATAGAAAAGATACCCAGGTAAAATGACCCTGGCTGCTGGCCTCTAGCAGACTCTTTTCTGAAGTTCAGGGGACTTAGGACCCATTTTCCATGACTGAAAAATCCTTTTGCACTGCAGAGGATTGTTCTGTTGGAAATTCGATGTAGACAACATTATAGAGATTTTTAGCCTCTGATAGCATGTTTTGTGCTATTCAGCAGTGATCTGGCCCAACATTATGCTGGTAATGTCTCAAACAGATTGGTATGAAATAAAAATATCATTACCACATATATGTTCTGCATAAAGCTAATCTCCAGATAGTCATCATGGGAACAGAAGTTTTTTGGTAGTTAAGGATCTGTTTAAAAACTGGAAATTGGCACCTTCTGTAATTGCACCATGAGCACCCAGTCTGTCTGAAATGTCTCATTTGCAACCCTGTGACACTGATGACTTTGATTTCTTTGTGAAAGGTATAGGTACTCAAATGCAACTCTCATAAGATATGACAGTTTGAAATATCCCAAATTACACTTCTTGTCAAGTTTCCCAGAGTTTATCAGTCTTATCATATTTCAAACATCACCTGACATAGAAACTTCATATTTAGCTTACTTTACTGGTGTTATTGAATAGTTGTGTAGTTTCTGGTGAGTTTGGGGCAGTTTTGCTTAGTTTACAAGCTTCACAGGAATGTGTAACAGCATAAAATACTGAGAGCTGTGTTCTTATTAAAATCTGCACCTGTAGCTTAACAAGGGGTGGGCAAGTGCAGCACCAGCCCCTAGAAGAATGGCAGACTCTCAGGAGATCTGTGCCTTGGTAAAGCAACTGCCCCATGCTGCTGGTATAGCAACAGCTCAGCTAGATAGACTTCTGCATACCAGCAGCAGCCAAAGACTTTGAGTCCCCAGGGCAGGTAAGATTCTCTCCATCTCCTTTCCCCCTGGCTAGGAGCCTGAGCCTGAATTGATTCAATCTTTGCAGGTTACTCTAACCTGGCTAGGCTAAATCATTTTGTAACTGTACAGACATCCCAGAAATGCAGGCACGTGCCTGCAGTGGCTCAGCTAGAAGCCAAAGGGTGCTAGAGCATCCCTCCCTTTCCTTGTACAGGGCTGAGCTGAGGGGGGGCATGGGCCATGCTGCAGCAGGGCACTATGATTAGGGAGGGGTTCCCCCCACCTTTTGGCCAGCCCAGCAGGGAATTGATAACACAGTGTCTATCACCCCTAACTCAAATGTTTATCACCTCATTAAGAAAACAACAGAGGGACATTACCAGCTATCTGTTGATTCTGTTTTTGTCCCATCTGCCACATCATAGACAGTAGCCAGCGTGTGGTCTGCTAGCTAATGTTGACAGGTGTCTGTGTAAGGCAGAGGGGAAGGGGGAATCCCTGCTTAGCAGGAGTAGGGCAGGGAGGGGAGAAGCAGAGGGAAGCTGGGCAGACACCTGCAATCTGCTGAGCTCCAGCCAGGGGGTGAAGGGGAGGGGCCAGCTCTGCTGTACAGCAGAGAACTCCGCCAAGACCAGAGATCACGGGAGGATGCTAGAGGAGTCTGGTTTAACTTAAATCAGCGAGGGGTCTGGGCCAGACATTGTATAAACTGTTTTGACCCAAATCAGTTGAGTCTAATACTACATTCAACCAGGTTTATCTCAAACTGGTTTCCGCCATTTTCAGACTGGTTTGTGTACACTGAATATCTTTTCTGTTACAGGTTTAAACCAGTTTTGATCACTTAAACTGCTTTATGTGTAATGTCTGCCCCTAACCCCTGGGGTCTCTGGTAGGTTTTTGCCCAGGTTACAGGCCTGGCTATTTACACCTCTTATATGCACCCAAACTAGCTGATTTACATGCACTTTAAGAGTTATAAGGTCTTTAAAACTATATGAAAAGCCACAAGAACATATATAAAGGTTATGATCAACTGAGGGACTCCTGCTAAGGTCATAATCACTAATTTAAGTGGAATCACCAAAAGATGATATAGCTCCAAGCTGTGTTACTTCTTCTGTTCATTTTCAGTGGGATCGCCACTAATGCCTTTGAAGATAGATTTTGAGGGTTTTAGTGTCTCGAGCAATAGTTCTCAACCATTTTAGCCTCAAGGTACCCTCCATTAGATTCAAGGGACCTCTTAGAAAATGCCAACTCCTAGTTTTCACTTGTTTTTTTTACTACAGGAAAAAAAAGGAGTAATTCTTCTATTATGAAGAATTAATGAGAACCAGAATGGGTCAACATGTTCTGGCACTATAGATTCTTATTTGGAATTTCAGGGTTTATTTGTGAACTGTATATATGTGTAGATGTTTGCATACCTTACATGCTAAAACTGTGCAGCACCCTGCAGCAACCTTAAAAGGATCATGGTACACTGGTTGAGAATTACTGACCTAGAGGAGGTTGTAGTCTTACAGTGAAATACAGTGCCTCATATTGTTAAGGTAGTTACAGTGTATGGACATGTTTTATCTTCAGGTTGACATTGACTAGGTAACTAAAAAGGTTAATTTATAAAAGAGTAACATGGCACAGGGAAAACTAACAAGTCATCTTACCAAAGGTTTAAACCAGGGATGAGATTAAAAAACAACATCCATATGCTACAATTACAGCCAAAACTATTGTATATCCTTATACCATCTGTCAGTTTGACTGCATTCATGAACATGCTTGCCCAGTCCTGTAAATACTTATTCATATAAATAATTTTGCATTTATCAGTAGTCTTCTTAGGACTATTCACATGCAAAACTGTTTAAAGGATGGGGAAGTTATATTTTAGGGTAAAATAAGGCAATCAACAGCTGCTTGTACATTAAGAAGTAAGTTGTAAGTGCAAATGTTTTATAAATAGCCCGTTTTATCTGTCACAGTCTAATATGTTGCATCTAGCATGTTTAAAAAGCATAAAGGCTGCCTCACTGCTTTGTCTGCCAATGAAACAATTCCCAGAAGAAATTCTAGTGCTCTCAAAAATTTGCTGACAATTGACTTTATTACTGCACTTCTCTTATTTAGATATCATAAAAATATTAATGCACTGTAAAAGAAAAGTATGCTAGGGGGAAAGACTCCACAATGTAGTGCATTTTGGTTTTGCATCACTTGAGAGAGAATGTTCTTTTTCTAAAATTTTGTAAAGCTCCTGTAGTACACTTTGAAAAGTAGCATTAAATGAGAAGTTGAATTTAAGAGGCATCAACTGTTATTGCTTGTATGTTGCCTAAAACTGATGAATTTTGCTCAATGGTTAGATTTGTTAAAAATAGCCATATGAAACATAAAATCAATACCAGTTTCATCATCTCTGTAGTATTACAGATGTAATTGAAACTACAAAATCACTCACGTGGAAATTGAGAGAGGATATTCAGCATTTATAATAACAGGTGCAGAAATGCTATCTTGCTAAATCCTGACACTGGTTGTTACTTCTCATCTGCAAATCTGCAGCTATTTTGTGCTTATTGTTTGTTTGTTAAAGGGATTTGCACATAGATAATGAAGTTTCTTTGGATAAATGTGGCAGCCTGTCATTTTGTGCTGATTTCCACAAACACTGTGACTGGATTAACATCATGAATCAATGTCTGCAGGTCATGACACACAAACAAAAAAAGGTCAGAGTTTAATAATTCTACATCGGGTCTTTTTTAAGGAACTTAAGTCAGCAATATTGCTTATGCCCACTTGCGTTCAGTGCAAGTTAATAAGAAAGCATTCCTTCGCGATACCTTTAATCATTTTTCTTTTCTTTTCTTCTTTTTTTTCCTTGCATTAAGTTTTGGGGGAAGGGAGATTAAACAGAAATAGCTGAAATCCTATATTATCATAACAGTGAACCCAAAACAAGTGAGAAGACACATCAAGCTTTATGATAAACTCCAGAAAGATTATGTAATTTAAGAAACCCCAGGGAATAAAATATTAAGCCGTTGTAATTATGATGTGTTGTCAAAATAGTATCTAATCTAACGAGGAATAATTCTAAACAAAGAAAGTACAGGTATATTTATATTTTGAGAGATGATGCATTCTAGAGACAGTGTTATAGGGACATTTCTTGCTTTGTAAATGAACTTGTCTTAAGGCCCAATCTGCACATTATATTTATTATGCAATTACCTGGTTAATTACATAATTAATTTGACTGGCTACACATGCAAATTAGGTATGGTACTTTAAAAATGTCCAGCCAACTATAAAATTATTGCTGGAAAATGTGTAATAATTTTATAGCTGATTTCTGTCCAGTTTTAATTTGCATATGTAGCCTGTGTTCCCACAGCTGGGAGAACACAGATGCTGCAATCTCACAGCTGGGGAGCTTGAGTAGGCCCTAGAAACTACATATGTTTCCATAATATAAATTTTAAGAATAATAACATGGATCTATTTGCGTCAGAAATTACAGTTACAAGCCATAAAATCATTGAAGGATGTACAATAGGTTAAGTGACCTACATAAAACCTTATACATTTGATCATTTAAACTTGATTTCCAAAGCCATAAGTATTTCACTGCCGGCAGTTTCACTGGAAGTAAGAATTCAAACTTTTCTGTCTTTCGTGGAGGAATAAAAAGCCTAATATATATATCCATACACATACCCCTAATAAAATATACATATAGAGAGATATTTGCAAAATTTGTTATGCACATATGTATAGAATATATACAATTGTATATAATATTTGCATGCAAATAAATATGCTTTTCATGATGTATGTATTTATTTATGTATTTGATTTATATGCTACACTTCTCAACAAGGCTTGAGGTGGTTACAATAGGAGATCAGACTTTTATATTTTATTAGATATTTACTAATATTTTATTAATTGTCTAACTGAAGTCTTAATGCAAAAGTACATAGCTGGTAATCAATTGTAGAAGGGAAATATTTTATTTATGATACTGTATTGGACTTGTCATAAGGCTAAAAGAATTTTAAGTCTGAAAGAAGTGAAGAGCTCTTCAGAAGGAGACTGGATGCACCTTTTGCTGGGGTTATTAGACCCCAGCAGCCTTTTCTGCCCAGAGCAGGGGGAGCTGGACCCAATGCTCTCACAGGGTCTCTTCTGGCCCTAAACATCTGTGAATCTGTGAAAGATATGTCTAAAGTTTCTGGATATTTTGAGATCAGAATAGAAAAATAATGACTTTGGACTGCCTTTTGATATCCATATATCCAAATCTCGTTTACATGGTCCTAAGATTTAACACTGAGAGCAACTTCTAAGTAACAAAAGTAATATTTATACAAAGATGTTAATATAATTTTAGAATGCCATCAGAGGTGAGCACAATAAAATAGAATTTAAGAGTATGTTAAATGCTGCCTGCTTAATACTGGTGAGATTTGCACATGTACCCCTAGAAACTTTTCCACAGTTTGGGAAATGCTGGTGTAACCAAATAAATATTCACTGGAACAGGTCAAGAACTCAGAAACTTAAGTCTCCTGTGAGGGTCTGTGGACAGCTGTGCCCATCTTGACTCTGCCACTGAGATCTGGTGCGCTCATCCGTTCAAGTAGGTCAATGTACCAGTTCTTAGGACAGACAGCTTGGTTTCATTAACTCGTGTTAGCAGGGCACACCCTCAATCTCACCCACCACATCTTGATTTTTCTAGTCAGAATAAAGGATTCTTGCTTGATTATGCTTGTCCTCATGAGTGTCTCAGGTAATTGGTCCTTAGGGCTCTGCCTCTCCTTACACCCCATCCTTATGCCAACCAGATCTTGTAATATAGCCAGGCTGCTGGCCATCTGGTGGAAGAATAGCACCATCAGCAAACTGCTCAATTATAATCAGGCTCAGGCCTAGTTAATAGTTTCAAGTAGGTTAAGGAGAGTCTCTCTCCATCTTGCCTTGGCAGTCTGTGGGTCTGGCCAGCTGAGCCATCCATGCCTGAGCCCTTCTTGTCTTTTTTATGGCTGGAAGACTTTTCCCTGGCCCTTGCATCTGCTTATAGTTTGAAACTGCTCCTTGGTGGAGACACATGGGCAAACACTTGTTGCGCCCCCAGGAGCTGAAGTCCTGGTATTAAACCACCTGGATGCCGCTGACCCCCCCCCCCCCGCTGAC
>JAGPOW010003316.1:153163179-153190310 GCA_030014935.1 Caiman crocodilus | reverse complement strand
CCCCCCCCGACGCAGAGCCGGGAGGTAAGGGAACTGGGGTTAAAGAGAAGGTGGGAGAGCTCAGGGGCACTCAGAGTTTATGGGTGGGTGTGTGTGTGAGTATGTGGGGGCTGCACCAGGCAGGACACACCAGCTGACTGGGACCAGGGGGGGGAAGGTACCCCCCACCTGAATTCCTACTTAGCTGAGGTCCCCAGGGAGGGTTGGAGGCAGTGTAGGATGTGGCGACTAACTGGATCCCTTTTAGGGCAACTGGCGCATGATCCCTGTGGTGTCTCACATGAGCCTGCTTCTTGGTGGAGATGCACGGTTAAGCACCCGTTGCACCACCTAGATGCCACTGACCCCAACAGTGCATAGCCAGGAGGTAAGGGAACTGGGGACAAGGAGAGGGTGGATAAGCGCAGGGGCGCTCAAAGATGGTGTGGGTGTGTGCATGAACATGCATGTGTCTGTGTGTGTGTGTGAGCATGTGGAGGTCACACTGGGCAGGACACACCAGCTGACCAAGACCAAGGAGGGGAATTCTGCCCCTCCACCCAGGTCCCTACTTAGTTGAGGGCCCTAGGGAGCCCCGTGACCTGAGCCACGTAAACAGAACATGCAAAAAGGTGCAGCTCTTCTGGGGTGTGGCAGTTAGCATAGGAGTTCATGCAGAGGCATATGCGGATAGCACCTGGAGGGCTCGGCTGAGTGAAGAGCCTAAGGCTTGAAGCCTGAAGTGAAACTGCTGGGACCAGGTAGGGGCATGGACTCGTTCTCAGCCATGGTGGAGACTTGTCATGCCCACAGACTTCACACCACTGCTGAGGTCTCCACCCAGATGGAGCCCCTGACTCCAGGCTGTGGGGCCTGCTTAGACCAGCTGCTGGCAGCTGGGCAGGGACACACCCCCATTTGTGCAATGTGCTCCCTAATGGAGTCTCTGGAGGACCAGGTGCAGGAGCTGGAAGAGGAGATATGTCAGCTGCACACCATCAGAGCCCATGAAGACCACATCAGTGGCTACTGCCAGCCCCTACTCCAGAAGAAAAGAAGAAGATAGAGGAAAAGATGACCAACAAGAAGGCTGGCTAAAAAACCCACCCGGTGGCACAGGTAGTCTTTTCCTCTGTGCTCCCAGTTGCAGGCCATGGGCCTAGGAGGGAAGGATGCATTGAAGAAGTAAATCAATGCTTCAAGAGGTGGTGCTACCAAGAGGGCTTCATTTTCTTCAACCCCAATGCACACTTCAGGGAGAGAGGACTCCTGGGAAGGGATGACATCCACCTTATGTGAAGAGGTTAAGTCCCTGTTCTTGGCCAGGCTGGCCGATCTTCTAGATAGGGCTTCTAGATAGGGCTTTAAACTAAGATCACTGGAGAATGGGGAAACACTGACTGGAGCATGCTCAGGTACAGGCACAAGAAAAGCTCCAAAGCTGGGGACACTAGGAGATCCACTCTTGCAAGAACTGAAGGAATGGCTCTCCCTTAGCATGACAGGAAATCAAGGGTTTCAACTGAAGGACTCAGGTGCCAGTACACTAATGCCTGGAGCATGGGGAACAAACAGGAGGAGCTAGCCCTCCTACTCTGTAGTGAGCATTATGATCTAGTAGGGATTACAGAGGCCTGGTGGGACTCCTCACATGGTTGCAATGTAGCCATATAGAGCTACACCCTTTACAGAAAGGACTGAGTAGGGAAGAAAGGTGGAGGTATAGCTCTCCATGTGAGGGAGCAGTACACCTCCTTAAAGTTCTCTCGATTTGGCAGAGACCATGCACGTGCAGGACATTGTTGTCATGAATGACTTCAATTACCAGACAAGGAACACTCAGCTAAGTCAGATTGGTCACATTGCTTCCTGATCTGTATCAAAGAGCTCTGTCTGACTCAGGAAGTGCATGGGCCAACCAAGCTCTCCTAGGCTTGGTCTTGGCCAAAGGACACAATCTGCTGAGCAATTTGAATGTAGAGAGTAGTCTGGGTGACATAAATGATGAAACCATCATGTTCACTGTCTGTCGCAAAGCAGGCAAATCAACTAGCAGGGTTGAAGTTTTGGACTTCAAAAAAACACATTTCAACAGGCTCAGGGCAATAGTAGGGGAAACACTGCGAGACCAGGAACCAAAGGTGAAAGGAGCACATGAAGAGTGGTCTTTCCTTGCAGTTACAGTCCTCAAAGCACAAAAGAAGTCCATTCTTATCTGGAGAAGAGGTAGCAGAAGGGCTGGGAAGCCCTTCTGGCTTAATAGGGATATCATGGTCCTCTTGAAAAAGAAGAAAGAGGTATACAAACAATGGAAGCTTGGGACAGTCCCCAAGAAGGACTGTACAATAGCCCACACTTGAAGGGAGCAGATTAGGAAGGCCAAGGCTGCAACTGAATTTAAACTAGCAACAGAACTCAAGGATAATATGTCTTTCTCTAGGTATGTAGGGAACCAGAGGAAAACAAATGGAAGCATGGGGCCATTGCTTAACCTCAAGACAGCAGGTTTTTGACACTCAGGAGAAAATTGAACTCCTGAATGACTGCTTTGCTTTGGTATTTCAATGGAATAAGGAGAAAATCATGCTAGATAAAGTATAGAATGAGCATGGTGGGAATGGCCACCTTCCTACTGTTGATGTTGAGCTAGTGTGTGATCAGTTAGAAAACTTAGACATTTATAAGTCAGCAGGACCTGATGAATTTCATCCCAGAGCACTGAAAGAGCTGGCTGAATCATCATGGGACCTCTGGCAAAACTCTTCCAAAACTCGTGGAGCTCAGGGGAGATCCCTGAAGACTGGAAGAGGGCCAGTATTGTGCCCGTCTTCAAGAAGGGAAGAAGAGAGGACCCGGGCAAATATAAGCCAATTAGCCTACTTTCTATCCCAGGGAAAATCCTGGAAACATTAATCAAAGAGTCTATGTGCAATACACTTGCAGAAGGTAGAATGCTAAATGACGGCTGGCATAGCTTTGTTGCGGGCATGTCTTGTTTTATCAGTCTCTTCTCCTCCTACAACCAGATAACTTGTCACCTGGATAGGAGAGAAAAGAGGTTGACACTGTATACCTAGACTTCCAAAAGGCCTTTGAGCAGGCTGGAGGATTGCGGGATTAACTGCTCAACAGTTAGGTGAGTAAGCAGTTGGCTGCGGGGTAGGACCCAGAGAGTTCAATGAACAGATCTGTGTTTTCCTGGCGAGAAGTGGCCAATAGTGTGTCCTGTGAGTCCTGTGCTTAGTCGAGTGCTTTTCAACATCTTTATCAGTGATTTGGATGTGGGGGTGACGAGCTTGCTGGCCAAGTTTGCAGACAACACCAAGTTATGGGGGACCATGGTCGTGCTTGAAGATAGGCAGCAGATCCAGGCAGTCCTTGGACTTAGGACGCAATTGGCTCCTGAAAACTGTATCTTAAGTCGAAATGTCGTAATTTGGAATTGATTTTCCCATAGGAACAATATTTTAAATGGAGGATTGGTTGTTCCTGAACCAAGGCCTGATGTTCTATTTTTCACCAAAAAAAACCCAGAATTTTTTACTCAGTCAATTAGAAATGAGTAATATAACTACATTAATGTTGTAATATTGTAAATAGCAATCTCATTGATTTAGAAGGACTTATTTGAGATGACTTTGCTGGCCTTTTTGAAGGGCTCTTGGCTGGAGTCTTCTCAGGAGCCTTGGTTGCAGGTTTTTCAGGTTGGAGGCTTGTCTACTTTCTTAAAGAAAGTGTCCAAGAAAGTTTGGAGAGATGTTCACTAGGGAGATGGGTGATACAGCAAACTTGTTTGTTGGCATGGCATTGGATCATATAATGTGTCAGAAAGTCGAAACACGGTGTCAATTTATAAACATTGTAAGTGCTGTTTGTTGCAACTCAAAGCATCTTAAGTTGAGGACTTTCTATACAGGCAGTCCTAGACAAGCTGGCAAGTTGGACAGATCAGAACCAGTTGAAGTTCAACATTGAGAAGTGTAAAGTGCTCCATCTAGGGACAAACAGTCCCCAACATATTTACAGGCTCAGTGGTGCCAAACTGACTAGCACCATGACTGAAAGGGCCTTAGGGGTAATGATAGACCATGTATGAACATGAATCGTCAGTGCGATGCTGTAGCCAGCAGGGCAAACAATACTCGGGCATGCATACTTATGATGTCTGCCCCTGCGCACCAGCCAATCCAAGCAGGTAAAGCAAAGTAAAGCAGAGTGGACGTGGCATCTGAAGCTCTCCAGTCAGTGTCACAGTCAACCCTCCCAGTAAGTCCTCAGCCAGGGTCTCAGTGGTGTCCGCACTCTACCCTCAGGGACCAGCGGAAGTGCTTCTCGGGACCTCATCACCCTGGTGCCACTTATTGGGGTACTCCTTGCTACGACAGGGTCCTAACTACAAGGCTACATACTCATTCTCTCCCCTTCTCTTTTCTTTGATTTTTTTTTTTGAGAAAAATCAAACTATTTTTATTTTGATGGGGTCTGGTTGCCGCTAGCTTTCCTTTCATTCTCCTCTTCTTTTTCCTTTCATTTTTCAAGCATGACCCAAAGAGCATCCAGCTTAGTGGCAGCAGTTTGCAGACAGTTTCCACTGATCTTACGTAGTTACTGGTGAGATCTGTGGAAGCAATCTTGTAAAAACAGACAGTAAACCAGTGTAATTTGATGGATAGCACAATTTTAAAGCAGTCCATAACTAGAAACTTTGAGTGGGGTTTGTCCATTGTCTTCCGTGGGTTTTGGATAAAGTCCTAAACTAACAATTGCAGTCACCTAAAAAAGCAGTGTCCCTTCAGAATACTACTGTGAAGTGGTTATGTTTGTTTTTTTTCAGCTGAGTAAGAAAGTAGGAACATAAAGACACATTGTTTAAAAAAATGAGAGGAAATAACCTGTGATGGATCCTAAACTCCAAGTGGCTGTACCAGGTGAACTGAAAAAAAATCTGAGTCTGTGTCGTAACCTTAAAACGACTGGATGTTTTACAGAAATCAAAGAAGAATATTAACTGGATAGCCAATTATTTAAGGATGTAAGCTGTGTATAGTAAATTTTTGCAGACAATGAAAAATTGTTTTGCACACAGGGAGATCTCCAAGTGTTTTATAAGTTAGCAGTAAGAGGGTCCTCCATTTAAGCCTTTAGTTTTTCAAAAAGATTATCTGAGTTACTGTTTGGGCATGAGAATTTAAATGTGGTCTTTACTGTAAAATGACTGTTCAATGGTAAAAGCCAAAGCTACAGAAATGGTTGTTAGGTGAATGTTACATTAAGCAGGATTGGCTTGGCCATGTAAAAAGATGTATTGTGTTACAGACTCTATAAAAACAAGTAGTGTAAAGCCTGAGTTTGAAGATGCTGAGCCTCCTCAGCTAACTGAGGAGAAAGTCATTCAGTGAGACAATTCTTATGAAATTTAGGTGGAAATGAACAAGGCATGAGATGTATTATTCCAAAATCCAAGTTTAATAATTGGATCCCTTCTATAAGATTCCCTCTGTGTTTTAATTTGGATACAATATTTTTATTTCTTGCTTTTGTTTTAAATTGTTGTAAACAGTTTTTGTGTACTGTTAAACAATTTTAACTTTCCAACCCAGAGATGGGTTGCATTTCATTGCTAGATGTTTTATCAATTGCATGTAAATACTTTGGCATCTAAAAATCTCAACTATAAAATTATCAATTAATAAATAGATGCCAAAATGACTTATCACCCTTGTCAAAAGGAAATATTTTGTTCAACATCTGTCTTATTGTTATTTTTGTATTCTAACATTTTAATTAGTGAAATAATATTTGATTAACTACAAGCTCATTTAACCACCGTTACTCAACCAGTTAAATAGTCAGATTTAGTAATATTTTCTAGACACAGAAGTTATGCTCACATGAAGAATGGAGTCATCAAGTAAAAAGCTGCTTCAAACAATACTTTGAATGAAAAATGTGACCTTTAACGTATTAGATGCTGCATTAAATAGAATAGATATTAAATTCTCCCTAAAAAGAAGGGGTGGGCAATATATGGCCCTTGGGCCAAATCCAGCCCATGAGGCTCTTCTATCTGGCATGTGGGGCCCCTAAAAAAAATTTGAAAATTAAAATTGATCTTTCCTTGGTTTCTGTCAAAAGTGACAGGAACCAGGTGCAGTAGGACCCAGGGGAATCCTCAGTGGGCTCCTGCAGCAGCAGGGCCTGCCTGGCCCTACCCTCCCCCAGGACCATGTGGGTACCTTGGCATGGGAAGCTCAAGTAAGAGTGGGGGGGAAGGGCAGGGAAGGAGCTGGCACAGAGCATGGGGAAAAGCAGCCCCACACCCACCCCATGGCTGGTGCTCTGTGTTGCAGCCGCTCGCAGCCCATACAGGACTGTCCTGAGCAGGCACAGGCAGCCCTAGGTGGTCTGCAAGTGTCTGCCATATGGAGTGCTGGCCATGGAAAAGGTGAGGGGCCACTTTTTTCCCACGCTCAGCACCGGCTTGTAACCTGGCCCCACCGGCTCTGGGCTCGCCCGTCAGGGCTGTGCCGCAGTGGCAGCAGCTGCAGCCCCCCAGCTTGCCGTGCTGGGCAGTGTTTGCTGCTGCTGTTTGTCTAGAACTCTTGCCGTGGTAGGTTGCAGAGCGGCTACCACCTCTGCCTCTGGGCTGCCCAGTTCCAGGTGGGCAGCAGCAGCAAACACTACCTGGCATGGCAAGCGGGGGGAGGGGGGGAGGGGCCACAGCTGCTGCCACCATGGCACAGCCCTGACAGGCAAGCCTGGAGCCAGCATGGGGCTCAGGTTGGCAATGGGGCAGGTTACAAGCTCGTGCTGAGCACAGGAAAAGTGGCTCCTCCCCAGCCCTCTGACCGGCACCCCACACTGCAGCAACTCACAGCCCACCTGGGGCTGCCTGTGCCTGCTCAGGACAGCCCCATGCAGGCTGCAAGCTGCTGCAGCAGGAATCAGCGGGCGAAGGGTCGCTGTTCCCCATGCTCCACACCAGCTTCTTCCCTGCCAACAAGCAGGGGGTCAGGGCTGTACGCTGCCCTCTGTCTATACTGTAGGGCTGGGGGGGCACTGGGCATGAATGGGCATGGGAGCATAGGGCCAGCACCAGTGTCCTGGAGCCAGTGTCCCGGAGCCAGTGGGGCCCAGAGCAGGGCAGCAGGGGTACAGGGTTGTAGCCAGCAGAGGCTCTGTGGAGCCAGGCCAGCCCCACTCTCCCTGCTGGTGCAGCCCAGCCCAGCTTCACAGACCTCTGCCATCATGTACCCTGCTCTGGGCCCCACCGGTGCTGACCCTGGGATGACAGCTTGCCAAAACTGGGTAAGCGGCCCTCCGCCCGAAATAATTGCCCACCCCTGCTATAAAATAACCAGATCAGAAAATTCTGAATTAAATAATGTATAATATATAGGAGTATTTTTGCCTCAAAACATTTGTCAAGTTGCTTTTCGACTTCATATAAACAATTAAATGTAATAAATACAGAGTAATCGGAACTGAATATACAATATGCTGCTCCAAGTAACAAATTGCATGAACCTACTGCCAGAAGTGAACTTACAACCTCAGATATTACTGTGAAATTTATATGGGAATTCAAGACAATAATTTAGCTTTACTTCTTCATAATCCAAAATTGAAAGTAAATTTTTATGCTAGGTAAATCCTCCTCTAAGAAATAGATTTATATCAGCCATTGAAGTCAGTAAGTGTTGTGATTGTTCATTTCAGGATAGGATTTGGCTCAAAGATTTTGAAAAGAAAGCAAGTACAGAACAGATAACATCATGCAGTTCCACATACACTGTTTTAGGTTCTTCTTAATGGCACAGCTACATTAGTATGTGCAATTTGTGTACTGAATAATAAGGCTGACTTAAATTTTGTTGTCACACCTGTACCATCTGTTTAAATATCTCAGTTTGCCCCAGTGAAAGTAAAAGAGAAATATGGCCCAATACCTTTGCCTCGGCACGTACAATTACCTTGCCAGCATATGAAAAGATATTCTCTGTGAGGACACCCAGGAAGGCCATAGAGAAAGACTGGGTGTAGAAGAGCACTAGCTATCACTTAATGCAATGTACTTAATGCCCATTCACAGTATTTAAGAATGGTTACGTAGGGATGCTGTTAAAGAATGTATTTATGTGATTCTAAATCTGAATTCTGTGCAGATTTCAAACTGCTGGTTCATAGTGCTGTTTAGAATGTGAAAGAATAGGATTAGGAAATACAGTACTGGAGAACAGTAAGAAGAATATTTGTCAGTTTTCTTTGTTTCAAGTTTCTGAGTGGGCTATTATCTCCCTCTGCAGTATTTGATTCCACTCTACAGTATTTTATCTTGCCAAAAGCATACATGGCCATACCACAGGGCAAATGAATACACTCCTTGCTGTATTGGAAGAGATTAAACATTATATGGTTCACAGCAGGAGGGGAATTCAATAGATTTGTTTCATTTTGCCAACATACAGCTGGCAAGTAACTATTCAGACTTCCTCTGCTGAACCACTTTTAAACATTTCAGAACTGTAACTGGGAATCCAGCAGTCAGAGATTTCTATCACAGCACAGTTGTTTTCTCATAACACAGTTACACTTTTATGTGTCTTCTGAACAACACAGACTGCATTAACCTTAATAACCCTTACTGCAGGGAAGACTTGTATTATTCTCTTTTTACAAATGGATAAACTGAGGAATTTTATGACTGGATCAAAGTCACTCAGCAATCCAATGGAAGAGTTAAGACAGGGGTAGCCTGTGGGCTGAATCTGGCCTGCCAGCTGATTGGATCCAGCCCGTGGGCAGGTACCTACCAATTAATTGTAGCTGGCCTAGCATGCTGCCTTTCACGTAGGGCTGATCCCTATCTGCTCCCACCCGTGGCAGTGTACGTTGCGCTCCCACCCTCACCCAGCAAAGGGTCCCAGCCCCAGCCAGTGCACACAGTTTTGGGTGAGGTTGTTGCTGCTGCAGCCACTGAAAAACTTCTTGGCTCCCCCTGCCTCCAGTGGCTCCTCCTTCAGCACTCCAGGCAGCAGGTGGGGAGGAGAAGCAAGCAACTAGGGTCAGCAGAAGCGCAGGACTTGTGGGAGTGCAGGGTTGACCGAATCATAGACTGGGCTATCAGATGCAGGATGGCAAGTTGAGGCGAGATGAGCCACTGCTCATAAAAATTGACCAGGTTCAGGACTGCAGCCTGACTATATTATATGTTCAGTTGAAGTTGGTGGTAATTTTCTTTTTTCTGTTTTAAGCTAAATGTCCTTTTTCTAAATTTACTTTTCCCATTTCTAACCATGACAGCTATCTGTTCATCCCTCCTTCCCTGTTGTGAGCACAGACACTTCATTGTTCCAGTTATAAGTCAACTCTGCACCTGCCAGCTTACTTTTAGGAAAAACAGTTCGTTTTCTTTAAGTATAAGGATAAAGACATTGAATTGCCTTGCATTTACGAAATCCCACAGGAGACTGAAATTAGCAAGGAAAAGGTTAAATATGCTAAAAATACTAAAATCAAAAGCTTACTGAAAAAAATTCTGGCTTGGTATTTTTGTTACATGCACAAAAATATTGCAAATAGAAAAGTCAAGATTACAGGGAACCGTTTATAGGTCAACCACACACAAAAGTCAAGGGTGCTTTTTATGCTTCTTTTTTAAAAAAAAACTTTATTTTTTAATAAAATCCAACTTACAAAATATCAGATCCAACATTCAGACACATTCAGTCCCCAAAAATATGCACAAAAATCAATTACCAATCTCCTACCAACACCACTATCACAACCCAATTCAACATCCACAGCTGTCTTTACTCCCTTCCCTACCCCCAGTTCCTGACAGCTGCTCAATGCCTTCTTTAATGTAAGCTTTTGTGTTTCTTCATCTCTGTATAATAATTCATCCTCTGATCCTCCCTAGGACTCTGCATTGTACAAATTCCACTATCCTCCACTCATCTACCCCTAAATCACAAATTAATCCTCAAGTGGTAGCTCACAGAACTTGCATTTCACTGTTCAAAAATGTTTCTCAGATTTTCTGATTTGGAAGCAAGAGATTTATTTATTTACTTATTTTTTAGCAAATTCCAAAAATTTGCACCAGATTTCTAAGTAAGCAACTTTTTTGTCTTCTCCCCTGTAAAACACTGACTTGGTAGGACAGCTTTTCCATTACTAAAACTTCTTGATTATTTTTAAAACCAATTTGTGGTCATTTTGTTTGTAGACTTATAATCAGAGCAGTACCATGCTTTAAAATCTTGGACTTAAAAAAACATCCAGAAATATTCTGAACTTCCATTTTTCCAGATGTGGCTTTTAACAACCCTAGGCACCAAAATAAAAATTGGCATTCAGAGGCTTTTGTTTGTGTACATGAGAAACGGTTTTAAGAAAGTAAAGATCTAATTCCAAAAAACAGCTAAAGGATTTAGATACACAATATCCTGGTGATCCAAAATATTGTTTGCTGTTTTCCCCCCTTTGTTTTGATTGTTAGCAGTGGAAAATTCATAATGCTGTAATACTTCATTACAGTCACTATAAATATTGCGATTGGCAGAGTTCAAACGAATAAAGGGAATGTAGCTAATAGACAATTTCTAATTACAGATGTGTGTAAAGGGATTAGCAGATTTTTTTTAGAAGCCATTCAAGCAAAATTGGAGGTACTTCTTAATTTTAATGCAGAAATCAGGTGTGTAGGACCAGTAAGGTAGTTTTCTATGTCATGACAAAGGAAGATCAATGTCCTCTTGTTACAATGAGTAGTATCTGCATGCCATGAAAAACAGAGTCCTGGGATTCTGTAGCCGTCCACCTTTCTGCTGCTTTCCCTTTCTATGTTGTCTTTGTGAGATGGATGTCCAGTAGGAGCCTGTTGGTGTGTTATCTTTACAGTTCTGGGGCTCAGGTTCATGCCTGCAAGAGCAAGGGATGTGTGTGTCTATGTATGTATAGATGCACAGAATTGATATTTTTTTGTTCCTGGTACTTTTGGAGACAGCAATGAGGGCGTTGTTCTGTATTATGTTTTATTTGTTTTCCTCTACAAGAACAAAATTCAGGATTCCATCTTTCTGTAAAGGTAAATATCACAAACACCCAAGGCAACATAAAGAGCTTTCCTACCATGCAATAAGTAAAAGCAGTGTCATCAGCTGCTGAAGTAAAACCCATTTTCCCAGGTAAAAATATTAACAAGTAACTAAAGAGGCAAATAATGGAGTCTGTAGACAAAATGTGTTGGCATTGATTTGGGAACATAAAGACATTTTTTTCATTTGTCATTATCATTTATTTTGGTAATCATATGATGTGTAAAACAGTTTATTAATACTAGAAAAAAATGGTTTATCCCCAAAAACTTGTATAAGTTATTGTCCCTGAACCAAATTCTGAAATCCTTACTTGGATGATACTGGCCGTGTCTACACGAGACACTGACTGCTCTGTATCTTGTTGCTACTCTGCACTAGCGTTGCATGACATGAAGTGTGATGCAACACTAGTGCATAATAGTAACAAGCTATTGTCAGCATCACCTAAAAGCTGTTCGGCGACACTACTGTGCAGCAATAACTGCACATAGTCAGCATCTCATGTAGACACAGCCACTTTGTTTTAAGTAAAGTGACTTTTGCCTTGGTAATAACAGAGAGTTTAGCTGATGCAAAAAAAGTTGGCCATCGGGATACACTACTATATCACTTGATCTTAGCCCGCAAGAGGCTGAGAAGTAATGGATTGACAAAACTAAATAAACTAAGCTAAGTTGCTTGTCCAGATTTGTCCCAATAAAAACTTGTTTCAGTTTTTGGGTCATCAGACATTTGTTATATAGACAGCTTCATGGCTTTTAAGGCTAAGAGATGTAGAAAAGATACATTGCTATTGTGACGTGAGATTGGGAATGAATTTTCACCTCTCTGCCCATGAATGCCCATCACATAGTGCCATTACTTGGACTCAATTGCTGGTTTGCCTTCCACATGTGGTTTCTTTACAGGACCATGTTTAATGAAATGTTGTAAGAGTCATAAAGAAGATTAAAAGGTGGAGATATGTTTTTTTTTTAATCTTATGTCTTCCAAAATTGTAAAAATTTGTATAGATATTTGAAAAGTGTGTGTCTTGACTATGGAACTGGTTACTATAGTTTCAGATGCCTTGTTTTTCTTTTAGGTCAAATTTAAAGAACTTAACACAAAGCAATTACAGACGCAAGTCCTTATTTAGAAGTGAAGCCACACCAATGGTTATTTTTGTTGTCTCTCTTGTAGAGTTTAATCGATCCTAAGTTATGGTAGTTGCTTCAAGAGGAATTATACAGTGCCCTGGTCTGTCAGGTGGAAAGACTCTAAGTCTAATTAAGAACTTGAAAATCATCTTACAAGGTTATCCTTATTTTAAGATCTTTATTTTGATAGATTTAATTTATCTCTTGATTCTTTCAAATTAAATACTTGATTTTACCTTGTCAAATTTCCTACAAAAAAGAATAAGCATCTGGTTCACAATTCAGTGTACAATTAGAGTGATAATCCTTAAGTACCTCAGACAAAAGTTTTTTTTCATCTGTCCATCCAAAGCATCCTGACCCTCCCAAAGCACTTTTCACCATAGTAACTTTGCAGTATTCTGTTCTGCATGGGTAACTTAATATCAGTATTCAGTTTTGTTCTTCTGACTGGGATGTGTATATTGGAGTCATAGATTTTTTCAATACATACATAAATTGAAGACAACTTAATTGAGACATTCAGTGTAATGAATTTGACATATACCAGTCATTGAATCATCTTAGTTTTCCACCCATTTTGTTGTATCCTCCTTGCCTTTTCTGTAACCATTACATTGCCATGGTTTTCCTTCATCTGGGAAGGGCATAAATTAACATCGCTTATCATATTTCTGATCTCAGGTAGCATGTACAACAGACCACCATCTTCAAAACACAGTCCTATTCTTTATAATATCAGATAATTAAAAATCCGAAGTGTATGCTCTAATGATACTATTAAATATGTTCACTTTAATGTAGTCTAACTGTTCTGAAAAACTTCCCCTAGGCATACATAAACAGAAAAAAAATGTTTTGAAGCTTTTATAATGAAAGCCTCTGAAGTTAAAAATACACAAAGTAGTATTTATGTAGCACTTCATATAGTCTACATGCTGAGGAAAGTAGTATTATTCCCCACTGCAGATGGGGAAACTGAGACACCAAAGTGAAATGATTTACCCATTCCATAGCCAGCTATTCAATGTCAGTCATGAGTGGACATCAAACTTTCTTTTCAGAACTATATGTGTGTATGTGTCTATGCACGTGTATTTATTATACATACGCATACATAGTGTGTGTGTATAAATGGAACTCTCTACCGTTAGTATTAAAAGATCTATTTGTGTGCACAACATTTAGTTTTGTGACTATTCTTAGGAAAAGCTGAGGAAGACTGCAAATAGAAATATCTCTATTAGGGAGCCAGTGGCTGCTGTTGAGTGATAGCAGATGTCAGTCTGGGGGGGTTCCTGCTATTTTGTGATATTTACTGTCATTTGAAGCTGTTAAAGTTCTTCATGATTTTGTCAAGAGTGTTCTTGGGAGTATATGTTGTTCTGAGCTCTAAATATATGGGAGAATGTCAGTATTACAAACTGGCAATTTACAGATAAAGGTTGTGCATTTGATTTAAGGAAACTGAAAAATTGCCAGCTATATACATAGTTGAACGTAGAAGATAAAGTCATGGAGAATAGCGCTCCTATTAAGGCACTTAACTGCTGTATAAAAAAAAAAAACCAGAGGGCTGATATTGCTGTGCTTCAAGAACCTCATCTGTTAGTAAAGGAATCTCAAAAATTCAACCACGTTTGGGTGGGATTAGCAATCTGTAGTGGGTATAGCACAGAGTCATGTGGAGTTTCTATTTTAGTGCATAAAAAATTGTACCCCCATTTCAGTGAAATAGTTGATGATTCAGAGGATAAGTTTATTTTTGCAAATGTTAAAATGATGGATTCCATTTTTACTTTGGGTTGTGTCTATGGTCCCAGTGTAGCCACCTAACATTTTATCATTCTTTTTTAGAGACCTCTCTGAATTTGAGAAATACCCTTTTATTTTATGGAGAGACTTGAATGAAAGTTTAGATTCTGTCATTGATAGGACTTACACTTCTCAAGCCACAAATTGTATTTCTAGGGAAGTTATTAAAAGTTATATGTCAGACTTGGATTAAGTAAATGTTTGGTGAATAGTTAATCCAACAATGAGCGATTACGAGGGGGGAGGTTTCAGTGCCTCATTCAATTAGTTCTAGAACTGGCTGTTTCTTTAATTTCTCAAGGCATAATTGACTCTGTGGTCAATGCATCTGTTGACTCTGTAGCTGTTTCAGACCATGCTTAGGTGGCATTTCAGCCCTCCTTAACAGGTAGAGCAGGTATAAATAATCATTGGCGACTCTGAACTTCCCTGTTGAGTGAATACAAATTTGAAGCATTTATTCTAGAGGAGCTAAAAAAAATTGTACCTTTATCAGCCTACCTACTGCTTCCTCCACTTTGATATTATGGGAAACTGCTGAAGTCTTCTTATAAGGGCATGTAATATCATACTCTTCTACAAAAAATAAAAGATGAGATACAGAAATCAATAGTTTAATAAGAAAAATTAAGTCTTTAGGTAAGGATTATGTCACAAATCGTTTGCCTGATAAACTACACATTCTTAACAGTATTAGATATAAATTGAGTAAATTACTGTCCCAGAAGGTGGAGTATGCTTTATGAAGATTATGCCAAGATTATTGGGAACTGGCGGGGGAGGGGAGTGCGCAAGAAGGTTACTAGCATGCAGACTTAAATCCATTGTGACGCCCCCAAATGGCGCTTGTGAGTGCACTCCTGCTCTGTGGTTTGAGCCCCTGACTCACTTGCCAAGACTTGATGGAATTGTAAAAGGAGGGGTTCAGTAGTATTCCTTCCCCCTTACCCAAAGATGGGGATACTCATGGGTTTGCCATGGTTCTTCTTGGGGCTCTGCCTCCCCTACACCCCATCCACTCACCAACCATGTGGATCTTCATGGTGCCACACCAGTTCTGGGCTATGGCCCATCTATTAGCCTGAGGGGCCTCCACCTTCTCAAATGTGGATGGGGTGCAGGCTTGGGAATTCAGCCTGCCTGCCCTTCTTCCTCTTGGGTCCACCCCGATCTCTGCACTGGCGCTGGGACCTCAGATGGGTGCTTCAGGGCCAGGGCGGGTACGGCCAGTTGTGTCTCCTATGGAGAATAGCCAGCCGTGAGCCTCTCGTGCTCTGTGACCAATGTTTACAATGTCCCAGCTGGCTTCCAACTGCTGCCCTCACCTATTTGCTATAGGGCAGAGTCAGAGGGCTCATTTGTGTCAGCGTCCCAGGCCTCAGCTGGTTGCATCTCGACGGCTGGCTTCTGCCCCTCATTCGGCTTCTGGTGTGGTTTTTGAATCTCCCATGGTAGTGGCCTTAGCTGACATAATTGACAGCTGCTTGAAGAGCCAACGCAATGCCAACTTGCATGGCTTTTTCTTTGCCTCGGTCTGCCTCCTAGGTAAGTTTTCAGTGAAGTCAGGGTCCCTGTTCCCTTCTCCGGGAGCGTCAGGGTCTGCCCCCGGGTGCTTCCAGCCCCCAAGAGTGTATCCTGCCACCACATTTATCTATAAAAAGTAGTAGACAGATGAGACTGTCTGGAGAATATGCATATGACCCAATAACAAATCAACTAGCAGTTCAGTTATTTCTATTCTAATTTGTACTGTAAGAATCTGAATGATACTAGTGAAGAAATAGAAAAGTTCCTGGATTTTACATCTCTAAAAGAAATTTCGAAGGTGAAAAGGAAATTTTGTTGAGACTCATAGTTTCATAATGCTTAGGGTCAGAAGAGACCTAAAGAGGTCATCAAGTCCACCCCCCTGCCCTGAGCAGGAATGAATGTGGGATCATAACACCCTAGTCAAATATCTATCCAGCCTCCTCTTGAGGACCCTCAAGGTAGGAGAGAGCACCACCTCCCTTAGGAGTCCATTTCAGAGCCTGGCAGCCCTAACTGTAAAGTAATGTCTCCTGATGTCCAATCTGAACCTTCTCTCTAACAATTTGTGACTGTTATTCCTAGTAACCCCTGGTGGTGCCGGGGGGGGAACAGAGCCTCACTCAATTCCTGCTGATTCCCCCTGGTGAGCTTGTAAACAACCACCAAATCGCCTCTCAGCCTTCTCTTGTGGAGGCTGAACAGATTCAGGCCCTTTAGTCTATCTTCATAGGACATAACCTGCTGCCCCTTCTCCATGTGAGTTGCCCTCCTCTGGACCCTCTCAATGGACCCCACATCCCTCTTGAAGTGCAGCACCCAAAACTGGATAGAGTACTGCAACTGCAGCCTGACCAAAGCCACACAGAGTGGTAGGATCACCTCCCTGGACCTGCTTGTGATGCATCTGTAGATGCACAACAAAGTGCAGTTAGCCGTACTGACTGCTTCCTCACATTGGTAGCTCATGTTCATCCTGGAATCAACAATGACTCCAAGATCCCTTTCTGCCACTGTGTAGAAGGGTGTTCCCCAGCCTATAGGTGTGTTGCTGGTTCCTTCTCCCTAGATGTAGCACCTTGCACTTGTCTGTGTTGAATTCCATCCTATTCTCATCCACCCACCTCTGTAACCCATTTAGATCTAGCTGGATTCTGTCCCTCCCCTCCAGCATGCTCACCTCACCCCACATCTTGGTGTTGTCCACGAATTTGGATAGCATGCTTTCTACACCCACATCCAGACTGCCGATTAAAGATTTTGAACAGTACAGGCCTCAGGGCAGAGCCCTGGGGGACTCCACTGCCCACATCTCTCCAGGTCAAAAATGACCCATCCACCACTCTCTGGGTGCAACCATCTAGCCAATTTGCCACCCCCCTGAAAGTGTAGGTTTTTTTGAGAGAATGTAGTGGGAAACAGTATCAAAGGCCTTCTTAAAGTCCAGGAAGATGACACCTTAACATCTTCATCGAGAAACATTGTGACCTAATCATAAAAGGAAGCCAGGTTAGTCAGGCAGCATCTACCCTCAGTGAACCCATGTTGGTTGCCCCTGAGCATTAGGGCCCCTTGCACATGTGCTCCTTGATAATTTTCTCAAAGGTCTTCCCAAGGACTGAGGTGAGACTATAGTTGCCCGGGTTCTCCTTTCTCCCCTTCTTGTAATGGGGACCACATTGGACCTTTTCCAGTCCTCTGGTACCTGGCCAGAGCCCCACGAGCGCTCATAAAGCCATGCCAGAGGCCCTGCTATGACCCCCGCCAATTCCATCAGCACCCTCGGGTGAAGAGCATCTGGACCTACTGATTTAAACGTGTCCAGCCCCTCCAACAATTCCCTAACTAGGTCATCCCTGACCCTAGGCATGGCAGTGCCTCCCCTGAGTCCATCCATAATCCCCCATAGTGGGGGAAATGTCTCGGTTCTTGTTCAGGAATATGAAGGCAAAGAATTCATTAAAGAGGACTCCTTTGTCATTAGGTTAAATAATTTTGGCCTTAAAGGATATAAACAAGCATATGAACAGTAATAAAACTCTGGGCAATGATGGCTTTCCTGTCGAGTTTTATAAAAATAATTAAAGATCTATCATTACTTCAATTACTGAATATATATAATGGTAATAAAAACCAAAATACATTACTAACCAGTTTACATGAAGGTATTATTTCTATAATTCCTAAATCAGGCAAGGATTCTATTAATTGGTGTAATTATAAGCCAATTTTTTTAATGAATGTAGACACCAAAATTCTAGTCAAAACTTTATCCCACACATTAGAACATGTCCCCCCCTAAGTTAATTCACAAAAATCGAGTAAGAGTTAGTAAAAAAAGGCATGGTTCAGATTTGTACATCTGGATCTTAATATAGAAATAGCAGGACAAAATTCCAAAGTTCTTATGGCTCTTGAGTCAGAAATCCTTTGATTCTGTTTCTTGGAGGTTCCTTTTTGTACATTACGAACTATGGGATTTGATAAAGCATTCATAAAGTAAATAGAGTTCTTATATACCAGTCCTTCTTCAGAGTTGTACCAATAATATGTTATCTGAGCCTTTTCCCTTGTAAAAGTGGATTCAAGGTTACCTATTACCCCCTATTGTATTTGATTTAACATTGAAACCTTTGGCTACAGTTAATAATAAGAGTGATATGAAAGGTACTCAGGCAGAGACAATTAACATAAAATCCTGTTGTATGCACTAATACTTCTGTCACAGCCTGGGAGATCAGTTCCTTTCCTTTTCTCATTAATCAACAATGTTAGCAGTCTTTCTGGTTATAAAATTGAATGGGTTAAATCTGAGTTACTTGGAGTAAATAATTATACCACAATGAATATGTTAAGCAAATGGCAGTTTTAATGGCTATCAAAACATATAACTTATTTTTATAATAAAATATCCTAAATATTATTGTTATTTTCTACCAAAACTTTCAGAAGAGTTTTTGATGTTATATTACAAGATCAGAACAAAGAGAGCAATTTGACAGTATCCTTGTGGGAGGCACATTAATAGTTTAAAAATGAATGCCTTACTTCACCTAATTTATCTATTTTGTAACCTACAAGTTGTAATTCCTCATTGCTATTTTATTAAAATCAACTCAGTGATCAACAGGTTCTGTGCAGAGAGGATAAAAGAGCTTGTCTTTAGTTAAAATGATACATCTACCAATTGAAGTGGATAACTTTCAACTTCCAAACCTTTGGCAACATCACAATGCCTTTTTAGTAAGTCCTGGTACTGGATGACTGATATAAGTGAGAGCTTTCTGGTATGGGTAGAATTTGAACAGGCAGTTAAGTTTACAACTCCATGTGTGCTGGATCCAGCCCCAGTCCCATACACCATATCACACCTGCTCCCCTGTGCACTAGATCAGGCACCAGTCTTGTATGCCAGATTTCACCCACCATCCCTTAGCAAGTTTGTAGATGACATCAAGCTGTGGGGAGTCATAGATATGCTGGAGGGTAGGGTTAGGATTCAGAGAGGCCTAAAAAATTGCTGGATTGAACAAAAAGAAATCTCATGATTTTGAATAAGGGCAAGTGCAAAGCCTTGCACTTAGGACAGAACAGTCTCATGCACTGCTACTGGCTGGGGATTGACTGGCTAAGCAGCAGCTCTACAGAAAAGGACTTGGGAGTTGCAGTGGACAATAAGCTGAATAGGAGCTAATAGTGGGCCCTTGTTGCTAAGAAGGCTAATGGCATACTGGGCTGCATTGGTAGGAGCATTGCCAGCAGATCAAGGGAAGTGATTATTCTCCTTTATTCAGCACCGGTGAAGCCACACCTGGGGTACTATGTCTAATTTTGGGCCCCCCACTATAGAAACAGTGTGGACAAATTGGAGAGTCCAGTGGCAGGCAACAAAAATGGTTAGGGGGTTGGGGAGACATGATTTATAAGGAGAGGCTGAGGGAACTGGGCTTATTTAGCCTAGAGAAAAGAAGACTGAGAGGGGATTTAATAGCAGCCTTTAACTACCTGAAGCTGGGTTCCAAAGAGGATGGAGCTGGACTGTTCTCAGTGGTGACAGATAACAGAACGAGGAGCAATGGTCTCAAGTTGCAGCAAGGGAAGTTTAGGTTAGATATTAGGACAAACATTCTAATTAGGAGGGTAGTAAAACACTGGAACAAATTACCCAGAGAGGTTGTGGAATCTCCATCCTTCGATGTTTCTAAGACTTGGGTAGACAAAGTCTTGACTGGGATAATCTAGTTAGAGATGGTCCTGCTTTGAGCTGGGGGTTCGACTAGATGACCTCCTGAGGTCCCTTCCAACCCTAATTTTTATATGATTTCTACGATTCCCCAGCCCAGCTGCATGTGAACATTTCACTTTCATCTGTACTGGGCTTCATCTAAACTTAACAAATTAAAGGTACTGCCAATAAATACATGTTGAAGATGTGATACATTCTTGGTCTCATGCTTTGGTCATGTCCTATTATTTTTGGAAAGAAATTATAGCAGAGTTAACATGATTTTGAACACAGCACTGATACCTTAGGCAAATATGTGTACTTGGGTATATACTTAGGGAACTCAAACTGAATCATTTCCAGTTTGTACTCTTACAGTGGACCTTATTAGTGAAACATAGGATATATTACTACATTGAAAAAGTAGAACTTCTCCAAAGGTCAAAATCTGGTACAATGAGATCGTATAGCTGGCATTGATGGAGAGGCATAGAGAGAAGTTTACCTGCTTTGAAAAGTTTGGTGCAATTTAGAGAGAATTCTTAAAATATTTTGGAAACTAAATTAGTATTTCTTATAGACTTATCTTTTTTTCTATGCCTACCTCTTCCCTCCTCCTTCCCCCCACCATTTTATTATTGTTTGTGACAGACACGTACATAGTTGAGTTTGATATATATAGCTGATATATATGTATTTCTGATGTTTGTGTTGCATTTAAAAATGAATACAAAAAATAAAACACCCTCTTAAATGGGATGACTTGCCCCCTCCTTCACTTTTTTGCTGTTCTTTCATATAATCTAAGAGACTTAAAAATTCAGATAGTAACTGCTATGCACAGGAAGGGGAATCTGAAATACAATTTATTTCAATCTCAGTGTTGAACGTGAGAAATCAGATTGAGGGTTTTGTCCCTGTAAAAAGCCAGAGAACTTTTCACAAAGCACTTCCAGTACCATATCATATTCCAATCTGTTCTCAGTAACAGAGTTCTGTAAGTAAATTCTATTTAAGGTTTCATTATCTGTCTTCACCTTTGTCCACTCGCACTGAAGTAAGAAATGCAAGGAATTTGTTGGCCTATGCACAAGACCCACTTGAATAAGTTTAATAAGATAACACACCCATCTTTACACACACACACTTTGTACACACTGGTACACAAAGTTGAAAGTTCAGGAAGGGAGTGAAATGTGTAATGTGCAGATCTATCATCTGCCAGTGCAAACTATGTAAATAAATGCACAAAATGTAATTTTGCATTAAGGTAAACTATACCAGGAATTCCTGGGAGAAGTTTAAAATAAAATACCTTCATTTTACTTACTGAAAGGAATGAACTGCTTGTCTACTGATGTCCAGTATGTGGGGATTTTTTTATTCTCAGGATGGGGGGCAGGAATTATAAGCAACAGAGTAAAATGAAGGTTTTTATCGTTTCAAACCATATGTGTTCTTACCACTCATAATTCCACAAACTCCTCTCTCTTCTTTGTTATGCCCATTGCTACATTTGATTTGAATTTAGCTTCTCAGCTCTTGAGAGAAAGGACTATACTCCTACTCAGCTGTAGCACTCACCTCGGTAGGGAGGTATTGTAATAAAAGATAATAAATAAGAGTGTGCCTACTCTTTTCATTATTTACCTTCTTTAATTCTGGCTGGCAGAGGCAGTACCATATTCTTAAATATATATTTATTTTGTTTGGAGTATCATGCATTTGTTCCCTAATACCTAATTCAGCAAAGCACATGAGCATGTACATGACTTCAAGCATTTGAGCAATCCCATTCCTAATCAGCAAAGCAAATATTAAACTCCCATTAGCTTTCAACAGGATTTTATCACGTCTTAAAAGTATACATGTGGTTAAGAGTGCTGATGACTAAAGATTGAATAATGCATGTACTTAAAGTCAAGTACTTAAACTTCTTGGCCTTGTTATACCTTACACTCTGAGCCACACAAATGTTGATTTGTGTTAGTGCTAGCTTGGAGTTTGAAGCAGTTACCCTTAGTCTAGAAACTTTCTCTGACTGTCCCTGACCTGCATAGCTGTGATTTGCCACTAGAGATCTGATGAGCAGAGGCACAACTAAGAGCTGTAGCTGTCAGTTGCCACTAGAGGGCTGGTGAGTCAGGACAGGATAGAAATTCCTGCTGTAGGGCCAGGGGTTTGAGAGATCCTGGGTTACTGGAGGACTTCCACTTGAATGGCACATCTGTGGGGAATGACTACACCTTAATGAAACAGAGCTCGGAAGTCCAGATCAGAGATAATCCTGCTGTGGAGTGACTTAACTTTAAGCCACATAACGGGTACTTAAAACCACTTTAAGATGTTAATGCAGGAGTGGGCAAAATACAACTTGCGGGCTGCATTTGGCCAACCAGCTGATTGGATCTAGCCCACAGACAGGCACCCACCAGCTAATTGTATCTCGCCTTGCCAGTGGCTGCCCCTGCTGTGCTCTGCATGGGGCTGAGTCATGCCCACTCCCACTCAGGCCAGCATGTGTTGTGCTCCCAGCCTCCCCCACCAGACAGTGCCAGCCCTGGCCAGAAGGCACAGTTTTCAGGCAGGGCTGCTGCTGCCACTGGCCAGGGAGCTGCTGGGCTCCCCCAGCCTCCAGTGACAACTCCTCCTGTCCTTGCTGCAGTGCATCAGGCAGCAATTAGGGAGGGAAAGCAGCCTTGAGGGGAAGGGTGGGCTGAGCCTGCAGTTCACTTCGGTCCTGCTCATGCATGGCTGGGTGGAGGAGCATGTGAATGGAGGCGGGGTTGTGGGTAAAGGAACTTGGTTGCTCACAAAGCTCCACCAGACAGGCACGGGACAAGCAGGTGGAGTGGGACTAGCAGCAGGAGCCAATGCAGCCCTGCTGGGCAAGAGCAGCAGCAGGAGACAGCATGCACTTGGTGCAGCCTCGCTGGGCAGACACATGGACTGGAAGCAGCAGGAGCCAGTGCAGGCTTGGCTGCAGCCCTGCTGGACAGGTGTGGGACAGAGACCAAGGGTGCCAGGCTCAGCACACCCTCTCTGATCTGCTCCCCTCTCCTAGGGGCTTCTTTTGCTGCCTGCCAGTGGTATCTTCTTTCCCACCCTTTGCAGCATGCTGCGAGCCAGGCAGGTAGTGCTGATTCTTCTTTCCCCTCCCCCAACCAGAGGAGGGGCTGCGCTCAGCCACATCATAACAGCAGGCAGGGGGGAAACTGGTGGGGAAGGAAGTGCCCCCCCACACACGCATCCAACCCAACCACACCCCACACATGCAGCCACATCCCCTCACACACCCCACCCTCCACCATACCCACACACACTCAACACTGATCCATATACCCCACACCCCAACCACACACCACACCATACTCACACACACACACCTCAACCACACACGCACACACCCCCACCATACCCACACACACACCTCCCCTCAACCACATACATCCCACACTCACCTTCCCATCACACATACAGCTACACCTCCCCACATATGCATCCACACCCCCTGACACACTCCACCCCCACCCTACCCACACACACATCCAACAGTCCCAAATACCACACACATCCACACATATACCCCACCCTCACCATACCCACACACATGCCTAATAGTCCCATGTACCCCACACCTCAACCACACACACCCCACACATGCCACACATATACCCACACCTACCCGCACCATACACATACCCACACAATAATTATAAGAACCCACAGATAAGAAAGACCTGTCTTTGTTTTAATTTAAAGTATATTTCCCCATTTAACAAAAGACAATTGAAAAAATAAATGAGGAAGTTTCTTTAAATTGGAAAGCAGTTGCCTAATATATTACTTTACTTCTAAAAAAAATAGAAAAGTATAATAAACCATTGTGCCAGAAATTGATGGTAGTATTCCAGTTAACATTTTACACACATCAAAATAAAAAACTTCATAGTTATGCTTCCCAGAGTATCCATAACTGTGTTATAATATTTTGTATTGTTCTATGTTTTTTTTACTTCATAGCCTTAAGTATAGCACAGTGATCATATCACAGTAGTTAGTTTATAAACTTCTTTATTTATAAAATCTCTATCAATCTGTTGTATTGCAGTAGTGTTTTTCCTGCTTTGATTTGGAGTTTTTGAATTGGAGTTATTAAATAGGGAAAAGGTACAGTTGTGCAGGCAGCTAAAATGTTTAAGTGTACTGTGATTGAGTGTACTGTGACACATACTTACACTAAGCAGTCGGAGCTCCAGAAGGCTTCAGAAAGCCCAATATGTCTGATGTTTTTTCTCTAAGTCCTGATAATGTGAGATTTAAATTGTTTGTGCATCTTCAGGATACCATATACAAAGTCACCCTCTCCCCCCACCTGGGTATATAAATTGAATATTGTAATAGTGAAATAATGAACATAAATTACTGGTGAAATGCTAGTCATGATGGGTCAGAAAAGGTCAAAAAGGATTTTGATTTTTGTATTCATTACTTTTCTTTAAAAAGTCTTACATCTTTGTGTAGAATATAATGAAGATGATATATGTTAGAGTAATAGATCTCTTTAGTATTAATAAAGATTCATAGAATAGATTACAACCAGTAGGGTTTATATTAGTATTATATTCATTTATATAACACCATGATTATTCACTCCTTAGGCCCTCTCAACACCTTATAGGCATTGTGCAATTAATTGGTTAATTGTGCAATTACTGCAAGACCAGCTACACATACAAAGTAGCTATCATGCCATAAAAGTTCCAACTAATTATAAAGTTAGACCTCAAAAATGTGTGCTAACTTTATAGTTGGTAGCTATCAAGCTTTATTTAGCACATGTAGCAGGGTCTTCCCTGGGGCTGGGAGCCCTGTAAGGTGACAGGGCTGGCAGCCATAGGGATGCACTATGCCTGGCCAGGGCTGGGAATCACACAACTGAGGGGACTCAATCTCAGCAGCTGCTGACTCTGGGTCTGGGCAGCACAGGGACCCAGACAGCAGCAGCTATGGACACTGGGTGCCAGGACTCAACAGGGCCCCAGCAGTCAGAGCACATGGCTGCCTCAGGAGTGCATGAAACCATGGGGCTGCAGGATTGCAGCTGCTGTGATCTTCCAGCTTTGGGGATGCATGAAACCCACGGGGCTGGGAGATTGCAGGAGCCATGATTCCTTAGCCCTGGGCATACATAGGGCACCCCCATGGCTGAGATCTCCTCAGCTGAGGGGTCTCCCAGCTGCAGGAGCGTGTATCTTACTGGTACAGGGGGAGCCTGGCATTTAATGCATGATTCCACGATCGCACCTCCGGCCATGCATGTGTGGAATGGCAGGAGGCGCAAGTATGTGGAGCCTTCATTACATTCCATTTCTCCTTTACCTGCACATGTAGAGGGGTCCTTATAATATTCAGCATTTTACCATAAATAATATGTGCTAAACTTAAAACAAGAAATCCTTTTTCTGTATAATTTAAGGATATAAATAGCTGCAGAGCAATAAAAAAATTACACCTAGAACTTATCACCAGGTTGAAATTTGGTGGAAGAGGCAATATCTCATTAAAAAAAAATAGGCAGGACTGGCCAATGGTGATTTGTGTCTTGTTTCTTTACTATCATATCTGGATGTCTTACGTTAATTAATGTATACCCAGCAAAAAGCAGGGAAATACTGTTATCCCCATTTGACTAATGAGGAACCATAGCACACAGAAATTTACCAAAAGAAAATCTGTGGTTGATGAGAGATAAAACCCAACTTTCCTGTCAGGCAAGCATCCTAATTAGTGAACCAGTGTGTGTGTGTGTGTGTGTGTGTGTGTGTGTGTGTGTGTGTGTGTGTGTGTGTGTGTGTGTGTGTGTGTGTGTGTGTGTGTGTGTGTATAGTTTAATTTTTTTTTAGTTTTTTTTTGTTTTTTGTTATAAAAATCTTGATGATGAATACTATGTAGATGAAAGTGCTGGCTTCGTTGAGGTGCATGTCTGGAGAACAGGAACAGATCTCTCTAAATCTGCTACTGTTACAGTGAGGTCTCGCAAATCTGAACCAGTAACTGCAGAGGGTGAGTAATTGTTGTGCTCCTGCTTCAGTTTTTGTTCATGTCTCTTAACATGGAGCATTGATTAATTTGGATGGGTTAATGCCCACAATTTTTTTTTCAAGTATAGCCCTTGTAATGGCCCACACGACTACAAGGCTAAGTGCTGCACACTTGTATTTGCGATGAGCTTTCGTAAGAGATGACCCTCAATCATCTGGAGAAAGGTATGGGTGGAGTGTTCAGCAGAATAAGGAAAAACCTGTGCTCACAGTGAGATGACTCCTAGTAAGTTGGGTGTAAAATGGACAGGATAAGGAACCGTGAAAAGGCCTGGCTAGGTATTGCATGCAGTCTAAAAAATGAAAGTCATGGGGAGGTGTTGATTACCCTCAACTCCCATTAGTTTCAGTTGAGTGAATGAAGCTGCTTAGTACTAAACGCAATGTAATTGACAAGCAAGCATACTCTTCTGTTTTAGATCTACCAATTATTCTGATCACTGAACACATCTACACGTGCCCGGGACTGTTCAGTACCCTCTGGTACTATGCAGTCCCAGTGATGTACAGTTATTTTTCAATGGTACATCGCCATAGCTATAAGCTACAGCAGTGTAGCATCAGCATCGTGGTTTGTGCCGCCAATGTTATATCGCTGTAGCAACGAGCTATGTTGCTGTAGCTTATTGCTACAGCAGTGTAGCATCTCTTGTAGACACACACACGAAGTCAAAATAATGGCTTATTTGAGAGCATTAAAATGCAGCACTTAGAAAGAAATGGTAACAAAGCCAGTTATCAGGTCCAGCACTGACAGATATGGGTCCAAAAATTCATATGCTGCCTCTCATAGTCTGTTGCTCATTGTCTTGCTGTGAATTCTAGGTCTAGGGTTCTGGCTGGCTCATCCATCTGCATCACCTACTCATCTCAATTTGCCCTACTTGCTGTTGAGTGCCATGTAGCATTTGCAGGAGCCTCAGTTGTGGCTCACTGAAACTTTCTCAGAACCTTTGTCTGCATGGCTGCATGTTCATGTTTTAAATCAGTATCTGGAGGAAGAAGCTTCCAAGGCTTTCTTTGGATGTAAAGAAGTTTTAGAGTGTACACATTTTCCTAGGTTCTTGCATTGTGCATAAACAGGCATTTGTGTTAGCAATAGAAATAATTTAAAATAGTCCAAGTTATCTAAATGTTACTATTATCATAGTATCATAGTATCATAGTAGTTAGAGTCGGAAGGGACCTGGGCAGATCATCTAGTCCGACCCCCTGCCTTGGCAGGAAAGAGCACCGG
>JAGPOW010003316.1:153115903-153163079 GCA_030014935.1 Caiman crocodilus | reverse complement strand
TGCTGATCCCCCCTGACCAGTTTGTAGCAGGCCACAAGATCCCCCCTCAGCCTTCTCTTGTGGAGGCTAAACAGGTTCAGGTCCCGTAGCCTCTCCTAAGGTCCCGTAGCCTCTCCTAATTATGTAAGGTAGATATGGAATTCAAGTGTTTAACATCAGTACATCTTTCCACATTCTTGTGCTTTCGCATGGAAAATGAGATTAGCAGGATATCTAAAAAGAATGTCTGTTTATTTCAGTTCTTATCTTATGGTCTGCCAAGTTTATCTCATCCGAAGTATTGAAAGTCAAATTGCCTCAGTAGCTACTTAACTGAGAGAAATGTATGAATTGGACATTTAGGTCCTAAGAAATTATTCAGAATTATTGAAATGGATTCAGTGCCAATACCCTAAAAATACATTGTGCCAAAATCAGTAGAGGCCTACATTTAGAACTACAGCAGTTCCTAAGCAGCCTCACTCAGGCACTGTATGTGCAGAAGCAAGTCAGAGTATGTGCTTCAGCATCAAAATCCCTTACTAACTTCTAAAGCAATTCTTACTGGCCAAGCTCTGCTCAAGTCTTAGGAGAGGGTCACACCCTTTTCTTTATAAAACTACCACCAACTCTCATCTACAGCCCTGCATTTGATTCAAAACCTATGGTGGTGTCACTGCCCATCTTCATACTCATTGGACTAGGGCTTAGAGCAGACATGCAGAAAATGAGAGACTTGGTATCTAGGTCCCTGAAGGGATTTGGACTCAGATCTTGCACCTGAGGGTGCCATGGGGACCAAGCTATAGAAAAGACTAGGTGGGGGCACTCCCCTCCCTTACACTCTTGAAGGTGACCCACAGGCCAGACAAAAATGCAAGAATCATAATGCCAAAAGGAAAACAAACTAAAAGGATCTGGTCTCTGTTGCTTAGTGATTGAAGCACTCCTTTAAGAATAAAGTGGGTAGACAGTGCTGTAGGAAGCAGGGATCAGAACCCACAAATTCCCTCTCCCAATGACTAAACTATGTTGGAGGCTTCCTGTGCTAATTATGCATTTGTCATTAGAGTCATCTCCTGAAATGTGCTTGGCAGCAAAGACTCTGCACCACATCCTCAGGAGATCTTTAAATACTAGATTATAAAGGCAGGCTTCCTCTTGTTTATTCACAGCACTGTTTATAAACTATGCCTAGAACCCATACCTCCCATGTTTTGGGTAAATTCTTTAACTACTAAGCTATTGAAAAAAGGTCAGCACTGCCATCATCTTGAATCACCTATCTCTGGTAACTGAGTACATAGAACTCTCAAAGGTGTAATCAGGTGTGAACTGCAAGTAAATAGAAATATGTGTTGGGTAGATTTAAAAGGAGTGAGAGTTCAGACACATTCTTGTGCTTCAGTGCTTTCCATGGGCTACCTCTAAATACCTCTGGGCTTTTTGAATTACCTTTTTAAGAGCTATATTCCACTACCTCTTCTCTATGGAGAGCACCTAGATGCATCAAAAAGCTAGCTTTCTCTGCAGCTTCCTTGACTTCATAGGGATCCTAAAAGCCTAAGTCATTTTTAGTCAATCTCCTTGGTCATTTGCTCAAAAGTTAAGTATTGCCCTGCTTAAATTTCAGTGCCTACTTAGAGGAATCCTGTCCTGGATGCATTTTAGTTCCAGAAAAAATGTAGTGGCAGAATCTATGTGTCAAGGGAAGAAGAATCATTATTCATTAGAGAATCTGTTAAGTAGAATGTGGGGGGTTATTTTCAACAATGTGCCTATAAACTTCAATCAATTCAGTGATGAGCTTATTGAAATAATACAACAGGCTGCGTGCCAGAGCTGACTGAAAAGCAAGGTGTCGGCTTTATGGCAAATGTTGGTAATAATGAAGATCCATTTGGTTTGCCATAAGTTAAATCAAAACCAAATGTTTTCAAAATTTCCTACAAACTGGAAGATCCTTGAATCTTGCAGCTGCACTCTGAAATTCCAATTCCTTTCAGTGTCACCATAGAAAATTTGTAATCAGTTCTGCTATATAATAGTCTTCCCAGAAAGTCACATAAAGGATTGCTCTACACCTAAGATGTAGATATACTTTTAATGTCCTTGTGTCCTTATGTAATTCAGCATCCTGTCTCCTGGGCTGTCTTCTAGTTGTTTTTTTTATTCCTAAGCAAACTCAAATCACCCTGTCTTTGCAACTGAAGTGTGCCAGGCCCCACTTGACATTATCTGGGCCTAATGTGATTCTTCTTACTTCCTCTTGGACTTTTAATCACCATTAGCCAGGGAAGTCTAAAGTCTGTTTGCTTTCTGCTCCTCACTACACTGGGTTTTCATTCTTGCTGTTTCCTTTGAACACCATTAATTCCTTTTGATCAGTTCCTTGACCTCTTTGCTTTCCTCTTTTATACTAATCACATAATCTGTAGCATTGTCCTTTAGAATTACAGGCATAATATTAGCTTTCTTTCCCAAAAAATCTTCCTCCCTTTCCTGGAGCCTCTTCCAAAACAGTTTTTGGTCCCAAGCTTTAATTCTTTCTTAGTTACAGATTCTATTTACTTATATGTCATTAATCTTGAACAACAAGAGGATAAAAAAGACCAGAATCAACCCTGGTGTAGTTCTTACCAGTAAATAAAAATGGTCTGTCTAACACCAAGCCAGTTTATTTCCATTACAACAAAAAAGTAGTTTTAAATTTATGAACAGTAAAAAATAAAACATTTATTGACATAAATATTTATGTTGTTACGAGTTATTAAAAATCAGTCTCCCAGCTATGTATCTATTATTTATATTTATATATTGAATAAGATTCAGTGAAAATCAGTTGATTCAAATTCTGTTTCTGTTTGTAGCTGGGGTAGATTATGTCGGTATCAGCCGTAATTTGGATTTTGCACCCGGAGTTAACATGCAGACTTTCCGTGTGGTCATTCTGGATGACCTTGGACAGCCAGTGCTAGAGGGAGTTGAGACGTTTGAGATTGTGCTAAGAATGCCTGTGAGTGCCACCCTTGGAGAACCAACCAAAGCTACTGTCTTCATCAATGACTCAGTCTCTGATTGTAAGTTCAGATTAATTTAATGCAAAAAAAACCTGTTTATATGATAAAGTTTATCCCAATAGACCTAGTATCCAGGAATGGCATTGAGAACCTTGACCTTACTGAAGTTGTGATCTTTTGAATAAGATGTAAAACAGTAGCCCTGACCTCATGGTCATTATGAAATTCCATGGTGTTTACCAGCCTTACCACACTTTAAGGCAGGTGTAATATTTCTCACTCATTGCCCCCAAACCATAGGAAAAATGCACCTAAGGTCTGACTATATGCACATTTACACTTTTTGCACCAATGTAATTATATATACTCCACTGAAAATTCCTCATGTATTGCCATGTGAGATCTGGATCAGGACCATAACTTTCAGAATCTCACATGGCAATCAGAATCAAGACCATAACTTGCAGTCCGTTCAAGGAATTCAGATGCAAAAAGGCCAAAATTTCACCCTTTCTGTTATGGAAAATGTACTGTACTATATAGATCAATTGCTTCCTACTAAGAAGTCCATCATACACCTTATATAATGTGTCACATAACACAATAAAACAAATTTGTAGAGATAGCAAGTGACATTTTTCTATATAGTTATATTTATCTCTGTTTATCTAGTGCCTATGATGCAATTTAAAGAGCCTGTATATACAGGCAATGAAAATGATGGAGAGATTTCTGCCATGATATACAGGAGTGGGGATACCCGCTACACATCTACAGTGCGATGTTACACTCGGCAGGGATCAGCCCAGGTAATGATGGACTTCGAAGAACGTCCTAACACTGACAGTTCCACCATCACCTTCCTCCCTGGTAAGCTCTGGTTCTTATTTACAAGCCTTTATTGTATCAGAATCTGTCTGATTTGTTTGGTTATATGAGTTTTGCTTAAAGAAAACACCAGAATAATCTAAAGAATAGAGTTCTTTTCACAAAAATGCAGGTGTGTGTGCACATATGTTCCTCAGGCCATTCTATCTCCATCCTAAATTAGCGTGAGAATCTGTTGGGAAGAAAAAGTCATCCCTTCGGAAAGTCAATGCTGAACAGATGAGTCTTTTTGATACTCTTCAGCCTGGAGCAGATTCAAAGCAATTCAACAGGTGATAGTGCAGAACAGTCACCATGAGGAAACCCCTGGCAACTTTGCCTCCCTCATAGACAGACCGTTGGTAATGCAAGTGATTCCCAGCAGAATAGGTGAAGGACCCAACTTAATTATTGTCTGTAAGCTTTCTTTTCCTGCTTTCTGCTAATTTCTCATTTACCAGTCAGGCCTTTCTAAAGTAACCTTGTACTGCCAATCACATAGAAAGATGAGCTTATTAAAGGAATACAAGAAAGTGTTGTGGTCCAGCAATATATTTTTGTTTTCTTATTCAGTGTGCTCAACCTTTTTCCTTCTGTTTTTTTGTAAACATGATTTTTCCAACAGTATGTAGCTCTTAGGATCCATTTAAGGTAAATGAATTATATAAATTGGATAATTTTGCATTTTGTTTTGCTTCTGTGATATCTCTTCTAAAGAGTGGGTTGTTTAGTCTACTTTGTTTAGAAATTAATTTCACTCTTAATTATTCTCAGAGTGGCCTCTCCATGCTGCTTAGTTTATAACCTACACAGTTTTGCAATTGCCTATGTACATCAGTGAAACAGAGGGTCTAATTTGTTAGGACTAATGCACAAGCCTTTTGAAAAAACAGAAATTAGCAGGTGATTAGGGATATTCTTTTGCAGTAGCCTTGGTCTGAGACAAGGGTGCCAGTTGGGATCATATTTTAGTTCTCTAGGATTTTTGCCACCAACCTCAATTTCTGTCTCAGGTGCTGACATTCCAGTTGAATTCTCCGCAGTGCTCATGATGTAGAACTGAACAGAACAGATATTGTGAAGACCATATTGCAAGATCATGTAAATGCAGGCTTTATTCAAAGTAATTAGGATTGCATTTATGTCCAGTATAAGATGAACAACGAATTCCAGCAAAGATCTTTGGTAGATTTAACTTCATTTTGTGGATTTTTTTTACCTGATCTATCATTCATGAAGGAAATAAGGATTTCAAAAAATGAACCCAGCTAAACACCCTGGATGTTCCCAAGAGTCCAAAATATTTTGGGATATCCTTTATTGGACCAACTGCATAGTTGAGAAAGCTGTTGGTCCCATCCTCAGGTTTGAATGGTCCCCTGGGTGTTGCCAAAATTTACCTGACAAAATCCAAATCCCACATTGTGAAAAATGGGGACCAGTGCAACCACCAGATACTCACAAAAGGAAGATATTTGTGCTCTTGTTTAAGACTGCATCCCACCATTCTTTCTGTGGTCATATTCTGGCAGGATCCCTACTGATAGAGTTCAGTGTCCACCTTGCACATAATTTTAAACATGAGCCAAAACACAGTAAAGTGATGCTGTTACATTTGTTTCCTATGCTGTTTTCCACATCAGAGCACACAGATTGTAGCATTAGGAACTAGAATTTTAGTCGTGCATTTTTCCCTGATATCCTTATTGCCTTGGGCAAATTACTTAGGCGCATATGCTTGGAGGTCGGTGGACATTTTAATTAAAGCAGTTCCCTGGCAGCTGCTCTAATTAAAATTCCTCACTGTTACATGTATTTAAAGTGGCTGTGGGATGCTTTTCTAAACCTCATTTGACGAGGTTTAGTTAAAGTGCCCCATGGCCATTTTAAAATGCATGGGGGCTTAATACATGTGACACTGCAGTAACACTGGAATGCTCTAATTAGAAGAAAGAATATAACTGGAATGCCAATGAATACATGTATAAGCAGAAGAAAGTTTCAGTATGTCCAGTAACTGTAGGTACATTGATTTGTGGCTGTTCAGCTTAAGACACTGGAGATATCTCTAGCTGGAATCAATAAGAGCTGTGAGAGAAATAAAATTATGGCTGTGGGCTGCCATAATTAGAGGGGCCAAAATTAGAGGTTATTCTTGAAACCTTCCTGTTTCTCTCTCTGCACCTGACAAAAATAACACTTTTCTATCTCTCAAAGACACTGCCATGTACTGTACAATACTACTGTGAAACTAATGTTAAGCTCTACCTAATATTACTTTGTGCTTAATGATTTCAGGTGAGACTGAGAAACCTTGCACCCTTGTTCTTATGGATGATACTGTCCATGAAGAAGAAGAGGAGCTGCGTCTGGTTCTTGGCACACCACAAAGTGATTCTTCCTTTGGTGCTTCTGTTGGTGAACAAAATGAAACCTTAATAAAGATCAGAGATCATGCAGACAGTGAGGCATTATTTTTTTTGACACAAAACATACCATATCAACTTTGGCTTTTGGGCATCTTATTAAATATCTTTTTCTACAATTACAGAGGCTATTATTAAATTTGGAGAGACTAAATTTAGTGTAAGTGAACCAAAAGATGCAGGAGAACTGGCAGTGGTAAAAATTCCAGTGCTTCGTTTGGGTGATACATCAAAGGTCTCCATTGTGAGAGTTCACACAAAGGATGGCTCTGCTACATCAGGAGAAGACTACTACCCTGTATCAGAAGGTATGAAGAAGTTCTTTGGCTTTTGCTCCTATCGCATCCACTTGATCGTTTCCTTTGTGATTGTTGTGCAAAATATAAAGGGAGAAAAGACTTAGTGAGCAAAGTTACTTTGCAGATACATTTGTTAGAACCTCTTGCTTTCAGAACTTAATGGCCACATCCAGGAGAGCACAGCCATGCAGTATGTGGTGGCACACATATACTGCATGTTCTGTTCTCCACCCTGCAAGGGAGCAATGCAGGGGGAGGGGTTTGACCCCTGAATAGCCAGGGGTCAAAAAACCTGCAGAAAAAAAGGCACAGCAGTACACATGGGGACAGTGTGTGCTGCTCAAAACTGGAGCGTGGCTGGTTGGAGCCACGCTACACCTGCCAGCCAGGCTCCGCATGGCAGCATTACTAGTGCTGCAGCCCTGAGAGGACCCCAAGAACCCCAGGTAAGGCTGCTAGGGCCAGCAGAGTGCTGTCCTTGACCTCCCCTACACAACCCAGAATAACTTGCTGCATGCCAAGGGGCACATGGCACAGGTACATGGCAAAGTGCGCAGCTGCTAGTTGTCCCTGGGGAACCAATCATCCACGCACGTGTGAACACTGCCAATAGGTCACAAAAATCCTGGGAACTTACCTGAAATAAACATCTAAAAATAAGATAAATCTGAATGCTTTGCATAAAACATTGAAGTAAAAGAAAAAAATAATAATGTTTTTTGTAGGTCTCCATCAATCTTATCTGACTGTTAATGTTGTTTGCGGTTAAGTATTACTAGTCTTGTCAAGCTTCCTCACGCTGGACATTCTGTGCCCCCTTTTCAGGATACTGTCTGTGATGCCATGTCCCTAGTGAACTTGTTATTCCAAGAAAGAAACAACAGACTTTGATTCTTAGTAACAAAAGCACAGCCAAGTTTATTGTTCATAAATGGGCTTAGATACTAGTATCCCTGACCCACTGACACATAGTGCTGCCTGGATCATTTTCAGGCATGTTACAAACAAAAATAACCCTTAAGCCCCATACAAGGTGCTAAGTGTTCCCAGGCCCCTTTTACACACCAATCAAAACAACTTCATGTTTACAGGATACACATCTGAGTTCTCACCAATTATTAAAACACATTTAGGTGGTATCATCCTACTTCTCACCACTTATTGCATCCTACTTCTCACCACTTATTGCCACCTTCTCGTCAGGTATGGACTTCTGTGGCCAGGTCACTTCAATCTTTGTTTTGATGTTCTGTACTGGTCTTATCAGTTCACTCTCTATCTGTTGGCCTTGAAGCTCCTCTAAAACTAGTAAGATACCTTTCCCAGCACTTCTGTGCAAGCCATGTATGGTATACTTAGTTCTGTAGTGATTGAGCCCTACTTTGGTTCATGCTGTTAGTAGGACCTCTGTATTTTTTTACATGCACAATGGTTGTCTTAATCCAAACTCTAGCAAGGCTACATTTTTCATTATGGTTAATATTTTAAACAGATGAATATCTACTTTATCCTGCTTTCAATCTCTGAACAGCGATTTTCCTGCAGCAACTTTTCAGCCCAGGGTCCTTTGTTCTTCCAGAGGCTTGACAGCAAGAAGAGGTTGTATCAAAAATATTTTTGTACTAGAGCCCCCAAAATGAGAGCAGACCACACAGTCCAGATTGCAGCCATTTCGACCAAAAATTTGTCCTATAATTAACAAGGCAAATTATCACATGTGGCAGACAACTGGATTATGTACTAGATGTATGATGTTTGTTTAGAAGCAGTCTAAGTTTGTACTATGGTCATATGTTCTGTATGACTTGTGACAAAAAAAAAAAACCTGCTACCTGATTAGTTAAAGGAAGCTCTTTTAGCTATGAATACCTATTGCTTATTCCAGAGGGATAGCTTGGACATACAGATTAATGAATGATGGGCTGTTTATGGAAACCTTAGAAAAATCAGTCAGTGAAATGCAATGAGCCTCTATCCTCATTAAGACAGTGCTAACCAACCTGCAGTGGCAGTTACTATAAATATGGTAACCCAGCTACTGACAGTTGTTAAAAAGAAAGTGTGATTGGATCTAATGCACAATCCCAACAATGATGCTTCCTGCCATGTCGCATGTGCATGGCAGGAGGTACAATTGTAGAATCAGGCAGGAGATCCAAATATGCCATGTTGCCAGTGCAAGGGGAGTCTGAGATCATAATCTCGGGCTCTCCCTGCACCAGCAGTCCTTGCTTGCATAGCTAGGAGCCACATCAGTTGAACTTCTATAGCTGGGAGCTCTGTCAGCTGATCAGGACTACTAGCCAGGGGAGCTCATTTTGCTCCCCAAGCTGGGAGCCATGAACAGCTGACCTGAGCTCTTAGCCTCAGGAGCACACAGGAGTGTGTTCCCAAAGCTGGGAGCACTGGCAACACATTCAATTAAATGTGTGATATTTTGTATAACAACTCCATTGTTTTTTCCTTTTTTTATCATACCATTAATTGATTGAATATGTGGCCAGGTCACTACTTAAGAAGTGATTAACCAGTTCATTACATCTTAAGTATAATGTCTCAGAGGCTTACATTAAGTGTATTCAAGAAGGAAATATTTCCCAGGCAAGGGGGGAAATCACAAGCCCCCAGCAAAGGTCTCTACTTTTCTTTTGAAGCAACAAAACTATCAGCATGACAAAGACAACAGGGGCATTTGTACAAGAGAACTTTCTCCTTTTCAGTATAACCTCTGCAGGCAGTCTTGTGGCATGGCTGTTAGCAGTCACAGCATGGCTCAAGTAGCAAGCTTCACGTTTATATTCATTCATAGGCAGCATGTCCGCCAGTATCCTGAAAAACAGACCATTCCTAATTTACGTCCTGTTTGAAAGTACATGCAATCCACAAATTGAACCTAGTACAGAGAATTACTCACCCAGCAGCCAAATCGGTGTCTACAATTTTGCCACCAGTCAGCTATTTCTACCTTATGGTCTTTTGTTGTCATTTTTTCTTTGCTGCTGGGATTGTTGGTGCCTTTCACTGGATTAGCCCAATTTCTTCTGAAGGCATGGAACCACTCATGAGTTACAGTACAAATTAGGCATCATTCCCAAATCACACAATTTCAGCCATTCTCTCTGTGCCATGGCTGAACAAAAGGACAGGCATGTCCAGTCAGGTTCAGACCAGTGATCTGCCAAGTCTGTTGAAAATGCCTGACAGGAGCAAGTACCACTTTTATCAGAAGATTAAATAACCCAGTCTAGAGAATTAAAGATGTTAACATGACAGTTTCACTGTACAACAATAAACAGTTTAAAGGAGTTTGGATCACACATGCACAGTGCAGAGACCGTGACAACAACCACTTTTTAAAATTGTTTCAACCTTTTATAAAAGATGCAGAAAAAAGAAAACAGATAAGGCACTGAAACTGTGAAGTATTGAACCTTTTATTTTAACAAAATCCCTTATTTCCTTTCCTTTATTCCTGATCTAGACTTTTTATAGAAAGAAACCCTGTTTGACATTACTTACATGATGTAAAAGATGGTACTTACTGTACTTACAGGAGAAAAAGGAAAACATTAATTGATATAGGTTGTAGCTGTTGTTACTGCTGTTGTTAAAGTTTCTTCAAGTCAAAAGAAGATACAAACACAACTACTAAAAAGAAAAAAACAACAGAGATAGAAAATGCAGCTCTAGTGTCTGGTGTTGACCCTTACTTGCACTATCACATTCAATGCATATAGGGTTACCGGGCATTTTGAACCCTGGCAAATTTGTACAGCAATGGGGTATTTAATACATTGCTTTTATCTGCTTTTTTGGTCATAGGCTCATAGCTAATAAAATAATAATAAAAGAGTCTTGACCAGGCAAGACAAACTTTTATCTAATTTTATCTTAAACAAAAAGCAAAAGGGATGAGAGATAAGAATGAAAAGATGCATGTTTTGGAAGAAAATGGGCATTAAGAAAGGCGGTAATGGCAGGATACAAATCTCACATTCCAGGTTGTATCGTAATCTAGCAAAAGCCAATGCTGAACTCATCTGGGTGCCTCTTCCTGGGGGCCGAACTACATTTTTCACTTTATTCCATTTGAAATATTATGACCTCAGAGTTGTTGCAGGCAAGATATTAAAATCTCATACCAGCTGCCATATTAGACATATTGGAAACTATTTAAAATGGAGATAAGACTCCCTCAGCATCACGCTTAGTGGCATTGAAGGGCATGAGCCTTATTTGAGGAAGGTTTCCAAAGTATATCCCCTTCCTCTGCAGAGTCACTCAGTGTCAGGAAGGAGGTTTTAACGTTGATTTCTGAACACATCCTTGAAATATTAATTTCTTGCTGTATTATTTTACTGCAAAAATAATTAAACCACTTCTTATGCTTTCCTTTCCTGCTTCTGTGATTCACCACTCACTAACTCCCCTTAGTATGTCTCAGGAAAGAAGTTGGGCAACCAAATGAGAAATGGCTTGTCTATACATTTCCTCTCTGTAAGTGTCTCTCCCCGAATTTAGCCCAATCTGGAAGCCCAGCATTTGACTCCAGTACAGTTTGCAGAGAATTATTTGCAAAGCTCTTTTCTTAGTGCTCAAAATTAGATGCCAGAATATTTCTACAGTTTTGGCAGAATTCTTGTGCCCTGACCTGCCATTAGGGCTTAATCCTGGAGTTCCTTCCAGCAGTGCTGGGCCATCTCCATATTCCACACTTGGGAAGTATTGCCCTCTGGTGATGAATGATGAGGAAAGCTGTTTATAGAATTATCAGATAGGAAATAATTTAATTCCAGTTGCTGAGAAATCTCTGCCTCCTACACATACAAGCTTCATTCATCCCTCCTCAAAACCACAGGAATTGTTAGTGTCAGTTGGAATCGACCCTATATTATCTTATGCTTGCTTCCCACTTCATATTGTCAACCAGCAGAGAGTGCATGGCATGGGAGCATTACTTCTGAAGGAAACCCCCTACCAAAGAGGAACAGATAATGCTGGGTCTCTGTCTAAAAGCCTTTGAGGAAGATCTGGATTCCACCACAGATTTCAGAGCACTTGCAGGGTTAGAGAGTGAGAGAGTGAGCCTGTTCTGCTGTTGGAGTAAACCTCACATCCCTGACTGGATTGTCCCAAAGAAACTGAAACAAAGTAAAATTCCTGGTCCTTATATGCAACATATACTATTCCACAAAGAATAATTTCATAGGGCACTGGTTCCTGAACTGTGGCACATGTGATCCTTATTCTGCAACAGGCTATACTCCCTTCTCAATTAAAATTGTGATGATGAGGGTGGTTTTTGAGAAATGTTGAGAGATGACAGTTGTACTTTAGCCTCAAAATTTTGGAAACCACTGCCATAGGTAGGTCTACATGGTGCAAAGCAGTGCTGGCTAAAATGCCCTGTGCTAGCTATATACAGGTCCTGATGTTCACAACACTTTTGTTGGAGCTGGTCAGTAACAAAGATCATGTCATTTTCTCCACGAGATGGTCTGAAACCACACTGAGATTCTGGCAGGACTCAGCTAGAGGTGAAAGATGGTTCAGAAGGATGGGTTTTCCCTGCTGTGGAAAGGAAGGTGATACCTCAGTAGTTACTACACACAGACTTAGCTCCTTTCGTGAAGATAGTCATGATGTTAACATTCCTCAGGTTCCCAAGGATAGCCTCATTGTTCCAAATTCAAAGAATAAATTTGTGAAAATCTCAGTACCAGTTCCTCTTCACCAGCCTTGAAGATTTTAGCAGGTATGCCATATCACCCAGTAGCCTTGTTGTTCTTGCTTTCATGGCTGGCACACCAGATTTATTCTAGTATAGGAGGGTTGGCAAGGGATCCCCTTTCAGAGTGCTGGGGGACAGATTCAGTGGTGGCATCCATCATAGTTGACTCACAGTTCAGGAGTGCCTTAGAGTGCTCTTTCCGTCTAGCTTAGATAGATTCATTCAACCATCCAGTGTTTACATGAAAGTAGAGTTGTGGGAAGTTGGACTGTAGATGGTTTTCATTTCTTGGAAAAACTATGTATATCATGTTTGTTAGCATAGAACTGAATCTTCATGGCTTTATCTTGGCACCACTGATTTTTTATTTCCTGGGTCCTCTTTTGAGCTTTGACTCTGAGGAGCTGATATGTCTCTTTCTGCTGCTGAAATAAGGTGTCATCTTATCAAGCAGAATGAGCCCTTCTCTTCCAGTTTAGGAAGTCTTGGATCTCAGCATCTCTCACAGTGAACCAGTCTTGGTGTCAATATGTGGTATAGCCAGTGGATTCAGCACAGGCCATATGGACAGCAGTTTTAAGTGCCTTCCAGAGTTCCTCACTGTTGCTTTCAATTGTGGGCAGAGCAGAGAGCTTTTCCTTGCAGACCTTTGGATCTTGAAGAGCTTTGATCTTGAGTTTCCTTTGCAGTGTCTTTGGCTGTTTCTGGTGTCTTGGAGCAGGCCAGATGTTCATAATGGACCTGATAAGGTGATGATCTGTCTCCAGCAGTCATTGGTTTCTTATGTGTGATATGGACATCCATTTGAGCACAAGCTCTAACAACGACATAGTTGAGGAGGTACTAGTACTTAGGGCGAGATTGTTTGCAGGTAGTCTTGTATTTGTCACTCTGTCTGAAAACGGTGTCCGTAATGTCAAGACCATGCTCCAAGCATTTGCTTAGAAGGATGCCTTTGGAGTTGGCTTTCCTTATTTCTTCCTTTCCTGTGGTGCAACTCTAGAGTTCTCCTGGATCAGAAGTGGTATAACTATGCTAGTGTAGAAATGCATGAAGTCTAATAGGCTTGGTTGGCTTCTTAGCAGAACTTATTGACCCCTACGCAGTGCCACACATAACACAGCTGCCCTGCATCCAGTCTGGGATCTAGCCCAGGCAAAGCTAGTATGACATCTCTCAGCAAGGCCCTGCTGACCTCACACCACAGAGACATACTTTCTCAGTGTTTAAGGCCAAAGGGCATCATTAGATCATCTAGTCCAACCTCCTGTATATTATAAGCCATTAAACATCACCAGGTTATCCCTGTATGCAGCATGGGAGCTTGTATTCAGATAAATATATCGTCTAGAAGAGCATCCACTCTTCATTTGGAAACATCAAGAAATGGTGAATCCACTTCTTCCTTTAGTAGTTTGCCTCAGGAAGCCCCATCAGAGTCTACACGTGAATTGCAGGGGACTAATAATGCTGCCATAGATTAGTACTTGGGTTGATAAGTACTAAACTATGGAAGCTTTTGTTAGTTTCCTGCAACCTAATAGGGCCACACGTGTAGACACTGAGAGTTTACTGCAGAGTAATTAGGCAACTTCACAGTAAATGTCTCATGTAGATGTGCCCAGTATTTTTCCCTTGTGAAGACAGTTATACCCTGTAATTAAGCTTATTTTTGAAACTTAATAGACTGAGCTATTAACATTTCTTACTGTAAAGCTTTTTCTATCTCTTTATCTTTTTTTGGGGGGGGGGGTGTCTTTTCTACACCCTCTTCAATTTTCCCATCCTTTTTCTTTAATTTAGACACCAGAAGCATGTCAAATATTTTATTCTTGATCTTACCAATTCTGTACAGGTACAATCACTTCCCCAATCTTACTCACTATTTCCCTATGTATACCACATCCAAGAATTGCATTGATTCAGCCTGGCCTGAAAACTTGAGTTCTTTTTCCAGTATGATCCCTAATTTCTTGTCACAGTTATTGCTTTCCAGCATATAGTCATGCACTCAGTAGATCTTATTCCATAGATAGGTAACTTTGCATTTGGCTATATTACAGTGCATTTTGTTTGAATAGTCCCAGCTGACCAAGTAAACCAGTTAAACCTATAGGTTAATTATTCTTTTTCTATTGTCCTGTTCCATTCTGCTTTATATCATTTTCAGATTTTATCAGCAATGATTTTTTTATTTCATCCCAGACCATTGATAAAATGTTAAATAATGTGAGGATTTACAGAACCCGTTAAAACCTCCTCTATATAATAAAGATTCGCCATATTCAACAACTCTTTTAAAAGCTGACAGACAGCCTGTTCTTAATCCATTTACTATGTACCTATGCAATAAGTATACAACCTCATTAGTAATTTTTCTTTGTTATGTTTGAATAACATAAACTAATTTGTACAGCTTATGTGAAAATATGTAATTCACAAGGCAGGTATTAAAATTTATAGTTCTCTGTGATGGCAGAAGAGAGGGACACCTAAGAATGCAGTCTGACTCTCATGAACTGCAAGTTTATTCTTTATGGTCTTATTGGGCTTTCTTTTTTTTTGTTTAGAAATTGAATTCAAGGAAGGTGAAACGCAGCACTTTGTGGACATTGAAATTCTTTTTGATGGAGTTAGAGAAATGAGAGAAGCCTTCACTATTCATCTGAAGCCTGATGAGAACATGGTAGCAGAGATACAGGTAAATAATGCAAACCAACACTTGTATTAAAATATGACAGACAGATTTATATACTTGCATAGTCAGGGATAGCATTAAATCCAATACTGCAAAATCTAAACATGTATTCTAATCCCTTCCAAAATAATTTATTTCCATGGCATCAAAACTCAAACAGCCACAAGAACCCTGAGAATATATATAAAATAAATACCTGCTATATTTCCTTCCACATGAATTCTTCATATTAAAACTGTTCTAGGAGACGTTAACTGTCAACAAAATGTAACATCAGTGCTGCTAGCGTGTGGAAGTGCTATGCACTTATATTAAATGTTAGTTCATACTGTAAGTTCTGCTATTACTATACTGGTGGCTTAAAAACCAACAATGGAATAGTCTTGTTACTGAGCAATATATTCTATTGCTATTTAGCACTAATATTTTTTTTCCTAATATGATTTTGCCTATTCATGCCCTAAATCATGTAAAATCTTTTATTGTATTTAAGAACTTAATCAGTATAACTCTGTGAATAGTAACTTAAGCCTAGCTCCTGGCATAGCTGTCATTAACAATTACAGATATCTTAGATCCATCAGGCACTCAAAGTGTCAACATGTAATAGAGATTACAGTTCTTCCAATATGATTGTGTAGATCATGCATGCCTTGAAACACGAACTAGAAGTCCTAATGCCATCAACTATCTCAGAAATGCAAATGTGCCTCTGCCAGTACCACAGCAAGAAAGTTTGGTGCCAGGGAAAAACCCACCTTCATCCCATGCACAGATCTGGGGGCACACCCCCGCTCCATTCTTGTCCAGAGTGCACACAGTGGCAGGAGCTCCCCCCTCTCCTCCATTGGTCCACTTGTGGCTCTGTACTGTGCCCTGTCCTAGCTGGGCAGCACATATCCCAGTCCCAGCCGCCCTCCTCCCTCACTGGGAGGCTCCCCCATGCCTCTTCCCTCCCCGTGTCCCTTCACCCCCCAACAGACTCACCAGCCAGATGCTGCTATTCAAGCTGCCGAGCTGGCCACATGCATTTATTGGTGACATTATTGGCCACATCAGTCAAAATCTTTTGAAATATTTATAACAAAATATCATCTTGCAACTCACCTGTTGGTGCCCCTTTGCTTCGGGGCCCAGGGTGGTCACCCCACTCACCTCTCCCTTGCTACGGTACTGGCCTCTGCATTCTTCTTATCACCATGTAGTATTTTTTCTGAAACTTTCGGTCCAGTTTCAAAATAACCAATGAACCTTCTATCATGTTTCTTGAGACAGGCTAAAATGCTGGACAGTAGTTCCTTCTCCTACTTAAATCTGAATATCCGTGTTCTTTGCAATTTTCTACTAAAAGTCATTTATATATTTTAATTGCCAGACAACTAAGGCCATTGTATACATTGAAGAAATGAACAGCATGGCAGATGTTACCTTCCCCTCAATCCCTCAAGTTGTATCCCTTTTGATATATGATGATACTTCCAGAACCAAAGAAAGAATTAATCCAGTGGCTGGCTATCCTGTTGTCTGTATCACAGTGAGTATCTAGATGAGAAGTGCAAGCAAAGCCTGCATATGGATTAGTTCAAACACACAAAGGAATTCTGTCCTGTGTGAGGAAATTAGTGAAGGGCTGTTTATAAATAAAAATGCCTTTTTCAAATAGCTTTGCTTGTGTAAAGTAGGAATAAATGGCTAAAGACAAAATCCTGTTTGTTGCAAAGATGTCTAAATGGCAACTACAGACTGGAGGGATGTGGGCAGTGGAGTCCCTCACAGCTTGGTCCAGAGGCCTGTACTATTCAACATCTTTATCAGCAATCTAGATGTGTGTGTGGAAAACAGGCTGTCGAGATTTGCTGATGACACCAAGATGTGGGGCGAGGTAGACACGCTGGAGGGGAGGGACAGAACCCAGCTAGATCTAGACAGGTTACAGAGGTGGGTGGATGAGAATAGGATGGAATTCAATGCAGACAAGTGCAGGGTACTGCATCTAGGAAGAAGGAACCTGCAACATACCTATAGGCTGGGGAACACCCTTCTTACCAACATGGTGGCAGAAAGGGATCTTGGAGTCACTGTTGACTCAGGCTGGACATCAGGAGACATAACTTTACAGTTAGGGCTGCCAGGCTCTGAAATGGACTCCCAAGGGAGGTGGTGCTCTCTCCTACCCTAGGGATCTTCAAGAGGAGCCTGGACAGATATTAGGCTGGGGTGTTATGACCCTGACACTCGGTCCTGCCCAGGGCAGTGGGTCAGATCTGATGATCTGTTTAGGTCCCTTCTGACCCTAAGCACTATGAAACTATGAAATTTTGGGCACCTAAGTCATGAAAAAACATTTGACATTGCCACTTGCAATGACCTGAATCTGCTAAGATGTTCACATTTCTTATACATCTGCATTTTTTCCCTTATGGGATGAAGTTCATAGGAATCACAAGGAGTTTTTGCACAGTGGGTAGCAACAGCAGGCAGGTGTGTGCAATCACAGTGGCAGCTGGATCAGCATTGGTGGTCTCCAATTTTACATTCCCTCTAAGTCAGTGCCCAGAACTGGATCCCCAATCATCCACCCCTAGTTACATTACAAACACAGTCTGTCCTATTACTGCTACTTGGAAATGGTTCAGTACATCTATAAAGGGGTGTAACTCTACATTCATTTGAGGTTCAGTTTTGCTGTGGATATATAAAACTGTTGGGCAAAACTCCCAAACTGTTGGTAACCAAAAAACTATAAAAGGAGTTCACTTTTGGACAAAAGGCACTTTTCCAGATCGTGCCATTAGGCAAACCCTCCGCTAAGGGGAGTTGAGCCCTGACTTCTAATAGCAAGTGTTTGTGATCTTATTACTGGGTGACAGGCTAGGCAAGGCTAAGAGCATCTTCCTATTGAAGGTAGGCCATTGGGCAGCCATGAGGGAAAGAGTTTTGAAAATTGAGGAAAGTAAATATGGGAGCTGGACTCTGTGGTCCAGGGAGGTGAACACTGCTGTGAGCAAGGCCTTGTTTTCAATTATCTTTGCTCATTTTGTCTTATGGAATCATTGGAAAAACCGCATCAGCAGTGTGGGACAGAAAGCAGGGATCGTCTTATGGTTCTCTACTTGCTTGAAACTCCATCCCCCTGTGGCTGCCTGGAATAGATGTCCAGAACGCAGCATTTGAGAAGCCTTTGTTTGGCAGTCCTCATTACAGTACTTTTAATAGGGAGGGTCTGTTAAAAGGCATGACCTAGAATTCCTAAAAGGAATGGGTGCCTGTGTATGGAGAGGAAAAGAAAGCTTTGTGGATTAATAGTTTTAAACCTCAAGGTCTATGATTTCCCTTTCATAAGAATAAACCTTGCATGTCATACAATATTCAGCATGTTTCAGTCCTCCACCTTATGAGAAAGACAGAGAGTCATGGTCCCCACAGAAAATATATATACTGAGCAGTGCCCTAACCTTGAGGCCACTGGAGGAAAAAACTTTTATGCAACTGTTATCTTTTGGATAAGAATTGAGCACAGACAGAACTGACAATTTTCGCCTGATCTGGTCCCAGAAAGCACTCTAAAGCTGTGACCAATCAGAAATGTATGGCTACAGACCAATTCAAAAGGACCTGATCCAATGAAAATACGAGCCCTCCTTGCATGAACACACTCCAGAATGGAGCGCCTTGTGTAACTTGTGCCTGCGAAGCTCCCAGCCTGTTGCTGTTTTTAGAATGGGAGGGAGGTAGAGGGAGCAGGAGGTGTTTGGTCTGGGGTTCTTTCATCCAGCTGTGGAGGGTGGAATGGGTGGATTGGAGCCCCCCCACCTTAAGGGGCTTCATTGCCAACTGGGGAACCGCAAGAACGAGCTGTCTCTGCTCCCTTTCCCCTCATCCATTCTGAAACAGTGTCTGCGCTGGGAGGGAGGAGTGGCATTGATACAGAGACTCAGCTGCAGACTTGCAGCAAGCAGCTGTAATCCACAACTCCCAGACAACTCTGGGACACTGAACTCCCAACAGTGAACTTCTGTTGGGTCCAGGGATCATTGCAACTCATAGTGATTCCTGCAAAGTGCTATGGGTTGCAACAGGGAGCTGCTTTTCTGTCTGTGCCCAATGGATACATCTCTAGAGGCATCAGAGTGCTTCGCATTGAAACAAAAGGGAGAACTGGATGGATCTTCAGGGCAATGTAGAATACACCTTCAGGGGCTCCCAGTGCACCTTCAGGGGCTCACCACTGAAAGTATAGGAGAACTACACATCTACACTGGTAAAGCATAATGTCTCCTTGGGCCTAACCTGGAAAAAACAGACTAAATTGCAGAGGTCTCATCAACAAAAGAGCCAGTATAGTGCATGATACTGTATTTTTCTTTGCACAGGATGTGTAGATAAGCATTGTGAACAATTTAATTATGCATATACTGAAAAAAAGCTTTTCCTTCATCTGTAACAGTAGGTAAACAAGGGATTTCTCCCAATTTTTATGAAAGGCACTGAAGCTGTTAGAAAGTTCTGCTCCCAAAACATTCAAAAGTCATCCAACACCAAAGTTTCATGCATAACTTCATTTCTTGTTTACAACAATCCAAGGCTAGTTTCTTGGTTTGTACTTCAACCCCTTCTCCCACAAAAGATGCTTTAACATGGCTGTTAGCAATTCCTTTTAAATAGGATAGGACATAGACTGCTCTAACCTGTGGGGAAGCCAAATCAACTTTTGAGGAAAGAAAAGTTGCAGAAAGACATGCTTCACTCACCCAATTCCATGTTCTATGCCAAATTCTTCAGCACTTATTTTAAGGATCTTGTGCAAAGTGTGCCCAAGATTCAATTATGTCCTCATCCTGCATCATTAAATTCAGTGGGGATTTTGCCAATAACCTGGATGAGAGCATGTGTGGGGCAAGAATTCTTATGGGTGACATAAGGCATGCATTTAAAAAAAATGTCCAAGGCTACTCCACTTTGTTGATTTCCTAGTTTTACCTGTATAAATAAGACCTGAATTTGTCCAAGTATGAATAATTGTAAATTAAAACATGGAAGCTTAGAAGCACAAGTATAACAGTAGGGAGCCAAATAAGTTGCTAACAATTTTTTTTTTTTAAGAACAAAGCTATTTTTTATGTATTTGCTTAGCTCTGAAATTCTTCTTTGCTGTTTCATGATTTTAGCTTTCAGTGTCAATTAGCTTTCTATCTTTACTTTAAACTTTTATTGTAGTGCTTTTCCTCCATTGTGGAAAGAGTTATGGGTGAGTTCAGTCTTGCCTGAGTTTCCTTATCTTCTCACTGCTTGGAGTTTTCTTTATCATGAAATGCAACATGTCTGACTTTCCACAGGCTTGTAATCCTAAATATGCAGATTATGACAAGACAGGTTCGATATGTGTGAGTGAAAATATCAACAACACCCTGACTCGTTACCGATGGCTGGTTAGCGCACCCACTGGCTCTGATGGTGTAACCAGCCCCATGAGAGAAGTTGATTTTGATACTTTCTTCACTTCATCCAAGTTAATCACACTGGACTCCATTTACTTCCAAGCGGGGTCTCGGGTCCAATGTGCAGCCCGTGCTGTGAATTCAGATGGAAATGAAGGCCTGGAGCTCATGAGCCCTATTGTAGCAATAAGCATGGATGAGGGTAATGTATCCATAATCTGTAGCAAAACTGGCAGAATGTATTCTGAAATAAATATGCATTTCATGCAGGTGATGTCTGATTAACTGACTGGAGAAACATAGAGGGCAGACAGAAGCGACAGTTTTTTCCTGATCTGGCCACAGAACGTAGTTTATAGCTGTGATCAAACACAAATGCACGGCTGCAAACAGCTTCTAAAATGGGTGATTGAATGAAAATCTGACCCCTCATTGCATGGGAGGGGGGAAAGGGAGCAGAGGGAGTTCAGTCTGAGAGGTTCTCAGCCCCCCCTTGGAGGGTGGGATAGGTGTATTGCAGCTTATCTCCCCCAAAGTGGGGGGGTTCCAATTCACTCACCCCACCTTTCAGCACCAGCTGGGGAGCCCCATGAACAAACTTGCTCTGCTGCCTTCCCCCCTCCCATTCTGAAAACAGTAAGCACTGGCAGAGAGCCTAGACATTGCTATGGGAACCTGGATGCAGGCTCCAGCTGCATCTAGATTCCCTTCTTCCCTGGAACCAACAGTGAACTTCTGTTTGGTCTGGGGTAACATTGTAACTCAGAACCCTTTGCAAAAATTATTCTGAGTCACAGCCGGGAGCTGCACTTCTGTCTGTGCCCGTAATGTTATTGTGTTTCCAGTATCTACAAAGCTGGGACTTCTAATGTAAAAGCAAAAAAAAGAAAGAAAGAAAGACTTTGACTTTTAAGAGGTGTTTATTCCAGGGAGGGTGACCCATCGGGACCAGTAGAGAGTATGTACAGGTTGGCCGGAACACCTAGGCCTCACAAAAATGGATAATAGTTTCATAGTTGGTAGGGTCAGAAGGGACCTGAGCAGATCATCAAGTCTGACCCCCTGCCATGGGCAGGAAAGGGAGCAAAGTGAGAGAAAGGCAAAATCCTTTCAGGTTTTATCTGCTATATAAAGAAGAGTAAAAGGTCAAAACCTTGTTTCTCCATTTTGCTGATCACCTTTAAGCGTTCTTCTACAGCACATGCCATGCTTGTATAATTTAAAAGTTGAAAAGTTTAGGTTCCGCTTATAAAACAGAGATGTGTTTGAGTTAATGTGCCAGTTAGAAAATGAAGGCATATCAGGCAATGAGGACAAAATTCCAAAGCACTGCACTTTTTAAGCCTAGTATAGATAATACCGGTTCTTTGTGTCACCGGACCTCTCTTTGCTACTACAGTAACTTTTTTATTCTTTGTAATATCCCATTTCCAATAGACAAGAAAGTAAATTATCCCTTCCATGTTAGATTTCTCATTTTAATTTCAAGAGTTTGGCTAATCCCAACTACATTTTTAAGGAAAATATTCTAATTTCTACTGGATTCAGGATTTAGAGAGCTGAATTAGCAACACTTTTGTCTGCTTGTTTTCTTTTACTATATTTTCGTGTATGGAATACACACCTTTTTTTCCAGAATCAGCCCCTTCAAACTGGACTCCATGAATTAAGCAGGGGTGTAAGTTGTAGCCGTGTTGGTCAAAGGACATAGGCAAACAAGGTTCTTTGGGTAAATCCAGTATCTTTTATTAGACCAACTCAAATAGTTGGAAAAATTCTTCTTAGCAAGCTTTCACTTGACAAGGACACTCCTCCAAAGAGAGAGATCATACTTTTGAAAAAGCCACCCAGATACCACATGAAAAGTTGCCACAGTACAGAAGAAAAACCCCCATGAATCTCACACCACTGGTTATAACATACCATTCCTCCCTGGAACCTGTACAGATAATCTTCAAACAGTTGCAACCCATACTAGAAGGAGACCCAATTCTCAAAATGATCTTTCCAGAACCACACATCCTAGCCTTCAAACAAGCACCAAACCTCTCTAACCTCATCACCAGAAGCAAACTTCCTACAGCCCAAAGCACACCAAATGCGGGACAAGAAATGTAAAACCTGCCAACCCATCTCTACCACCTCCACAATTACTACATCCCACAACAGAGCCATCAGCATTCCTGGATCTTACACCTGCACCTTCTGAAAAGTAATACAGGCAGTCTTTGGACTTATGACAAAATTGGTTCCTGAACACTGCATCTTAAGTCAAAATGTTGTAACTCAGAACCAATTTTCTCATAAGAAACAATGTTATAAGTGGTGTATTTGGTCCTGTACCAAGGCCCAATACCCTATTTTCACCAAAAATACCCCAGAATTTTGTACTCGATCAATTGTAGAGGAGTACGTTAATGTATTTATATTGTAAATAGCAATCATTGATTTGGAAGGACTTCTTTGAGGTGACGTTGCTGGACTTTCTGAAAGGCTCTTGGTTGGACTTTTTGAAGGGTTGTTGGCTGGAGTCTTCTCAGGAGTCTTGGCTGCAGGTTTTTCTGGAATCTTATCTGCTTTCTTAAAGAAAGTGTCCAAGGAAGTTTGGACAAATGGGCAACACAGCGAACTTGTTCACTGGCATGGCATCACATCGGATCAAGCATTATAAAGTTCAAACTGACATCAAAAAGTTGAAACAGGGTGTCAATTTATAAACATTGTAAGTATGAAACATAGTAACTCGAAACATAAGTCGAAGACTGCCTGTATATCTCATCCAGTGCACCAAATGCCCTGATGGTAAATATGTAGGAGAAACCAAACAATAACTGTATACCAGAATGAATGCACACTGAAAACATAACAAAAACAAAAATACGCAATTACTTGTGGGGGCACACTTCTCACAAGAAAACCACTCTCTCTCCAGTCTCTCAGTACGAATCCTCAAATGGAATTTACAAAATACCTTTCACAGACAAACCTATGAACTTCATTTCATCAGTCTACTGGATACATAAAATCATGGACGAAATATAGACATTGGATTTATGGCACATTATAACCTGCCTAACATCTGACTCCCCAGGTAAATCCTCCATTATTTACTAGCTGTTCTCATTACCTTTCCCCACCCTACCTTCCCCACTCCTGTGTCTCATCCATTGACTACAGCTACATTCATTCCCCCTTCTCCCCACCCCCACCTGTCTCTCACCTACTGACTACCTCGATTTATATTTTAAGTGACTGGCTTTCTTGCATACATATTGACCCCTGGCTGCTTTACCACTCCATCCAGGAGGAGCACAGACCATCTGCAGATGCTTACTCAGCCTGAGAAAGGGTATTTGTGCCAAAAGCTTGCTAACAAGAATTTTTCCAACTAATTGAGTTGGTCTAATAAAAGATATTGGATTTACTCAAAGAACCTTGTCTGTACTAAGCAGGGATGCCGTTTTCTTTACTGGAAAATGTAGCACACCTGGAAATACTGTGCGTGCCATTTAGTTGTCAAAATGACTGCAACTTGCATCTAGTTCAACAAGATGAAAGGGTGAAAGGGTGGAGTCCTGTGTTAACACTCTCACAGCCTTACCTCTTGACTAAGCATTGTAGTTTATGCCTGAAGTAGCAAGTGAACTGCTGGTAGTTTCTTAATATGGTTTGTGATGTGGAAGCAACACTTTATTTAAAGGTAATTATATAAAGGACTACTTAAAGATTTAATATTCTTTCTACTGCCCTTGTAAGGGTCTGAGGCCTAGCCTTTTGTAAGATAAGAGTAAGTCCTCCTGGAAGCAGAGTTTCCTGGAAGGTGGCATCCCAGGACATGGTCTCGGTGAGGCAATAGGAACGTTCTGCTACCAGGAATGATATGTTACAATCTAAAATATAGAGAACCAGAAGTTCCTGCTGCTTCATCCAGACTGTCTCCTGGGATGCTACAGTTCTGGGAAACTGTTCCCAGGAGGACTTATTTTGTATCACTGCTGGCCATGATTGAGAACTGTTTTTCCTACATTCAGTCTTCCAAAAACAAAGTGCATGTTTTATTTGGGGGTCTGTCATCTGTGAGACAGCATGGATACTTCCCTGTGTGACTTTGCGCTCAATGCAGCTTCCCCTTTGGTAAAAAGAAGCGTGCAGTACCAAGGGAGAGTCTGGCTTGACATAACTTGACATGGCATAATACAGGCCTGCAGAGACATACCTGATCAAGCCCTGGATGGGTACATCCAGATAAGCGTGGCCATGCAGCACATGGCACCGCAAACATATCTGCAGAACCACATACTTCACAATCAGGTGTTCTCCATTCTGCAAGACTGTGCTGCCTATGCATGTGTTGCTCCGTTTTCATTCCCCATGGATTTTTTAACACACGGGATATCCAGAGGTCAAAAAAATCTGAGGAAAAAATGTGGAGCAGCATATGCATGGACAGCACTCATCACTGAAAAGCTATAGCTGCCAGCCAGGCTTCCAGGACCCCAGGTAAGGCTGCTGGGGCCAGCACAGTGCTGGTCCCAGGCTCCCCTACTATCCTTGGGGGAACTGGCTGCATGCCAAAACGTATATGGCATGGGCATTCCCTGGCAACAAGCAGCTGTGGCACAAAGTGGAACACTGCTACTAGTCCCAGGAACCAAATGCCCACACTCATCTGCATGAGTATAATTGCATTACGTTAGAGCTGAGCCAATTAACTCTAGCTGATAGGCAAGATAGAGCACTGTATTAACATAGTCTCTAAGAGTGTGTACAGAAGTTGCTTTTTCTGCCATTTGAAATGCTTTATTGCTGTTACTTAACAGAAGTGCATGGCTTTACAGCACTTTACAATGAGTACAGTGCTTTAAATTAACCCTTGTTAAATTAGGTATTAAATTTGAAGCTCTGTATTTTGCAGCACTTTGGCAACCTACAACATTTTAAATAACTTCTGTATGTTGGTCAAATTTCTGGACAATAGAAAAACCCCAAAAGTCTGTAGAGCACACCCTGCCACCCAGCCTGAACAATTCAGGGAGACTCAGAGCCCTTCCCCTCCATCCAAACTCTGCACTTCTGTCATCTTCTTTATAGCATTATACAAATTACAATGCTATAAAATGTGCACAGAGCACATCTGTACATACCCTAAAGTGCCTCCCTTCTTTGCCAACTGCCTGAACTAAGATCTGTGCATGACACTGCATTGCACCACATTGAATACTCTAAGATGCCCTCCTTACACTCACTCCTCAGTTATTTCTGCCTACTTTTGCTGGCCAGCTCTTTATTTTTAGCAGATTTTGAGTTGACACCTTGCATTTTAGAAATCTCTATCAAAATAAGTTTTCACAGCCAATGTTTGTGTACCCATAATTATTCCATCATAACCCAAGGGTGAATCAAGCCCATAAGTAAGTGTTTTGTATTGTCAAGGGCAGTTCCTTCATGGATTGATGATAAAGAAAACATTTGTTGCTTTAATACCAAATATTTGAATTTCAGTTTCTTTAATTTATAAACAATAAAATAAATAGAAAAGGAATATATGCATTATAGTTTTAAGTTTAAACAAACTTACTTCAGTCTTCTTTACCAGTATGGTTTCCAAAACCATTTTAGCATAAGCAATCTGCTTTTACTTCCTCCTAATGTACTATATTTTAGTGATGTATTCAACAACTTTGAAGACCAAGTATAACACTAACAGCATTTCTTAAAACAAAAATTAAATCTTTTTTAAAAAAAAGTAAAAATGTGCCACCAAAGAAAGTTCTGAAATGGGGTTTGACCTTTTTTTTTTTTTTAACCTTCAGTGCACAGACCAAATTTTCAATAAATGACTACTCGAGAATTTTGTTGGAGCTATTGTATACACTTGCATAGGCAAACAAGAAATTGTTTATATGAAATGGATACTTATATTTGTGTGTTTGTTTACAGCATGTCTGGATTTGCAAGCACTGTGGTGGAGGCAAATATATGTTTAATGTATGTGCATGAAATTTAGGAGCTCAGTTCTGTGAATTTGATCTAACTGACCAAGTCATACTGATGTCCTTTTGAATTCTGTGTACCAACAATTCCTGTCCAAATCTGAAGTTAATGCAGGCCTCTACCAACAAGATGCTTGTTGTTCCAGAAAATTTTTCTAGCTTCAAAAGTATGTACAGTGAAATAGAATCTTCTAAGATTAGTCTGAGGCAGAGTAAAACATTGTTTCCTCAAACTGAGTTGCTTTCTGTTTTGCATTAGGTCTTTGCCAGCCTCGTATCCCAGGAGTAGTTGGAGCAGAACCATTTTCTGCCAAACTGCGCTATACTGGCCCAGAAGATCCCGACTATACAAATCTCATCAAATTGACTGTCACAATGCCACACATTGATGGTATGTTAAAATCTGTAATATAGAGAACTCTCACAAAGTGCTGTCATTTGATACAATGTAGTTATTTTAAGTAGCAAAACACAATATGTTTAATGTTTCTTAATGGTTGAAATAATGGACAAATGTCACAAATGTTTCATTGGAACTTCCCGGTGTATAAGATGCACTTCCATCTTATATATGGTGATATATGCGGTTCCATCTATGTTCTTTTAGGTGAAAACTAAATGGTTCTAATTATTTGCAGTTTCTATAAATTGAGCCAAATTTACCCTTAGTGTAATTCCTTTGAAGTCATTGGAGTTGCACCCAGGTTGTATTTGTTATGTTAAATATTAAATCTTGCTTAGGGCCCTGTTGTTAAGACTTATATTCATTTAAAGGTCCATGGGATCTGATCCCTAACTCCAATAGTCTTGCATCTTTTCATACCCCACATGTCTGGCAGGAGGCACAATTTTGGAATCAAGTATTGTATCCCAGTTGCACCCTTTCTATTTACCAGTGCAGGGGGGAGCCCAGGACTGTGATTCTGGGCTTGCTTTGCACTGACAAGTTGAAAACCAGATGCCCATAGTCCAGAATAACCTGGGGCTGTCCCAGAGCCAGGGTCAGCAATCAGGTGATTGTTGACCCTGGCCCTGGAGCGGCCCCAGACATGCCATATGCTCAATTTAAAGTTCCATACAAACTAGCTAGAAAAATGTTCTCCATTATACATAGAAGATTTTTATGGCTGGTTTGCCATTTTATTAAATTGAGTGCATATGTAGCACTTTTGCCATTTATGCCATGAATAACACATTAACACAACATAAATGTAATGTGTAGAGGGACGTTAAAATTTTAAGAAAATTAAATCACCTTGATGCATTGCTTATTGAATACCATATGATTCAGAAAACAGATTTATATGGGGTTAAGAGTATTGTTTTTATTACATGAAAACATTACTTAAATAAAAGAGGCATCCAAGAATTGTCAGTAAACCATTTTTTAAATGTAGTTTGCTACTAGGATGGCAAGTGTTTTAGTACCTCCTCAGCTCTGCTACTAGCTTTCTATGGGATCTTGGATAAGCTACTTTCTCTAAATCTATCTCAGGGTATGCATTGGTAAAATGAGCATAGTCATTGGTAAAATGAGTGAATAGTTACCTATTTCACAAGGGGTTTAGGAGACTTCCATGAATTTTTGTAAAGCATTTCAATGAATAATGATAAAAAAATGGGAAGTCATTAATTTGCATTAATCATTAAGAAATTATTGAATTACCTAATAAGTGGATAAACAGTTTGAAAAGCAAGTAAATCTTACAACAAACTGCACTTTATTTTTTCACAGCTGTTAGTCAATTTTAATTATTTCGTAATAAATCAAAATATTGTCTAGTAAATTGACATTTTTGAAAACTCGGGCTCCTAAATCATTTAGCCTTTTGTGAAAATCACTTATGTACTTTTGAAATGTTCAAGTTACCTAGTGCAAAGATGTGTTATTTTGAACAAAACTCTCCCAGGGAGAAATAAAGGGTACTGGTTTTTTTTAACTTTGAAGTGCACTAATTAATAAGCTTCTATTTTTTATGGGTTCAGTGACTGGCTGATTCTAGATGAATTAGGAAAAATTGAATGTAGCCCATAACTGTAGTTATGGAGCCATTCGTATTACCATTATGCTGTATTCCAGGCATGCTGCCCATTATCTCTACAAGAGAACTGTCCAACTTTGAGTTAACCCTCAGCCCTGATGGAACGCGAGTTGGAAACCACAAGTGCTCTAACCTGTTGGACTACACAGAAGTGAAGACTCACTATGGTTTTTTGACTGATGCTACCAAAAATCCAGATGTGATTGGAGAGACCATTCCCTATCAATACAGTGCAATGATCAGGGGCTCCAATACCTTACGCTTCTACCGAAATCTGAACTTGGAAGCCTGTTTATGGGAGTTTGTTAGCTACTATGACATGTCTGAGCTCCTCACTGAATGTGGAGGCACCATTGGTACAGATGGACAGGTACTGTTTTGTAACTTGGCCGTAGCGTATTCTCAAAATGGAACAGAAATCAATTGGTTCAGTTTAACAGTTTTCCTTTTTGATTTACAAGTGCTTAGAATATGTGATTTAAGAATATAATTTTATTTAAGAGTGAAAGACTTTCTTTCATAACCATCCATAGTCCTTAACCTACTTATTTCAAATAGCTATGAGTATCCATTAAGAATCAGTAAGCGTAATAGATAAAAAGTCCATGTTAAAGGGAAAAATAAGTTGAATATGATATACTATCATGAAATCAGACAATTCTTTCTATTGGCAATGCATACCACTTAGTGAGATTTGCAGGAAAGGTAATTCTGAGGGTTGTTTTTGCTGGAGTCAGATCTAGTAATACAGTCTCTTTATAGTAAAAAATCATGAACTGCCTTATAAATCCTGTGGTAGTAAATTGATAACTTTTAAAATATTTTTTATACAAGTCTTCTAAGTACCCGAACTATAAATACAAGATGAACCGACTGGTCAGGGAAACTTTTCAAACCCTAGGTAGAAGCAGCCTCTTTGTTAGGAGATTGAAACGCTCAGCTGTACTCAATTACAGGGGCTTCAAGCTACCAACATGTACATTAAAACATCCTAATGTGTGTTCTTCATCTTGTTGTTTCTGGCAGAGAGTTGTTTAACTTGATGTTGTTAATAAAATTTATTTGAATGATAATTTCCTTAAGTCACTCTGCCAAGTCTAGTAATGGATTGGAACCAGAGAAAATAACTTCCACAAATAAATACTTGGCCTCCACCGCACGGAAGCCCTTGGATGCCAAACTGTCTGGCTACAACACATAGTTACAACATTAGGAAATAAGATCAAATGATAAGTTACACCCAATCAAATAAGTCCAGGCTGATGCTTTCATATATACATTAAATATTAAAGGGGCAGTCATTTATTTTTTCTTAGTATTTCCCTTTCCTTTCAGTTAGTTTTCGCTTCTATAGCACTTTTCATTCCAGCATCTTGTCGCTTGATAGAGTAATCATTATAATCATTACTTAAGCCTTACATTATCCTCATGAGCAAGAAAAAGTATATGTAGACATCACAGAGCAACCTTATCAATTATTGAGATGCACTGTATTTCAATCAAATATGCTAGAATAAGTATTCTAAGGGCTTTATATACCATAAAACCTGGCCTACTGAATGGTGGGAGTACCTGTACAAAGTAAACCGTTGCTGTTAAACATGTAGTCTGCCCTGCCTATAACAGACCCATGATATAAACAAACTATTCAGAGTCCAGATTTTCATAAGTAGGTTCCTAGTGTTAAGATCCTCATTCGACAGTAAGAAACCTTTCTTAATTTTTTGAGCAATTTGCAGTAATTGTTCAAAGTACTGAATATATGGCTTTATTAGCATTTTGAAACCATTTACTCTATTTTTGTTTCAAGAGAATTTTCCCAGAACCATCTCTAGCCCCCTTGTTGGCATTATGTTATGAACTGGAAGAAAGACTGCACTTTTGTTCACTGAGGACACCAGCAGATGTGCAGTGACACTGCTCCAATGCACTGTAATTACAGATCAGACTTGATAAATTGAGGTGTGGTAATTACCACACTCTAGCAGACTCCAGCATCGCGTGTATCATTGTCATAGATTAATAGATTCATAGACATTAGCAGCTGGAATCCTGAGATCATTGAGTCCAGCCACCTCCCACCCCCACCCCACCCCCTGCCGCCATAGGCAGGAAGTCAGCTAGGATCAAGTGATCCCAAAAGGAAATATATCCAAATATTTTTTGAAAGAGTCCAGAGTAGGTGCTTGCACCACCTCTTGAGGGAGTCTCTTCCAGACCTCAGACACTCTCACCATAAAGAACTTTTTTCTTATGTCTAGTCTAAATTGGCCTTCTTGGAGTTTATGGCCATTAGACATTTTATCCCTTTAACATGTTTTTTTCATAAATGTTTTTTCCAGCTGTTTGCTGTAAACAGGTGAATTCAGTAAGGGATGACAATTTTTTCTCTTTAAAAAATTGTTCTCTGAAGTTAATACATAGTTGATTATCAGCACCAGCTGTACAGCAAAGTCAAAGGTTAAACTTTTCAAGAGGCCTGGCATTTAAAGAATGCATTCCGTTCTCCTCTCCATTTACATTCTTTCAAACAAACCTGGTTTGCATTTCACCTTCAACCTACCTGGCCATCTGCCTTCCTGGCATTGACTCTTAACTTTAACACATTTTTATTGTGTCAACAGCAATTGATAACACAGTTGAGGTTGAATGGTTACATGCATAGGAACATTAAGCAAACCTAATGAAAAATAGGTTCAGAACAATTTAAAGGACAAAATTACAGTCAGTATGAACACTGTGTTTCAATAAATGTTATAATACAAATACATTCAAATGAAAAATTATTATTTCCCTCATTTTAAATTTTATCCTATAAGCCTGTATTAGTGAAGACACACTGAAGGCTCTCTTACAGCTGCTAATAATGTCTTAAAAGTACTGAGACAAGTTCTGGCCCCATGTATAAGGAACAATAGTCAAAATTTGCCCCAAATAGATTGCAGTTGAGAATGAATGTCCTGCCTTTGGTCATTTTGTGCTGGTGAAAACTCAGCGCTTATACTGATGCTAAAAAAAAATTTATGTTGGAAAAGTGAGGAGGGGAAGGAAATATCTCTTAGAAATAAGGTGGGAATGGTCTGTTCTCCAAAGCAGGCCTGGGACTCATTCTGACATTTCAGTTTACAAAGGAAATGTTTGCAAATTTGCCTTCCATTCTGATGACGGACATGAAATATTTGTTTTGCTGAGATAAATTACTTTTACAAACAGCTGTTAGAGTGATTAATTGATTTATAGCCTTATTGGCTATTGATAGCATGCTTTTCTTGCACTGCTTGAATGAACTCCTCCCTTCTATCTTCTGATGTTCTCACAACATGACTTTGTTACAGGTCATTAGATCCAGTTTCCTAAACTTGACAGCCCCTCTGTCTCTATAAGTCTTGGGTCTACACTATAAACATTTCAGCATCAGACAGTTAAAAGACAAAAACACCATGAAAAAATATTCTAGATGCTATTATAATTCCACTAATGTTCATGAATACAAGTTTGATAATAAAAATTGCCAAGTTCTTCTGAATATAAAATACATGGATGTGAAATGGACCTGTCCTATATTTCCATAGCAATTAAGCTACTGCTTCTGCTTTTATAGTTCTTAGTTAGCCTTCTGATTTCATATAGTGTCACATCAAATTAAAATATGAGCAGCTGGCTGTTTTCATTAGTCTCTGCCACTAGTGCCAGAAAAGTGGAGAAAGCACAATGAAAGGAAGGTTCTTCATGTCCAGTTGAGTGGCATCATGAGAGAAAAAGAGTTTTCACAACCCTTGTGAAAATCATTCATTTTGATCTGCTTGTTTTCTAATCTAGACTGCAAGTGGAAGCAGCAGCTACAGCCTGTTTATTGGCATCCAAACTTGGAAACACAAGGCAAAAATCTCTTCAGCAATCTGCACATCTTTATATTAAAATTGCCTATTGTATTTATATAATTTAGATTGATAAAATACCCTACATTTTTTGCTTGCATTTTTTCTGTCTACTGGACTAAAGTGATTTCTTTTTCACCTGTCACATTCTGCTTTTTATTAAAAAATTGTACAGTAAGGCAACTTAATCACTTTTTAGATTTAAAAAAAATTGAGAAAAACCCTCTCATACTCAATAATGGAATTCATACGTCTCTGGTTGGGCATCAAGAGTGTATTTTACTATTATCCTTGACCACACAAAGGCAGCTGTGCTGAGTGAACAAATATATACAAAGGCCAAGGAAGAGTGCTACCTCAACATCCTTGGGTTATAACCAAGAGAATATTTTCTAAGTTTAAGGCTTCAAGCATAGAATTGGCATATATTCCACTGCACTGACTCTGGGTACACCCTTAAGCTTTCTGTGCTAACTCACTGCCTCACACCTTCCCAAAGAGTAGGGTGACTAGTACCACCGTAGCCCTGTAGCAGGCAGACTTTTTTTTACCAATTGGATTTTTGCCAGTAGAAATGAATTGGTCTCAGCATAGTTACGTTTCCTGTAGAATGGATAGAGTGTAATGCAAAGTTGTTGATTACAGATTACATGAATTAGTTTAGACTAGAAGGAACCTTCTGGATCAGTGAATCAGTGACTTTTCTGTCATTGGCAACCACATCACCTAATCCTGGTCCTAGACAGATGTGCTTTAGAGCATTTCATACGTCTTTAAAGTACTCCAAACAAGGAGTGTACATGCAGCTAAAAAAGTGCTTCAAAAACGATCCTCAGAAAATGAGGGACATCTTTTTAAGTGCTTCCTTTTGAGGTGCTTTCTAAAACATCTATACGCTTCAGCCACAGTTTCTTCATCCTCCACCTGCCCCTTGAGGAAGTAGGGAGAAAGCATTGTGGACAACTGATAAACACTCTGCTGTGCGTTCGTTTGTCCTTGGGAGCTTCAGAGACTGAAGACCAGAGAGCTAGAGAGTATTGCTTGCATCTCAGCCTCTAGTCTCTAGAAGTTTGGCTGTTCTCCCGCCCCCTCAGCTCCACTGTCCCCATGACAGGGGAGGATATCGAGGCACTGTGGGATCCTAGAGGGCCAAGCAACCCTCTGTCACAACCCCTGGCTGGGGAGCACTTCTCTGTGCCTATATCAGTTTAAAGTAATTTTGATGGAATGTGGGTGACCTGAATTGTATTCCAGTGAAGTCACACCAGTACCCTCTTACAGTTGTATTAACATTTCCCTAGCTACTGGAAAACTTTACCCGATATGTCCTAGAATGATATTATTTGGAAGCTTATAATCATCCTGGGATCAACTAATAGAACAGTCTTTTATCTTACACTGCTATTTTCAACTGCCGAGTCCCTGACCTATAGCAGAACTTCTTGTTACTAATCTGTAAGTGTATTACCTTACATTTTGTACTGTTACCCCATAATGTTCCTCCAATTCTTCAGGTCATTCAGTTCTTCCTGCATTATAGTTCAATCTTTTTATTGACATCAAGCACTTTCCTGCTCAAGTGCAGGGGGGCTGGACCCGATGGTCTGTATGGTCTCTTCCAGTGAAACTTGCATATGTCTGTGAAACTTGCATATGTCTTTCTTCCAGTGAGATATTAAGCATGTGTCAATTTTTTTTTCTCTCTCTTATAGCTAGGAATTTTCCCCCAGTCAGAAACAAATTGGTTTCAGGATCTTTTATTTTATTTACTAGTTCTTACTATCTAAAGAGGTAAATGTAAAATAAATAATCCATAAGAACAATGAAAAGCAAGTGGGTTTGACAGAAATAGCATCTTGGCAGTGACATATTTGGTTTTGCAAGCAAATGCAATCGCCTTTTGATTCCATGCCAGGAAATAACAGAAGTATGAGTTGCCTCTGTTTCAAAGGCTAATAAAAATCTACTGGAGAGTTGTACCACATCCTGCACTTTTTCTTAGATGTACTGTTCTTTATTGTTGCTTTGGAACAATGTGCCAAATCCATACCTGAGATAATTCCATGGGAGTCTATGAATTTACCCCATGGATGATCTTGAGCCTATTTGTGTAATACAAATTGGACTGTAGGAGAAACATTCTTTTCTTAGAACTTCTTGGCATCCAGTATACCTAGACAGAAAACCTATTATCTTGTTCCAAAGAAAAGTTCCTGACCGTATTTATTAACACCAGCAAAGGAGCATTAATTTTAATTGACTGTAGCAATAGAACCTAATGTTGGCTGTGAGGCCACTTTATTACATAGTATTTTGGAAAACATAAACATTAATTTTGAGATCAATTACTTTTCACTTATAATAGCATAGGCTGTATAAAAATATGTTCTAATTATAATTTGAACTATAAGCCAAGATTGTGCAAACCAGAATATAGAAACTAGCTATGAGTATTAACTGACATTTCAAGAGTTAAACAGATTGTTGACTTACATGTGTTTTATTATTGACTGTATAGCTGATTTGAAATACAGACATTATAAAGGGAACTATCTAATTTAAAATAGAAGAAAGGAAAAAAACAGACTCTCCTTTTCATCACTTTCAAGGTGACATAGTGCCTAAATGTTAATATACTTTAGAGGAGGATGCAAACAAAATAGATGGAAGAGGTTTTGGCAGCAAGTTTTATAGGCCAAGTGATTGTGTACATGAAAGCAGGTTGTTACAATTGCTAACATTCTTTGTATCCCAGCCCATAATCAGCTCAAAATAATTTTATGCATAAAAATAAAATAAAATGGATAAACTTGTGATTTTATTTTGTTTGTGCAGTTTAACATTGGAAAATGGAAAGCAGCTGCAAAGCAGCAAGTTACTAGTGTCACTAAATGAATTTGGGTGAATGTAGGTTTTGAATTTTACACAGTGTGTGTTCCTAAATAGTTCTAAAAATCATTCAGTGGTGGGGAGGTTTTCAGAGGCACTGACGCCAGTTAGGTGGCCAAAGTGCCTCAGAACACCACCGCTTTCTCCCCCTCTTTCTTCTTACCTTTCTCCTGATAATGCAAGCTATAACATTGTAAGAATTTCAAAATGGTGGGTTCACCATAATCTTATCTCTAATAATTGGGCTATGAATGCAGGGTTATAGGTTTTTCTTAAAAAAAAAAACCTTGAACGTTAAACGTAGTATACAAAATAAATTCAGGTCTGTAAGTCAAATAAAGGTCTGTAAGTCAAATAAGAGCTTGATGGTGTAGAACAGATGGTAATTTGTTAATAGTGTTCACAAACTCTAGCTGAAAATGTTTAAATATGGTTTTCCTGCTTTGTGTGATATGTAATAAATGTTCTAGTTTTATCCCTTTTCAAATTCTTTTCAATTAAGAAGAGGCTAACAAGATCATTCAGTGCATTATAAAGATACATTCTGTCAGGAGCACACCATGTGGTAGCTATTGTCCAAACACAGAAGATAGGTTCAGCTATAAAGAATAAAATCTACAGCCTTAATTTTTCAGTAAACTTCATGTAAATTCATGGTCTTCCCATGTGGAGATCACTGGAGGATCAGGAGGGTAGTATACAAGCACTTGATAAAGGTCAACAGTAAAGTGCATGGTGTACAAACAGAGGGGTTGTTTCGTTCTAGTCCTTGTTGGCTTAATACCATGACTAAGCCAAAATGGAGTAAAAATGAGTTCCTCAGCTCTGGAATTCAGGTTGTGCATCACTATCAAAAGGGACCTTGAGATTTGTGTCCAAATGTAAGCAATGTTGTGTTTAGTCTGCATCTGTAATTTGGAAGAGGGAGAATTTATCTCAAGTAGGCTCTTTATAGTGAGCTGTTCTACTTCCTCGTGTATTAATGTTCTCTGAGCTCAGCTGTATTTAATTACTGTCTGACTCTAGGTGATTTTGCCTTTTACAGGTCCTCAACCTAGTGCAGTCCTACGTGACCTTGCGAGTCCCTTTGTATGTCTCATACGTTTTCCATTCACCAGTGGGGGTAGGTGGTTGGCAGCATTTTGACCTTCAGTCTGAACTTCGGCTGACTTTTGTGTATGACACTGCCATCTTGTGGAAGGATGGAATCGGTAGCCCACCTGAAGCAGAACTTCAAGGTAGGTTTATAGATTTGATTTACACTCCAGTAAAATATTTTTCCTATAATTGTAATATTGAAATATTACTTTTATAGGATATGTGTTTGGTGTTAACTAAAGGCTGTTGATTACCTGTGTCAAGATTATATAGAGAGGCTCTAACTGAAAATTATATAAAGTTTTCCCATTATCTTACTGGAAGGAAAGATAGATAGTATAATATTTTTCAGTCACACATGCAAAAAATTATAATTGCCCTATTTTTTTACATATAAAATGCACATCTTGTACATTTCCATCCTATTGATAAATACGGTATCTTACATTTCAGTCAGATTATAAAACTTTTAAGTAGCATGAATGCAGTATTGTGATAGCTATGAAATAATGCACAATTTGAGATAATCTTAACCTCTCAAATGAACTTTCAAAGCAAACAGAAAATGTGTAAATAGTCTAGCTAGGTATTCTGGAAATGATTATGTTAGATATATTAGAGTGGAAACAGACAACAAACAAAATCTGATGTATTCAGTAACTCTGATGCATATTGCCGGTACATATGAGTGACTTGATTTTGCCCATTGGACAAGCTAATTGAACATTTGATTTTGCCCATTGGACAAGCATTTATCTTTGCAGAAAATTAACACATTTAACAAAACACAGGCACATCATTCAGCTCTGAATGTGGGAAGGTTTAAGTTACAACTTTTAAAGCCAGATGCTGTCTTAACCTATGTATGCATGTCATGTTAATGTTGTATGGCAGTAAGCGTAAGATTTTCTATGTCTGTTCCCCTTATAGTTAGAATTCAAGATCCCAGTTGAGTTTGTGCATTACACAATCCATTATTCAGGAGTAAAATATTTATTTTTACAAAAATTTCTATGATATTCATATCTTATAGTGGCAGAATTCCTACAGTCATGTTAAAAGCAGGAGCTGAGTATTGAAAAGGGGAATCTATAGATATACAAAATTAAACCAAACTCCACGGCTGTCTGCACAGTAATAGCTGAATAACATGTTGGACACCAAACATATATTTGATTTTGAAAGTACCCCTTATCTTCAGTGCATTAATGTGTGGTTGCAACTTGAGATACTAGTGGCCTGACCCTTATAGCTCAGGACTTACCACTCTAGTAAAAACTGTAAAGCACTGAGTACATAATAGATTTTTTGAATTGTGGAAATATTATAAACACTGAAGAATCACATACAAGTATAGTACTATCCAATATTACTCAATCTAAAAATACTTTGAGGTACATGAGAAACTTAGGTTGGAGATGTCACCTTGATGATGATATTCTTCACACCTGCAGTCCTGGCACATCTTTTTTTCTGTAAACAGATACCTATCAAACCACTGGATTGATGGGAAGTAGTTTGCAGAGCAGAGGCTCCCAATGTTTATGTGCCCAACAGCACATTCAAATTTAGGAAAAAAAGCAGCAGGCACCAATATGAATATTAAAGTTTAGAATTTAGATCAATCTGATCATCTCTTCCATGACTTAAAATTGCATTAGATTCACAACTTCAAAATGCAGCTTCCCTTGTCTTACAAAAATATTTTGGTTAAAAATATTTATTGGAATAATGATTTTTACTGTTCGTGAAAATGTGCACAGGCACCTGAATAAACCTTAGAGGGCATGATGGCGCCTACGGGCACTACTTTGGGAAACAGTGTTGTAGAGTATTCTGAAATCCTCTGGAATTTTTTAGAAATCTTGAGCACAGCTTAAAGACTTTGCAGGAGTCTCAGATATAAATCACTGCAACAAAGCACTTTTGACATGCTTTATAGATGACAATCCTGTGTTTATAGCCTGAAAATAGGGAGCCATTTAAATATTATATTTTGGGTCAAATTCAGTCCAAAACCATTCAGTCCAGGGAATTTACAGATACAATGTATTTATGACATTTCTTCTTTCACCAAGCCCACAACTGACTGGTACAACACAAAAGCTGAATGATAATGTGTGACACTGTTTGGGAGGATGCACAGTTAAGGCAGACAGGGAGGCATAGATGCAGAGCATCATGTCAACCACTTCTCTTGTTGGAACTCCTTCTGAGTACCTGGAAGAGGTGAATTCATCCTTCCCTCAGTAGAAAACCTAATTGATTATGGTGGCCCAAATCTTCAATTGAACACAGTTGTCTGGACTGGTAAAAGAAGATGCATCTTGCACAAGTAAAAGTGGAGCTAGTCATGGATTTTCCTCTGTAGAATCGTATTTGGGTTGCTGCCTGATAATATGTTGCAGTTGAATTGAATCCCAAATGCTTGTTGCTCTAGGAATGTGTGTATGTGTACAACCACATACATACATACATACATGTATTTTTGCCTCAAAAGGCTGGTGTATGTGCAGAGTTTGGGCCTTTTCCATAAATTTCTATTTGACAGTCATCATCATAAATCCAAGGGATGTCAGCAATCTGCCAAAGAGCTAAGTGACTTGATAATATGAAATGAGCGTGCGTGCCAGCATTTTATAAAAGCATCACTCGCTTATTAGGTAACTATATGTGGAATAATCATTTCTTAATGGTTTCTGCTGGCAGGTTCTCTCTACCCAACTAGTATGCGTATCAGTGAAGAAGGACGCTTAGTTGTCAACTTTAAGACTGAAGCCCGATTTCATGGCTTGTTTGTGATGTCTCACCAAGGTAAGCCTAGTCTGAAACTTGATAATGTCTCAAAGCTTGGAGTTCCATACTAACGGTTCTCTTATTCCCAGTGCTGAAATCTGCATTTTTACTTTCTTGTGTGCACCGAGAATTTACTCTACACATATGATTCCTTACTTACAATAGATGAACATATTCGAAACTACCATCTAGAAGAGGGAGAACAACTGTTTTATCTAGTTGTAGAGGACAGGACACAAAGCAATGGGTTTAAACTGCAGTGAAGTGGATTTAGATTAAAACTCAGAAGAATATTGCTTTACCATAAGAACAGTACAGAAATGTCATGAAATCTCCTTCATTGGGGGTTTTCATAAGAAGCTGAGTAGACTTTTGTCTGGGAAATTTAGGGAGTAGCACATTCTGCATTTAATCTAAAAGTTTGATTAAATGACCCTTGAAGCCCTTTCTAATTCTATGATTCTTTACAGTTTTATGAATTTCAGATATATCAAGCCAGTTCAACAGTTTGAGTAAATCAGGCTATATTCACCGTGTCTGCCAAGTTTTTGTAACTAAAACTGATTACTAATCATTACCAAATACTTGTATTAACATAAATATGGAGTTTTCTTTATAAATGTTACCTTTCCTACAACACAAAGACCCTTTTTCAATAATAGAAAAAAATATGAGGATTTTTCTATTAATGAAATGCTCTCAATAGCATTTAATGAATCATAGTTCAGGGTCTGATCCTACAATCAGTGCTTGAAGGTGGGACTCTGTAGATAAGCCCATTGAATTGGGTCAGACCAAACTCTTGTTTAAGAGTGTCCAACACATTGATGCTGGAAAACAATAATGTTATATGAATAAATTTGATCTGATGAACAAAGCCATATACAGTAGTCACATGAAAAGGAAATCAATTGTTAATAAAACTCATCAAGTTTTATTAACCAATAAAACCTCTTTCATGACAACTCAACTTTTCTATTCCTTTTAAAAACATATTAACAAGACAGAGCTACAACTGTGCTAGTAGAAATTACTTCATATTCTTTGAGTTTACATTCCAAGTTAAAAATAGGAGGGATTATAGATCTTTACATTTCCAAGATTCATGTTTTGCCTTTTTGGTAAATTTAATCTTTATAGACCTCTGATTGTATATCCCTGTAAGAGATTGTTTAATAATTTTTTGAACAAGAGTTAAGCAGACCCAGCTGCGTTGACTATATTTGGTTCTGTTTGTTTCAGTTAAGAAAACCAATTCACTCTAAATGTATTAGCACAACCTTCATGTTACTGGAAATACTTGACAATTGCTAAGTATTCATGGCTAGATATTTAAGATGAGTAGCTAATCTATTGACATTTTTCTAGCATCCTCTCTGAGTTCCATGGTCATGTCAGCTGATCACCCAGGCCTAACATTTAGCCTCAGCCTCGTGCGAAGTGAGCCAACCTACAACCAACCCATCCAGCAATGGAGCTTTGTTTCAGATTTTGCGGTAAAATCTCAGCCTTTGCTTTTTCTCACCCTGTTCCTGTTGTGTCACCCTTGTACACAGTATGTTGATGGAAGTGTCATATGTTTTGTTTAATATTAATAGGTACGAGACTATTCTGGAACATATACTGTGAAGCTGATAGCTTGTACTACCGCACCTCATCAAGAATATAGTCTCCCAGTGATCTGCAGTCCTCAAGAACCAATTACATTTGACCTTGATATTCGATTCCAACAGGTACCTCAAGACATCCTCAACACAACTTTTACTTTAATTCTAAAAATGTCTGTTGTTGTCAGGAAAGAAGAATGGCCTTCTCTGGCTTTAATTTATATGTTGAATTAAATGGATTGAGGTCTGAAAACTGCACTATTATAGTAATAGCTACCATTAAAGAAAAGCAGATATGAAAATAATACTTAGCACTTATATAGCACATTTTATGGCTAGAGAAACAAAAAGCAAAGAAGTCAAAGGTCCAATTTTGAAACCTGTTCAGGTTAGATATCCCCTTCTGCTATGAAAAGCTTTATGAAGTCAGGGAGCACAGGCCTGTGCTGTTAGTGACTTGCCCCGAGTTCAGATGATGAATCAGAGGTAAAGCTGGTAATGGAACCTAGCTTGCCTGGCTCCTGGTCTAGTGCCCTGGGTGCTAAGCTGCACTGTCTTCCCTGATGTTTTCCATAGTGGGGGAAGGAGATGTGGAGGAGATGGTTCATTTAATAAGTAAATGTCATGCTCTCATCCTCAGGATTGATTTGCACCATATATGACTGAGGGGCACTTTTACAAAGCATTTGTCAAAAGGGAAAGAGATTTGGCCTGTCTCGGTTCTGACAGCTTATTTGTGAAACTTCTTTTTGACATTTCTTTTCCCCTGGAAAATGATGTTCTTACAGCACTTCTTCAAGACTCATATCAAGTCCACTTCCCAAAGCCCACCTGAGCATCCTGGCTGAGTACTTGGAAGACTGAAGGGCAGAAAAGAAATAGCCTAGATCCTTCAGTGGGGTAGTGCTTCTAATTTACTAGGAATTACTGGACATGCACAAGAGCTCACCCGGCATCATCCTTTCCCCTCATCCCATCACAACTTTAAGTGCTTGTAACAGGGGGCGCGCTCAGGACTGTTCTCAGAGTGGCCCACCCACCTGTTCGTGGGCCAACCACCCGCATTCTTAACCATCACGCCTCGTTGTTAATTATTTCAGTAGATGGTAATTAGCGTGAGGCTGCCCATTTTCTGCCCCAATGCCAGGGAGTGCTATCTGCGGCTCCTTTCCTCCCCTACACCACAGATGGCATCTCAATGTTCACATAATCACCGGCCCCCACTCTTTGGGCCCCAGAATCCTACTATTGGACCCCACCTGGATTCCTCCCTTTCAGGCAGCCTCTTCCGCCATCATACTGAGCTGCATAGCTCTCTGAGCTGGTTCCCCTTCAGGTATGGTCCCCCCACCAAGACCTTTGGCTCATCTAGCCCTGGCCCATCTCTAGGCCAGTCGGGACCCCAGGCCTTTAGGTTTTGGGCATCCCTCGCGGTGGCCCCCTGGCCCTTCGACCCCTCCAGTCCTGGCCCCAGCATGAGCCAGTCAGGGGAAACTCACACAGGCCTTGAGTCTATGGCCCTTTCCTCACTCTCCAAGGGTCCACCCTCTGAGCCCTCCAAACAAAGGGGTAACCCACCCAGTCATGGGGCTAGGGATTAAGGCAACCCAACCCACCTTTCACCAGGGTAGTAACTGGCCTGGCATTTCCTGGGGGCTCTCATGCCACTGGGAGCCCCACCAGGCCACCCACTAAATCTAAAATTGCTGCCCTCATTAAGCACCTGGCGGCTGCCAGCTCCAGGCCCTTGAAGTGGCAGGCACACACAGTGCCCTACCACAGTACCATCTTCAGTCAACTGCTGCACTGGGTACACAACCTCCCTGAATCTTGCCTCTTCTTTGGGCAGCAGAGGTCCATTGGTGTTGCCTGTGGAGGTTTTTCAGTCCCACTGAGGTGAGAACAGGATGTGCCTGTCAGGGAATCTGTACAGTATTCTTCATCCATAGAAAAATCTGATCATCTGCAGTGTAGTTAGTTCAATACTGTGTGTACACCAAAGGGGGTGTGTGCAGCACTGTGTGTTTCAGTGACCAAAGGAGATATTAACAACTGCATGGATAAAACTTAGCTATGTAGTTCTCATTTACACTGTTGTAAGTTGCATACCTAACATCCATTGCTGCTATCTGAAAATATACTTCTAGACAGCTGCACTGTAAAAAATGAAAGTTTGAGCAGGCCAGATTTTCTTTCAAAACTACCTTTCTGAAAACATACTGGAACCGAGCTGTGTCAGTGAGACATTTGAATTTCCAGAGCAGTAGGTCAGATAGCTGAAATACATTCATTAAAACAGAAAAATTCCAAACATACTGGACCTTAATTTCTTCTGTAAACAGAGTTTTTAGGTTTCATCTCCAAGTTACCCTCTAAATGAGCTTCAGTTGAACATTTTTATTGCCAAATTCTGCTGCTTTGATATGTTTTGAGTTTGTTCTGTGGAGAATTGATTCAAGGGGGTTGTGTATGTCAACTGCATAATTTCTAGTGTTAGTTTCTAATAGTATGATTATGCTCATCTCACACACGAGCAAGTAAGAAGGTTCATATACTGATACATATTTTTAAAAAACCCACTTTCAGGGGTTTCATTCTGTAATGTTTCTTGACTGTTTATCATCTTTAAAAACAAAAAAACCCCAAAGAAACCCCAACCTTGTGCTGCCTCCAAACTGTTTTCCTAAATAATATGCTCAGCTTTGTACCCATGTTACTGTCACCCTCATTTTCTGCAGACTCCCCATTGTGTTCTACATCACCTGTCACATCACACCCTTATTTAGATTGTACACTCCCTGGGGCAGGGATTATGTTTGTGCTCCCAGGACCCAAATCCTGTTTAAATTGACCCTGGACATTACTTCAATATGAATAATTAATAATAGATTTGTCAATCTTAAGTATATAAAGAAAATTAATGTTTATAAATAATTTAAATACCTGTTAAAGAAGCTAAACTTTTTTGTTTTAGGTCAGTGATCCAGTGGCTGCTGAGTTCAGCTTGAATAGTCAGATGTACCTCCTTTCTAAGAAGAATCTCTGGTTATCTGATGGATCAATGGGATTTGGACAGGAGAGCGATGTTGCTTTCACAGAAGGTATATTTGTACTTAGATAATGCATGCCAGAAAGCCAGGGTTGCAAAAATATTAGTTGCCTGCATGGCCAGATCTAGGTTATTGAAATGTGTGGTATGATGCATCATCAAATAACACATACTTTCTCCAATTAAAAAGAAACTAGAAGATTTACTAATATAATAAGGGCCCAGAGTTATATTATTCAGGCCTCTTCTGCACATTACAGGTAGCACACTATTAACTGGGTAATTGTGCAATTATCTTGACACCAGCTACATGTGCAAAGTACCTATCACTCCATAAAGAACTCCAATCAGCTATAAAGTTAGACCTTGAAAATGTGTGCTAACTTTATAGCTGCTTGCTATGGAGCTTTAATTTGCACATGTAGCAGGGTCCCTCTTATGGCTGGGAGCCCCGTCTGCTAATGGGACTTCCAGTCACAGGGGTGCACCATACCCAGCTGGGGCTGGGGAGTCCTGCAACTGACGGGACTCCCAGCCCCAGCAGCTGCCATATCAGGGTCCCAGCATCACCCTTCAGCTAGTGGGTCCCCACAGTGGGCCTCTGGGTGCCAGGACCCAACTGGGTCCCAGTAGCTGTGAGATACTGCTGTGACCTCCCAGGGGTCCCCAGGACTGGGAGATGCAGTTTCCCAATGTCCCAGGCTCAGTGGTGCGTGAAATCCCCAGGGCTGGGAGGTTGCAGCTATTACCATCTCCTAGCCTGAGGGGCGTGTGAAAGCCCTGAGGCTCAGAGATCATGGCAGCTATGTCTCAAAGCCACAAGGATACATGGAGGACCCCATGGCTGGGAGCCACTCAGCTGAGGGGCTGCCATCCACAGGAGCTTGCTTTTTGCCAGGGAGCCCTGCACTAACAATAAGGCCTGATGAGATCTAATGTATGATCCAACAGTTGTGCCTGTTGCCCTGCATGCGTGCCATGGCAGGAGTCATGATTATGTGGTTTGTGCACTAGATCCTGTTTTGCCTGCATGTCTGGAGGAGCCCTCAGTTTCAAATCCAAGCAAAAACAAATATAACTGGGTGTGGGGAGGGTGGTGGCTGCCAGCTCCAGAGTGGGCCAGGCACCTGGTGCCAGGGGAAGCCCTGAGCAGAGGGAGCAGAATCCATTATGGTCATACCCTCCAGGCACACTCCTTGGATGCATTCCCAAGACACTGTTGTAAAACTACTTTGTAATCCAGGCTCAGATCCCTGCTACCTTCTGCCCAGTGGGAAATTCTGCTTGGGTTTCAGGCCAGTTTTACCTTAGAGCACTGTAAAAAAAACTGGAGCACAGCTCATAATCAAGACCAATTTAATAATAGTATTATAATGTCAGATTACATATAATTTCTCTGTACTTGAGTGTGGCTATGACCAGGTCATTTGATAAAGTGAGACCCTTGCCTTACAAAATGGCAGTATTTAATAAGTTTTTGTTTTCAGGTGATATTATATATGTTCGGGTGATGGTGGATCCAGTGCAGAACTTGGGTGATTCCTTCTACTGTAGCATTGAGAAGGTTTTCCTTTGTACTGGAGCTGATGGATATGTACCCAAGTACAATCCACCTAACACTGAATATGGTTGTTTAGCTGATTCTCCATCCCTCTTATACAGATTTAAGATAGTGGTAAGACTTTTTGTTTTAATCAGAAGCATGTGTTATGTTTTAAGCTGTTTTACTGAATTAGTTTACTGAGGCTGCTGTAAGGCCATGTCTCTTAAAAATAAGTCTACTAGTTTCCATCACACTTTTTTACTCTAGTGCTAGCCTAGTAGTATAGGATGATTAGGGCTTGACACTGTCATCTAAGAATTTCTGCCAAGTGGTTAGCACTTTGTTAGATCCTCCATGATATCTTGTACATCTTATATGTTAAAGATAACAATATGGAAACATAGAACTGGATTGGATTTTTGGGCCAGTGACTCCAGCTCCCCCGTCCAAGGATTGAGACCTTGTAGTGGTAGAGAGACTTGTGTGTGCAAATAATCCTCAAAGCTATGTCGCCTGGAGTCTCTCACTCCTGGCAGGGTCACCCCTGGCAAACAGACCTAAAGGGATGTTCCAGACATACCTCAGTTCAACCCCAAGTTCTCAATAACAGACAAAGCAGATGTGGATGTCAGGATCTCAAGAGCTGCAAAACCAGAAGATGGTTGCAGCAAGACAGAAGTCTCCTGCCATCTTGGGTTCTCCCTTGGCATTAGGCCCATATCTCCACCTTGTCAAGATTGTGTGGTTCCTTTTTCTGTGCACCAGCTTCTTCACCTTAAACAGAGTCACACACAAGCTTCTACCACAGCAAACAAAATGGTCTCCTGTACCAATCTTCAAAACCTCCACCTCAAATATAACCACAATTACTTAAGAATTGAATTGACAAGCTGGTCAGTTGACTGATGAATTGACTGCATATTATTAACCAGTCAATGGTTGTAGCAGTTTAACAAAAAAAATACATTTTTAATAGTTTTCTTGACAGATATATGATTTTTTTATTGTTCTTTGTCATATTTCTTAATGGAAAAATTGTGCTTTTTCTATGTATTATTTACACCTGTTGGCAATGTTTTACAATTTTTGACCAATATTTGACGGGTCAATTGACCAAACTTTATTTGACTGGTTAAAAACCCAACCCTGCTTAAGACCATTTTCTCTCTTTGGATGCACATAGATCATAGAAAATAGCCTGTAGTTGTTATATTCCTGGAAAATCCATTTCCATGTAAATAGTCTTATAAAATCATCTTTCCTTGCAGAAATCCATATGTCTTTCCAAATTGAATTAATTTTCTTGTTCACTATTTAGGACAAAGCACAGCCTGAAACACAAGCCACAAGCTTTGGGGATGTCCTTTTTAATGCAAAACTAGCAATAGATGACCCAGAAGCAATTCCTTTAGTCAACCAACCGGGCTCTGATGGATTTAAGGTAGACTCAACTCCACTGTTTCAGGTGAGTACTACATGAGTTAGCATCAAGAATTTTGTACTAGTCAGAAGACACACAGGAAAGGAATCTTATTCACTTCAATAGGATGAATAAAATCCTTTCTTTCTCTCCATTAATTATTACCAAGGTTAATTTTCTCACACTTTCTTGTGTCAGGAGGGACACAAACAGAACATCTAGCCTGACCCCTGCCACAGGCAGGAATGAATGCTGGGTTCACAGGACCCCAGACAGATGATCATCCAACCTCCTCTTGAATTTCCCCAAGGTAGGGGTGAGGACCACTTCCCTGGGAAGTTGGTTCCAGATTTTGGCCACCCTAACTGTAAAATATTGCCTTCTGATCTCTAACCTAAACCTA
>JAGPOW010003316.1:153095988-153115803 GCA_030014935.1 Caiman crocodilus | reverse complement strand
GTTGATCTCCCCTGGTGAGTTTGTAGGCAGCCACCAGGTCCCCCCTCAGCCTCCTCTTGCTGAGGCTGAACAGGTTCAGGTCCCTCAGCCTCTCCTCATTGGGCCTGTCCTGCTGCCCTCTCACCAAGCAGGTGGAGCCTCCCCTGAACCCTCTCCAGGCTGGCCACATCCCTTTGGAAGTGTGGCACCCAGTACTGGATGCTGTACTCGAACTGCGGCCTGACCAAAGTCGCATCGAGGGGAAGTATCACCTCTCTGGACCGACTTGAGATGCACCTTTGGATGCATGACAAGGTATGGCTGGCCTTGCTGGCTGCAGTCTGGCATTGGCGGCTCATGTTCATCTTGGAGTCAGTAATGACTCCAAGATTCTTTTTCACCTCTGTGCTTTCAAGAAGGGAACTCCCCAGCCTGTATGTATGCTGTGGATTCCTTCTCCCAAGGTACAGCACCCTGTATTTATCTATGTTGAACCCCATCCTATTCTCATCTGCCCACTTTTGTAGTCTGTCTAAATCTATTTGCAACCTCTCTCTCCCTTCAAGTGTGTCCACCTCACCCCACATCTTAGTGTCATTAGCAAACTTGGACAGCATGCTTTCCACCCCCTTGTCCAAGTCGCTGATGAAGATGTTAAACAGTGCGGGCCTGAGGCCGGAGCCCTGGGGTACCCCACTGCTCACATCTCACCAGGTTGAGTACAACCCTTCTACCACTACTCTCTGGGTGTGCCCCATTAGCCAATTTTTTACCCATTCAACTCTGTAGGCATCAATGCCACAGTTGCTTAATTTATTGATGAGAATGGGGTGAGAGACAGTGTCAAAGGCCTTCTTAAAGGCTAGAAAGACTACATCCATCATCTGTAGATGATGGTGGCACCATCATCCAAGGATTTAGTTACTTGGTCATAAAAGGAAATCAGGTTGGTCAGGCAGGACCTGCCTTTGATAAACCCATGCTAACAAATGATATTCAGTAGGTGATGATAAAATAGCTGGCAATGTACATCATAGTTTGTTTTGGTGTTAATCACTTACTTTGGGTAACTTGAAACAAAATATTGTGTCTTCTAGGTGTCTTTGGGTAGAGAATGGTATATACACACAATCTACACTGTAAGATCAAAAGAAAATGCCAACCGAGGTATTGGCAAAAGAAGTGTGGAATCCAAGTACCACTCTGTCATCAGTGGTGAGAATTCAGTGCAGATACGCCAGAAGAGAGGGGTCAAAGAATCTCCAGAACTCACTGAAGAAATTGGGAGAGAAAACAACAGAGGAACAAACATTCAGCACATAGCCCTAGACCGCACCAACAAGAAACAGATTCCCCAGAGGGAAGTTACTGTCAGTGGAATTCTCCCCAGGGAACTGAATAACCGCACCCCAGAAGTCAACTTAGTCACAATCATTGGTGGAGTTGCGGCTGTTTTCCTCACCATGTGTTTAGCTGCAATCATTATTTTGCTGTTAAAGCATAAACAGAACCCAGAGAAGGAAGCTGCAAAGGAATCAGGCAGTAGTGAGCCAATGATGCCACCACATAATTACACCAGTGACAGCTCAGAGGTTTGATGACCATGAGACAATACCATGGGAATGGAACCAATCTCCAGAGTGCCTCAAAACAAAATTGAACTGCACCTTGTTAGCAGAAGGTCACCATTACCCGCAGGAATAAAACATTTCCATGGCTCTAGATGTACTTGAAAATTTTTATTTGAACTCTTGCTACTATTCTCAGACACTAAGGAAGAATCCAAATGAGCCTCCTGTTTTGTACACTAGGCCATCCTGACGCCCTTACATCATGCACTAGTGTTAAGTGGCACTGCAAGAAACTGCATTGTGAGGAAGAATTTTTGTTTTGGTTTTGTGAGGTGTTTTTGCATTAAAAAAGAGAAGAAACTTTTCAAAGGTGCTAGTGAGCCCCTCTTTCCAGTCCAAGAGGAAGTCTGCTCTCAACTGTCCTCTTGAACACCTAAGAGATTACAAGGCTTACGCTTTTTAATCAGGTTTTTAATTTTTCTCACAAAGACCTTGGGGTTGCTTGTAGTCTGAAGAATTCCTCAGGCCTAATTCTTCCCAGGTATAAATCTTTTTGCTTCAGTTAAATTGCACCAAGAATGAATTTCAGCCCTTACATGTAACTGGACTTTTCCAAAAGGCGGCTAGATTAGACAGTACCACATTATAACAGGGCACATATCCTGGTATACATTTACTTTCTCTTTTGTAGGGATTTACAATTAACTTTTTTTTCTTTATTTAAATTTATATAAAACCAAAGACTATAATAACATCCAGAAGGAAGCTTGATTTTATAGAAGTAGGACAGTTTTGTCCTCTTAAGTTTATAAAAGCATTGTACAACACATTGTTTTTGTCAGTGCATATCCCATTTTGGGAAATGTGAGATTTGCCAGCATTTCAGTGTCTAGAGAAAGATTAGTGTTTGATTCAAAGTGCAGAAGACAAAGTTCTGTTTGAACTGAGCCTAGGAGCTAAGATGTTAAGTCCAGTGATTAAAAGTTAATTACCATGTTAGCAGCAACAATGTGAAGAAAAAAAAATGAGCATTTATTGGGAGAAAGTAGTATTTATTAAAGTTAATGCATAATCATTGCACCTCTTGATGAACATTCTGTTTTTTATGAGTAACTACTTTTGGAAGGATGATTCTCTCAGCCATTTTGGTTCAATTGTGTTTCACTGAACGTGCTTTTCAGTGCTTATCTGGCTAAGACAAGATCCATCCAAAAGTATCTTGCCAGCTTCTGGTCCCCAAAAGCTCTGCAATCTTCAGAGTCCATGCTATGAAAGTTAAAACAGAATGAGTTCAGGATCAGACTCCGAGGATGTTCTAGAATGGTTTTTTCCCCTATACAGAATTCTGAAGGAAAGGAGTTTTGTGGGTGGTATCTTTTATTGTATCAGCTGCATGGCTGGGATACATTCAGACAAGCTTTCAAATGCAGGACCTGACGGCAAATGCACTGCATTCAAGAGCTTGTCCAAACCTATTCCAACCATGCATTTGGTTCAGTAAAAGATATCATCCCCAAAAATTCATGCCTTTTTCCAGGACCAATACAGGTACATCACTCCAACAGTATCCCAAAGGAATATATTCCAACCTCTATTGCTCTGGATTTACACTGATTAGATTCCACTGATTTAGATGGAATGCTCCAGGTTTACCTCAACGTGGATTATATCTGAATGTAGCCCACTGATTCAGGTTTCCTTTTTAGAACTGTATAATTGAAAGATGGTTTCAGCATATAAATTCCACTCTTAGAGGTATGTGACCATATCCTATTTAAATCAGCCTGAGAGCAGATAAGCCCTCAATATTACCAAAAGGATTTCACTCTTGAAACCATTATTCAGAGAAGTCCAAGAAGCATCCAGTTTACTGTGTTTTTACCCTGCTGAATTCACCATTTATTTGCTCTTTTAATCATAAAATCATAAAGAAGTAGGACTGGAAGGGACCTCCAGAGGTCATCAAATCCAACTCCTGCCTGAGACAGGAACGTCCCTATCCAAACCATCCCGTATAAATACATAATCTGATTTCTTAGTAAAACTACTGTCAACCCTGACACAATACAAAACATAACTCCCTAACCTGTCACAGGTAAAGCAGGGGACCACAGCAGCCAACATCCTGCTTCTGTAAAAGATTGTTAATATACACTCAAAATCCCAGGTAGAGAGCAAGCAACACCCTCCCTCCCCACTCCATTACAGAAGACAGCCCCCAACCTGTCCATTGAATAAAATTCCTTCCTGACCTCAAATACAATGACTGGTCTGACCCTGAGTGGAGGGGAGATACCCAGTTATACCTATGGCTTTGGTACCCATGTTCATATGTATGCCAAATTTATCAAAGATTTAACTGGTAGATATTATTTTCATTTAGTCCAAATTTAGAAGTGGTTAAAATAACAACAATAACTTAGGAACCAATGTCCCTTTGTGTCTGTATACCATTCTCACTGTGGGTCTCATACAGGGTATTTTTGTTATTTCTGGCTATGAAATCAGTAATCCAACAATCCAAGTATTGTCATTGCCATAGTCATTAAACAATACACAATCAGATTCACAATTTGTCTCCTAGGATTTACCTTCAGAAAATCAACAATCAATGAATTTATGGCAAAATGAAACATATGTAAATAATAATTCATTTTTAATATTTATAAAATACCTGTTTTCTAAAAGCAGAGGTCATCTTTTAAAAAATATATATAGTAAATACTTAAATCTATCACAAAAGCTATTTTTCTGTTTTTGAATTTTAACAAACAGGAATGCCATTTTTTAAAATCAGAGATCTTTTTGCTATCCTTTTTTATGAATCCAGCTCAGAAGCCTTTATATTGTAAGCCAAATATTGACCCTAGTCAACATTGTAATCATTATTGCTTTGGTTACTCTATTATACTGATACTTCATTTTTAAATAAAAAAACTGTGTGGCATAGTTATCGTGCTGCCCTGAACTTATACAAGAACTTTGCTTTGACAAGGTTTAAAGCCTCTAATTTTTTTAAAAATTCATGAAATAATATAGACTCAAACCTGTTGATTAAAATGTTTAGGGAGAGGCAGGGACCAAAACAAATACTGAAAAGACAGGCAAGTATTAATGAGACCTGGTAAAACTCAAAGCCCTCCCTTAGAAAACTCTCATAGAGTAAATCTGTCTCAGTTAACCAATTGGATTTCTTAGACTTTGGTGGACTATAAAGACCTCTGTAACAGAATGCTTTCTTATTAGAGCTTCAGGATTTTGGATTTCAGTAGGATGCCTTAAGGCTTATAAATGTTTGCCCTTCTTTTTAACAAAATGCCTGGTATATAGTAACCTGAATCAATGCCTTGTTCCCAATCACTGTGCACAATTACACTTATATTTATCGCTGGAATAAACTAAAAATATATATATTTAACCTACTGGCAGATTGTGTTCTGAGTCCTCACTCCCATGGTCATTCTTATACCTGCAGTAATAATTCCCTTTGTTAGGTCTTTTTTTACAGTAATTGCTTTATTGCAATTTGTAATTCAACTACATATAGATTTTGTTACACTTTGTCAGAATAGTTTGCACCATATTCATTTGAACCAACTTATTCTTAAAGCCTTTGGCCATGATATTTGGCATTTGTATCAGGAAAGAAAATAAAGCTACTTCCCCCTTTCATTACCGATTTTGAATATATTCTATATAAGTATCAAAATACTAAGATTGGTCCCAAACTGTAAATTGTGGCACAGACTGATAAGCACAAATTTCTTAAAGTGCCTACAATAAACCTTACTTTTTTTCATTCTTATTGCAATTTGTATCTCAGTCAAAAAAGTTTAGTGTAAAGATGTTTAGTTTTTAATCTAAATAGTGTTTTTTTCATCTGGCTAACCATTGGAATGCACAATAGAGAAAGAGTGGATATTCCCTCTCAAGGATTTTTTTTTTTTTTTTTTATACTCGTAAGGCTAGGAACCAGACTTTGTTTTGTCCCAGGGCAAGTTGTGCCTTTGCTTGTCCTGAAACAGGAAAGTCCTGGAATTGGCATGTACGCACTTCACCATTCCGATCAGGGTTTAGTGAGCGGCTGAATAAAATGCTGTTTTTATGCATTGATTCAATGATGCAGTCCTGGGACAACTTTTCAGAGGTTCTTTGCAGTGTCCTGGGGTAGACAGGGACATAGGAATGACTGCACTTTGTCCCAGGATAAAATGGTTTCTCCTGGGACAAGTGCAATAGCTGTTTGTAGCCTAAAGGTACCAGGCTGAGTGCTTTTCTAACTTACATTGGTGTAAACCAGAAGTGATTTCACAGAGGTTAGCAAAATGTCACTGGGGTTCAAGTAGTGGAATTGAAAGGAGACTTTGATCTAATATATACCCCAGCTCTGGTGTCCATTTCACCAGTTTTAGGAAGGATATAATATCCTATGAGCAGCAATATGTGTAAAGAGCAACAAATCTCTGGCTTGGGGAGACAGAAATAAAACTTTGAAATGGTCTGTGATGACAGAGGATGGAAACTATTGCTGCCAACCCGAGAGGTCTCTGACAGCTGACTAACCCCAACCTTCCTTCAGCCAAGATCTCCTGCTAAAGAAAACTTACCAAGCTGTGAGCAGTCACTTGCCCTTTCAACTGCATATATCCTATAAATGTATATAATCTGGACAGGCTAGTGATGAGATGCCTGGATAATAGAAACTGCTGAGAGAGACAAAAGGATAATGCCAAGTAGTTTTATTTGGCTTATGAAGGTATTTTCACTCTCCACTTTTTGTAATTAAAGGCTAAAACAAGGTTTCCTGGGCTATAATATAGCCTTTTGAATTGTTTTCTTTTCCTACCTTTTTTGTTTTTAGTAGCACCACAATATCTTGATTGCAGAGGAATGCAAACATAGAGTTTCACAAAAATAACATCTATGAGGATGTGGTTAGGTGTCTTTTCTATTTCTTGGCAACCAACATAGTTTTAAACTCAGAAAGCTGAATTCCATCTTATAGCCCTCTTTATATCCTCACTGTGGTGCAATGGGAGTGCATGAGAGAATCTGACCACTAATTTAACCAGTATCTCCAATATGTGTCTTGTCCTCTGAGACAAAACAATTGTGATGTGCAACATTGCATCCTTCCAGTCAAGGGAAAGGGCCTGGGTACAAGCAGGTGCATCCTGCAGGTCAATGTCTGGCTGCGCAGGCAGTCTCACCAGCAGGGCTTTGATTTCTTTGGCCATGGGATGATGTTCCAAGAAGAAGAATTCTTGGGAAGAGACAGAATCCACCAGAGAGAGAGAAGATGATCTTCACAGATAAACTTGGTGACCTAGTGAGGAGAGCTTTAAACTAGGTTCGTCAGGGGATGGAGACCAAAGTCCTGGGGTAAGTGGGGAAATGGGTGACCTGGAGGAAGAGCAAGTGGGAGGGGGCAAAAAGGGAGATTACTCATTCTTCCTGAGAAATCAGGGCAATTGTAACCTCAGGTGCCTGTACATGAATGCGTGGAACCTGGGAAACAAGCAGGAAGAATTGGAAGTCCTTGCACAGTCACAGAACTGTGGCATAATTGAAATAACAGAAACTTGGTGGGATAGCTTGCATGACTGGAGCACTGTCATGGATGGCTACAAACTGTTCAGGAAGGACAGGCAGGGGATAGAAGAGGATGAGGAATTATACCTTATGTAAAAGAGCCATATGATTGCTCAGAGTTCTAGTATAAAGCTGGAGATAGGCTTGTTGAAAGTCTCTGGGTTAGGGTCAGAGGAGAGAGCAGCATCACTGATGTTGTCATTGGTGTCTGCTATAGACCACCAACCAGAAGGAAGTGGATGAGGCTTTCTTCAAACAGCTAGTGCAAGTTGCCTGGTCACAGGCCCTGGATCTCATGGGGAACATAAATCACCCTGATATCTGCTGAGAGGGCAATATAGCAGTGCACAAGCAATCCAGGAAGTGTTTGGTGAGTGCTGTGAACAACTGCCTAGTGCAAGTGCCAACCAGGGGCCATGCTGTTCTTGACCTGCTGTTCACAAACAGGGAGGAAAACAGTGACCACAAGATGACTGAGCTCAGGATAGTGAGGAAAGGAAGGATGGAGAGCAGCAGCCCCTAGATGCCATTTAGTGCCCTGAGGCGCACACACCCAGACCTTGGAGCACTGCAGGCCCTCTGTGCCCCCTGGACAAGACCCAGGCTGCCTCTGCCAGTCCTGTTCCCTAGCCAGAGCTGCTGCTTGGCCACTGGCGAGAGTTGCCAGGAGGTGCAGCCTGTTATACCCCCTGCCCAGCCCTGACCTATCCCCAGGGCTTCTGCCCGGCTATCTCTGGCAGCAGGGCCAGCACCCACTCCCTGCTGCTGCTCATCCCCAGAGTGTCTTCTGTGCTTGCAGGTCCCATGACAAAGTGCCTCTGCCACATGGCTCCCAGTCGTCAGCTGTGCCCCTCTGCTGTGCACTGCTGGCCACTGTGCAGGGCCTGAACACACAGGGACAGCTGTGCAGGGGCCCAGGGAGCCTGTGCAGGATGCAGCACCATGTCCTCCCCACCCTCCCTGTCAAAGACCAGCCCCACCCACATGGGTATGTGTGTGTTGTCTACCTGGGACCCCAGCTAGAGCCAGGGGGAGGTTGTCTTGATTTTTATGTCTAGCAGTGCCCTTGCTTGCACATCCCAGCCAACAGGGCCTCATAAATCTCCATGGCCCTCTGGGAGGATGTGAAGATCCAGAGGCAGTTCTTGTGTGGCGGGTGCTCAAACATACAGATTTATAAGGACCAGTTGGTTGGGATGCGCAAGCAAGGGCACTGCCAGACATAAAAATCAAGACTTTGCAGGCACAGCGAGTGGCCATGAATGACCGCAGTCATTGATCTACTCATGCCCACAATACCATTCCCATTATGCAGGATCTGACCAACATTTTGGTGCCCCGGGACCCAGACCGCTATCCTTCAGTGGTCATCAGCAGTGACAGCCTGGCCGAGCCCCCGCCCCACCCTGACACCTCTAGTGGTGACACTTCACTGGAGGAGGGGCCCTTAGCCTCAGCTGCTGCACCCTCTAGCATGGGGTGGGCAAAATGTAGCCCGGGGGCCAGATGTGGCCCACCAGGCCATTCTATCCAGCCCGCGAGGCCCCTAAAAAATTTAGAAAATTAATATTTATCTGCCCCTGGCTGCCTATCATGCAGCCTTTGATGGCTTGCCAAAACTCAGTAAGTGGCCCTTCACCCAAAATAATTGCCCGCCCCTGCTCTAGCAGTTTGGGTAGCCCTAGCAGTGGCTGCCTTGCCAGCTCCAGAACCCAGGCCCTGCCACCAGGAGCAGCTGGTCATGGCACCATCAGACTCCAGCAGCACTAGCCCCTCCCTGGTGGGGGCCCCAGCCAGGCGCCAGGCTGCCACACACCAGAAGCTGTAGACACTGGGAACAGCTAGACGGTGTCGCTGACTGGGAGACCCATGCCGAGCCACCAGCCTCACCAGCCCCAGACACATGGTAAGCCCCACCACTGTGGGGAGGGCCCCCCAAGTCATGCCACTGGCCCTGGCCCTGCCCCTGCTCCTGGCTCAACCTGCCTGCCCTCTCCCTGGCCCTGGGTCCCCCTGCAGCGCACGGCAAGGTGGGACACAGTCCAGAACTTTATTGAGCAGCCTGTCCCCCAGCAGCTTTTTGGACTTGTAACACCACAGCGGGGAAAGCTCTGGGTACTTAATAAGTAAGCCTGTGTGAAGTGACTAGTATTGGCTTCAGATTTGGATTTTGCCAATTCTGGGAACAGAGATTCAATTCGGTGATTCAAATCACTGTCCCCATTCGATTCAGCCAAATCTGATTCAGAGATTGGCTGCTGCCAAATCTCTGAATCACCCAGACCCATCCCCCACCCCTCACCCAGCCCAGCAATGGCTGTCCTGCCCACCCCAGCTCTTGTTTAAAAAAAAGCCCCAACTCAGTGGGTGTTGCTGGGTGGGGAGTGATCTCTACTGTCCCCCACTGCCACACGCTGCATCGGGGGCTCTGCACGAGTCCCCCAGCCCCACTACAGGTGCCCTGCCTGGGCCAGTTCTGGCCTTTAAGAAAAACAACCCCCCCACCAGACTCACCACTCCTGCCAGCAGGAGCCAATCCCCACTGCCCCACGCCACGTGGGGGGCTCTGCACAAGCCCCCAGAGCCCCAAGGCTGCTGCAGGAGTGGTGTGCACTGGGGCTTTTTTTTTTCTTTTACGTATTGGGAGCTGGGGCAGCCATAGGGGGAGCTGAGGGAGCAGGCAGGGATCCCCCATGGTCCCCTCTTCCCCCCACCCCCAGCATTTACCAGCTTGGAGTCAGCTGCAGCTCCCTGCTGCAGCCACCGGGGATTGCCCAAATCATCAAAACTCCCTGAATCTTTTCCAAGGATTCGGAAAGATTTGAATTAATTTGGACCTTTAAATTGGTCCCCTGATTTGATTTGAATTTGGAGATTCAGCCACCGAACCGGACTGAAACACCTCCAAATCAAATCACCGCCCAAAGCTTCACACAGCCCTGTTAATGAGCACTGCTTACATCAAGTTCAAACACAGTTTTTCCCAAGTAAAAAAATTGAAAAATTTGCATGGCACTTGCTTAAAGACAAGTGTTTAAAGTTCTTGGATGAGGTTGATCATGCAATTGGGCCCCTCAGCTTCTGTCCAGATTGTTTCCAGTCAGCAGTCAGATGAAGTGACATCCAACTGCTCTGAAACTCTCACTGTACACAGGAGGCATCCAGAATATGTGACAGAATTGGGATTCTCAGCGTTTTTGATCCCATAGCCGACCTTAAACAACAGCAGCCCACACAGAACAAGCTACACTGATACAAGTGCTGTAGCATCAAAGTTTGGTGCCCCAGGCAAAGCCCACACTTGCTCCGTGCACAGGTCCAGGGAGCACCTCCCCATTCTTGCCCAGGAATGCACACAGTGACCCTTCCCCTATCCCCGCACCCCCCCCCCGAATAAGCCACTAATTGGTATGTCCTGCACCCCGCCCCAGCTGGGCACCTCCTATTGGTGCCCCTTCACTTTGGTCCCCGGGGTGGTTGCCCCACTCCACACCCTTCCACCTTGCTACAGCACTGATTGGAGAAAAGCTTTGTTGGCATGAGGCAACCCCATGCAGAACCAGCTGTTGCATAGAGCTTCCCAGGCTGGAAGCCCAGGCTAATTAGTTCTGCTACTTAATGCCACATTAAGACAGCTGTAGTGCTTCCCATCCAGGAGGTAGAATGCATGGAGCAAAACAGCTGCATCATAAGTCACCGCCTGGCTCCATGCAAATGTTTAAGGACAGGCTGTCACCTCTGTTTACCATAGTAGCACATGCTCAGAAACTGCCCCTGAAAAAGTACAATTTGCATGCAAAAGCTTGTCTAACATACACTTGGCCCATTAAAAGATATCACCAGCAAAACTACTTTGCTGCTTAGACATTCTTTTCCTAGCCCCGGTGTCAGCATCAGCACAACTTTAAAACAAAAGACGTAGACAGAAGTGACAATTTCACCTGAACTGACCTCTGAAAGTGCTCTACAGCCATGACCAAACAGAAGTGCATGGCTGCAGAGTGCTTTAAAAGGGCCCAATTTTACAAAAATCTGAACCCTCCTTGCAAAGAAACCAGCTGCTTTTCTAGAGTTTGCCTTAGCTTGCCAATTTGGCTCCCATTCTGCAATTGCTGCGAGTTGGTGTTGGTGTTGCTAATTAATACAGTAGCATGGAAATGCCTCCAACTGAGGGCAAAGGTAACACATTAAAATGTGTACCCACATTAATCAATTTATTTGCTTCTGAGTACCGTGGGAGCTGATTGGCTTCTAGACTACAGGCTTTTTTCTTTCCCAAGTCCCCAGACATTTCAATAGAGCCCCATTCAGCTAAAGTATGAAGTTAAAACCTAATCAACTGCTCAGGAAACAAGTGAATTTGGCTAGTAAACAAAGAAGAGATGTCTGGTATAGGACAGAGTCCAAGATTTCTGAAAGGGCAGCAAAGGCTTAGCCTCACTGGACAAGTTTCATCATGTAGGTATATTTTAATTCTTTTGCACCCAACCACAACTCTGGTTCCTGAATGTGGTACATGGGAAAATTAAACTGACTCACAGCAAGCAGCTCAGAGAGATGGTATTTTTCTCTGGGCCTTCTGTATTGTATTGTAGAATTTAAGCTTTATTTATTTTATAGTGGACAAAGATTGTGAAATTAATTTTTATTGTACCATCCACTCTGGTAAGGGTGAGGTCTCCTATAGGTGAGTGTTACAGGTGAGAGTTGTGCAGAGTGTTCACATCTGCTTGATGTGAAAATGTGGATTAAAAATAGCATAAACAAAAAGCTAGATGTTTACTTTAAAAATGTAGACTAAGAAGATGCCCGGAGGTTGGAAGATGTTGATCTTTGATTAAATCTGCAGGAAACAAATTGATTCCTTCAAGAGCCTAGTTTTCCCAGCCTGAAGTAAACAATGCAATTATTGTCTCCAAATTAATTCCGGGGAGGGCTTTTCTTTTCTGCAAAAAGAGATTAATTTCCTCTCTCAGTTGACTCTGTGCTGTATCTCTCAAATGTAGTTTAAAGATACACTGTCAGAGCCAAATTGGTCCGAAATATAAATCTTAAAATGTTTAAGTCATTTTTAAAATATATATTTCCAGTGGGAAACAGTTTAAAAACAACCAAACAAGAATCAACCCTTTTAAAAGTGCCAATCTTGCAGTGTTGAAAATGAAATAGGTGGAGATTGACCTAGTGTCTACTTACTTCCGGAAAAAACTGTGGCAGTAAATCAGATGGGTGAAAATCTTTCATTTTTTAATTGTCTTGTTAACAGCAGGGACAGGACACAGAAATGTATGTAATGTACAGTTCATCCTCGTTTTTAACAACCCATATTAATAACAATCCCCTAATTTTTAACTATCCTAGAAGCAGGACCCAATTTTTTCCATTATTATGGTGCAGCAAATTGACTAATCCTACTCTAACAAGCACTCTCTTTCCTCCTGATCTCATAAAGGATCATTATAATGCAGTGGTATAGTATTTTTAACCTGGTAAGACCACTTTAGATGGTCTTAATTTTTATTGCCCAGGAATTAAACCAACCTGCTAAACATCCAGCTGAAGAAGAGGCATTGATGCCACCTGCTGTTTTTTAAACATATTACATTGAATCCAGAAAGTAGACTCTCTCAGACCACTATTGCTGGAAAGTAAGGCAAGGGGAGGGACTAGTGGAGGAAGAGAAAGTGCATCCCTTTTTCCTTTCTATATCAGATGTGCATGGGGATTATAGATTCATAGATTGTAAGGCCAGAAGGGTGCTCGGAAGATTGTCAGGTCCAGCCCCCTGCACCAAGCAGGAAAGATAACTGGGGTCAGATGACTCCAGCAAGGTAAATGTCTAGTCTCCTCTTGAAGATTTCCAGGGTAGGTGACTGCACCACCTCTGAAAGGAACTTATTCCGCAGTCTGGACGCCCTGACTGTGAAGATGTTTTTCCTGATGTTAAGCCTAAATCGGTCTTCCAGAAGTTTGTAACCATTGCTCCTGGTTTTCTCCTCAGGTGCCCTGGTGAACACTTGCTCACCAAGCCCTCGACGTACTCCCCTAGTGTAGAGGTAAGCTGCTACCAGGTCCCCTATCGCTCTTGTTTTCTGTAGACTGAAGAGTCCCAGATCCCTCAGCCTTTCCTCGTATGGCTTGCCTCATAAGACTCTGATCATACAGGTGGCTCTTTTGGGAATGAGGCATTATCTTGCCTCATTCCCAGCTCCCAAAGACCAGTCTCCTCTCATTACTCCTTCACAGTGCAACTGCAATAGGGAAGCCTGTCTCCTGCAACTCCAGTTCTGGTAAAGAAGGTCCTGTGTTCTTGGTTATACACATCATCATGCATCCACACTGACCTATCATACAAGCCCAGTGTTGGTGAGATAGCATCACGTCTACAGGGCCATCATTGTCTCAGTGTTACTCATTCCTGTCCCAGCTGCCAAGGAGGAGATAGCCATCAGGACTGATGCCTTCTTTGGTGCATGAGAGGCCCATACCTGCCCAGACACATGGATACAAACTGCTCAATAAAGGTCTGAACTGTGTCCTGCCACACTGCATGCTGTTGGAGGAAACCTGAGGCCAGGAGAGCGCAGGTGGGCCAGACAAGGAGGGGGGACCGGGGCTAGGGCCTGCCCCACCAGTGTAGGACTTACTGCAGGTCCAGGGCCAGCAAGGCTAGCAGATTAGTGTCGGACTTCCTGTGGCAGCTGGTTCCACCCAGTGTCTCCAGCCTGTGGTGAGTTGGGGGCCAGTGTCTGGCCACTTCCCTCCCCCCCGCTTGAGAAAGAGCTGGTGCTGCTGACATCCAGCGGTGACGTGGCTGGCTGCTCCTCATGGACAGATGTGGGGTGAGTCTCTGAAGGCCCGAGTTCCCCTCCTTCAGTGATGTGCCACTGGAGGTGTCAGGGTGGGGCATGAGCATAGGCTGCTGGGGTACCAAATTAGACATCAGCTCCCTGAAGGTCACGGTCGTGGGGGCACCAATGGGCTGATGATTGTGGCCAGTCACAGCCACCCACTGGGCACACAGGAACTTGGCCTTCACATGGCACTGCCATGCTGACTGAGAGTGGCCCCATGCCCACATCTCAGCTACTAGGGCCTCATAAATGTGAGCATCTGAGCACCCGCCCTGGGTGAACTGCCTCAGGATATCCTCCCCACTGTACAGCACCACAAGGGTGCACACATCCTCTTGGGTTCAGTTTGTGCCTCTGGGGCTCCAAATGGGCAGGTGCACATGGATGGGGCTGGGGCTGGACATGAGATAGAAGGAGGATGTCATGCCCCATGTCAGCTGACTGTTCTCCCATATGACTGGCCCTGTGATACCGGCTCTGGAGGGCTGAAAGCAGCACCCATAACAGAGGCATGGCCAGGGAGTCACAGCTGCACAACTCAGGTGCTTCACCACAGTCCTGCAAAGAGCCAGAGGTGTGGGATGAGCAGCAGTGGGTACTAGGTGCTAGCCCTGGTAGCTCAGCTAGCAGAGCCAGCAGCCCTGGGGGCATCGCAGAGCTGGGCAAAGGATGCAGCTGGCTGCAGCCCTCACCTGTGGCCAGAGGGCAGCATGTGAGGGGGACAGCCCAGGCAGAGCCAGCCTGTGGACTGCCCAGGGGCCACATGGGGTCTACTGGGGAGTGGCAGCCACAAGCAGCTCCTGCCAGCTTCCTCTAGTGTGTGCCCTAAGGCACAAAATGGCTGCAGGCTTTTATACCCTGCAGCTAGGGGCTGCAAAAGACTAAGCCAGGCCAGCCGGAAGAGAGGGGGGCAGCCATGAGCCCTAGGGCTGGGCTTCAGCAACCAACCCCCTAATGGTTGGGCAGACTCAGCTAGAAGGCTCCTGTGTTGCTGCACATGTGTATTACTGAGCAGTAACGAATTTGATAACCTACATCATACAGGTATCAAATGTATGCCCATGTTGGCATAGGTCACCATAGTTAGCGTGCAGTACAGGTTTGCATGTATAGATGCATGCCTGTAATGTGCAGTAACTTAGGTTACTACACAGTAAATGTGCCTGTGTAGATGTGTCCACTGCTGCCACTCCAACTGGCTCCAGTCAGACTGGCAATGGGGAAGCAGTGACTCTACCCTCTGCTCAGAGTGGCTTGCTCTGCTCTTGGGGGAACAGAGCTGATTCCAGAGGTGGTGGGAAAGTGGTGCCCCCCACTTGGACTAGCTCGCTCTGCTCCTGCCAAGGGAAGAGCTGGTCAGAGTAGCTGCAGGGAAGTGGTGCCCCCTACCTTGGTCTGGTTTGCTCTCTCCTGCTGCAAGCAGAGCTGGGAGCAGAGCCAGTCTGAGCAGTGGTGGGAGGCACTGTGGCTGCCAGGCTCTCCAGGGCTTTAGCACTCACTTTGCCTGGTGAGAACAGAACTTGTCCTTACCCAAGCTCCTAGTCCTATACCTGCTCACCAATCCTTTAGTGGTAAGTCACAGATGTGCAGATGAGGGGCAGTCACAGCAGATTTTTTGCCTTACTGTGCAACTGTTCCACTAAGCCAAACAACACTAGGTAATTAAGGTTTGTGCAACTTTCAGCATAAGGTGTAGCAAAGTCCTGAGGGCTACTGAGATGCAGCCAGAAAAGACAACTGTACAGAGCCTTCCTGGGCTACAGGGGAAGTGGTGACCCCTCTGGAAGGGGCCTTTCACTAGCATCATGGTTTATAACCAGTCACAGGGCATGGAACAAGGAATACATTTGCAGTTCATCAAAAATAGCATCAGCCTCTTAGCACAATTGCCCAAAAGAGTCATAATTTTGAGCACAGAAAACAGACATGTTATCCTGACCATACACTGCTGTACATGTACACTGTTTGCCCAATGATCTCAGTACTTGACACTGGTAAACAGAGGCAGCTGCAAGCCACGTTTCTTCGTGGTGTAAGGCTGCCTGTCTCACTTTATTGAAAAAAAGAATAAATATAAAAGTATAGAAATGAAAATGACTGTTCTTCAAGCTACATTTAAATGAGGAGTTTTCACAAAAAGATGAATTTTTAGTTTTCAGTATAACCAACACCCTGCACCTGACTATACTGGCAACCCCCCGCATAGTTTTTCTGGAATTAATTAACTGTGTCAAGTGGAACTGCATTAAGTGAAACCCATTTCTCCATAGGAATGAATGTAAATAGAGACTAATTGGTTACTGCCCACCCTGCTGCCACCTCATAGGTTCATAGTTGGTAGGGTTGGAAGGGGCCTTATCAGATCATCAAGTTTGACTCCCTTGCCCACCTGCCAGTCCTCCAGCATCATGTGCTAGCCTGGGCCTGTGCTCCTGCCACCCCGCTCTGGGCCCCAGGTGGTCCTAGCCCTGGGCACTGGAGTGGGTCCTGTGCTCATGCCCCGCTTGCCGCTGCTCACTGCTGCTGCCTCTCCCCACCACCTTCACCTGCCTGCTGGCCTCTCCAGCCCCACTTGCCAGCTTGAGCACTGGTGCTCCTACCGCCCCACTCTGGGCACCGGCCCCTGTTGCTTCTGGTCCCGGGCACTGGCACGGGCCCTGCACTCCTCACTTCTGTCACCGCCACTTCTCCCCACCCCTCCACCCACTCTGGCACCACATGCCAGCCTGGGCCTATGTTCCTGCCATCCTGCCCTGGGCCTTCATGCCCACCCCCCTACTCACAGCCACTCACTTATCCTCCATTTGCTGCTGCCACCCACCGCTGCTGCTTCTCCCCACCTGCCCACCAAAACTCGCCGATTCCACTGAGCACTATAGCAAAACTGGCTAAGCGCTCAGTGAAACTGGGTATCAATTTTAAATGAGCACTATAGCAAAATAGCGCTAACTGAAACAGTGTTAAGCAGGGGTTGCCTGCATTTGTCCTATTCCTTCAGCACCTGGAAATGAATATGATGAGGAACCTGAATATCTGCACTGATCATTACATTTTCATTACCAAGAACAAAATCCACTTCCTCTGTGTCCTGTCTGAGGTAATTATTGTAGACAGGGCTTCATCCTTTCCTAGGACTCAAGGTTTTCTGATTTCTTGAATTATATTTCTCTTCTTCCTCTATAGGCTTTAAGGGATTATTTTTTAAACCTTTCAAGTATTTTGGTCCTATTCCCTGTTCCACTGGAGATTGGAGGGGAGGGAGAAAATGAGACAGTATAACACTTTTGTCATATTCTAGGACCGACTGAAGGGCAGATTTTGGCTTTGGTGTGAATTAAACCAGCATCAACATGTTCTATTTTAAGACCAGATATTTCTGATCCTAATAGCCATTTAGGCACTCAGAAATAGGTAGAAAAAGGCCCCTTTTCAATCCATAACCATGGTAGCATAAGTGGGGGGGGAGGAATCAGCAAGGCACCCACCTCAGGCACTGACCTAGAAAGGGCACCAGAATTGCATGCTGGGGGGGGTGTCTCCCCATGAGTGGCTCCCAGAGAATAAACAGCAGTGGCACATATTTGTGCTACTGCTATTTGTCCTCAGGCACACCCCTGCATGCACACTCTGGCACATGGAAAGTTGCCCCAGGTAGGGTAAGGGAGGCTGGGGTAGGGTAGCCTTATGTCGGGTCCAGGGGACCTCCCAGGGCTGCAGTGGCAGAGATCTGGGCGCATGGAGCCTGGCTGGCTGTCAGTGTGGTTCTGGCTGGCCAGGTCTTGGTTTCAAGCAATGCATGCTGCTGCCATGTGCATAGCACCACTTTTTTTTTTTTGCAGTGGTTATTTTTTATGCTGGGATCTTGGGCCTGTGCTATTCAACATCTTTATCAGTGACTTGGAGGTGGGCATGGAAAGCATGCTGTCCAAATTTGCTGATGACACCAATCTGTGGGAAGAAGTGGGCACATTGGAGGGGAGGGACAGAATCCAGCTAGATCTAGATGGGTTACAGAGTTGGGCGGCTAAGAATAGGATAGAATTCAACAGACAAGTGCAAGGTGCTGCACCTAGGGAGAAAGGAACCAGCAATGCACCTATAGGCTGGGGAACACCATTCTTGTTAATGCAGTGGCTGAAAAGGATCTTGGAGTCATTGTTGACTCCAGGATGGACATGAGCCACCAATGCGAGGAAGCAGTCAGTAAGGTTAACTGCACCTTGTTGTGCATCCACAGATGCATTATGAGCAGGTTCAGGGAGGTGATCCTTCCCCTCTGTGCAGCATCGATCAGGCCACAGTTGGAGCCTGACTCACTTCACTGCATCCAGTTCTGGGTGCTGCACTTCAAGAGAGATGTGGCTAGCACTGAGAGGGTCCAGAAGAGGGCCACTCACATGGTGAGGGGGAAGCAGATCAGGTCCTATGAAGATAGACTAAAGGGCCTGAATCTGTTCAGCCTCCACAAGAGAAGACAGCGGGGGATCTGGTGACCATCTATAAACTCACCAGAATGAACTCCCAAGGGAGGTGGAGCTGTCTCTTACCTTGGGGGTCTTCAAGAGAAGGTTGGATAAATATCTGGCTGGGTTATTATGATCCCAGCACTCATTCCTGCCCAGGGAAGCGGGTCAGACTTGATGATCTGTTCAGGTCCCTTCTGACCGGGAATGCCTGGTTGCCAAAAAGGTGGCATACACCTGGTGGAAGGGGGCACTATCTCCAAAGAAGAGTATACCTCCACTGCTTGGGCCTGTAGGGGGGCTGTTAGGAAAGCTAAGGTGGACATAGAGCTAGGACTAGCATCCAAGATCAAAGATAGTAAAATGTCCTTTTTCAAATACATAGAGAGGATGAAGAAGGCACCGGGAAATGTGGGGCCCCTGCAAGATACACTAAGCGATATGGTGGTTGCGCCAGAGGAATGTCTGTGCAAAACAATTAACAAGATGCCTCGGCACAGCTGTGTTGAGCACATTGCAAGCACGGATGCAGGGATTTTCCCCTGTAGCATGGGAAAAGTTTCGGTGCACAGTCAGAGTCCGCCAAAACCTTGCGGCTGAACCACCGAGTGCATGCTTGCGATTGGCTCACGGTAAAATATGCAAATGTGTCAGTTGGCAATTGGCTCGCTGACCGCATAAAAGACTTGGGCGATGCCCGCCCAAACCGGAGGCGAGCTCGGACACACATGAGGACAGATCCCCGCGTGCATTTCCAAGCCACGAAGGAGGCCTGATCAGCCGATGACTCCCTGCTGGAGTCATCCGACGCCCCATACCCTGTGTGAGTGTGAGCTTCTGTGTGCCTGTGTTCCTGTTTAAGTTTTGTAACTTCAAGGAATGTGCCTACAGCCTAAGGACTGTAAGTTTTTTTGGCTTCCAACGACTGCATGTCTAGTGCCTCAATTCCGCTCCATCACTGGCCCCATTCCGCCAGCGTTTCTCAGCCGCCACAAGGAGAAGGCAGACCTCTTTAACAAATTCTTCACCTCCATTTTCTTGTGCAGGGACCGGGACTCCCCCACCGTGATTCAAGATGGACTCGAGGGGAACACCTCCAGACCTAATGTTGCGGAGCACCAGGTTAGAGTGCTTCTGAAGGGGCTGGACGTGTTCAAATCAACAGGTCTAGATGCTCTCCACCCCAGGGTGTTGAGGGAGCTAGCAGGGGTTATTGCAGGGCCCTTGGCACGGCTTTATGAGTGCTCGTGGTGCTTGGGCCAGGTGCCAGATGATTGGAAGATAGCAAATGTGGTCCCCATCTTTAAAAAAGGGAGGAGGGAGGACCTGGGCAACTATAGGCCCATCAGTCTTACC
>JAGPOW010003316.1:153080394-153095888 GCA_030014935.1 Caiman crocodilus | reverse complement strand
GACAACATTGAGAGGGTCCAGAGGAGGGCCACCCACATGATCTGGGGACAGCAGGGCAGACCCTACAATGAGAGGCTACGGGACCTGAACCTGTTCAGCCTTGACAAGAGAAGGCTGAGAGGGGGCCTAGTGACTATCTATGAACTCAGTGGGGGGGACCAGAAGGGTTTGGGAAAGACCTTGTTTCCCCTAAGGTCCCCATGGATGACAAGGAATAATGGCCATAAGTTGTTGGAGAGTAGGTTTAGATTAGACATCTGTAAGAACTACTTCACAGTTAGGGCAGCTAGGATCTGGAACCAACTTCCAAGGGAAGTGGTGCCTACCCTGGGGGTCTTTAAGAAGCGGCTTGATTACTACCTGGCTGGGGTCATTTGAGTCCAGTTTTCTTCCTGCCCAGGCAAGGGGTTGGACTTGAAGATCTGCAAGGTCCCTTCCGACCCTACTTCTATGATTCTAGGACACTAGGAACTAGGAAACTAAACCCCACTACGCTGCTAATTAGCAGCACAGTGAACACATGCACATCCTCTGTGTGTGGTTTGCGGTGCCACAAATCACATGTGCACGCTTATGGGGACCTGTCCTGTGACTGCATCCCTGCAAGCAGGAATTTGTGGTTTGCAGCCCCTCAAAGCCTTTTGAGACATCACAAAATGCATATGGTGCATATTAATCTATTTGGTGTGCTGCATATTTGCAGTGTGGGGGCGGAATTAGATACAGGGAAATCCTGGTATCTAAAATAAAATGCACCAAAAAAAGTGGTGTGGTGCACATGACTTCAGTATGCACCACCTGAAAATGGAACCTGGCTAGCCAGAGCCGCCACACTCTGGCTGCCGGCCAGGCTCTGCATGCCCAGATTGCTACCGGTGTAGTCCTGGGAGGCCCCCAGGATCCCAAGTAAGGCTGCTGGGGCCAGCCCAGGTGCTGACTCCAGCCTCACCTACCCCTCCCAGGGCAATTTGCCATGCACCAGAGCATGCATTCAGGGTGTGCCTAGGGACAAGTAGCAGTGACACAAATATGTGCCTCTGCTCTTTGTCCCTGGGGAAACACATGCATGAGCTCATAGGCACATGCACTGGGAGGCTTTTTTGTGGGGGGCAGAGGGGCATTCTTATGTTCCTGCTGCAGCCAGTGTGGGGGAGCTTACTCCTCATCTGTAACAGCCTGCCCTCGCCTCCCCACCCCTCCCCTCCAGTGGTCAGCATTTTGCCCAGACCACTGCAGGATCTTGCCCTGCCTCTGCATAATCCCATAGCAAGGCCTGAGGTGGCACAAAACTCCTATATCATGGCCACATGGGGATTCTGTTTATGCTTGAGGAATTTCCAGCTGGCCTTTCACAACATTTATGTCAGAGATGTAACAGAGCAGCCATGTGTCTGTCAGCAGTAGAGCCTGCTTGCAATAGTAGCATGGCCAGTCCATGCTACTTGGCTCTCCTTGCCAAGTCAACACCCAGAGCTGCTGCCCCTGTCACCCTCCCTTAATGACACATCTGATTCATGTGGCTGTAAGGTGAAAATAAAACCATGTGGGTCAAATTCTATGCCAAGTCACACGAATCACCTTGAATTTCACTGCATTGATGTAATAGGGGATTCTAGCACATTTTGTGCCTAACTGCTCTGAGAGTTCAATGCTGCACTAAAGGTTGGCTTCAGTGTATTAAGAGTCCCTCTTGATAAGGCCCAATCCAGAAACCTAGGAAAATGTACTACACCCTCCAGGGACTGAGAAATAAGCAGAACTATTCCATCTGCAGCACTCCAAGATTATGTAAAAACAAGGAAACTGGTATTTGGAGAAAGGAAGTGCAATTAGAATCTCAGAAAAACCCAGCAGAGTAAAAACAAATAGAGTAAAACAACCCCCCTCAAGCCGTTCTCTACCCAGTATCTTTTCAAAAGTTCATCTAAGCCCCTTTTCGCATGCCATAGGTAATAAGCTGTTAGCCACAGCATCTCATCTTTCATTATACACTACTTACAGGTTGGATCAGTATTTAGCAGAAGTTCAAATATCTCTTTGTAGGTTTGCCTCTCGCTCCAAAAGAGTTATTTGCCTGGTTTCCCCAGAAACTCCAGTTTCTTTTCTTATTACAAACATGTACACTCTCACAGGAGATTTTCCAAAACTACTGGAATAAAGCATTTAATAATACCCTTTCCTATCACCTAGTCAGTTTGGGAGCCATTTATCAGTTATGATGACAACTCAAGTATTTCTAGAGGAATAATGGGTAGGAAGATTAAAAACAATGCACTTCCTTTAAAAATTACACACCTCTGTGAGAAACCTGGGAATCCTAAAGCATTTAAATAGTAGAACATGTTCAGTCCTGACTCAAGCATAAACCAGCAAAACTCAGAGGGCGCTGGGCCTAATTTAGGGCTGAAATCATGCAGTGGTGAGAATCAGGCATCCAAAAATTCCAAATGAGAACTTTAATTTTGTTCCTACATCACTGCTTGACCTCCAGGGCAGTGACACTGGTCTGTGATTGTGATCAGTTTCCTTCAGAGAATAAACCTACCTCATGCAAAGGCCATGCTCATGGGTCCTGGCAACGGGCCAGATCATGACTCCCAGATCTGACCATGTAAGAAGTCATCTGTGAATGTGCAAGAATCTCCCCTGAAGCAACTGGTTGGGAGGCATCAGCTATCTCCATGGTCCTATCACCTCCTGCCCCAGCCCCCCACCCCGAAAGGAATCCCTTATTTGGGAAGCAAGAGGTTATTGCTTATAACATGATAAATACATATGTTTTATTTTTAAGGAAGAAAAATGGGGAATGAGTAATCCCAAAACACAGTTACATGTAGTGCAAAAAGAGACAATGTAACACTGAGACAGATAGTCCCCCAGGCAGTGGAAGAGGTTGCATGGTAGGTTGGGCTGGATTTGGGGGACAGTGATTTGATTAGTTGATTCGGATCACTATCCCAATTTGATTCAGCTGAATCCAAATATGAAGATTCCGTGCTGATTTGGAGAATCAGCACCTCGGCCATAGACACAGCTTTAAATGTTTTTCCTACATACTTCGAGGTACCAGGCGTGGCTCATGAACACTGAGATGGTGGGGCAAATGAAGCTTCCCACAGGACTGCAGGACACCCTCCACATGCTGGGCAGCAAGCCCAGAAGCAGACTGGAAGTATTTCTGGTCCACTTCCAGGTCCACCACCAAGCCCACAGGAGACTGCCCCCCCGCCCATGCCCTCCCAGTGATCAGCCACAGAGAGACCCTCGGTGCCCCCCCCGACCAGGTGCTGAGCTGAGGGACCCTGGGTGCCCTCAGAAGGCACCAGTCACTGAGCTGGGGATGAAGGAGGGGTCCCCCATGCACTATGGTGGACCCAGAAGTGAATCCACTTCTGGATCCACTGCCAAGCATGCTGGGGACTCCCCTGTGCTCCTGTGGGATGCTCCATCTGTCCCACCATTTCAGCATTCACAAGCCGTCTGGTACCTTGAGGTATGTAGAGAAAACATTTAAAGATGTGTCTATGTCCAAATCATTGAATCTCTCCAAATCAATTTGGAGGGTTCCAATTTGATTGATAACGATTAAAGGGTCTCTTGATTTGATTCAGATTCAAAGATTTGGCCACCGAATCAGGCCATATCTCCACCGAATCAAATCAGTGACTGAATCTTTGCACAGCCCAACTGCCCAGCAATCACCAGTGGCTCAATTCTAACACTTCTGCTATAAAGAAAGATAGAAAGAAAATCTGGAAGCCAGGGAAGGAGTGACAGCCTTGCAAGATGATACAGTATCCAGAACAGGGGAGAAGGGGAAAGGGGGGGCGGTTCTTCAGCTTTGCCATGACCAAAAAAAGTAGTGAACAACCACCCCCACTGGGGATGTCGCTTAAAAGAGATGATGTCTTAGACAGACAGTAATTTTGAAACCAAAATCCAACCATCTAAAACACAGGTTCTCAACCCCCAGGCCACAGCCCGGTACTGGGCCACGAAGGGTTGGCTATCAGTGCACAGGAGAGTTGGCTGCTGGACCAGAATTCTGGAAGTGACCAGCATACTGCGGACTGGCAGTCACTACTTTTTATACTCAATACTGAGTATAAAAAAGGGTTGGCTACCTGCCCACAGCATGCTGATGAGCACTGGCCCTCAGTTTGCTGATCTGCGACCACTTCCGGTCCATGATTAGTCAGTCCGCAGTCACTTCTGATCCACGGTTTCCTGGTCCACAGCATTAAAAGGTTGGGAACCCCTGATCTAGAAAACCTTATTAATATTGAAGGTGCCCAACACAACAAACATTAAATATTATTGGTACAAAAATCTATGGAGGTCCCAAAACAAGAAAAGAAGGGCTTGTCTATATTGGAAATTGAATTGCAATAGCCCTGCTATCCCAGTACTATTTAGCCCTTCCAGGATAGCTTCTTTTGGGCACTCTAATCCAAAATAGTCACTTTGTATTCCAGGAGAGTGTATCAACAGCGAGACCTATTCCAGAAGCACTAAATTATACCTGAACAATTATTAGAGAACACAGCAATTAATTAATAATTTTCCACATTTAGACAAGATGTAACAAATATTAGTGAAAAATGTATTTGCACCTAAAGGTAATCATTCTTTCTTAGCAGCCAAAGTCTGCCTTTGGATATACAAGTACATGATTCCAGCTAACTACAGTGGGAAGCCCAAGAGCATCAGGAAGCAGAATTTGACTGCACAGCTTTTCATAAGTACTTGCTCAGTGATTAACAGAACTGTCCACTGGATGGCACTATTATTCCATACATATACAGCTCCTGCAGGAATGTGTAACTTTCATTACTATTACCATTTAGTGTACCATCATAGAAGATTGATATTTTACAGACAATCCTGATTTGATCCCAGCATTGAGAATTTACCAGCCTGGAAAAAAAAATCAAAACCTGCAGAGCCACATTTTTCCATGGTTAAAATGAAGCACGACTAATACACAAACACATAGATAGATAGATAGATAGATAGATAGATAGATAGATAGATAGACAGACACACACGCGCGCACACACACACACACACAAAGTGGTGTTTCATTTGGATCATGGAAAAATGTGGATTTTGGGTTATTTTTTTAACCCAAACATTGGGGATTATTTTTATCAGAGATTAAACCAGGATCCATGTACATTAGTGCTATTTGCATTAATCGAAAGAATTGTTAGGTAGCATATATTTGCTATTGAAATTTTAAATGAAAACATGAAATAGTGACAGTGTAAGTACCTGGAACTAGCATGCGTCGAAGTGCTAAACTTTTGACAATAGTAGTCTTTTCATGTGCAGACAAAATGATTCTCTGTATTCCACTGCTTCAATTCAGGGCCCAGCACCAAAATTCATATAAAAAGTATAACAATTGTATTCAGTTGCTACTCCACATATTTTACAGGTTACCAATAAATGAGATTAGGCCTTTCTTTTAGAATAGTAACAGTAATATAGAATTTAATTACTATTTTTATTTGCTCATAGACTATTGCTTCCATTGGAATATCTCAAAGAAACTCAGTTATTAATTTAGCCCCACTTTTTGGAGATAGGAAATTACTGATAGGCTTATTTTACATTTTGGGAAACCAAAGCACAGATGACTCAACCAGAATCATCCCACAGGTCAATGGTCAAGTTGTTTATCCAAAACAGTTTAAGGCTTCTTGATTTAAATATTCAGCAAGCTCCTTTATCTCCTTTCTGCCTCATTTTTCACTTTCACATGCAGACAATGACACTAGCATTCCCTTGAGTTCACTTTGATGTGTACTGGTAAAAAGTAGGGGTGTGCGAAACAGGCTGTATTCGATTCAGATTCAGCCTGAATCGTGGACAGTGATTAGACTTGTTGATTTGGATCACTGTCCTGATTTGATTTGGCCAAATCCAAATCTGAAGATTCAATGCTGATCCAAATCTGAAGATTCGATGCTGATTCACCCCCAGACAGAGATTTAAAATGTGTTTTCTGCATACCTCAGGGTACCAGGCATGGCTCGTGAATGCTACAATGGTGGGGCAGATGGAGCATCCCACAGGAGCGTGGTGGGGCCCTCCACGTGCTTGGTGGCAGACCCAGAAGTGGACCAGAAGTTCTTCTGGTCCACTTCTGGGTCTGCCACCAAGTGCACAGGAACCCCTCTTTGCCCCCTGCCCCCCCACCCCGGCTTGGTGATCAGCCACAGGGGAACCCTGGCTGCCCCTCCAGACCCAGGAGGCAACAGTTGCCAAGATTGGGGGGGGGGGGCCTGCGTGCTCCACAGCAGACATGGAAATGGACCAGAAATGCTTCTGGTGCACTTCTGGGTCTGCTGCCAAGTATACTGGGGAGCCCCCCATGCTCCTGTGGGATGCTCCATCCACCCCACCACTGCAGCATTCAGAAGCCGCCTGGTACCTCGAGGTGTGTGGAAAAAACATTTAAAGCAGTGTCTATGTCCAAATAATGAATCTTTCTGATTGTCTCCAAATCGATTTGAATCAGGACCCTCCAATCTGAAGAGATTAAAGTCTCCTGGTTCAATTCAGATTTGGAGATTTGGCCACTGAATTGGGCCTCATCTCCAAATCAAATCAGCGAATAAAGCATGGCACAGTCCTAGTGAAAAGCAAATGTTACAATAAACTCTGTTGGAATGGGGCACAGTGTCATTCACAATTCATTGTTTGTTGATTTCCTTACTCATGAAGATTCAGAGGAAATACCTGGAGATGTTGATGAAAACTATTTTATATTGCTACACCATTTTATGGAAAAGAAATAGATGCAAAGTGCTGCAGGTTGGCTCTTAAAGAACTAGTACAACAACGTTTTTGAGAAATATTGGCAGTACTAAATGCACACCTGAAAGAAATGTGTGTGTGCACATCATATAAAATAGTACAATATTAACATTTTTATATTTGTTTTGATTTTGACTCAGCTGCTTAGTAAATTGTCCCTCATGAATAGGGAGAAATTACAAAATGATGCCTATGAAACAATGTGTGAAGATTCCTCTAAAGGAAAAAATGATAGATTATTAGTTTATTTCTTGCTTCTGCTCATCTTAATACAAGGTGTTTATAAAGTCCTTGTGCAACTTTAAAGTGTAATAATTTTGGCTATATAGATGATATAAAAGCAAACTGAATAGCAATTGAAAGCATAATTCATTAAGTTTTGTTAGCATAGCGTATGCATAGAGTAGGGATCACAAATGCAATTCATGAAATCACTCAGCAGCAACTGGAAAATGTTTTCTGACTTGGAAAATTGGATTGAATGATGTATCATGAAAGATAGCGGGTATGTTGAAGTCTAGAAATTTGAGCTGTATTGTGTTGAAATTTAATGAATTATGTTTTCAGTCGCCATTTATAGTTTGTTTCTATCATGTGTCCATTCAAAGTTATTGAAGTTTAAAATTGCACAAGGACTTTATAAATTCCCTGTATATTTGCACTTTAACTTAACTTCCAGTTCTACTAAGTACAGCAAGTATAAGAAACAACAGCATGATGTCTTGTCTTTATTGGCTGGCTGAATTCAGATCACAGTGATTCAGTTTAAGTAAACCCACATTTTCCTAGCTTCCTGTGTTGCAGATTACAGCTCTTGTGAGCTGAAAATCAAGGTTCAGTCTTTTCTGCTTAACAGCAGTTTTGTGGTATTACTGGTATGTATAACGTTAATGTGCAGCTATGGTGTATACTATCACTACTCAGTTCACCTCAGTCAGTTGTGATGCTCTCTAAACAGAAATGATCGCAGATTGACCTTTGCATCTATGACAGATCTTATATTCTTTTTTCCTAATTTTAAATTAAATTAACCTAGGATATAGTGACCGATGACTAATTTGGAACTCTACCCTGCTTTTTCTAAACTACTATTTAGCTCAGGTTCACTCTTTGCTCTTAGAATTATAAAAGGATAGTGGCTCCACAATCCCAGTGCAGTAGGCAGGGAGTGGGGCTGGGCATGCTGTGTGGCAGGTCCTGACCAGTCAGCATACCCAGCTCCACTCCCTGCTGCCATTAGCGCCAGCTACTTCCAGGGCTCTGGCACAGCCCCATGCCAAACCTGGTACCCAGCAACCATGGCCCACTAAGTCGTGCATGCCTGGCCTGACCCAGCTGCCAGTTTCATCTGCACCATGCTGTCCCCTCTCCCCTCTGTGCCTGTCCTCTAGGCATCTGGGGACCCTGTTTGGCAGGGTCCCCTGAGCCCAGGCCCAGCTAGCCCGTGCATTAATCTGCCTATGAATAAAAGACAGAAACATGACATCACTAATGGGAGAGTACTTTTCACAGAATAACCACTCCATCGTTGTACTCAGAGCCGTTGTCCTCAAATGAAACATATACTATGCCTTCAGAAGACAGGCCCAGAAATGACCATTCATAACTTCCTTGGACACTAAAACCACTGTCTAAATGCACAAATCTTTACATTTTACCTGACCCCTTGACTAACTTCTCTGTGCTCCACAGGTTAGAACAGTCCTCTTCCTTTTTGAATAGTCTTATTCTTTATAATTTGGTTTATCTCCCTCACTGATCTTTACATGATCTGCAACTACTTCTGATAACTTCTCTTTTCTCTACGAGTTTACTGTCAACTTCCCTGCTTACATGACCATTTCATTTACAAAAGGGGGTTAACCAAAGGTACTTCTTTTAACCCTGGTTTAGTTTAGGCTGTGATCTGCTTCTTTTCCAGACCTAAGGAAGAGCATATAGTGCCTGAAATTCTGCCTAAGTTCTCCCATTTGTATAGCTAAATGCAGAAATTGAGTGACTTCTGCAGTGTTTTGACTGCAGAGGGCTTCACCCACACAGTGGCTGGGTGATGGTAAAAAGGGGTGGCAGTGGTACTGAGGGGAGAGTTGTGACTCAACTTCTAGCTTCAGCTTCAGCTCTGGCACCATGGGCCAGATTCAAAGCAGGCCACACTTGGAGCTAAATGCCATTAAAGGGGCCTCTGAAATGTTGCCAATCCCTGCAATAAAATATACTATCAAACCCTGTTTCTCACATACTCCCTGGACCATTGCAGCTACAACACTATAATGCTACTACAGCCTACGTATATAGGATTCAACTCATGACCTTTAGGTGAAGGGCACATACCAAAACTTTTACACCCAACTGCCTAAAGTTGGAGTTTGTTAAATAGCTCCAGATCTAGTAGCTTATGCTACTGTGTTGGTGAACATTTGAAGATTTCCCACTTCAAATCTTCATACATCCTCTGTGACGGCGCGCCGCCATTAGGAACACAGGAAGGGCCCCAGGAGTCAGTAAAAGAAAAGAAAGAACACTTACCTGAAGAGAAGGAGCATGAAGGAGAGAAACAGCAGCAGCAGCAGCAGACACCATTACAGCCGCGTGAGCCGCTTCCCTGCTGCTCGTTTAAGTGGCTAGTGCTAACAATCTGGAGAGCGGAGCCAATCATGGCAGCCGACACGGCTGCCGCGGGAGTGTTTAAAAACCCCGGCAAGCATTGTGACTGGGGTGGAGGAGAGGAGCTAGGGGGAGAAAGTGAGCAGGAGCACAGAAGGAGACTGCAGCAAGCTGGTGCTGCGGCTTCTGAGAGATCTACGCTGCTTACAGGAGGAACGCTCCCAGCAACGTGACTGGGGGAACTTAATGCAGTATCAGGGGCTCTGGCTAGGTTTGCTACTGCAAGCCAGCCGGAACAGGACTCTGCCTCGGAAAGTCCCTTTGGGACGGCAGAGTATTTTTTCTGAAAGAAGAAGACAATTGTGGGAATATAAGGTGTTATCTGCAACTGATCCAATTGATCCAAGCAACACCAAGCACAAAGGATCAGGATACCACCAGGACCAAGATCTTTTCAACTGATGGACCAACAAGTGACTGGTTGGCGTGTGGACAAGGTATAGGAGTGGCGGAGCCTCGTGGAACATCAGACCTCATGTTCGTGAGTACCCCTCAGGGGCGCCCCTACGGTATTTAGATCTTCACTGAACACCCTCCTTCAAAAAATTTACATTCCATCAAAGTCGTGGCAGGAGAGACGGGTGGCTAGGGGTGGCCCACAAGAAAGTATTAGGGAACTCAAAGTCCCAACGGCACATCCTCCAAGACTGGGCCTTCATGCTGATGGAGTGGATTTGTAGTGTAAGAGATCAACCTTCTGGAAACCATTGGGCACTTAGAGGCTGTGGGTTTAGATCTCCTCAGAGTTCTCAAAAGTGCTGTGTTTTTAGCCTCCATCAAATACAAAAACACAGTACAAATCTCAGTCCTGCTGGTTAGACCTGAAGATAACAGATCACAGAAGACAAATTGAAAAGGGAAGGGCATCTTAGTTAACAAAAAGAGAAAAGAAGCAGGATATGCAATGGGTGAGCTAATTAAATTCAGGGCAGTGACTCTTCCAGGACCAGAAAATGGACTGTTCTAATTGCAAACATAAATGTAATCAACAAGTAGAAAGTGAGGAGCATGGTATGGAGATGGGATAAGTAAACTATATTTACATACACCTTCATTTTGAAACATCTCTCAAGTTTACACATATCCCTACATGTCATCTCCATTCATCTGTATAACATTAATTGGCCTGAAAAAGAAACTAAACTGAGCTCTAAGGAGTTGGACAGATTCGGAATAAAAGGAACTGAAACAGGACAATAAAAAGGAGGAACTGCATCTCCAGGGCATCCTAATTTCTTTAATTAGTGACTGCATTAGTTATTTGTCTATTTCACAAACTCAGCACATAATCCAGCCTGGTTAGTGGCAACTGTCAGGTTTTAGTCAAGAAAAAATTATGGCTGTAAAGATTTGGAAGATCTGGCTTCTAGGACTAAGCTGCACTAGTAATGTTCCACTGGGCCTAGGCAGTGCTGACCTATGATATGGAAAGAAATCACTGCCTTCTTAACAGAACACAGATATGTTCACAGCTGAAAAAGCACCTTTTCCTGCAACAGTGTATTATTCCTCAGAATGAAGAATCGTCTTATTGTAATTATTCTGAGTCATCTTTTCCTGGAAATGATTTAAAGATTATATTTTCAGTACTGGCATTTTGAAAGTAGGCATCGGTAGTTCTTACCATATATATGTTAGCCATTTAAAAACACACTGCGGCTAGAAAAAAAAAAAAAAAAAAAAATCGGGGAAATAGAAACTGAATAATACAGTGGAAATGTTTTTGCTCAAATTCAGAATGCATACCACTGGGTTCTGCAGTTTACATCTCTGGAAATATAGCTAATATTGCTTTCAGAGTGTTTGTTTAAGAAATAAATCAAGACAGATTGGTACAGACTGCAGGTAGCCCATTTCTTAATGCCCCTACAGGCAACCCATGCTTAACGCGGTTTCACTTACCACGGTTTTGTTATAAATAATGTTAATTTAAAATACCTATCTAGTTTCTCTCAGTGCAGGCATGGGGAGCAGCAGTGGTGGTGGCAGCAAGGGAAGTGATGAGTGGTAGCCAATGGGAGCCCAGAGAGGGGTGGCAGGAGCCTGGGGTCCACTCTGGCACATGGTGCTAGAACAAGCAGGGTGGAGCAGTAGCAGTGAGAAGGGGAGGGTGAGGGACATGAGCCTGGAGCCCAGGCCAGCAGGGCCCAGGAGCACAGGGTCCCTTCTGGTACATGGTGTTGGAGTGGCCAGGAGGCAGGGAGGAGTAGCGGCAGCAGTGAGAAGGGGCGGGTGGGGGGCATGAGCGCGGGGCCTGGAGCAGCAGAAGCACAGGGCCCAAATCCAGGGCCAGCAGGAGTGCAGGGCCTGAGCCAGTGCAAGCTGAGCCCACAGAGCTCCCCCGACCCAGGATGCAGCCTGTGCCTTGTTCCACTCCAGCCATACACCCACCCATGGGATGCAGACACTGTCCCGAGTCTGCAGTAATCTGGCAGTAGTGGCTTGTCCCAGTGTCAGGTGCCCTGGAGGGAGCCCCCATTGGGCAAAGTGGGGCATGGGCAGGTGGGTGGCCCCACTGCTTACCCTGCACCAGAGCCCTGACTCAGGCCCCGTGGGCAGGCCGGCTGGGGCCCTGCACATGTGCACTGGTGGCCGGCAGGTGTGGGCCAGCAGGGGCCATCGAGGTGGGGGAACAATGAGGCTGGGAGGAGCTGATGCTTTCCCTAGTAGAGCCCACGTGGTGCCTTGCCAGGAGTGGCCTGCCCAGGGCTGGCAGAAGCACAGGGCCTGGGCTGGCAGGGCCCAGGGTCGGGCTGCAGGAGTGCAGGGTCTGGGTTGGCAGGTGGTGAGGAACCAATTATCTATATTTACATTAAATCCTATGTGAAAATGGGTTCCACTTAACACTGTTTCACTTAGCACTCAGTTTTTCTGAAACCAACTAGGAGCGCTAAGCATGGGTTGCCTGTATTTCCAAGGCAGACTGATGCCATTATTCTGAGTTTTTGTTGTCATTGCTCTTGTTGCTGCTGCTACTGCTGTTTTTTTAAAAGGGTTTTAGGCTGGGGGGGCAGTTGTAGCATGAAAATTTGTTGAAGAGGTTCTCAGTGGAAAGTTGGTGTTTGTGTTGGGCATTTGTACATTGTTATACAGCCCAAAATAGGCGCATTGTAAGTACATTGCTTATTAACTCTTTGCTTTGTGACAAATCTTGCAAAAAAAGAAAAGTAGCAAAACTTTGTGGGCACATCTACATATGCTGTTAATGTGAAGCAATAAACTCGGGTGTTTATTTCTCCAGAGTTTGTTTCTCCTGGGCATGCTGTTTAAACTTGCGCCCAGGACCACAACAGGTTGAGCCAGGTTGGAACAGCCCTGACTGGCAAGTTACAAGTACTATCCTGTGACGAGTTTTCTAGTTTACTTTAGCCTAATAGCCATGCACATGTGGACGCCAAGACATTTACTGAAGAGCTATTTAGTCTATTTAGCAGTAAATGTCTTGTGTAGACATGCCCACTCTTTGATAAAATAGTGATGCTTGATTCATGGAGATTTGAAAGTTAATGCAGCACTAAAGACATGCAAAAATCTTGGAAGGAACAAATTTAAAAATTGACTTGCTTTCTAAGTATATAGAAATCCATGATAAACATCAAAACTGTTAAATCACAGCATGATGAGTCCTGCTGTTGCTACTTCTTGTTCATCTCCAGATTCCTGATATTTTACTGGATGCACAGCAATTCTTGGGATTGAAACCCCCTTTTTAATAATGCATAGATAATAGGGTGTTTTGAATCTTTTTTCCCTGTTTTTTGTTACGGATAGATATTGATCCGAGCTTCAGTACTTTTATATAGATGCTTGAGCCTTCTTTTGGAGGAATAGAGACTAAAGTGTTTTCAATGCATTGTGAAAGAATAAGGACCACTGGGCTAGAATTCATAGTAACTTAAGTTTGTCTGATCTTCATTAGGATTTTACATGGCCTTTTGCTAACTCACTTTAACTCATTCTATGAACTGCACGGAATGAGAGTCTGTTTTGTAAGCTGTCTTCTAATAGAAAGAGAAATCGCTCAGGGTTTGTCTATGGAGCCTCCATGCTGATATCAGGAGTACCACCAAGAAGCTTGCCCCATCCACTTGCTCCACTCTGCTCACACACATCTTGGAAATCAGGCAATGCACCATATTTACTCAAATCAAAATGAGGTGTTCCCCCCCACACACACCACCATTCAACATTGGAGAAAAAATCCTTGTCTTAGATGCAAGTACAAGCATGGGGGGTGGGGCTTGGAGGGGGAGGAGGAGAACCGGCAGTGAGTGTAGTTCCAACCCTGAGCCCCAGGTTGGAGTTGGAGCCATAGCCACTGACCTCGCCTCACTACCTGCCTCCTGCAGCCTCTGCTCTCCCCTGCCTTTGCTCTCACCTTTACTTACCTTCCTTTTGCAGCTGCAGCCCTGGCTGGGACTCTGCTCTGTCAGTGGGTGGACAGCAGAGAGCACGTGCCCCTGGCTCCAGCCTGGTTATACAGTGGCGGTGGCAGGTCTCGCCCCAACTCTGGGGCTGGGAGATGAAGCTGCTTCTTTTGAAACTGCTGCTGTGTGGGTGAGCTAGGGACAGAGGCAATGCTCTGTTTAAGCAGGGAAAACAGGCAGCAGGGAGTGCAGACACTAGGGGGAAGGTATAGGGCAGGCAGGATCTGCAGAGGGTGGGGAGGGAAGCAGCCAAGGGAGTAAATAGTGAGGGTAACTAAGCAAAGGATGGCAGTCAGGCCACTTGACTCCCTTGCTACTGGCCCCACCCCTCCACCCCCTGTATCCCTGGTGCTTGCCCTACTACAGCATCGTGTGTGTGGATGGGGGAGGAGGGAGGTTGGAATTCAAGACGACCCTCCCAGATTAGATTCTAGACATGGAAAATAATAAATTAAAATTTATCTGTGTCCAGAGTCTAATATTGGGGGGTCGTTTTAATTCAGAGTTGTCTTGGATTTGGGTAAATGCAGTAGTTGCTTTCAAGTGACAGCCAGGCTCTAGGCTTGATTGTGATTTTTAGCCTGGGCTCAGGGCCGTTCTAAGTATTTATATTATCTCACTCCTTGGATTGGCACAGGTAGAGTGGAAATGAGGGGGCTGGCTGGGTCAGACAGAGTAGCATGGTAGCAGTATAATAGCATCCCCTTAACAACAGTATTTTGGTTGTTTGCAAATAAAGTATCCCATGTACAGCTGAGAGGTCTACACTGAATCCAGCTAATGGTGAAACATCCCTTGGCATAGCTTTTTCCTAGAGTAGAAAATAGATTCCTACCCTATCCAACTTATCAATTTCCACCTTTTCTAGTCAAGTATATCCTCTTACAGCCATACTACCATATATGGAACAAAGCCTTTCTATTGATATTCATGCAAAGTGAATATATTTTATCAATGCCTATATTGGAAGGCTAGTTATTAATCAGAAATTATATGTCTTTTCCTCCACTCCTTGTAATTAATAAACGTGCTGCCAAAGAAGTAAACCTGTGATTAATCCACCAGAAAGGAGAGGCAGTTCAGTTGTTGAGGCCTTAAGGCTGAATGCCTTCAACTACGTAAGAAATTAAAATGCAGCAATTAGCGTGTCTCGGTAAGACTTATAATTAACCCTTGCTTAACTCAATAATTTCAATAACCCAATGATTTTTAAAATATTTTGTGTTTTCAGATTAAATTCCTTAAACCCTATAATGAGAAGGGCCATACAAAGATCCAAAAGAACAAGTAGATACAGTGAAACCTAAAACAGAGCTGTACTGGACTGGGAAAAAGTTTTGCTTTAGACAGGTCTCCATCTTATAGTTTATTCATAGTAACTAGGGTCAGAAGGGGCCTAGAGCAGGCCATCTAGTCTGACCCCCGCCAATTGGCAGGAACGAGTGCTGGGGTCACAGGACCTCAGCCAAGTACCTATCTAATCTACTCTTAAAGACGTCCAAGGTAGGAGCAAGAACAACTTCCTTAGGAAGCCGGTTCCACATCCTAGCCACCCTAACTGTGAAGTAGTGCCTCCTA
>JAGPOW010003316.1:152969433-153079896 GCA_030014935.1 Caiman crocodilus | reverse complement strand
TGAAGTCTAAAAAGACTACGTCGACAGGGACACCCGCATCCATGGATTTGGTCACCTGGTCATAGAAGGCGACCAGGTTGGTCTGACAGGACCTGCCCTATCTTATCCGGGGAGCAGAGGTGCCTGCACTCCCTGGCTCCCTGATAGTCAGTCCAGCAGTGAGCTGTCAGGGAACACTGTCCCCTGCCTGGTACCGATAAACTGATCAGTGGAACCAGGCAGGGAGGGTCTGTCAAGGTGGCAGGCCAACAGAGCTAATGTGAGGTCTGTGCCACCCAATCAGTTCTTGCTGTAGCTTGCAGGGAGCTCTATCACCCTTGCTTGCCTGAAGCAGCCACAAAAGGGGTCACATGCATGCTTCCAGTCCCATTACTGCTCACAACCAAAGGAGACATGAGGACAGGGCAGCACCAGTGAGTAGGAGCAGCTTGCAGGCTGCTGTCCCCACACACATCCCCACTGGTTCCACCCAGCATTTTAAAAGGTGCTCTGGCAGGCCCAGGGCTGGGGAACTGTTTTCTAGTCCCACGGCTGCTAGCACCCCATTTTAATTTATCAGGGCATAAGCAGCCCAGGACTGGAAAACCACTGACCAGACCCAGGCTTTTCATGCACCAGGTATTGGACTAGGAATCAGTAGCCTAGCCTCGGGGGTGCCACTGTGCCCTTTAAAGAAGACAGCAGGCATACATGCAGACCCCAAATCCCAGTGTTGCCTCAGGACTGGGAAGTGCCTCTGGGACACAGGCAGCCTGGGATTGGGAGGTGGCCTGGCTTCCACTACTCACTGAACATGAAAATCTTGGGTTGTTCTGGAAATGTCTCCAAAAAACATTCAACTGGAATAATGTTGTAGAGGAACAAATTTTCCTCAACATACCATTGGAAACATACCTTGAAAGTACTGAAAATCATTAAGTACAAGAGATACTGGTTCATTCATTAGATTTAGTTGCTTAATAATTACTTTTCTTGCCATCTAAGAGAAGTAGCATTTCTACATCTTTAGCCATGCCAATAACCAGACAAAAAATAGTCTCATTTTTCCCAGGCTTTGTTTTTTGGTGAGGTGGATGTGTTAGGCCATATTATTCTAAAGCCAGAGCTGTTTTTCATAGAGGATAACGTTTGCCGTAAAGGTATATACTTTACATTGTTGTGTGATCCTTATAAATACCAGATAGAAATGCCTGCAAGACATTTCTCTTGATCTTGTTATTTTGAGTAATCTGTTTTTGTTGAGTTTTTGCAAGACAAAGCCTAAGGTTTGGGGTGGGGTGGGGGTTATGGCAGTGTGACAGGTTGGCACTTGCCCCATGCAACTGTCCTTGGGCAACCACCCGCCTTGTCTGGCCTGCCACGCCTTTGATGGTAATTAATTGATGTTAATTAGCGGGAGGCTGCCCACTCGCGCCCCAATGCCTGGGTGTGCTATCTGCAGCTCCTTCCTCCCCAATACCGCAGCCAAAGCCTCACAGATGTCTACTCAGTCCCTGCACCCCATTTGGGCCTCTCTATAAGAGGGCCCCCTTCCTGGGGCTTACCATGGCCAACTTGGGCTCTCCAGTAAATGCAAGCCCTTATTGGGGTTTGCAGCGCCCACCTTGGATTCCTCAATGCTGTCCTTCCTGGGGTTTATCAGTGTGGCCCTCTTTGGGCTCCTCAGGCCATCTCTATTGTGCTGTCCCTCACGAGCCTGGGGCCCTGCACCCCAGGTTGCTGCACCCTCTGGCTCTATATCGCCCCTCCTGGGCCCCTCAGTGTGGCCCCTCTCGGGCCTCTCAAACATTGCCCTCCTCGGGCTTCTCAGTGCTGCACCCTTCCTAGGCCTGCTGTGTCCCACTGGGCTTCCTACCAAATGCCCCCTCTCTGGGGTTGGGGTCTCCGCACCCCGTCCCACTGCGCCCTCACTGGCACTCCGCTGCGCCTTCTCTGGCACCTACAAGAACACTACACCCCCAGGGCGCTGGGATCCCCCGCACTACTTGGGGGGGGGCTCCCCTGAGGCCTCCTCCAACCCCAGATAGCCTCACCCAAACCACTGGTCATTCATAACCACAACAAAACACAAACTCCAGCTCCTCGGCTATAATTAAAATATAAGGCACCCGGTCATAACAACAGAAGCCCATCGGCCCCAAACAACATTCAGTGCTCCTACAGCCCTTCAACTCACAGCTGCAGCCCCTGCCTCAGGCTTCTTCTCTCTCCCTAGGCAGAGAGCTCCTTTCTCTGTGGTAGCTGGCTGTGGAGAACTGCCAGCCTGGCCCTGGCTCTGGGCTTTATAAGAGCCAGGCCCTGCCCCCTAGGATCAGCTGACTTCATGAGTTGCCCTGGTAACCTGCAGCTGTGCTGCCTAAACACTGTTAGGGCTCCCCTTCTGACAGTTCTTTCCCTATGCAGGCACAGGGCACTAGGGTGCTCGGTGACAGGCAGAGATCTGGTTTCTCGTAACGCACCCATTGTGAAGTCTTCAGACTTTTAACAGTTACTGTCATAATGTACCACACACAGAGATACTTAATCAGTGAATATAAAATAAGATGTACTCCCCCATTTTCTGCTGACTCTGTAAGATGCCGTGGGAACACTTTGTCATTGTTCTTTGTACAAAACTGTTCAATACTATCCTCTCTTTGGACAGAACAGAGCTCCGGTAAAAATTGTCAAAGTGTAACATATGAAAGGATAAATACAAGATGTCAAAGTAAAAGCATTTTTTATTTAGTAATTTTATAGTTTGCTCTATAAAAATAAATAAATATACTGTATGCAGAGATCAGTCCTCACAAATGAAACCCAGAAGTATTAGGAAAAAAATGTCCTAAATAAATCCAGCTCTTATTTAAATCAATTTTTCAAGGCAATCTGATCCTGCTTCCAAACACTTAATTGTGTTAACCTGAAGGGACGATAGTACTTCGATTGTAAACTATTTGAATTAGTAACTGGTTTTTGGTCTGTGTTCTATAGAATCTATCAAAATAACCAAGGCTCCTAAGTACTACTCCAAATACCGATAAAAAGCAATAAACGTGATGGCAGCTTTATGTGGGTGAAGTCACTAAGCATGATGGAAACCTCAAAGTTTAAATGCTCCATGGCCCTGTAATTTTGTTATAGCTAGTAAAATCAAGATGCTGTCCTACCTGCTGATGGAATGAAATTAAACCCAATGAGATTTTTTTGTGCAAAAAGGCTCACAAGAATTATTAGTTCAATTGAATGCAAATAAGCTTCTAAACACTTCTGTGAGAGGAATGATGCCCAGAGGAAGGAGCTGGCCAAGAAGCAGTATTTAGGTAAATATTACTCATAGGAACAATATGTCATTATAGCACCTGAGGTTCTGGTTGTGTTACTGTCATAATCAATACCAGAGTTTGTAAATGTAACCTCCCCAAGCATAAAGTTCTGAAATGACAGCATAAATTTTGCAAAAATGATTATTATAGGAACTATTCTGACAAGGTGCTGAGCACTGACTTTGAAGTCCTGTAAAATGCTGAACACAAAACGATTTCTACTAATCTCAATGTGCTAATTATAGATTTAATAGATTTCATAGACATAAGGGCTTGAAGGGACCTCATGAGATAATCAGGCCCAGCCTCCTGCCCAAGGGGCAAGAAGTCAGCTGGGATCAGATCACCCCAGCATGATAAGCATCCAAGAGTTTCTTAAAGGTATCCAGAGTTGGTGCTTGCATCATTTCTGGGGGGAGTCTAGTCCAGACTCTGGAGACTCAGATGGCAAATAAATTTTTCCTTTTGTCCAGTCTAAAACTATCTTCCAGGAGTTTGTGACTGTTAGACCTTGTCTTCTCTTGGGGTGCCCTGGTGAACAGACATTCTCCCAATTCCTGATGCACACCACTTATATATTTATAGGCTGCTACCAAGTCACCCCTGAGCCTCCACTTCTCCAGGCTGAAGAGTCTCATGCCTCTTAGCTTCCCCTGATAATGCCTGTTCTTTTGACCTCTAATCATGCTCATGGCTCTCCTCTGGACCCTGTCAAGCTTCTCCACATCCTTCCTAAAGTGTGGAGCCCAGAACTGGATGCAGTTCACCAGCTACAGCCTCACCAAGGCTGAGTACAAGGGGAGGATGACTTCTTGGGTCTTGCTTGAGATGCATCGGTAGATAAAAGACAGAGTTTTGCTTTGCTGACTGTGGCATCACATTGGTGGGTCATACTCATCTTGTGGTCAGTCACGAGCACTTTGTATTTCTCTGCGTTGAATGTCATCAGGTTTTGATCTGCTCACCTTGCAAGCCTGTCCAGGTTGGCTTGAACTGCCAGCCTATCCTCTAGAATGATCACACTTCTCCATAATTTGGTGTCATTTACAAACTTAGCCAGTCCACTTCTGACACCCAAATTCAGATCATTTAGGAATATATAAAAGAGTACTAGTTTTATATTTGAAGATAAACATCACATTGGCCCCCTTCCAATCTTCAAGAACCTGTCCTGAGTGCCAGAGTTCTCAAATATCCTTGCCTTTGGTCATGCTAGGATGTCAGCTAACTCTTTTAGCACTCTTGTGTGCATTCCATTCAGGTCATCTGACTTGTGGATGTCCAGCCTCTCAAACTGTTCCCTCATAAGATCATTGCCAATTATAGGAATATGATTGCCCTTACCCTGGTAGTCCTGTGACCTGTCAGGCAGGGCAATCCCCTTGGGCTCGTGGATAACCAGAGTACCATATTTTCACGCATATACCCCACCCACAGATATAAGCCGCACCCACGTATAACCAGCGGAAAATTATATTTTTGTAAATAAGTCAGTGTATAAGCCACACCCATGTATTCCCTGCGGCGGTATATACACAGGGAGGCGGCACAGCCTGGCCTGCCCCAGCCCCCACGGCAGCGGTGGCACAGCCTGGCCTGCCCAGGACCATCAGGGAGGCGGCACAGCCCACCCCGGCCCCGGCCCCTGCAGCAGCAACTCAGTCCGGCCTACCCTGGCTCCAGCCTCCGCAGCAGTGGCGGTGCAGGCCGGCTTGCCCGGGGCCAGCAGGGAGGCGGCACAGCTGACCCAAGTGGCAGCAGCAGCACAGCCCGGCCTGCCTGGGCCCAGCAGGGAGGTGGCACAGCCCACCCCGGCCCCTGCGGTAGCAGCGGCAGCGGCCTCCGTGGCGGCAGCAAAACAGGCTGGCCTGCCCATACCCATCAGGGAGGCAACGTGGTGCAGCCCAGCCCGCTCTGGCCCTGGCCTTGGCCCTGGCCTCAGCCCCGGTCCCCTGAGGTGGCACAGCCAGCCCCAGCCCCCGTGGCGGCAGCAGCAGTGGCACAGCTTGGCCTGCCCAGGCCCAGCGGGGAGGCAGTGCAGCCCACCCCAGCCCCGGCCCCTCGCGGGAAAAAAAGTTCACTGATAGCCTGCACCCCCATATAGCCCATACCTATCCATTTTTTTTGTAAAATCATGTATACCCCATGGGATATATGCACAAAAAATAAGGTAATCATTGAGGATATTAGCTTTTTTCCGGGTGTCAGTTGTCAGCTGCCCCATTTGGTTGCCCCTGGCTTTTTTCCAACCCCCCATGTATTTGAAGAAATACTTTTTATTGCCCTTGATTCCTGTAGCCAGTTTGAGTTTGGTTTCAGCCTTGGCTTTTCTGGTCCTCTCCCTGCAGGTGCAGACTAGTGGTACATAAACCTCCTTAGTGGTAGTTCCCAGCTTCCATCCCTTATAAGCATCTCTTTTCAGATTCAGGAAGTCTGGAAGTTCCCTATTGAGCCAAGGGGGTCTCCCAGTCCTTTTGCTACCTTTCCTATGGGCCAGAATGGACTTCTATTGTGCTTTTAGGATCACCTCCTTAAGGAGCAACCACTCATCATGGACTCCCCTCCCTATCAGATCGGGGTTTCTCAGGGCCTCAACAACCAACCTCTTGAGCTTGTGAAAGTCAGCTTTCCTAAAGTCAAGGATTTCTGCATTGTTGACTGAGTTGCCAGTTTTGTGATGGATAAAGAAAGTGATCAACTCATGATCACTGTCACCAAGCTTCCCTTCAATCCTCAGGTCACTGACTAGATCATTCCCTTTGGCTAGTACCAGATCCAGCATTGCCTTACCTCTTGTAGGCCTGTAGACTTCTTGAGCCAAATAGAGCTTGCCAATTCAAGTGAGGAAGCTTCGCAATTGATCAGATTTGGCTGAATGCTCTTCACATGAGATGTTAAGGTGGTTGAAGTCACCCAGACCTCAGAGGCTGAACACTTTCTGTGCCTGGCAGGACCAAGGTTTGGGCTTGTTTTGACGACTTGTAGGCAGTACATTTCTGTTCACTTTAACTAGGAAAAGGACAGATCTGGCTCTAGCCTAAAGTCAGGTTTGGGGACTGTAACAGAGGGCTTTGTCAGGGCCAGTCTACCAATGTCTCACCCACCTGTTTCTATGAACACCCGCTCACCTCCTTTCCTGCCACACCTTGATGAGATATAATTATGTTTTTAATTAGGAGGGAGGCTGTCCATTCTTGCCACAATGCTAGGGGGCGCTATTTGTGGCTCCTCTACACTGCAGCCCAAGCCTCGCAGATGGCATCCACAGTTCTTATCATCACTAGCACCACACTGGGCCCTAGAATCCTCCAATTGGGACCACAACCAAATCCCTCCAATCAGGCAGTCTACTTTACCTTCATTTGGGCTGCCTAGTTGACTGAACTATTCCCCTTCTTGGGCATGGTCCCCCCAGGACCTTTGGCCACACAGCCCCTGACTTCACCTCCAAGACCAGTCGGAAACCCCAGGCCCTCAGCTCTGGGCATCTCCTGCAGTGGGCCCCTGGCCCTTTTTATTGTTCTGATTCTGGCCCCAGCATTGACCACTGAAGGGTATTCTAAGTCAGGCTTCTGAGTGTATAGCCCACTCTCTTATTTGGGTCTGCCTTCTTGATCCTACTATGGGGTAATCCACCTGGTTGTCGGGGTTAAGGCGCCCCAACCTGCCTTCCAAAGGGGTAATAACTGGCCTGGTACTTCCTGGGGACTCCCGTGCCACTGGGAGCCCCACCAGGCCACCCATCTCTAGCAGGGTGCAGTTTTAGGTCATGTCCAGGACCAGGAGCCTCCAAACCCTCCCCTACAGTTCTTGTCCTTACCTCCAGGATGTTACATGCAGCCTTGCAGCCAGGTGATGTTTCTGCCTGACCTGCCAACAGCAAGCCACTCTGTTTATATAGGCAGCCAGGGATCTAAAATGGTGGCCACAATCAAGCATCTGCTGGTTGCTTGGCTTAGCCCTTAACGTGGCAGGCACCAACAGTGCCCTGCCACACAGCTCCCCACTTAAGATACTCACATCACCCCTCAGTAACATGAGCTTCCAGCCCTCTAGTTTCCCCCTCACTGGGGCTCCTCACCTCCAGATTCCATGCCCTATTCTCTATCAGGGTCTCAAACCCTACCACTGCACAGTAGAGAAGGTAGTACTGTGCTTGGCTGTTGGGCTGATGTTTCCTGGCCAACGCACCAATGTAACAGGGGCTTCCTTGCGGCCTGTCTACCAATGGCCCACCCACCTGTTTCTATGGGCAACTGCTCACCTCCTTGTCTGCCATGCCTTGATATATAATTGTGTTGTTAATTAGGTGGGAGGTTGCCCGTTCTTTCCCTGATGCCAGGAGGGTGCTATCTGTGGCTCCATTCCTCCCCTACACCAGAGCCCAAGTCTTGCATGTGGCATCCACAGTTCTTATTGTCACTGGCCCCACACTGGGCCCTTGAATCCTCTAATCTGGACCCCAACCAGATGCCTCCAATCAGGCAGCTTACTCCACCTTCATTCAAGCTGCCGATCTCCCTGAACTATTCCCCCTCTTCGGCATGGTTCCCTGGGACCTTTGGCCACACCGGCCTTGACCTCACCTCCAAGGCCAGTCAGAAACCCCAGGCCCTCAGCTCTGGGCATCCCTCATGGTGGGCCCCGGCTTTTTTGACCATTCTGGTCCTGGCCCCAGCATTGACCACTGAAAGGTATTCTAAGTCAGGCTTCTGAGTCTATAGCCCACTCTCTTACTTGGGTCTGCCTTCTTGATCCTCCTATGGGGTAATCCACCTGGTTGTTGGAGCTGAGGTTAAGGATCCCCAACCCACCCTCTGCTGGGGTAGTAATTGGCCTGGTATTTCCTGGGGACTCCTATGCCACTGGGAACCTTGCCAGGCCACCCATCCCTAGCAGGGTGCAGTTTTAGGTCATGCCCAGGACCAGGGGCCTCCAAACCATCCCCTACAGTTCCTGCCCTTACTTCTGGGATATTTTATGCAGCCTTGCAGCCAGGCAATGTTTCTGCCTGGCCTGCTAGCAGCAAACTGCTCTGTTTATATAGGCAGCCAAGGAACTAAAATGGCCATTGCAGTCAAGCACCTGCTGGCTGCTTAACTCATCCCTTAAAGTGGCAGGCACCAACAGTGCCCTGCCACAGGGACATAAAACAGTGGATAGCTATAGTACAGGAATAATGCACTGCATGAAAAATAAACTCCTATTTGTATGTATAAGCTACTGGCAAAGCATAATACAATATTCCATTACATACCTTTACTTTGCAGCTGACAAGTGAGGTGAGATTTCAAAAGCACTCATCTACTTAAGTTTACTCCCCTGGAAGTCAGTGGGACTTTTGCTTCTGACTTTATGAGCTGATAGAGTCAATCAACAAGTGCATTTAGAAAATCCATCTGAACATTTTAAACTGTGCTTTATGGTGGTTCATTTGTAACTTAAAAAGTTGTACACCCCTTTCCTCTCCCTGTCTCACAGATACTCCCCAAACTTCGTTATTGTAGCAAGCATACTAAATCCCAGGGCTCCCCTAAAAGCCTCCTCAAAGCACAATTGTGCCATTATTTGTGCAGTATGTAAGGACAAGAAAAGTAATATAGAAAGCCTCCTACTGGGCATTATGTGTGGTTTTTACCCTCATTTATTATGTCACTTTTAACATTTTTTCTCACTTTAAATAGGGGTGATGCTATCAATAACATGCAGATGGCTGTCTGAGCAAAGGATAACTTGTGAACTAATGGAAATGACAGTTTATTTACAGCTAATGTTGAAGGGCCTTTGTACACACCAGGTTTTTTGCCTTTTCTTGCGCTGCAATGTCTTGACTGTTTGCACAAGCGGGTTTTCCAGATGCTTTAAAAATCTTTCTGGCACATTCAAATAAAACTTCTCAGATGCAGTTTAGTTTGGCTCACTGCAAATTAAAGTATCGCATTCATGGATTCATTGCACACAAACATAAAGGTACTCAAAGACATATAATGATCCTCTTCGTTCACCAGATGGCACTTCAATTTTTTTGTAGTTCACCTCTTCAAATTGCTTCCACTTTTTTTTTTCTAGTGCTGTTTGCCAGGTCTGTGTTCCCACAGCTGCATGGCACAGGATGGGGGGGGCCTGAGGCCAGTGCTGGCAGGGCCTGAGGCCAGTGCTGGCAGGGCCTGAGGCCGGGAGTTGGGGTGGTTATCCCACTCTCCTGCAGGACTGGCCAGGCACCGGGCGTAATTCATTTAAAAACCAAGTGTATGCAAATACTGATGCAATGCTCCAAAATAAACAAGTTTAAATTTTATAACTCTATTTAATTTAATGAGGATTAAACCCCAAAATGGAGCATGATCCTCACCTTTCTCCCCTCCCCAACAGTGAATGTCTCTTGGGTTAGGGGGTTGCTCTAACTCATGGAGATTTCTGTAAAGCACCATGAGTTAGAGTGGGGAGCTTCGTCCCATTCTTTCTAGTTTCTGTTACATTCTTGGGCTCAGCAGCTTCAGTGACAGTAAGTCCCTAGGTGTAATGTGTTAAGAATTCATAACCTGCTTTTTAATTTCACAGGCTGTCCCCTTGTTCATGTAGTGTTCAGTGCGACAACACAAGTTCTTGATCTACCTTCCAGAGACTGTTCATTATTTAAAATATTTAAAATAGATTTCAATAAGTGGAACCAAACTTTTCAGACTTTCTTCATGAGTTTTTCAAGGCCTTTAATCCTCCTTATCACTCTTATTTATAGCAGAGGCAACTGGTAGAGAGAAACAGGGGGGCACGTGCCCCCCGAGATTGGCCCCCGACTCGGCACTGATCAGGACAGGGAAGTTTTTTTGCCGCGTGGGCCAGCAGTGTGTTGAGGAGAGGGGCACAGTATAGGAGTGGATATGGGGCTTTTGGTTCGCCCCCAAGCCCACCCACAAATTGTGCCCCCCCCAGACTCAGGAGACACTAGTCACCCCTGATTTATAGACCTCTAATTCTGCAGTGTCCTTTTTGAGAGGGGGAGATGAGTTCTGCACACTCTGTTCTTCCTGAGGCTGTAACACTGATTTAATTCACAAACATTGTATTATTCTTCCCATTATTAATCAGCTAGTTCCTTATGCAACTTAGTTTCCTGTTTGGTTTTTGGACTTCAACTGTACACTGCAAGCAGGAGCTATCCCATCGCATGTCTAAGGCAAAAGATTGCACACAGGAGCTTCCATGTGGTAACTATCTGCGTATATGCTGTTGCTCCATGGAAAATGAGAGAAAACTATAGAGCTAAGCTTCTGTGAGTTCACTTCAGGGTTTGAATTACAGGGAAGCTTGGAGAAGCCCCCCTATAAGGGACAAGACTTCCTCAAGAGTCAAACTGTAAGTCAAACCCTGGTTAGCTTTCACTTGACATGGAATAACAGGATACGTGCAACAAACTACTGAAAGGCATCTGGCATATGGTAAATCCCAGTCTTCTTATGGTAATTGGTTAGTATGTCTGTGTCCTGAGCAGAAGTATTCATCATGCATCTACAACATGAACTAAAAGTAAATGTCTTTTCATATGTTAAAAACTATGAGCCTGATTCAGCATGACCTACTGGGTCATCTAAGCTCTTCCTCTAAAAGCTGCATGAGTTTGGGCAAATGACATCATCTCACTATGCACCTTGCATCCCAAAACATACACACACAATGTTTTGGCTACATGGAGTGTAAATAGGGATAGGAAGTCTCTCTCCATGTGTTCGTACAGTGTCTAGGAAAATGAGGACACAACATCAGGGAGGGGCCTCTAAGCACCTCTGCCATTTTTTTTATCTTAAAAGATCAAGAGCAGGTGAAATCCTTTCATTCAGTTCTTCAGACGACTTATCAAGTCATCCTGTCTATCTGACTACCTATTCCCCAAGTCAGTTAACAGTTATATGCCATAAGCTTCAGGGCAAACTCCCAAATTTTGTTTTCCAAATGATATAATTCCAAGTAATTTACTACTCCTGCAGTCGTTGGCACGTGCACTCCCTGAGATTGGTCATGCACCCCCTGGAAATGCCAGCCGCAAAACCAGAAGTGCTGGTGGAAGTGCACTTCTTCCACTTGCACTTCTGGTTTTGCGGCTGGTGTTTCCAGGGGGTGCATAACCAATCTCAGGGAGTGCATGTGCCAACGACTGCAGGAGTAGTACAGCAGTTTCACAGCTGGTGATTTTGGGCTTGGCAATCGGCCACTGCCCCCACCCTCGCCAACTTGGGAGGCACCAGTTGCCCATGCCTGCAGTAGTGACAGTAATAATAATAAAAGCAACTGAAGGAACAAAAAACCTTCCCCAAAACGTTCTTTATTTGTGAACAAGCAGATCTGTTGTAGATAGCACATGCCATGACCCAAGGGCATAACAAAAATAACAGTAAACTCCTGTTGGCTTTGGATTATGTGCTCATGTGCCCTGTGTCCTCCAACTGCTTCTAGAACCTTATTTGATTAAACCATTTGAAGTATTTTCGGATTTTCCCTTATTTTCTTTCCTATTGTGTATCTTTACACACTGGAAAAGTTTGTATTCTGATTAATCAAATTCAAAGTATGATTTCTATTACCATTGTTCTCACCTCTGCTTTTCATATCCTGTCTATCACAGATATATGACTCGTTATTAAGAATAACTTCTCCATTTGTAACTAGAGGTAGAATATTTTTTTAGGTTGGCAGCATATAATTACCTAAGTTGAAAAGAAGAATTCACATTTAGTTCAGTGTCGGTCTTTTGTCATTATCCAAGTTTTTCTATATTTTTTAGCTTAAAAGATCAAGGGAAGGTGAAATCTTTTCATTCAATTCTTCAGAGTACTTATCAAGTCATCTTGTCTATCTGACTACCTATTTCCCAAGTCAGTCAACAGTTATATGCTGTAGAATTCAGGGCAGACTCCCAAATTTTGTTTTCCAGGTGATACCATTCAAAAAGAAGAAGAAAGAATATTTGATGAAATTGCAGGCAACAAAGTTATTTTCTTGAGAGCTGGTTTTAGGAGCCAGCAGGAGTGAAAAACCTTGGGGTACATAGGTACAATATTATCAGACTAGTTAAATAGCTCTAGTTCAAAACAAACAGTTTCTTCTGTGTGTAACAACACATTTAGACAGGAACAAACAACATAATTATCTATCACAAAGTCATGGCAATTTGACTTTTTTCATAAGCCCCCACAGATGTCTGCCCATGGGTTGTAGGTAACACTACAGCTGGAAACAAAAATACAGTATTAAGTACCTTCTTATTCCTGAAGGAGAAAATGGCTGTAGGGGACAAGATAGGAGCAATGGCAGAGGAAATTTTGGTTGGAGATTAAGAGGAATTCTTTGACTATGACCATGGTCAAATATTGGAACAGGCTATCTAGAGAAATTGTGAAATCTTCATCCTTGGAAATTTTCAAGAGCAGGTTAAACAGATGGGAAGGGTTTAGTCAGGGATGGGGTTTTAGTCAGGGAGCAAGGGCTGAACTAGATGACATAGTGAGGTCCCTTCCAGCCCTACTTTCCTATGAAACTAAATGTTACTGTAGACCCCAAATGGACTACCCATATTTATTTTTGTACTCAGGTAGAGGTCTGTTGATTCCACAAGGGCTCTGTACATGTGGATCCCCTTGAAAAATTGGGATTTAATCCTTGATTCCCACAGTACTTAAGAATTTTCTTAGTTTACTTATTTAATAATAATGGAGAAGCAGCAATGCAACTTGTATAAGACTGACTGTGTAAAAGATTGTGCCATTCCTGCTCAGATTCAGGGGAAACCCTGGGACAATGAGGACTGGGTCAAATGCAGCACTTATTTATAGCCTGGGTAGACATGGGTGAACTTTTCAAAGTCACATTGCCATGGGAAATCTGTTGCAGAGCAAGAAACTGAATCCATCTCTACTTAATGGGGCTACCTTAATATTAGTAAATGAATAGCAAATTTTCTGCGGAAGCAGTAATGGTGGAGCAGAGTTGTGCCCCCCATTGTCAACACTTACATATCATCTGTGCTACCCACCCCCTGCTCTTGGAACCGTTTGCTCCCCACAACCTCGGAGTTTGCCCCAGATATTTACTTGGCTTGTTACACCACTGATAACAATCGACACATTACCAAGAGTTTAAAATAAAATTGTACTGCTGAGTTGTTATTTGCATGAATATTGTATAATAAATGTTTAGTTTCTTCCTGTCTCTTGTCGTCTCTTCTTTTCTGCCTATCTTTCCATCTTTCTGCCTGTCTGTCCTTTATACCTGGAGAAAAGCAAATGGCCCAGACCAGACTCTTGTGTTGAACGTTCAGCATGCCTTCTGAAAAAATATTGAACCTTTTCTAACAAAAAGGCCATTAAAAATCAATAATTAGTTGTTACTGTTACTCCTACAGAAGACTGAAATACAGAGTCCAGAATCTTTCGTTTGGTCAGAAATTTCTATCCACCCAGAAACTTTGCCTCCTTCTAGTGCTCTATTGTTATCTACTAGACAATACATTTGAAGCAATTAAGTTTTTAGGCTGCATTATTTTGCAATGGGTATGATGTCTTTTTTTATCATGCAGCATGAAGGCATATTGAAGACTGAATTTGCATTAAAGATCACTGTATGCTAGAAAGTTTTAAGATTATGTTTTAAGATTTCCATCATGCTAATAATTACTACTTTTGAGCCTCAGAGTACTTTTCAAATATCCTGGCTGTAGTTCAAATGAAAAAAAATGCAGTCTATTAGTTAACAGCCTCTAAAAGTGGTAAGCCTCTTCAGGGTTTTTTCAAGTTCTGCATATTTTCTTAAAATATACCTAAGATATGCATCTAAAAAAAGCTTTTGTTACCATAGCACATAGAGCTTCAGGTCATCAGTTGGAGAGCCACTTGTGGCTCAGGACCAGCATCTGGGTGTCATGGAAGGTGTTAGGAGCATAGGAACTGCCATATTAGGAAAGACTTCTAATCCATTAGCCTGTCTCTTAGGGATTGGAAGACAACATCTTTATACTGATATAATACAATAATTATATTAATGTGTATAAGGAGCAGATAGATGCTACACAGTTATAACTTACTGGAATCCAGTGTATAAGTAGCCCTAGAAAAACTACAAAGAAAATACAGCAATGTAGCTAACCCCTGCCTATGCATTCTAGATCCACAGCTTCTGCCAGAGTAGCAATTTGCTATAGACAAAGATACTATTACTTGTTTCCATACTATCTGGTGGCAATGTACAATAATTAAGCTTATTGCCAACAGATACTTTGAAATAGCTGCTCAATACTCGATTTGCTCTGGCTCCTACCCTACTTTGCATTTGATTTTACTTTACCCAATGCAGAGAGCTAGCAATAGCCAGGAATAAGATGATGAACTGATACCAGACCTTTACATTTTGAATGCACTTAATTTCCTTGCTTGAATTCTAAATGGTATTTGATGGAAAGAGATTATAAGCTCTTTTTCTCTAGGTCTGGAGTAGGCAACCCCTAGCACATGTGCCAGTGCATAGCACACAAAGGCATTTTTTTGCTTCGCGCACGTCTCAGGGCAGATGATGGGGAAGGGGCTAGGACTGTGCTGCCCCAATAAGGACTGGGTCCCTCACCATCCACCCTGGCATGCCAAGATCTTACAAGTTGAGTTTGCAGGGGTTTTTGGCCAAAAAGCTTGCTGATCCCTACTCTAGGTACTCATTTTTGGTGATTCCATGTTCCTGAACTGCATCGTCTACGAACTTCCTGCCTTGTGGTCTATCAGGGTGGCCAACTGAAGTGACTGGATGACTCTACACTTTGTTCAGTATCACCAGGCAGCTTTAATTGTCTACACCAAGGTTGGCAACCTAAGACCTGCAGAGGCATTGGAGCCGGCCTACAGAGCTGGGGGGTTTCAGCGATGGGGACCTTTGCCTGTTCTATGGACAGGTGGCAGGGAGCTTTGCCCACACTGTGGCCAGGCAGCAGTGGTGACAGCAGGTGAATCCTAGCATTGACCCATCTCAGCCCCAAACTGGATCATTCTGGCTTGCCACCGAAGTGGGTTGCCAACCATTGGACTAGGTCAAAATACTTGATTAAAATATTTCCTTTCGATTTTTGGCACAGTTTTATATAGAGCATATATTCATGGGCTGTTGTTATTTATTTCCCTTTTTCTATGTGTCTGTGAGCATACCAGTTTTAGAGTCTATACTATTAAAATTATAGTGACAAAAAACAGATACCTCTGGATGTTATTTCCTCCTTTAATATAACAAAATGCTTTGACCCATGCATCTTTCTGAACTAAAAGTCAATAGTAACATTTCCACCAAATCATGCTTACTCATTAGTCTCACTAATGTAAATATCATCATTCATAAAAACAATAAATCAAGCAGAATTTGATTCCTATGTAAATGGAAAGAGGAGCTCATGAATATATAGATTTGTTTAAAACACTTATATTTCTAATGGTTTTTGTCAGGGAATTCTCAAAACAACTTTAACACCAGAGTTTTAACTCTTTCTTTTATTCTGTCCATTTCTGGAATATTCTAATACTTTCATTAAGGATAAATTAGTCCCAAATAAACCTTTTTTTTTTACTTGAAGATCTTCTGGCTATCAAAATAGTCCTTTTATATTGAATTCTTAAAGACAGTCTTTAAATTTATATAGTCATTAAAGAAGTCGTTGCATCCCCAATTTTTTATTTTAAAAAAGTAACCAAAAATCCACATTTTTTCCATCATTAAAGTAGAACACCACTATATGTTTATATATATATTAGTGGAGTTTCATTTTAATAATGGAAAAATGTGGATTTTGTGGATTTACCTTTTTAATCCAAAAAACTGGGGATTTTTTTTATCAGAGAAAGCAAGGATCCCTGCCATCTTAACAGCCTGTGGAGTGATAGGTCACGTTTTACTGAGTTTGGTACTGAAATTGCTTAGTGCTGGAAGATATACTCAGCTTCTGAGCACAGCCTCTGTGCTCCCTGGTGCAGCTTACAGTCCAAGGAGACAAAAATGCATCAATGAGATAAACCGGCATCTCTGACGGTGGTACCACCAAGAAGGGTTTGGCTTCTATTACCACAGTGCCCACCTCAAGGACAGAGGACTCCTGGGGAGAGGCGGCATCCACCTCATGAAGAAAGGCAAGTCTCTTTTCTCAGCCAGGATGGCTGATCTCTTAGATAGGGCTTTAAACTAAGATCACAGTATGATCATGAAAGTAGCATGTGCCTGGGCAAATGCAGAGATAGGGGAGGAGGCAGCCCTGGGCTGCCTACTCTCTGATCTCCGCACATTGCACAGTCCCCACACTGACGCACATTATGCCCCACCCAGCCACAAATTTGCACCACAACTATGTGGGCTGCTGCAAATGCATGCCACTGCTCATCGGATGCAGCCTTCAAGATTAACATTAATACAGTACCATGAATATGTAAAGCACTAGATCAGTGGTTCTCAAGCAGGGTACCAGGGCACCCTGGGGTTTCACAATCCTTTGAAAGCTGCTATGAGGTTTGAGGAGATAAGCAAGATGTGAGGTGGCAAGCTGAAAGTCAAGCAGATAAGTCATGCTCTGGCTTGCCCCTGCCTGGAAGGTCCACCACCCCTACCACCCAGCCCCTGTGTAAGGAGATAAGCACTGTAATACATAAATTAGTTTTTTAAATTGGTTGCCATTTAATTCACAGAAATTATGGAGGGCTGCCTCAAGTCCGATGAGGGGTGCCTTAAGTACAGAAAGGTTGAGAACCACTGCACTAAATAAATGTTAAATAGAATTAATTTGAGGTCATACCAACAACATGTGGTTTGAGGTCTTGAAGTCATACCTCACATTTGGTCCTTGTTTAGGCAAAACTCACACTAACTTTCATGGGAATTCATTTAATAAGGACCTTGCAAACTGCCTATTACTACTACTGGAAGGAGCAAATTAAAACCCAATCAAAAGAAATATATGTGTACATAATGAATAATTAAACTGTGGATCTTATAGCTTCAGGAGATCCTTGAGGCCTAAAATTAAGCTTGATTAAAAGAGTGACTGAAAATGCATATGAGTAGTAACACGAATATGCAAAATATGCCCATCTGTATAATGATGTTACTCCTTCCTCCTCACAGGGTTATTGTGAGAATGAATCCATTTATATTAGCAGTCTCTAGATGGAGGAGCCAAAGAAATGCAAAGCTGCAGTTGTGCACCCCCGATGTTGACTTACAGGGTGTAAGCTACTTTCTTCTGGACGAGCTGATCCTCTTGCACGCTAGAAAGTTTAGACCCTCAGGTGAATAAATTGTGATACTGCCACTTAACTTTCATCTGGGCTTACTCCTACCCCATCAACCTCTGGGTAACCTTACAGCCTGCAAAGACTACCAAGGAATGCACTGAGCCACTGTGCCTGCCCACCTCACCAGTACTTTGCTTTTGGAGCTATGAATTACCCCACAGTGGAAGAAATGTTGCGGCTGCTTTCCATTGCCACATTTTCTTCCTCCTACCTCTTACCTGGCAGATTTTTGGCTACCAACACACTCTGCCTAGGTGTCCACCAAAAGAAGCTCAAACTGAGGCTGACCCATCTGTTCTGCTACTGAAGTATGTATGCAGCTTTGTTAGTGAAGACAAGAAAAGAGACACAGTTAGGAATTAGGAATTAGTTAGGAATTACTATACATATCAGTATAGCCCAGCAGACATAACCAGTGTCTACCTATAACAGATGTAAGTAATAAACAAAACACAAGGCACTTCAGACAATTCACTGAAAGGCTTCAAGGTCTCTTGCATTGCAACGGTTATAATAGCTGTCAACTCTAAATGTTCTTCTGTTTTCTGAAATTTACCCAAAAAAGTGAAACATGATAAATCTTCTAAAGCAAGGGCAATCGAGTTCTGGCCTATAGGCTGAATCCAGTCCATTGAGCCGCATCATCTGGCCCATGGGATTCCCCATAGGTCTGAAATTTTGGCTGTAAGGGAGGGGTAACAGTGGCTTCAATAGTAACAATGGTTGTGGTTTCTGGAGCCATGGCAACTAGTGCTGCTGCTGCTTGTCATATCAGCAAATTTCCAGACCCAGGGGGAGAACTGTGGGCTAAATAATGCAACTCTGCACACCAGAGCAGGCCCATAGACCAGTGTGACATGTTGGTTTGGGCCCACAAACCACCCTGTGTCACTCATACAGCCTGAAGGGCTAAATGAATTGTGCACCACTGTTTTAAGGTATGCAAATTTTCTTAATTATTCAATCTAGCAAATCTCATTTCATAAAGTTAGGGAGTAACATGAAGGCTTTAACATTTATGAATGATAAACAGCATGAGGCCTTAAATCTGTTGCTAGTAGTCTAGCCCCAACATATTATCTTCCTCCTACTCCCTATCAATGCCTTTTCTCCCCAGTGCATAGAATTCAAGGCAGAAGGGGCCATTAAATCAGCTAGTCTGACTTCTTGCATAACTCAGGTAATAGATTTCATCCAGCTCCTCTGGTATTGATCCCAATAACTAAAGGGTTAGTTTGAAAGTGTCAAGTTTCAGGCTTAGTTTGAAAGTTTAGTAGAGGAAAATAATCTACCCATTCTTTTGGGAATGTGCTTTGGGGATTTATCACTTTTTCTGTCAAAAATAGTTGTCCTATATTCAATTGGAATTTGTTCAATTTGAGCTGGTTCCTTGTTATGCCTTTCATTGTGAAGAGCTTAGTGTCTTGTATTTTCTTCCCTTGAAGATTCTTATTCACTATAATCAGATCCTTATTTACTCTTGATCTTTTTTTTTGATAAGCAAAGAAGAGTGAGCTCCTTAAGTAGCTTGTTTGCTTTAAGGTGTGTTTTTTCTAGATCTTGAATCATTTTGTGTGTCTTTTCCTTACCTATATCTTTGGAAAGAGCCTTAATTCTTCCCCAGTCTATCTTGAAAAGTTTATCTTTCTTAAGAGCAACACATCATTTCCTTAAGAGCTGTTGGTACATTTTTTACTCACATTGGGCATGTCTATATGTGGTTTTACTCATGCCTAAATTTAATGCACATTAGCCTAATGCACATTAAGGTGATTTAGGCACACATCTACCTGAGCACCCACTAAGGCGCATTAATGCAGGTGTGCAGACTGCCTTGGGACTAAAGTTAGTCACAAGTCAATGGATACACAATGCATTAATGTGCATTAGCGTGTCTACACATTCACTAATGTGACTTAGCTATTTGTGCAAAAAGCCTAAAATCACCATTTTTAGGATGCATTAGGGGCATGTACATGTAGACACATGCCCCTAATGTGCCTTAAATTGGGCTAATGTGGATTAAATGCTTACATGTAGACACCCCACTGTTATATGGCAAACAGAAGATAAACATCTACAATAAGCGTGCGCGCACACACACAAACCCAAACCCAGCCACTGGGCCAAATCATCAGCTAGCATAAATCAGGACTTCATTAGTGCCACATAGTATTATAGCTAAGTATTCTAGCTGAGAATCTGACTACAGGAGGAAATGTCTATATTGATGCAAAAACTGGTTGTTAATAAAATTATTATGATTTTTTTTACAGAAGGTCTGTGTAATTTATCCCACAGCTTTTCTGAATTTCTAGACACATCACTGTGATTGAAAAAGGCTTAGAAACTATGGAAACATAGGCTTTTGAGTTGATATTTTGTTAAATGAGATGTTCAGGCTAGTTAAAGGCATTCTGACAGATTTTTGTTTTCTGTCATCAAAAGCTAGTTTAGTGACAAAGACACCCACCTCTGCCATGGAACACCCAAATAAGTTTATACAAACTCTAAACAACAGTTATTATAGCTTTTGTCTTGCTTTAACTTTCAATACTTTTTTTTCTTTTAAGCTATATTTCAGAAAATAAGCACTGGTTATGGGAATTTATACTTTGCTTAGACTATCTGATGATAAGAATCCTTAATTGCAAGCTGCAAATGTACTAGAAAGCTAGGAACCATTTAGTCAAGAATCAAGCTACCAACAAGAACATGCTGAGTATCTCTTATTTAATATGACTATAAGTCTGGAAGATCAACTAGTTTACTGGTTACGTTCCTTTGTTAATCATAATGAATCCACTATCAGAAAATACTCTGCCAGGGGTGCTGCAGCAGTTGAAATGGAGCAAGCTCAGCCTATTACTACACATGATCCTTCTTATAGCTAACTTGTTTGCAGCATGTAATCTGAGAGAATTAGTTCATTCACACACATATGGTTATGTGAAATGGAGTATAATGAAAATATTCCATTACCAGGCAACTTCTTGCGAGTACTTATCCAACATTTTTAAACTAAGAAACATAAGTGCAAGACACACAATTCATTTAGTTTAATAGAGAGGAAAAAACTTTACTAAACAACCTTAAAAAATAATTGATTAAGATAAAAGTCTAAACCTCTTATCTAGGACTTTGTTGTAAAAAGCAAAGCATCGTGGGAATTTGGTTGACTGCTTAGCATAGAATTATATAGCATTAACTTAATGGGAACACAAGATAAAATACCTACCAACAAGTGGCTCATTAAGAAAAAAAACAGCTTGTACAAGGTATTACAGTAATAACAACATGTTTTTTTCTCAGGAAAAAAGGGTTTGTGTTATTGGTATCTTCTAGAAAAAGGCCTGATTTAGAAGAATGCAAGGATATTCCATTTAGGAACAAAGGGAAACACTGAGATGTGTTATCAAAGCCAATTTTGTCATCAAGTATGGGGCCCTCTTCCGCACACTCAAACATGAAAGTCAAGTCCACTATAGGCACTCTAATTTTTAATTTCTTAAACTTATTTTAAAATATGTTTTTTAAAATGTTTAAATTTTGTTTTCCTGGCATAAATCTTGGTTACTTTTTAATGCTCATAAAAATCAGGCTTGTTTTGATATGTAAATATGTTTTAACTTGTATAATAACTTCCCATTATCTTTATTAGGTAAACAGTCATAGAATCATAGGGCTGAAAGGAACCCTGATGGATCATTGGGTCCAGCCCCCCTGCAGGACCAGGAAAGATATCTGGGGTCAGGTGACTGTCCAGTCTTCTCTTGAAGACCTCTCGGGTAGATGACTGCACCACCTCTGGGGGTAGCTTGTTCCATAGTCTGGATACCCTAGGTGTGAGGAAGTTTTTCCTAATGTTCAGCCTTCCAGGAGTTTGTGCCCGTTGTTTCTAGTTTTCCCCCAGGGAGCCCCTGATGTACATCTCTAATATAGTGGTAAGCCACCATCAGGTCCCCTCTCAGCTTTCTATTCTTTAGGCTGAAGAGTCTGAGATCCCTCAGCCTCTCCTCGTATGGCTTGCCATGCAAGTCCCTGATCATGTGGGTGGCCCTTCTCTGGACGGAGTACTCCAGCTGCGGTCTCACCAATGTTGAGTAAAGTGGGATAATCACTTCTTCGGTTTTACTGGAGATGCATTGATTGATGCATGCCAGAGTTTTATTGGCTCTAGCGGCTACTGCATTGCATTGCTTGCTCATATTCATGGTGGGGTCTATTGTTACCCACAGATCCCTTTCATTTGTAGTGCAGGGCAGGTTAGCAATGCCCAGCCTGTAGGTGTGCCCAGGGTTCTTCCTTCCCAGATGCAGCACTTTGCATTTCTCTACATTGAACCTCATTTGGTTACGTTCTGCCCAACATGCCAGCCTATCTAGGTCTCCTTGTATTTGCAGCCTATCTGGGGATGTGTCCGTGAAACCCCATATCTTGGTGTCATCCATGAACTTGGTCAATGGGCATTTTACCCCCTCATCCAGGTCATTAATGAAGATATTGAATAGCACTGGGCCAAGTACTGACCCCTAGGGTACGCTGCTGCCCACATCTTGCCAGGACAATGCCGATCCAGTCATTTGGACTCTCTGCATCCTACCCCACAACCAGTTTTGCACCCACTTGACGGTCCCAAAGTTGAGCCCAATATCTTTCAGTTTTCTGATCAGTACCTCATGGGATACCCGGTCAAAGACTTTCTGGAAGTCAAGGTATATGATGTCAACCACTTTTCTCTTGTCACCTGATCATAGAAAGAAATGAGGGTGGTCAGACAAGGCCTGCCTGCAATGAAGCCATGCTGGCTGTCATTCAGTATCATGCCTTCTGCAAGTTTGTCACATATAGTCTTTTTGATGAATGTTTCTAGGATTTTCCCTGGAATAGAAGTTAAGCTAATTGGCCTGTAGTTTCCCGGGTCTCCATGCATCCTTTTCTTGATGATGGGCACAACATTGGCCCTCTTCCAGTCCCTTGGGATTTCTCCAGAGCCCCATGAGTTTTGAAAGACCTTTGCCAGGGGCTCTGCAATTACTTCAGCCAACTCTTGCAGCACTCTTGGGTGGAGTTCATCGGGTCCTGCTGATTTATATATGTCTAATTTCTTTAATTGATCATACACCAGTTCTGTGGCAATGGTGGGAATGGTCTCAATCCCTCCTTGCTCATTCTGTGCTCTACCTGGCATGTTGTTCCCCTTGGTCTTATGAAAGACCAAGGTAAAGTAGTCATTTAGGAGTTCTATTTTTTCCTGAGTGGTAGTGACCAGGTATCCTGAGGCATTGAGCAGTGGCCCCACATTTCCATTAGTTTTCCTTTTACTCTCTATGTAGCTAAACAAGGACTTCTTGTTGTCCTTGATTCCTGTAGCTAGTTTTGGTTTGATTTCTGCTTTAGCTTGCTTAATCTGGTTTCAACAAGTATGGGCCATTGTCAAGTAATTTTCCTTAGAGGCTGTCCCAAGCTTCCACTGTTTGTACGCCTCTTTCTTTCTCTGTAGGAGGGCTGCAACTTCCCAGATTAGCCAAGAGGATTTTTTGACCCTTCTGCTACTTTTTCTTCGTAAAGAAAGGAATGGATTTCCTCTGAGCCTTAAGGATTGTGTCCTTAAGGAATGACCATTTTTCTTGTGCTCCCTTTACCTGTGGTCCTTGGTTTCTCAGGGCATTCTTTACTAATGATCTGAGCTTATTAACATTTGCATTTTTGAAGTCTAAGACTTTGAGCTTGGTATTTGTTTTGTCAGCCTTGTGATGGACCATGAACATAATGATTTCACGGTCACTATTGCCTAGGCTGTCCTCTGTGTTTAAGTTGGTCACCAGGTCATCCCCTTTGGCCAGGACCAGGTCAAGAACTGCATTGCCTCTAGTTGGCCTGTGCACCATCGGAGTCAAAAAAAGCTCTTCAGTGCTGGTTAGGAAGGATTGTGATTGATCCGAGCTGGCCAAGCATTCCTCCCAGGAGATGTCTAGGTAGTTGAAGTCACCCATGATAGCCATGTCCCATGCACACATGGCTTTTGTTAGTTCACAGGTGAATGCTAGATAAAGTTTCTCCCCTTGGTTAGGTGGCCTGTACTATACACCTACAGTCAGGTCTCTCTCACTGCACCTGCCCCAGAGCTTGACCCAGAGGGTTTGAAGCTGTTCTTCTTTGGGGCCCTTTATGGTTACACTCCAGTTGTGAGAGGGCTCATTCCAGGTCTTTGTGATCTCTGCTAGATTGTAGTGCCCAGTGGAAAGCAGGAGAACTAGTTCCTCCTGCTTGTTCCCCATGCTTCTGGCACTGGTGTACAGGAACCTAAGTTCTTCTACTGAGGTCACTGGCCACCTGTTTCATTGAAGGGGAGCTGTCTTCTCAGCTCCCGTAAAACTGGCTTGCTTGGTTTCATTGTCAATGGAGCCTTCCTGTATATTGGTCCCCAGGTAGGTTCCAATTAGCATTTCCCCATCCCCCTCAAGGTGTCACCTGCCTGGGGTGGCTGAGTGCAGGCAGCTCTGAGTTGCCCGCACTCTCTTACCACAGAGAAAATAGATGTTCACTGCAATAGAATAGCATTATTTACACTACCTGTTGTTGTGGCCACTATTATGGCATGACGAAGGGTCTATTTACTCACAATTTGTGTTGCCGTTAAATTTTTTAATGCGACATCAGGTGACATCTGTTTCTACCGTGTTTGTCTCTGTATTTCTCATGCATATCAGGAGTAATTGAAACCCATGCAGGTGGTCTATTTAATACACAGCAGCTGCTCCTCAGATTGGGAATCAGATTCTTCCTTGCAACAGTCTTCAACAGTCTTTTGGCATTATTCTTAACCAAAATTGCCTCAATTTTAGTGTGTTTAATTTAGAAACAACTATGTTGTAGTTCAGTAGTGCTCCTATCAGTGTTAGGTTTTCATTGTTTCCATATCACTTACCAACCGATCCATTCTAATTTCCACAGAAACATGGCAGTGAACAACTTTTTGCTTACATGTATGGACAACTCTCACTTCACTTGATTTTCTGTTCAGTAGGGATTACTACTTATGCTCTGGCTCCTGTAAAACACAATATTTCAGAAACCAAATGGGCAGAATACTTTTTGAGATTTCAATTCTGGTTGCATGCACTAATTATTGTTCTTATAATTCTACTTATAAAGCATTCTTCCCAGCTAAAAGGCTTGGCATTCCCTGCTACACAATTAAAGCAATCCAGGTAAACTAAAACCAACATGTTTAAACATAGGTAGCAGGAATGCCATAACACTAGACATATTGGAATAATAATTCACACCTCAGAGTATCACTAGTGTCAGCTCTCCACTGAATTGGCGTCATAATATCTTGCTCTAGGCCAGAGGTGGACAAACTATGGCCTGTGGGCCACACCCATCCTGCCAGGCCATTCTATCCAGCCTATGGGGCACCTAAAAGGCTTAGAAAATTAATATTTATCTGCTCCTGACTGCCTGTCAAAGATGACAGGAGCCAGGGGCAGTAGGATCCAAGGGAAGCTGGCAGGACCCAGCACAAAGGCTGGCCCACCCCTGCCCCACTCCCAGCCCCTCATGCCCCTGCCCTGCCAACTGGAAGCCTGTGCCTGCACTGCTTTGACTGCGTCCCTGCACACCTCCTCTAGCACCGTGTGGCCCCTGGCTGTATTGCTGGATTGCAGCACAGGGAGCACAGGGCCACTCCAATACCCCAGGACCAGAAGCAGTAGTGGGGGGAGGGGTATCTGTATAATGTGGGAAGGAGAGACAGTGTTAGTTTGTGTTTGTGTCTTTGCAATGAGGGAGGGGAAGAGAAAGACAGAGAGCGCAATGAGGGAAGGAGGGGGGGGAGAGAGAGAGAGAGAGAGAAGAGTGTATTTGTGTGTGTGTGTGTGTGTGTGTAGTGAAGAAGGCACAGAGTGTGTGCATCTGTATGTGTAGTGAGGGAGACACAGGGTGTAGGTGTGGGTGTTCATAGGGTGAGTCCCACAAGCACACCTCACAATACATATGCATCCACACCCCCCTCACACTGCCATACACACAGACCCCAGACCCACACTCCCTCACACACCCCATACTTACTCACACCCTACATATCCATAGATATACCTACACGCTCCCTCACCCCACACACCTATCCACACACCCACAAAACCCCCAGACATGCCCACACCCTCCCTATACTCCACATACCAACACACCCACAAATGGCCCTTAAATAAAGAGGGACCTCCTGTGTGTGGCTGAGCCACATGACAGGAAGGTGTGGGGGGCTTCAGGGCATATAAACCCAGGGTCTGAACCAAAGTGATTGGTCAGACTGTGCGTGCTGCAGGGAGGGGAGCTCCCCAGGGAAGTTGGCTCCTGGAAACAGGTCCATAGACATCCAAATACCTGTGACAGTGAGACAGACAGCTAATGGGGAAATATAGCTTGTGGTAGGGTATTGATTTAGGGCAGGTGAGAACTTTTGTGGAAGCAGTTTGCTTAGTGTTTTGATTATGCCTGTTTATGGTTTTTAGGACTGGGTTGTGACTATGGGGGTGGTTTGGAGGCCACAGGGGTGCCAGAGAGACACCCAATAAAGAGTTCCTGGTAGGGGTCAGGGACCCCAGGGGCGGAGCAGTGAGCAAGCAGTCATGCCAGGGTTGGGAACCCTAAGAGCTGTTACATAAGACAGGTCCCAGGGGCCCAGAGCATGAGACAAGGGTTGGGGGTCCAAAACACATGAGTGTGAGATGGAGCTGGGACCCAGAAGCTGAGGTCCAGGACAGTGGACCCTGGATTAAGAGGCTTACCTAGAGCAAAGAGACTGAAGCCATGGAGGTGGAAGCTCCAACAAAGGTTTGAGTCTTGAGGGACCAAGTATAGAGTGAAGGCCAAGTAATACTGACTGGCATCTGCTCCGTAGGCTTGACTATGGAGGTGGCTAGAGGTCATGATTATTGCCTCTAAGTCACAACTAGAGTTCTCTTAAAGGGGAAACCCGTCCTGTAGAATTTGGGGCAGAGGCTATCAGAGGTTTGGGGGCAGAGAAGGACTTCTAAGAACAATGAGGAAAAGCACCCAGGAAGAGGTTACCCCGGCTTCTGCAGGCTGCCTCCCTAGTGAAAAGACTCTAAAAATCAAGTCGTGTGAGACGAGAGATAAGAAGCAAGGGGAGGCCAGGGAGAGTGAGCAGGAGGTCTGACCACCAAGGGGCATCAGATATCTGGTGGATTGCCTGAGTATGTCAGAGAAACACTTTCTTACATTATACAAACTGTAGGAGCAGACAGCAAGGTCAATTGTAAGCAGGGATTACCTGCAAGTGGTAATTTCACTATTGACCCCAATTTTAAATTTCTATTATTTGTCTTGGTTTTCAGTTGGAATTTAGGTGCAAAGTGGAATGGAGCTGTAATGGGCCCAGGAGATGGGCCCCTGGGTGTAAAATTAAACTATTTCATGTATTTCCCTTTTGAAAACAAAAATGTGCCAATGCCTGTCTCAGGTGGCTCATCATCGCACTAACATCACATACAGCATAAGAAAGAAGCTCATACACTACCATCCTTAGACTAATCCAGTACTTTAGTAAAAGAATACCCTGTGGCTGGTTCTGGAGAGAGAAAGAATCAGAATGGCAACCCTGCAGGGAGCCTGTACTGCCGCTGCGGCCTGTGTTGGGGGAGCTTGTGTGAAGGCAGCAGCAGACAAAGTGGTTGGTCAGACCCTGCATGCTGCTGACACTGCCTGCAGAAGGAGGTAAACACCTTCCTCCTCTTTGTCCCTGCACCATGCTGCTCCAGATGCCAAGATTTAGTTACACCTCTTGTTTGTACCTCCTCCTGCCATCCAAATAGATGGACCTTTCCAGACCATCCTGAATAGCATCAGATCATGGGTATTTAAGCCAATGGTAGAAAGGTGAATGTCAAAGTCCATGCAACCTTATAAAACCCCTACCTTTCAGGCAGTTTATTATAAAGCTAGAGGTAGTCTAGTCTGACATCAGTCAGAAGGCATGGTAGATATATTGACAACATTTCATACAAGCAGGATGTTGGCTGCCATGGTTTCCCATCTTTACTTGTGGCAGATTAGGATTTTAGGTCTATGTTGTGTCAGATTGATGATAGTTTTATGCAGAGTTTAGATTATGGTTGTATGGGATGGTTTGAATAGGGATGATCATGCCTCAGGCAGAGGGTTGGACTAGATGTATGTGCCATTATAAACTAACTAAATAAGATATATATACACCTAGAGAGAGCACGAGATTTCCTGAACCTGTTTACTTCATCAGATGCTGCGAAAGGACAGCATACAGCAGAGTATAAAGTGGATTTAGAGATTAGAATACAATAAGTGGAAAAGCAGGAGTGAGGGGAAGGAAAATTGCTGTGGGAGGCTTACAAGCAAAAAACCCAAGGGATCCAAGTGATCACAAAAACTGATCCAGGTAATGGGATTAGAAAGCATAATCCCTGCTTAAATCATATTTAACAATCCAGTTTGTGCATTTTCTTGTTTCACGGTGTTACGTTCAAACTAGTTCTTAACATTTTTCTGCCTGAGAACAGCAATCCGAAGGTCAGCAATAGTATCCAGGCAGGGTGAAGTGTTGTGCCACAGGTGTTTGTATCTTTCTGCAACTGATGGACAGGTTTATTCCCAATGGCTACCTTGAGATGGTCATCCTTTCCCAGGTGGGTTTGGAGATCACAAATTATGCATTTTCAGTTTTCAACCTGGTGACAACCAGATGGGTTCTGTAGTTCTTTTCCTGGGGTTGGTATTGTAGCAGGTGGGAGCAAAGTCTTAGTGTAGTATAGAGACATGACTTCAACTTAAGCAGCTCCAAGGAAAGCTGCTGTGGCAGGGACCAAAAGAAGGAAATTCTTCAAGTAGGTAGGTCACAGACAGCTTAGAAGTGTGGATTGTACACATTGATTCTGTCACAGCTATATCTACTACGGGTCTCAGGATATAATCCACATTGCTTTCCATATTCACATATAACTCCCTACAGAAGTATATGATGTAGTGGTTGCTATAGTTCTAATTGATTATATTCCTTGCCAATTAAATAAAATGTTAGAACTGCTTTTCCAGACACTAAAAATGTATCACTCTTTTGTGACAAAACACATGTCATTGTTTCTTTTTGACAGCTGAAATGTAAGCAAATGTGAATAAATGGAGGGGAAAAAAAGAAAAAAGAAAGCCAGAAGCACACAGTAAAAGCAGAAAGAAAACAAGAACCAGGCTTGTTTCAGAACATTACTGAGTGCCAGGGACAGTGCCAAGACTAAAATGAAAATGTTGTCACTGTTCTTGTTATGCACAGTAACACAAGCCATGGCAGCAAGAGAACATCCCTTTTGTCCTACAATAAGCTGCAAATTTAACATCCAGTGTAGATTCAGAGGTTGGTGGCTTGCTGATGCATAACTGACTGAAGCAAGTGAAAGCATACTTCTGTCAACATCTTAGACTATCTCATGATGAGAGACACCACATGAATATAGAAAGCTCTCATCATCCCTGGCATTTTAATAAAATTGATGATAAGTCAACAACAATAATCTAACTTTGAAGAACTTCAGAGAAGAATGGGAATTAAAGTACATAATAAAAGCAGAATATATGATTGTATATCAAAGCCTCTTTATGAGGAGTTAGCCTGTAAACATAAATGTTAACAATTTGCTTTCTTATATAAATATTTTAAATGAAATTGTGCCAAGGAGACTTGGAATTGTGTAGGTAATCACTTAAACATAGGGTTGGAAGAGTCCTCAATTGTCATAACCTCTTGTTCCATCATTATTAGGCTTAGCTCATCAGGTGAGCATCTTTGTACAAAGTGTGAATGCAAACTAAAGTATTTACTGATCTTAATACGTCCTATAAAAGTCCATACGTTCCATCACATCAACAATGTTTCTCTAGGTGACCTCTCACTTTTAAGTGGCTTGGAACCTGACATCAATTAATTTGAACAGGTGAGAAGTATTGCTTTTGTTGATGCCCTTAAGGCAGTGGTTGGCAACCTTTAAGAAGCTACAGGCTGGAACAACCCAGCTCTGGTCTAGCATATATTCTGTCATATAAATTGTTGTTTGCTCATTTGTATTGAAGATGAGATATTTAAGATGTAAGATAAAGAGTACAAAATATCAAAAAACAAGGTGCTAAAACCATTCAAACACAATATACATCCAGGGATCAGTTCATATATATATAAAACTGATTTTATATATATAAAATATATATGCTAGATGAGTGGCACAGGGCCGGTCTGTGGCCCTGTGCCACTCATCCAGATTGTCCTGCTGTGGGCAAACTGCCCTTGCCCAGCTCTTCCCAGCTCCCGGTGTGCTGGGGCACAAATGTAGCATCTTTATGCTACATTTGTGCCCTAAGAGGCAGAGCATCTCACTGGAGGACCAAACCTCCATTGTTCTTGTGTACACTCTTGTAGTGTGAGTTGTGCTACATTTTTTCCTGGTGCTTTCTCTTTTTGCTACTGGGAAATCCTGGTAGCAAATGTTGGTCCCACATTGCAAATTTGCATTGTGGGGCATGTTTTAACATTCCACACATGAAGTTGATGGTGCCACAAAGAGGTTTGTAGCACCACAAACTGCACACCCCTGCTCATCCATCTGTGACCAGTGACTCTAATGCCAAATGCACCATGTATGCTGACTTATATTAGGAATCAGGCCATTCTAAGCTCAGTGGTGGCCTTAGGGTTGTTGAGGCTCTGGGCAAAAGAGTCATTTGAGGCCCCTTAGAAGTTTAATTTTGATTACCTATAAGCAAGCTGGACACTTTTTATTTCAATTTTACTTTGCCCTGTCCATGAAATTGCAATGAAAGTATCTTAATATGATATTGATAATACAAATATTCAGTGTAATTAATTTTTATTATTATAAAGTGTGGGCATCACCCAGTTTGCCCTCCCCTAAGGCCACTACTGCTAATTCATGGCAGTATTATAGATTGTACTTTAATAAGTGTATAGATTGGCCAATTGAGTTGTATCCATGCAAGTGAAAGGGGACTCTGGCCTGCAGCTCACAGGGTGATCTGAAAAACAGATGGATCACCAGTCCTTAGGGTGTCCACTATACCTTCTGTGTCAACTGGACTTGTGGTGAGAGGTGTCATGGGGAAAGTGAGCACATCTACATGTGTCCCTATAGCACTGTTGTTACTGTACCATCGTTAAGTACTTCCTTTTGGAAGTACTAAATGATGGAACAGTAATAGCCCATACTGCACCATGAACACTGTGTATGGTTATTTTTAGCTGCTGCATCTCCATAGCAATGCACTATACTGAGGGAGTGCGTCACTATGGTGATGTAGCTGTGGCATCATGGTTCTTGCCCGTGGATGCTACCAGCAATGTAGCATCACATATAGATGCGCCCAGTGTAATTTTGAGATACATTCGACAGTGAAGCAAGCCAGCTGGTATCCCACAAGGGGTATTGGGCTTGTGAGAGGGGGCTGGAGAAAGAAGAGTATTGTACACATGTGTGCATTCTTATTTTCTTAAGGGATTAAGTCAGAGACCTTGAGGTTTGCTCCTAATGGTCCACCAGGCTTTCTTTTCTTCCGTCCAAACACAGGCATTCATTCTTTCCCCTTAGGGATTCTGGCTTATGTCTTCCGAGAGGCTTCTCCTGTATGAAGTTCTCTCATGAGGACTGCCACTCAAAGGCCTTCCAAATAGTGCAGTCTGAACATCTCTTCCTGTCTTATAGGGTAGGAATTTCAAGCAGGTATAGTACTATGTGAAAAAGCCTGTTCTTTGCTCCTAATGTTGCTTATTCAGTTTTCCTAGTGACTCTATTGCAAAAATGAACAAATGTTGGAAGCTTGTTCCTTCCTCTTATGGGGCAGTGTCCACCTTCTTGAGACACAGAATCAGACTTTCTCTTGTCTGTTCTCATCCTGTGCCCAGATTGAGGAAGGTGCTCTTGGTCATATCTGGCCTATAGCTGGGGGTTATGTTGCTGTCGAGTGGCATAGAAGGGTTGAATCAAATTCTCTCTGGGGGAAGTGAGCCTAGAACCTATCCTGGGAAGGCACTCTAACATCTAAGCTGCTGACCAGAAGGTGGAGTACTGTCAAAGGAGGCATTTGTTGTTTTAGGTCAGCTGGAAGTTAGGGGAGGGTTGCATGCTGCACTTCTGGCATAGCTGACTCACGATGGAATGTCAGTGGATTTAGAAGTTTCTGAAGCAACAATGAATAGCTTCCAAGAATGTACAAAGGGACAAAGTCATATAGGGCAAAAATGTAGCCACATAAGGCATTTAGCTGTGTGCATGTGAGACAAAATAGTATGCTGTTGAGTAACTTAGAAGTGTAAAACTATGCAAGTGCCATGCATCTTAGCAGGTAAATAAAATTCAGTTCTTATTATCTAAGTAGGCAGCAGGTAAGGCAGGGTGGCCCATTAGGGACTAACTGGTTCAGAGGCATGACATTTCACAGGCAACAACCTACTTTATGAATTGTATTAATGCAATCCTGTGGTTTCTTTGCTTCTAGTGACATAACAGACTTTTTACTTTATCTATCTTTTTCATGAAGAGCAGAAAGCTTTTCCTTTATCTTGAAAAGAAATATTTACAGCCAAGTAGGGTTTATGAGAAGAGAGGGTGTCACCCAAGTAAGAGGATGAATGCTCCAGTAGATAGAAGGGTAGTCTGGGATCCCAGACTCCATTCCCTGTCTTGCCTCTGACTTGTTGTGTATCTAGATACAGATAGATAGATAGTGGTGTTTCATTTTAATCATGGAAAAATGTGGATTTGGGGTTACTTTTTCTTTAAATGAAAATTGGGGATTTTTTTTAAATAGGAGAAAACCAGGACCCCTGACTGATGTCAGACATGTTCTATTCCTCTCAGTTTATCTTTTGTTAAATAGGTATCATAGTCCTGAACTACTACTCAGAGGCATTATGAAAATCAATTACATTTTGTGAAGCACAGGTACTGAAGGAAAGAGAAGCGGTGTTATGGTAAGCCAATGGTGATTTTAATAGTCTACATGTAGGCTATAGATTTTAATGGCCTACATCCTACACGGCAAGGCAGTGGAGGACCTGGTTCTAAGACATAGTTCTTACTGTGAACATTACAAGTTTGCCATCTTTGCTAACATCAAACAACAATTGACAGCTTTCTCTGTTTCCACAATAGCTGGTGATAAAACTTTATCAATAAATAATCATTGGCAATTCCTAAAGCATTAATCTTGTGATTTAGTGGTGGAGGATGATGAGCAATATCTTCTGATGGGGACAGACGAACAAAGCATTGACCACAACGAATTAAGTGCTCCTTAAGCAATAGCAACTGCTATTGCAAGATCCACCAGGAGTTATTAAAGTAAGATTCAGAAAGTTCTTTCTAGCACATCCTGCAATCTAAGGACACTTGTGGTAACAAAATGCAAGTGGATTCCCATTGATTTTAGCAGGCTATGAATAAAGCTCCAAAACATTTCTCAGCATTAGAGGGTGTACACTATGGGCATGTCTACACGGCATCCATGCTGTACTTGAGAGCTCTACTGTGAAGTGCAGGCAATCCTCAACTTACAACATTTCACATTACAATGTTTCGCACTTACAGCATTTCTAAATCAACACCGTTTCAACTTTCTGATGTCAGATTAGACTTACAGCTCTTGATCTGACGTGATGCCATGCCAACAAACAAGTCTGCTGTGTCATCCATATCCCTGGAGAATGTCTGTCCAAACTTCCTTGGACACTTTCTTTGAGAAAGCAGACAACACTCCAGAAAAACCTGCAGCCAAGACTCCTGAGAAGACTCCAGCCAAGAGCCTTCAAAAAGTCCAGCAAAGTCACCTCAAAGTCCTTCCAAATCAATATGATTGCTATTTACAATATAAATACCTTAATGTAACTATATTACTCATCTATAATTGATTGAGTACAAAATTCTGGGTTATTTTTGGTGAAAACAGGGTATTGGGCCTTGGTTCAGGAACCAATCCCCCATTTATAACCATTTATCTCCCATTTATTTGTTTCCTATGGGAAAATCAGTTCTGAGTTACAACATTTCGACTTAAGACGCAGTTTTCAGGAACCAATTGTCTTGTAAGTCCAAGGACTGCCTATACACCCATGTAACTAATCCTTATTTCCCTTTTCCTTTATGTCCCATAAGCCATTAAAGTTTTAGGAACCATAACAGAGTCTATTTTGCCTTTTTTTTTTGTGAGTTTCTCTGAATCACATAATATCAGGGTTTTCAAACTTCCTAAAGTCACAGAACCCTTTTATATCACTTCTGCTGCTGTGGCACCCCAAACCCTATCCTAAAAACGGACATGGCCCCACAATAGTGGTGCACTGCTCCTGGCCTGCTCTGATATTACCCCAGTCTCTCTGCAGAACCCAGAGCTCCACAGAACACAGTTTGAAAACCACTGACATTTATGCTTTCTGGATGAAATTTATTCATATGACTGGATAGTGGAGCAAAGTGGAATTTTGCAGTGTAGATTTGGCTTGAGCCTAACTCAAGAAAACACATTTGACTATATGAAATGTCTGCAACAGGATCTTTGTGCAGGTGCAAACTGCTGTGCATTTCAAAGGCTGTAAGATTCATATTCCAATGACAATACATGCATGTCAACTCTTTCACTATCCAATAAAATGTGGTAGTGAAAAGAGACATGTCACAAAATGTTTGCTTATGTGGGGAGGAATGCAAAGGACTAGTTACGGGGGGAGAGGAAGATGTATAGTAACATGAGTAGATGTTCAATATCATGTGGTTGTGTTATCATCATGGCAATTGTTTCACATTCCTGAAGATGAGTTCATTTTGAGGAATATAAGTGTGGCCACTGGGCATACATTCTCTTCCTTTTACAGAGCTGAGATACATTTGGATTACATTGCAGTGAGCATATAAAACACAGTGGCCTGATTCTCATTTACATTGGTTCTACAAAAGGGTAACACTCCATTAAAATAAATTGGGGTACTGTGAATTTACACCAGTATGAAATCAGAGCCAGGCCCATTACTGTTACAGCCATTTACAGATCACCTGGTACTTCTATACACAGTCATCAAATAATCTTTCAAAGGTTAATGATCCAGATCCTTTCTGTTACTTTGGTTATTTAAATGGAGCTGCTACAGATTTACACAGCCCTAACAGAATAGAATTGACCCATATTCTGTATGAAATTATTTTATTATCTCTTATAGGAAGGCTCCTGTTTAGCAGACCAACCACAAAATACCTGCCAGACTACTGAATCCATTCTCTGTAAAAGAAAGTGTCATCAGAAGTGACAGCCTAATTTAAAGTTTAACCTACAGCTTGACAAAGATTTCTCCTTTTTCCCTTCAAGATGAGCCTAAATCACTAGAGCTGGATGCCTTACTTGGGAACCACAATAATATTTCAAGACATTCAGATTTCATGTTCCCCTCTCAGTTTAGCTAACCACTTTTTGATATGTGCTATCAAAGTAGCTTCTCTACTTTAACTCTGAACTTTTGCAACTGCTTGAAACACCTCTTGATAAGGAAAAAGTATAAAAGGGTCTCACTATGTCTAGACCATGTTGGACAGCTGTAGGGAGTGTTACCATGAATATATGCCCTGTTCACTCAATTCTGCTGACTGCTGTGTAGCAAAAGCAGGTGGGAAGAACATGTTTTCCTGGTGACACTCCTTCATTACCTCTGATGCAGTAAAGACATGTATTCAGTTGCTACCTATTTTTTTTTCTTCATTATTCTTATACAGATCCGGCACCATATTAATAGGGAGAGGGAAGACAATGGTAGAATTCTTCTCGGTTGCCATTGTGGCTAAGGTCTGCAGGTAGCGCAGTTGAAGTGCTACTGGAGATTCAACCAGCACCGTGGAGGCCTGTTTGAGTGCCTTTGAAGCATTCATTTCTCCTTCAGCTGCTACAACCTAAAATGGGATGGAAATGAGCACTTGTAAAAATATACAATCAGCAATAAGGATCAGTCTGGGTCATAAATGTACCACATTTCAACCATGAGAGGAAGAGTGCTGCCCAGGGGTGGATCCTGCGGGGTGCAGTAGTACTACTGCATCCCCCTTTGATTCCTGCTTCATCCAAACTAGAAAGCCAACTTCCTAGGCAGTGCAGTGGCATTTCTATTCAGGCAGCCCAGAGGGAGTCAATTGACTTTATGGCTCCTTATAATCTATTTGATACCTACTAATCTGTCTTCACTCCACAGGTGTTAACAACTCACTTTCCTTTTTAATGGCCTTGATGTTCCATTAATCAATCTATCCTTACTTCTGCAATTTTGCTATCCTTTATACATTCCTGGTAATATATCTCTTCTAGTTCATAGCCTTGCAGGCTGTTTTTTGCTTCAGCTCAGAATCTTAACTCAGGTTTGGTCGTATTAATTTAGATTAATATTAACTCAGGTGTGAAAATGATTGACAGTGAAGTGCTGGGTGCACTATCAAGATGCTCAAGAAGACTAAATATTGTTTTACAAATCTGAACAGCCGATGCACATTTAACGCCAATGACTACAGGACTGAAAGAATAATTTCTTTTGACTATTTTTGCCCAGCTTTTGTTATTATCTAGCAAATTAATGTGCATTCTTATAACATTATACTTATTTTTGCTTTGATCTTAAACTGAACAATATAGTACAGTCCCCTACCATATTAGTAAAGCATCTAGTCTCTCTTCAACTGGAAAAGTTTATGTGTTATTATATGTAATGATGCATCACACCATCTGCATCCCCATTTTCAAAATCTGTGATCCGCCCATGGTACAGCCAGTCTCACCTTAGCTCTAGCCTCTCGTGTTGCTTCTGCTTCAGCTGCCATAGCTCTCTGCATCTCCATAGGGATCCTGACATCTTTGATTTCCACACGTGCAACTTTAATTCCCCATTTATGAGTGGCACTATCCAGCATAGCCTTGAAAATAAAAGCACGACGACTATTGGAAACAAAACCATGGGAAATACACTCCCCAGAAAGTTGAATGCACAGTAGAAAGTTTGATACTAACCCAGAATTTTAAACAGATTTTTTTTAATTAAACTAAAAAAAAAATAAATGAGAGGAAATGGTACTCTTCACAGGGATATTTCATGAGTTGATCCAAAGGAAAAAGTAACCCAGTAAATTACTGATTGTGAATTGTTCTAATCTGTTGCTTGCATTGAAGAAGACAGAATGTACTTTGATGGGCTTAAGGTCATTATTTTCAAACATCAATTTTGCCTGATGCTAGTCATTTTGGATGAAACCATTAATTTCTAATCAATATTGAAAGTAACTGGGACTGCAGTTTAAATAACTCGTGAGAGACTGTATTTGTGGGGCAAGATATAATAGAAATCTGCTGCTAGAAACAAAGGAGCAAGAGGCTATAAAAAGGTTGGTATAGCTAGCTAAAAGAAAGGCACTCAACCTTTCATAACAGGCAAGACAGTACGTAATGAGTCACAGAATAGTGATAGCGTGATCTCTTCAAATTACACTGTATTTTTGACATTCAGGCGTGTATCATAATGCCAAACACATGAGGGTTCTGGTCCATGACTATGGCTATTCCAATACTGTGAATTAATAATGTTTTGATTGTTCATCATTACATTGGATACAACCTTATGACATATTGCCTCTCCCCCTCAGTATCTCCTGGTTGCTGAAAGGGAACATGTCTGGGCATGTGGAGTTGCAGGAGGAAGGAGGCTGTTCCTTTCTTTTGTCTCTCTCTCTTTCCTGGTTGCTAAGAAATAACATTTTCTTTCTCCTTGGATCCCCCTCTGTGCTGCCAAATCAACAATTAATTGATTGCTAAAGTGAAGGAGGTATTTTTAACATTGGAACAAATCTGTTCAATACAATGCAATTACTTTTATTGAGATGACACGAAGATAAACTATAATCATGTTTAAACTTTAAGCAAGTATCTATGCAAAAAAGGGCTTCCCAAAACCAGTATATTTTTCCACTGTTGCACATTACTGCTCATTTTGACAACCACCTATATTGTCTTGTGTACTTCTCCCAAGGTTAAATTTAAAAGATCTTGCTAGTTTCAGTGGAATCTGGAAAAGGATCTTTATAGTATTTCTTCCATTTCCTTTCAACAGCAGAATATGTGGTACAAGAAGAAAGATGATGGAGTATTAAAAATCACTTTTAAGAAAGTGCATTCCTTTTCAGTGTGTATTTCTATAAAATGAATCGCTCTGCATATTAACAAAAAACATTAGGTGTGGATTTACCTGGATATTATGGGCAATATCTTCCCTACCAGACAGGATCTGTGACAAGCTTTGTGTACCTAGAACATTTCTCAAAGTTGTCTGTGCCAGCAGGTAAGTTGCCAAATGGACATTAGAGACATTAGCCACTGAACTAATAGCACTGTAGATTCGGTAGTAGACCACTCCATCAACTTGGGTAGTTACAGAATCTTTTGTGAGGATCTGCAACAGAGAAAAAGGTATAAATCAAATGATGATCAAAAATACAGAGATCCCAATGTTAATGAATCTTTTGTTTCCCCCATCATGAGAAAAAGGTCAAGGTTAAATCCATATGGCTAGTGTATGTATCAATGCATACAGCTGGTGTAATTAAGGCAGACCAGTTCCTGTAGCCAGAAGTATACAAGGCAATGATGTGGCTGGTATCATGCCCAGCCATCTTTGGCTGCTCAGTTTGGCAAACTGAAGCCAGCCTTAAGAGCAAGTCAGAAGGTGGTCTCACATTCACATCTCTGGAGCCATAGTGAGTGAGATACCTTAATTTTTTGCTATCACATCTCAGAATGGGGAGCCATTATAATCCAAGAAAGCTAAGACAAATTGGCTTCAAGGCAGAATTTGGTATAAAATATTTAACTGATGAGCCAGTGGTTTGGTATCAATTTCTGATTCTGAGTACACTATTACTTCAGTGAAGGCTTTTGAAATAGCAGTATGTTTTGTACTGAATTAGTTTTTAATTAATTGTCTATCAGATTCACTACATACTAGCAACATAAGTTCAGGTAATTGTACACTGGTTTATCTCCTGATTTGTGTGAATGTTGATGAGAGAGGAATAATTATATTAAATTGTGATTAATTCCACCTCTTTTATTTGGTCTTCTGTCGCTCATCTTTGGCTGTCTCTACTCTCTTGTTCAGTCATACTTCATGGTGTCTAACTCAAGATTCTGAAAGTAATAAGGAAGAACTTGATGGCTTAGACAAGGTTATGGCCTGAGCTGGCATGGTTGTAGGCCTTATTAAGCTCTAGATCCACCATGGTGCTAGTATGTGAAAGCCAGTGAAACAAATGAAGCAAATTCTTTACCACTGCTAAGCCTATAAGCAAATGAAAATTGTTTTATTTATCAAATTGATGCTTTACAAATCACAGCTCTTGTACATTTTATTTCTAAAATAAATGGCTACAGAAGAGTTCTTACCTCTTGTGGGGGAATGTTCCAGGTAACAGTTCTCAGATCCACCTTGGTAAAAACATCTGTACATGGAAGTACCAAAAGCAGACCTGAAATGTTTAGAAAATCCTGAGTTTGAAACACTTCTCTGTGAGGGCTAAACCCTAATCCTAACATGCTGTTTATACATCAAGCAGATGTATATGCATATATTATAAATGGAAACTGCTTACAGAGCCACGGTGATACTTCATTACCACAGTTGTGAGTTTTGCAGCATTAGGTGGAAAGGGAAAGATTGTATATTACATATAATGGAAGAAAATGCAAAGGTATTTACTAGCATGTTTAAAGGGGTAGAGCACCGAACTCATAATCAGGAGATCTCAGTTTAGTCTCACATCTACTGCATAACCTTGGAAGGCTTGCTTTATCCCTGTGCCTCAGAAACTTGTTTACTTACACTTTGAGTTATTTAAGTCTTTGGGATCATGGACCACTTAGCATACCTCCTCTGCTAGCCTCTGCCCAACTGTTGTTCTGTAGAAAGATGGTGGGGGGAGAGGGGCAGAAGGTGGATGGTTCGCATTGGCCCTTTCCACTTACAGAGTTTCACAGCATGTTTCCCAATCAATTTATTTTCTTCTGTGTGGTACAGACATAATTATTTTAACATACTTGTTATAATAATAATCCAGGCACTACTGTATCATTGATTACTGTATTACTTCATTATTGTATTATAATTTAGTTCCAGTGGGGATCCTATGCTGTACAAACACACACGTGCACATGATCTGCTCCAAAGCTTGTGACTTTAAATACACAAGATGGCTAATGCATAGAAGAAAAGAAATATCATCATGACCACTTTACATGTAGAAACTGATGGAGTTAAGGGTCAGATCCAAATCTTTTTTGTAGGCACTTAAATGGGACTTGGGCAGAATTTAGGAACTCAGAGGCCAGGGTCCCATGACCTCCTCAATCTAATGGGATTTACATTTCCCACTTCCCAGGAGAGTATGCTAACTAGCCAGCTGGCTATCCATCAGACTGGGCGGGGACATCACTCACTCCTCTTGTTGAAATTGAGATAGCTAGGAGTACAAGGATTATGGGGCCAGAAATACAGCAAGCAAGAAGCCTTCCTCACTGGCCTGTGAGGGAAGTTCTGGGTTCTGTTCCCAGGACTGCGTATACAGTTTACATTAAACAGCTGGTTAATAAAATTAAAAAAGGGGATAATTCTGGGTCCAGAACCCAGGACTCCCCTCTCATACTGAATTCAGTATACTCAGTGTGATTTAGGCACCTCCTTTCTGGGTGCTAAGAGTCCTGAGATGGCAGGAGTGCCTAATGGGCATGCATTTATGTTCTGAGAAAAGCCTAGTGTTTCCTATCAGCTCACTGTAGGCCCCTTCCTGTTCAGCGCCTAAGTGCTCTGGATTACTCATTGAAGGCAGCTAACTCTGTCCATTGACTGGCCAGGAAACTAAGATCCCAACACTATCAGTTTGGCTCACCCTCCAGGCATAAAGTAGCTAATTTTCAGGCACTGCAGTATTAAAGTGGCACTTTTAAGAATGATTGGTGTCCAGCCCTAAATGACTTGGCAGAGGTCACCCAGGAAATCTATAGTAGAGATGGTACTTAGAGCTCTCAAATTCCAGTCAATTGTTTTTATCATGCATTCATCTTTTCCCACCATGTGGGAAAGCCAAACTGATTCTCAGGATTCGATGACTTCCTGTGCTGTGCTGACTATTAATTTGGATTGTCCCTTTAAATAGAGCAGCCAACAAACAAGGAGCAGATGCACCCCTCAAGGTGAAAGTGTCACTTTGTACAGTTCGCAGTGCCCTGGTCTGAATCAGCCACACTTGAACAGGGATCAAATGAACTTTCACAGCCAGAACAATTCCACACAGTCTCCAGAAATCTTCCTAGACTAAAAACATATATACATACCCGGACCCTTGGCTTTTTTAGGCAATATGCGTCCCAGCCTAAATACAACCGCACGTTCATATTCTTTGATGATCTAGGGAATAAATGTCAAAGTAAGTATATTAAAGAAACCAACAAAATGCATGTCCAACTACAAATTTTCTGGCTTGCCCTATTTCTTTGCTGTGGAATATGAGGCACTGATTCCACAAATACCTCTGAACCTGATTCAGCATGTCAGTAGCTTCATTGGTTTCATTGTGAACTACTCATGGCTACTATTTCAAATTAAGCATGTACCAAAGTGTTTGCAGGACTGGGACCTAAAATTCCTTGGAATGGAGACTTGCATTGATATTTGTCTTTACTTAGGTTTATCATTATTTCTGTGTCCTTCATCAACAACAAGCTTCTCAACAATCTTTGTAAATTTATTATCCTACCATCCCTATAAGGTAGGGAAGTATTATCTACAGTGAACAGATAAAGAAACTGAGGCACAGAAAATGTAAGCGTTTTCTCTAGAATTATATAGGTAGTCTGTAGAAGAACTGACACACCATTCTCTTGCCTCCCAGTCCTGCAACTTAACCCATACTCACCCTCCTTCCATCCTGGTCAAAAAAGAATAGGAATAAGATCATTTTCTCAGTGCTCCCATTCCCATCAGCTTACCTTGACACACGCCCAGATGGAGAAAGGGAACGTTAGAACCACAAAGAGGAAAGAAAGGGAAACCAGGATCCAACCACAGACACCAATTCCTTCCTTTCTATCAGCTATAGAACACAAAGAGAGAAATCCGATAAGGCTCTTGGGCTTATAGTCAAATATTTGGCAGAGTAACAAAATAGCTCTGCCTGTGGAAGACAAATAAGGCCTTCCAGTACATTTTAGTGGAGGAAGCATAGAGCTCTCCTCTGTTCTGCTTGCTATGCCCAGCTCTGCTTCCTTCCCTCAGCACATTCTTATTGACTGAGGGGTTCTGGTAGTGCCTGGAGACCCCCCACTGCCCAGATCAAAGCCACGGCTCTACTCAAACTGAACAACCCATTGGGTAGAGTGGTTAAAACACACCAGTTTCAATGGCCAACAGACACAAAGAAGTGATGTATCTAGCACTACTGACCCCTCAGCCTAGATGATCCAGTGCTCACTGAGAGGTGGATCAAGAGGGGGAGGACAGATACAGTGTTTGGAGGTGGCATTTGGTATAAGCCTGGAATAAGACTATGAGCTCATGACTTCTAAAGCCATAGCAGGACACTTTAAGTACTCTGACACCATACCCTGGCACCTGCCCAGCCATCAAAAGTAATTTTTGGGAGGGCAGAGACGACCAAGAAGCTGTTCTTCTTTTAAGATGAAAGAAGATGCTGGAGTTGTAGCACTTTTCACAGGAACAGCTGTGAAGAAGAACAATGAATGGAACAGTTCAGTCGAATCATGTGTACAGGTTCCTGAAGGGCAAAGGCCTTTTAGACTGGGAGAGCAGCAGGGGCGTAAGTAAAAGGAACAAGGGCAGCAGCAGGGAGTGGCTGTCTTTGGGGGATGGCTGCCTTAGAAGAAATTTTTGGAGCAGATTATGGTGGCAGAATGTGATTTTTGCCGGCCTCCTACTGAGAATGAGTGAAGCTGAAAGTAGCTGCCATCTCCAATCCTTCCCAGCTGTCAGAGAGAAATATAAGACTTGAAGGACTCAGATCTAGTCCCCTGCATTCACAGGAAATATTTACCTATGGATTTGTGTGAAGTCCCAGAGGTCCAGGAAGGAAGCATCTTCAGAACCCAAGTGCCTGGACCCCTGCTCCAACCCTGCCTTCTATTGTGATCTGGACATGGGCAGGGCAGGGCTGTCACCCGTGCAAGAACTAAAATGTTTTCCCTGCTCATGTGTTCTGCTTGTGCTTCTCCCTGGCAAGAAGACTTAGCTTTTTCAAAACACCTCCCCCTGCACAACTGTCTATGAGGAAAGGGGCCTGCTGTGGTTGACTGCTTTATGAGTCAAGTTTCTGAGATCCTTGCCACAGATTTATTAACTCACAGGTTGAAAGATCTGGACCCAAAAGGACCAAGTGTCAGGCTTTTTTCTGAATGTTCTGCCTTTCCTGCTAAAGCCTCTTGGCTTTTGTTTTCACCCATTTCGATGGAAAAAGACATTTAGATCCACAGTCACAGCTAGGTGCAAGCTGGTGACTAGTAAAATATTGTGTTCCCTCACCATTGCTAGAACAGCTTACTCAGACAGTTCCTCAAAGGAAATGACCATGCAAACCTCAAGAGAATATATGTATGTGAGGGCAGGACAGAATCTTTGGGGGTTAGTGCTGAAAACTTGTTGCTTCTTCACTCCAGCTACTGCCCTATTAGGACAGATCTAACTGCAAACTTCTACCGGGTCCACACGAGCTACTTCCTTAACCAGAAGATTATGGCCACATTTGTACTGTGCTGCTGGCAGACTAATTAGCATTATCATTCCACTGTGGAGCAGCACAGTAAGTTTGAGGGTGGCGCTCTGTGGTATGGTAAGTTTTTCCATTAACTGTCAGGTGATGGCTGGTACATTAAGTGACAGGCAAGTGGTTAAACGTCTCTTCTATCAAGTAAAAGAGAGTAGGATAGATTATGGAGTGGACAGCATTAGAAACAGTTCAGCCAAACCTTAACAGGGAATCAATAGAAGTGTTTTATTTGCCTACTGAACTTAGGCACGAGAGCTTCGTGAAATATTTCAAAGTGATTCTGGAAAGCCTCACACATCACCAATAGATGACTAGAAACATACTAGCTGGGACTGATTTGGGACAAATTGCTCACATTTTTGCAGACTGCCATCTTGCCTTTTTCTCAGTAGCTGAGTATTGTGTGCCAGTAAAGGTAGGTGGTGCATTTACAAAGCACATTGGTACAATTGACTACTGCTGAGAGAATCATCTGAGATGTGAGCAAGTCAACACCAACGGTTTGGACATCTTTGTACAAATCTTACCACTATCACTCTGAACAGAAGCAGCATACAATAATATAAGTATATAATACTAAACCCAGACTAAGATCTCCAAAACCTCCCAACATGTCTCATTAATTTCAGGAACTCCTTCTAATTAGTGGCCAAAGGTCTGAAAACCTTTGGCCTTCACCATCAGACAAACAGTGGAGGTTATGAGAAAACAAGCTGCAAGACCTGACAGTGGATCCTACGGATCTACCACCTGGTTTCACCATACGAAATAAGAGATCCATTACAGCAACAGTATCAGAAACTCATATGAGCACTGCAATCATCTATTGGGCCAGGAGATAGTGGAAAAGACAGGCAAAACATAAAGGACATCTAATAAACTACTGCTATCTATAATCCTTCCCTGGAAGAACAGGCTATGTCAATAAAGCCACAGAGTGGATGAGAATCTTTTGGATATCAAATGTTAATGTTGCTTTTTAGCAGCAGTAGAATAATGACAAGTAGAAGTGTACTGAGTCTATCTTGTAAAGATGGAGGCATGTGGAATGAGTAACTGATCATTTTTTCTCGATCCCCATCCCCCTGCTTTCCGTCAGTATTAAATCTGAAGATTGACATTTGTCATGTTTATCTTACTCACTCTGATGATCAAATGCAATATTAACAAATAATGGCCAATGGTCGTATAAATGTAGGTTTACTGTCTGCTCCAAGTAAGACCCTCCTTGGGAATTAGGACTGTGTTTTAATCATAGAGGAATTTTACAGCTGCTGAAAAAGGCATACAGTATCTCAGCCTCAATCATCCTTCCCGTATTTAGGCCCTGATTCCTTCTACCCTTATTTACCCACCCAGCACATACATCTCAGTAGACAAGCCAAATTAGTCCTTTTGACCACCGGAGAAAGTTGCACATCCCACTGCTTTCAGGTAAGGGTTGGAATATATTGGCAGGACAGTTTAAATAGGATGGCATTGTTGCTGCCCATGGAGATTTAGGATTTTAATCTCCAAGGAATCAACCCAAAGCTTTTGACCCACATTTAATTTCACACATACGGGTTTGTTATTTATTAAAAGTAAGACTGAAAAGAGGGCTTACCAACTAGATTCTCCGCACTCTCTTTTCTAGGTGTATTTGTCTCAGAATCCATCTCATTCTAGGGAAATTCTTATCACAGGCAGATACACTTTCAAAGAGCACAAAGGTTTGGAAGAGAAAAGTACAGCGAGAGAGGACAAATTCTCATTTGTGTGAGAGCTCTCCTGGGGTTAGTTGCCCTGGTGAGGACAGACTGTTTACAAAAAACAAAGTCTAATGGGTCACATTCATCTCTGAAGGAACTCTACTGTCTTCTGTGGTTTTACCACAGGGATGAATTTGGCCAAGCCCTTTCAGTCAGTTCGTTGCTCTCCTTGGGAACAATCAGCATGTAGTCCAACACTGAATGACACCATTTACAAGTCAGATTATAAAGGGAACAGATGATAAAGGCAGAGTGTAAGCTCTTCAGGTCAAGGACTTTGTCATACTCCATTTTAGTACACTGTCCACTATAATGGGAACCAATTTTGATTACAGTCCCTAGGTAGCACTGTAATACAAATATTCCCTAAGGCAAATTCTTCACTCAAGTTAATTTGAGACACCTTAAAATTTTATTGCAGGACCCAGAGGCCAACCAAATGGGAGGCCTTGTTGTGCTCAATGAATCAGATGAAATTCAAGAAGGACAAATACAAAGTTCTGCATTTGGAACAGAATAATTGTATGTGCAAATACAGAATGGAAAATGATCGATTAGGCTGCAATACTGGGAGGACCTAAAGATTACAGCAGGTCATAAACTGAATACGAGTCAACTAGTGAATTGTCCACCAAGAATTTCAGGGGGAGAAGGTGGTGGGGGAAAGGCCAGTGTGGCTTCGTCTCCCCCACTTTGTGGGGTGGGGGACGGTGGGGGAGGCCAGCAGCACTGGCTTCGCCCCACTGATCCATCCCCTCCATCCCCACTACCATGGCAGTGCTCCACCACCCCCAGGGAGCAGGGCTGGGGGTGAAGCCAGCACTGCTGGCTTTGCCCTCCCACTCCATTCCCGCCATCATGGCAGTGCTCCACCGTGCCACCACCTCCTGTCCATAATGCTCTTGGAGCACTCTGATTGGTTGTTTCACTAACCAATAAGAGTGTTCCAAGAGTATTATGGACAGACAGACAGATGGACTAAGCCCTCTATTATTGTTACTGGGTTGGAGTCCCTCTTCTGCCTCATTCAGGAACTCACCTGCCATGCCTTTGATGGAAGAAAATTGAAAGATTCATTCCAAATACAGAACATTAGGTGCTCTCAAGGTGTTTAACTGAAATAGCTGTTGGTTTCTTTTCATGCTCCCACCTGGGAAACTACTAAATAGATATTCAGACTACTAACATGGATATTCATTCAACAGAAAATAAGCACAGTCCTTAAGGTACTTTATGGCTCAACATTAACACACTCTGCAATAACTTCCTGTGTTTTCTTTCAGATTGTCCATTTTCCAGTCTTCTTAGCAGCTGATTGCCGTGGTAAGTAAGCAAATCACAGTCTCAGTGGCCGGTAGTCTGTCCGTTCCTTTGTGGTCAGTCTAAGTTCAGGGTCCCTCATGTCAGGTGTCTCCCCTTCTCTTTGCCAGACTCTCTCACTGTCTCATTGCCTTCTTGAGCAATTTCCCCTTCTCTACTGCTGGGTTTTATCGGTGGCATCCTCCACCTCTGTGTCGTTCCTTTCAATTCTTTCTAGGTGGGGGATTTCCCATAGCTGGCACTGCTTAATGACATCATCCTACAGTGATTCTCTGTCCTTAAGTAACAGGGTTTACACCGGCACCCTGTTACAATTATATTAGAATAATGTGCTCTTGCTGAAAAAAAAGCCAACATCATATTGGGCTGTATTAACAGGAGTGTCACTTGCAAATGAGAGGAAGTGATTCTTTCGCTCTATTCAGCACTAATGAGGCCTCATACCTGGTGAGGCATCACAACTGATACGGTGTCCAGTTTTGGGTCCCAAACTTCAAGAAAGATGTGGAGAGATGGGACAGAGACTAATAGAGAGCAACAAAAATTATGAGAAACCTGGAGAAAAAGATATATGAGGAAAGACAGAAAGACCTAGAATTATTTAGCTTGGAGAAGAGAAGACTGAGAAGGGATTTAATAGTAGCCTTCAAATATCTAAAAGGTAATTACAGAGAGGATGGAAGCTGTGAGATCTCCATACTTGGAAATTTTCAAGAGCAGGTTAGAAAGACACTTCACTGGGATGGTTTAGTCAGGGATGATCCTGCCCTGAGCAGGGTGCTGGACTAGATGATCTCATGAGGTCCCTTCCCGTCCTACTTTATTATGACCCTAAAAACTGAACAAACATAAAGCTCTTCAGTTTTAAATCCAGGATTACAAGGCTATATGGGGCATTCTCTAGACCAGTGGTTGGCAACCTTTGGAGCTGCAGGCAGGAACAACCCAGCTCAGGTCCAAGGCAGATTGATGTTCCAACTCAGCCATGAATACCATGCGCTCCCTGAAGCTAGCGGGGCATGGCAGGCTCTGGCAGGCAGTGGCAGCGGTGGGAGCATGGCAGTGTTGTTGGCAATGGGGTGGGGGCTGGAGACCATCCACAAATGCTGCCAGCAGTGGCCAGCGGTGATTGCGGCCCTCCCACAGATGCCACCAGTGGTGTCAGCAGCAAGGGCTAACTGCTGCTCTAGAATTTTTATGGCTCTTGTGCTTTAATCCTGATGTCAAACCAAGTATAACTTATGTGTGAAAACAGCATGTAGCAGGGAGGCAGGACAAATATTATTTCATCTTCATAAAGAGATACAACTTTGCATATATAAGTTATGACATTGCTATGTAGTTATCACTTGCTTCCCTGGTGCTGCAGTTTTAATTTATTTTTCGAGATTACCTGTTATCTTGGCTAAGTCCCTGTCTTCAGGTACTCATCAAATTGATATATTGAACCTATACCTTGGGTGCCTACAGATGTTCATGGCCCCTGCTCTAACTCATGGTGCTTTACATAGAGTGCCATGAGTTAGAGCTCCATTCCCACCCACCTGCAAGCTAACAGACATTAAACTAGTTGGGTCGGGGGGCTTGAGTGTACCTGCACTCGCCCTGACTAACAGGTGTGGGTGCTCCAGTAACCTTGAAGAAGGCTGCCAACCCACCCCTCTCCCCAGCCCTGCCCTCTCCCCAGGCCTGGACCTGTCAGCGGGGAGGAGAGGGGGAGGGAGCAGGAGGCAGCTGCTGATTCTGCTTAGCCTGGCTAGAGCTGGAAGGGGGAGAATGGGGTGGAACGGAGCCCCCTCACCTTGTGGGGCCCCCTGCTGCTACTTCATATGAGGTATTAAGAGAAGCCAGGCTGGGCCCGTAAGACAAGGGGAGCCACTCCACTATCGCCCCCTCCAGCACTGGCCAGGCTATGCCTAGTCGACAGCTGCCTGCTGCTCCTGTGCCTTCTTCTCCCTCTCCTCCCCTCACTGACAGTCCCAGGGGTGGGGCTGGGCTGGCATTCAGTGGCACAAGCCCCCAAAGTGAAAAAAAATACCCCTAGAAGGAGCACAATTTTCCTAAGGTGCTCTGCTTTAGAGCACCTTCATCTAATACCTCGTTGGAGGAGGGTTAATTTTTTGCACAATCAGGATTTTAAAAGCACTCAGTAGCCATGCATGTGTGCTGTCACTGCCGTAATATGGTTTTACACACCCAATCACATGAAAAATGTAACTTGTGTTCTTTGGGTATCATGTTTCTAAACCCATTGGTCTGAGAAACGTCCAGACTCTGAAATCAGTCTGACCGGGGTTTGCCAGACCCACATTCCAGCTGCCCTTGACCCTGGAAGCAGCACAGATCCTGCCACCCAAGCATCCTTAGTAGCTTATGCAGAGTTCTCTCAAGTTCTGCCCATAAGGGGCATTCCCAGAGTAGCACTCTGAATGTTGAACTTTACGCTGAACTGAACACAGATTTTGAAGAGTTTGGCACCTCTTCTGTTCCAAGGTGATGAAGTGATTTACATCTATCCCTGAGGTGCAGAGCCTAAGCCCTGAGGGGGAGCAGGCATTCAGACATGTCCGTATTGGCTAGTACTAGGCACCTCCTGCCCAACACTTAGGTGATTTGGATTGTCCATTATAGATTACTAAGTTTCCATCTGAAATATAGGGTCCTAACTACCTAAAACTTGTCAATTCTGATTGTTCTCTAGGGTGGTTGGTTTGGTTTCAGGCACTGCAACATCCATGTAAAGGTGCCTTCAAAAATTATTTGGATCTAGTCTCAAATTTCCATCCCAATAGCCAGAAACTGGGAATGCGGAAACCTCAGTACTCTCTTAGCAACTTCATTATTTTCATCAGGTAGAGTGTTCCAAATTGATGACCCTTTTCAGATTCAAGTATGGTCTTCTCCTGACAAAAAAATGGTAGTTCTAAACAAAACTGAAATTTTCAATCAATAGAGAGTTTCTAAAATCAAACAGGCATTCATAAGTTTACACAGTCAGAATCCTCAAATTGTCATAACACATGTTTAAATAAAATGTAGTAAATTGATTTTAAGCAGCAGGCCCCAGGATGCTTGAGTATGAGATCATAGCTTTACAGGGGTGAGCTATACAATGCAGCATTCTTGCCAAACAGTTATGAGGGGAATATACTTACTCATTGCATGTTTCAACTGCAGCCATTCAGCACGTCCCCCCCAATTTTAGAATGCTCTGATTTTGCCAAAAATTACTTTTTTCATTACAAGTCATTTTAATCCTCAAAATTTGCATAGCCTCTATTAGCATCTGCTTGATACTTGAGAAAAACATATTTAAACATAACAGTAATAATAATTGCTCCCTAAAGTCTATTCAGAAATCCCTATGGTTGTAAATACATCTCTTGGAAGGTGACTAAGTAGATGGTGTTTTTATTTTATCTGCTGGAGTAACTCTGCATTTCTTTTTGTACTTCAACTTCAGCTACAAACAAAACACCTGAGATCCAGGAAATGCAGTCAGAGGAACATTATATTTCTCTACATGGTGATGATAATACATTGGCTAGATCCTCCCTTCAGAAGTTCAACAGGACACCTGAGGAACAGAACAGCACATCAGTGCCATAGGGCAGTCTACCATTTTCGCTTTGCTAAGGCAAAATGAAAGTTTAAGTCAGGCATAGTGAACAGACCTAACAGTATGTGACCTACACTCAAAAGCAGAGCCTACCTCATATTTGCAAAACATTATCAGCCCTTCTCACTTGCCATGGGGTTTTTTTTGAAACTTTACTTTCACTTACATCCTCATTAAGCCATGGAGACCATGGTCACATGCATCAAACTGCTGACAATCCCCACAAGAAGAAGATCCCTATGCACTACTACTGACGTAACTTAGAGAGCCCAGCGCTGGAAGGAGGCGTGCTTTATTTTCCAAAGTGTTTCCATCACTCTAGCACTGCCAGCTTCAAAAATTTAAATATATATATATTTATTTATTAAATTTATATCCTGTCCTGTCCAAAAGACTTGAAGCAGCTTACCATAAACAAAGAACCCACAGATAGAATTCCCCAAACAAAATCCCCAAATCCCAGAACTCCACCTCCCCTTCACTCCCAATCACTGCCCCTCTGCCCAAACCCATGCACGAGCAAACCCTCCCATCAAACACCTCCCAACTGCCACTCATATCCAGGTGCAAGAAAACTCTTTCTATGCCCTCACCCCTACCCACCCACTTCTACTGCCCAACTTCACCCAGGGGAGATCCCCCCACACTCCCAATGCCCCCTTCAAACCTCAACCCTATCCCCCCACCCCACACAAAAAAACACACCTAGTTTTTATCCCCACCTTGGTCACTGCAGGGCACCCTTAAGCATCTTTCCAGAGTGGCACCTGGTCAGTGGGACTGCTGGTTTTATAGCATCTTTAGCAGGGGTGGGCAAAATATGGTCCATTGGCTAGATCTGGCCCACCAGGTGATTTCATCCAGCCTATGGGCAGATGCTACCAATTCATTGCATCTGTTCTGGCCCCAGGCTGCCCCTGCTGTGCTTACATAGGGCCGAGCCCTGTTCACTCCTGGGGGGGCAGCTGCACTCCCACTTTGCCTGTGGAATGGCCCTGATCCTGGCCCCACAGCAAGGGAAGCAGCAGTGGCAGGTGGGGGAAGGGTGGCAGGAGAGGAAAGGGTGGTGGGCAGGCAAGAAGAGGTGGGGTCGGGTGCAGGGAAAGGGAAGTGGCAGGTGGTTCTGGTGGGTGAGTGGCTGGGCAGAAAGAGGAGCAGAAGAAGTGGTAGCAGCAAGTGGGAGTGCAGTGGCAGCTGGGCAGAAGCATGGGAACCATGCCAGTGGGGGCCCAAGGTGGGGTGGCAGGAGCGTTGAGCCTGGGCCAGCGGAGGTGCAGGGCTCCCCGGGCTCACATGTAGTTCCCGGGTTCTCTGTATGAGCCATGAGCCTCTGGGTTGAGTCTCATACAATGGAGCCAGCTAGGCACAGATCATGGGAACAGCAGGGAGCTCTGTGCTATGGAGCTGGGCCAGCTCTACCCTTCTCCCTGCCGCCCCAGCCAAGCCACATGACTTGCACCACCAGCTTCATCATGCGGTATTCCCCCTGACAGTGCAAGCCTTGGGCATGTGAGTCCTGAGTGATGGAGCTGGCAGTCTGGCCATGCGCAGTCCTGGGGCTTGCTAGGACCACATGCTGCCAGGGAGCTCTGCCTGCCGCAGGCCATAAGTGCCCCAAGGGCCTGCTGCCACCACTGCCAGGCAGGAGCCGTGTACACTGTGGGAGTGTGTTTGTAGGGGGGTTCCACATGCACAACCCCCATACACATGCACCCACACCTCCACAGACCTCTGCAGACACCCTTCCTCCACATACCCCACAACCCACAGCCCCCTCAAAACCCCATACACACCCACACCCCCATACATCCATACACACACCCACATGCTCCCCCACCCCACATACCCATCCACCCACACACCCTCCCCACAAACCTCATACACACATCTACACATACACCCACCTCATATACAAACGCCCACATACACACACCCACAGGCTCCCACAAACCCTATACCCACCCACCTGTACCTCTCTACCCCCCCACTATACAATACATTTTGAGCTATTATGCAATCACCTCTATGTACACAATGTAAACACACACAAATCAGGACAAAATATTTTTTGAAATAAAAGTAAAATATGTTATTGTAGATGTTTGAATTTTACTATATATATTTTTTTCTTGTTCCCTTGCCAAAAGGAGTACTTCCAGGAGTAAGGGGAGGGACTTCCAATGGCAAAGGTCAGGGGCAGCACTTCAGGTCCCAAGATGGTGACCAAGGGGTGGGGCACCTGTCAAGGAGCAGGGCTATCCTTGCAGCCCTTAACAGTTCACCAAAACTCATTAAGTGGCCCTCCAGCCAAAATAATTGCCCAGCCCCAATCTACAAGCTGACAAAGCCCTCCCTTCTTTTGGGTGGCCAAGACCGTGCCTGAACTGGCCCCTAGCTCCTCCCACACCCCCTCCCGGCCCTGCAGAAGCATATGTACACACACACACACACACACACACACACACACACACACACACACACACACACACACACACACCCTATTCCAGATCTTGTTATCTCACTTTTAACTAGGAAAATGAACCAGGGGGATATACATGCAACAGGTACCTTTGATTTCTCAGTGCTGCAAACCTCTTTCCACTATATTCTCTTTTCTCCCCTGAGCTTATTGCTCTCACTTGCTATGTGAAATCTTATTTAAATGGCAAGAACCATGGGAAACAATTTCTTCATGTTCAGCTGTCAAGCACATACGCTATATATATAATTTGAATTCCAAGGTACACTGAAAGTGTACAGTTCACTTTTAATTGGACTCTGATAATGTATCTCTATTTTTCAAAAAATGATCCAAACAAAACCAAAATATTTTAACAATAATTAGGATAACTTTTTTATGATGCTAACTTTTTTATGATGCCTTTCTACAGCAATTCCAGTGGCCCTTCTGAAGCTAATTTAAGTATGGGGTTTAGTCAATGTCAGTGCATACACAAAAAATAGCTGAATTTGGTCCTTTCATATACAAATGAAAAAAGTTTTAAGAATTTAACTTTGCATATAATAGTTGAAGTAGCTTAAATGTTTAGACACAATTAAAAATGACAATTTGGTGCTTATTTCGTAGCAATAATTTGGAAAATAATGAGAGTTTCGTTAATAATTCTAAAATATGTTTAAATTAGATAATTTAGTGCTTTCCAAATATTTTTCTGTGGTTCTTTCATAGCTGATATCCTTATAATCTGTAATGTTCATATACAACATGCTATTTTGCCTTATTTGTTTAACTGAGTTGAATTGAAAAAATGGACTTTCCTTGTTAGATGACCACAAAAACCTACAATGGCCCAAAATGCACAGTTAACCCAATTTCTTTCCCATATTTTAGCCTTAACCCTGCTACTATCTACACAAAATAACCTCAACCTGATTTTGCAATTGCTTTATATTCAGGTCAGCTTACCTCAGCTAAATAACTTAAATATTCAGAGGTTGTCTGTACATGAGCATTGGAGAAGATTCAGTTAATCGAGTCTGCTGGAGCACGGTGATTACTGTCCTCCAGCAGCCTCTCATGTCTCCTGTATTAGTATCCCTGCGCTTCAAAATGGTGGTGGGGGTGCTTGAAGTATACCTCAACAAATAAGTTTTAGTTCAAGCACCCCCACCACCATTTTGAAGTGAGGTGACACCGATAAATGAAACACTGTGACACTTTAAATTAAAGTGCTGCCCCTATACCCCTAGAGCATGTGTAAAAGTGCCCTTAGTTTTCTACTGCCTGCCCACCATTTCCATGGAACAGAGATGGGCTCTCAGGAGTGAGACCAACTGATATGATAACTTTGGCCCCAAAACTCATCATTTTAAGATTACACTACAAGCTTCAAACTCCTTTCTCATCTCCATCATTAAGATGACAGTAACTGTTGCCTATTCTCTGAGATTTACTGAAAAAGGCAAGTTTGGTCCTAATGTCAGGTTTCACCTCATCTGCCCACCTCCTGACTAGCAATTCATTTCATCCCACACTCCCAATCTTCAGATCAGTCTTTCAGTCTAGTCTCTACATCCATTCTGCCCAGCCTTTGGCTCCCATGTCAGTTCTGCATCCTATGTGCAGTCTTGTCAACATCACACATAGCTTCCAGGCCCTCCTACAACTTTCCAAGCTCAGTCTTGTTGGAAGAGGATGGTGGAAGAGCGGGATCCTTCTGCCCTTTTCCCTTATGGCAGAGTGGTTCCCGAGGGGACAGAGAAGAAATCGGTCTTGGCTACGTGTCCCACTAGCTTGTCTCCTTGGGAAAAACAGTCAAAGGAAGGGGAAGGGTGGTGGGGGGGACAGTCTGCCAATAGAGGGGGAAAGAAAATCTATAGGCAGGGTAGAAATTTGCAAGAAATCGTAATCATAATCACAAGACGTGGGCAGACCTGAGCTACTTGTGGAAAAGAAGTGATTCACTGTGATCCACTCTAACTCCTCCGTCAACCTGATTCAACCAATTTCTGTACCATTCAATACATCTTATCTAACAGTAAATGTCTGTTGGAGTATATGCAGATAAACACTACAAACCACATTTGTGGGACACAGCCTTATTCTCTTAGCCAAGTAAGCTATGAGCTTTCCCAAACTGCCATGGGGTAATCTGGGCTCAGTTCAAGATCCTGAAGCCAAATTAGTATGGGTGCACCAATAGAGATTTTTGGAGGCTGATACTGATAGGTGATTTTTAAAGAGGCCTATCAGCCAATACTAGTCCAATTGCTGATACAGCTGCATGTAGCTGGCAAGTCCATTGTGATGGGAGGGGGGTGTATCTGGGGGCGGGCAGATCAATGCTCTACGTGGCGAGGGAAAGAGTGGGGCAAAGGCTGCCCAGCTGGGTGCTGTGGAGCAGGGTACGGGAGCTGCAGCACATCTGTGGGGTGCAGGGACAGTTCCCACTGCTGCACAGCCCCTGGGAGGGCATGTGCTCCCTGGATCTGTGAAGGGCAGGGCGGAGCAGGCTGCAGCTGCAGTCAAGGCTGCACCGGACTCCATTCAGCAGAGGCTGGGCTCAGGGCAGGCAGTAGCAGCACTGAGAGAGGTGCTATGGGGGAGGGGCTGCAGACACCCCAAATTTCACTGTAGGTCCCCCACAGCCCTCCCTACCAGTGCCACTGCTGCCTGCCTGGTGCAGCCCTGGCTGTTCCTGGTGCACAGGTGGAGATGGAGCTTGAGCCAGGGCTGTGCTGGGCAGGCAGCAGTAGTGCTGGGAAGGGGCTATGGTGAAATTTGGGGTGGTTGCAGTGCCCCCCATAGCCTTCCCAGTGCCGCCACCACCCACCCCAAGCCCAGCCCCTGCCAAGAAGAGCCTGGGTGCAGCCCTGGCTCTAGCCTGGAGCTGCAGTTCAGCTGGGGGGGCATGTGCCCCCTGGATCTGTGCAGGGCAGGAGGGCTGTGGCTGCAGCTGGGCAGCACCTGCCCTGGCCCATGTCCTACTCCCTCCCTCATTGTAAAGGGGAGGTGGCTTTGATCTATCTCCCCACGCCGCTTCCATCACAACAGATTTACCAGCTGCACGCAACTCTCCAAGCTGCCAGGCTGTGCTCCTCGCCACCTGCAGGCTGCACTACAGCTGCATGCACGCACAGGCATTTATTAGCCTTATCAGGCCGATTTCCAATACAGCCAATTTTCTTTACATAGGTCTGGTATCACATCAGCACTGATATATCAGTGGCTAAAACCTTATTTTATTCTAGGCAGGTCTCTAGATCTACAGAGTGAATGCTTATTTTTTCTGCTGACGGAAACACTATATTCTTCTTCCCTCTGCCCCCACATTGATACAAAGAACATGTAACAAAGGGAAGCGAATTAAACTTTCCTTACCTACAATTTTCATGAGCATTGGAAGTGATTTGGCCCACAGGATTTACCATAGACTCTTTATCTGCTAATATAAAATAGTGGTTTCATATACAGCACCACCAAGCTTCTCAAACAACACATGTATGAAACCCTTTTTCTACAGTGTCAGAAAGATTTGCATGTCCTGGGAAGCTTATTTCAAGAACATCCATAACAAAACTGGTTTTACTTTTATTGCTCTTGCCACATTACACAGATTAAAAAGTGTTATTGGGTACACAGTATCAGATGTATTGCATTTAAATATTGGTCTGATTCAGACAAATTTAGGCTTTATATAGACCTTCTGGGTGCCACACTTTAGGAGGGATGTGGCCAGCATCGAGAGTGTGCAGAAGAGGGACACTTGCATGATCCGGGGACAGAAGGGCAGACCCTATGAGGAGAGGCTCCTGGAACTGAACCTGTTCAGCCTTCACAAGAGACGGCTGAGAGGAGACCTGGTGGCTGTCTATAAACTTACTGGGGGGATCAGTGGGGAATGGGAGAGACTCTGTTCCCCCGAGCACCTTCCGGAGTAACAAGGAATAACGGCCATAAGTTGACTGAGAGTAGATTCAGGCTAGACATGAGGATGCACTACTTCACAGTCAGGGCAGCTAGGAACTGGAACCAACTCCCAAGCAAAGTGGTGCTGGCTCCTACCTTGGGGGTCTTTAAAAGGAGGTTTGTCAATTACCTATGAACCCAGTATTCTCTCCTGCCTGGGGCAGAGGTCAGACTTAAAGATCTACTTAGGTCCCTTCCATCCCTACATCTATGAACCTAAAAAATTCAGTTTCTTCCTGGGAGGGTTGTTGCTTTTCTCCTGGGAGATGTTCAGGCTTTTTCTCCCAGAGTACAAACTGCTAATCCAGGAGAAAAAAAATAAATATAGGAACCACCAGGATTAAAATTACTTCCAAGAGACTTTCTGTTGGGAAAGCAAATGTTTGTACATGCTGACACCACAGACTGACCATGGGTAGTCTGGGTTAGCAAATCAGGCGTTCCCAATACTCTGCTGTCATCTGTTGCCAGGCAAGACTAAAGAAGCCTGCAGAGAATACTGAGGTGTGTGCACAGAGTGTCCCCCCCTTCTCTCCACAGCTGCAAAATGCAAGCTCTCCACTCTTCAGGGCCTCAGCATTCAGATGTTTGTACATGTGGCTATGGGTAGTTTTTCAACCACAACAGAAACTGTGAGAGAATTCTCCCAGATTATCTGAATATGTACATTCAGCCTTAGTAAAATATTTTTTCTATCACACTTTTTCAAAGGTAATTGTAATTGTGTTCTGCATACCATAAAAATTCCAGATCATAAAAATGTCATGGTGAAATAAAACCAGCCTATAATAGATCAGCAAACATCTTTGTTTACTGGCCCTATTAGTTTACGTGCCGCATATATAGTCAGCAGAGCCTTGTGCCATGACTGTAAACTTTTTATTTTAAAAAACCGTGTTAAAAACCAATACAGGAATTTCCATTTATGTTTTAAAAAAGTTTGTTCACATGTTGAAGGAAAATATGTTAGCAACATCTTCCAGCAGAATCCATCTTTAAAAAAGTAAAACTCTAGGTACAGAGCTGTCCTACAGTACATCCTCTACCATTTAATTTAATCACATAATCAGATATCAGAGTCCTCTCTCTATCATCTTCTATAACTGGAACAAGGGTTTCTCTTAAATAGATGATATTCAGTTGTGTTGCACATTGCCACAGATACTAAAATCATGAAGAGAGTGCACACTGCATTTCACCAACAAAGTAAGACTGTTCTATATACTGTCATACCTTCTCTGGCTTATAGAGTTCATTCAGTTATTTGCCTTTAAAATCATTTAAGTTTTCCAAGGAAAAATACTAAAAATCCAAGGGCTAAGTTCTGTGTCCACTTATAATATTCATGGGGTAGCTTGACTATCAAAGCTGGTTACACAAAAAGCCTGGATATATTTACTGGGGGTAAAGGAGTACAAGTGAGAGCAGAATTTGACCCATGACTGTAAACATTCACAAAAGTTATGTAGTACAGCAATCAGGAGACATAACCTGCTCAGGGTATAATTATTATAATTCGTGTAGGGGCAATGCTCAAAAGTATACCCTGGAGAAATATTTAAAGAAATCATAGTAGTCTCATAGTATCTATGATATTAATATTTGCAGATCTGTAAGTGTTCCTGCCTAGCTAAAAACGCACTCCATTAAAAAGCAATTCATTTCTATCTGAATACAGTACAACATTATTTCTAAGTTTTTTTCTGGTCTGAGTCAGATTAGAATTCAATTCAGCAGCAGGCCGGTGACAACATTTCATGTACCATAAAAAAAAAAAAGTCTAGTCTCCCCATAGCATCCTATTGATGCTATACGAATTACTCATGCATATAAAGGAGAGAATAGATTCTAAGAACCATATAAGGACCTTGTTCTGTTCACACAACTCCCACTGACATTAACAAGAGTTATGCATCTAGGCAAAGGAACATCTACAGCCTTAAGTGTCTAATTTCAATCTAGGTGTTCTTTCTACATTAACCACACTTTACCATACAAAATGTAAAAGACTGAGAGGCATAAAAAGATACAGAGTAGGTATACTGTCATCCCCATATAATTTAGCTGCCAATCGTTTTATTTACAAAAAATCAGAGTTTAAAGTCCCTGATCCTGTGAATGTTGATCCAAACATTAAACTCATTAGGACTAATGACAGTCAAGGATGTCCAGTTTTTACCAGACCAGACCCTGTTTTCTTTGTTAAGCAAAAGTATTTGTGAATTTGTTTGCAATCAAACATAGGATCAGTTTCCCAGAATCACTTTACCCTCTTCATGGGTTCCCTCTCCTTCCTCAACTCTAAATCAGGTCATGCTCTCATGGAAGTCAAGGAACATTATGCAACTGAGCACAATGGGGACAGGGCCAGTCTGTCAAGCAACTACGATAGTCTTAAAAAAAAATGCCTCTTGTCAGAAAGAAGATAGCATTTATTGCCATCCACTCTGTGGTAGACTTGTCTGCAGTGAAAACGGTGTTCCTGGTGCAGAGGGATAGCTGGCAAAACCATCAGTTTGAGTTGGATAGCTCTCCAGACCTGAAGCTGGATGTGCCTTCAAGAAAGAAAAACAAATAGGTAAGAAAGTCCCTGCTTTTTAAAAAACACAAAGAATAAAACAAGATATGCATAACATTATTCTTTAGCACAAATAAGAACATTTAATGGAGTGATATCTGATGGTCTACAGACAAGGGAAACCAAACAAAGTTCTGACAGAGGAATTATTCCCCTGAAATGCTGGGGAGCGAAAAAAATTTCTGATTCACAGGGAGAGTAAACAGAAGGAAGATCAAATGCTTTCATTTTCTAGAGGGGTGGCCTCTCAGAAGACTTCAGGCAGGACAAGGTTTGAAAAGAGTTTCACTATCGTGTAGACCTTGTATCTTCTTTCTTAAATTTTATTTTAGTTTTAAACTGAGGGTCCAAAATGAACAACTTGTAATAAGCCCCTGCCTCCGTTAATTTGCAACACATTAGCTGCTCCTTGATAGCAGCTCATGTGCTTTGCAGTTGCCCCGCCTTAAGCAGAGTGGCAATATATTAAGTGGTCTGCTTAAGATCACAAAAGGAACAGTGGTACTTAATGTGCTGTCCAGAGAGATTCACTTTCAGTCCACACTTGCTCCGTACTCATATTGCTGGCTTTTATTAAACATCCATCACTGTCAGGGATGCAGCCCCACCCAGATGACTGCATCTGAAGTTATAAACAATAAGAACCAATTGCAGCTCTCTTGATTCCTTAGCTGCTAAGGAATTTTGTCACTATTCTGAAAATGTTGGTCTTCAAGGCTATTCAGGAGAGATCAAAGCAAGAGCCCAAGTTCTTTCCCAGGAAGATCCTAGGAATGGATAAAAAGTATATACAACAGTGTGCATACCCACAAATGCAATTAATGAGACCGAATATGCTCCAGCTCAATTTGAGCCACATCAAATTAATCGCAATGTCACTGTCAACATATGCCTTTAAGAATAGTAATTTATTGTGCTACCAGATACCACTTGTATTTGACAGCACTATACAGCAGTGAAGTAAATTACTCTACTATGCCCTAATTGCTATGCACATGCAGATGGTAATGCTTTACTATGCAGTAAATTAGTCTGCTGTGCAGTAAAGTGTCTCATGTAAGTATACGCACTGAGCCTAAGAGGAATTTCCAGTTATCCAGCACTTCTTCAGAAGTTTCCGTTACGAGGGACATTCTCGCCCAGAAGAAATCAATCACAAAGCTCAGAAAAGTGAAAAAAAAGTGCACTGTAAAACCAGCACTCCAAGCAGCATTTCATGTAGCAAACATGGCAGCTAGGACCATGGCTATGGTCATAATAACAAAGGGGCTATCCTACTTCCAAATGTCTGGGGTCCCCTCTGAATCTGTCAGCTGTGGATGTATCATATAGAGGAAACCAGATGTGCAGTGCATGCTGTGCATTATTTCTTGAAGAAATAAGACTGATCTTCAGACAGTTGTGCCACCTCATAGCCAGCTCCTTATAAGAAGCCATGCTTTAAAATCAATTCAATATTGAAGAGTTAACAACCGAGCACCTTCTCAAATGCAGCCTAACATCACAAAATGGACCTTACCTGTAGTAGTGCTGACTGTGCTGCCGCACTGTGCTGCAATTCCTGCAAGGAAGATTGTGCGGCACTTTGAGGAAATCCAGGGATGCCAGGAAGAGACAAAAGACCAGGGAAAACTGTATTTCCTGGGGTCTGAAGCCCTGAAGTCAAGCTGAAATAATCAATTAAAATACAGCAGTTATTACACACCCACCGTTCTCAACTTAGTCTATCCTAGATTTCTGACTTCGTGATATATACGCTAACAGCGCCTCATTTTCTAAACATCAGAGAGCCAAATTTTCCCAACAGAAATCCAGCCTTCACCTACAGCATATGTACATGCACTAGGCAGGACATTCATATACAAATGCACTTCAGCATGGGAGCCAGTACCCTGTTTGTACATGAAGGTATTGGTAGGTAAAAGTTAGGCATCACTGTTTGAAAAAAAAAAAAAAAAAATAGCACTAGATGCTTTACTTAATGCAGAAAAATCTAGGACATTACCTCCTATTATACCCATGTATGTCCACTGGTACTTATTTTGGGCCCATTCGTGCAAAATCTTAGCATGGCCTAAGAGGTGCCCAGTACCCTCAACTGGTAGCTAAGGACACTCAGCACCTTACAGGATAGGTTATGGAAACTGGGATGTTACAGATTACTTACTAAATATAGACTGGCCTCCTCATCTAACTGCTAGAGACAGATAGAAATAGCCTGCTGCAGTAAGGGAATGCTTTTCTTTTAATATTAAAAAGTATTTAATTTCTATGATTGAAAATACCATCTAGGTCTAAAAACAAACACACTTTTCCTGAGAAAAGGAATGGTTTTGACCTCTTTCTGAAACAGAAACATACCCAGCCTGTGCAACAAGTGCAGAGTTGAAGTTTGAGCTAAAGGCCGAGGCAAACCCTGGCAGGACCGGAGCCGGAGATGGAGCTGTGGCAGCTGCCGGCAACGGTGCAACTGCTGCTACTGTGGAAGATGCCTGGAGGCCAGGGAAAGAAGGGAGAGCAGGAGTGACAGTGGGTGTGTTAGAGACAGGAAAACCAGGGAAGGATGGATTTGATGATCCCAGAGGCCCCTGGGTGACAGAAAATAGGGAGGGAACAGCACTAGACAAATTAAGTGAAAAGGGTGGAGCAGAGACTGTTGCTGAAGCAGCAAGTCCCGAGAGAACGACTGCTGTGGTATTCACATGAGCAGCAGATACAGCTGATGCAGTAGTAGATGGAGCAGCTAACAAAGACCCTGGCAGAGTGACCGGGGGTGTAAGTGCTGGGTTACCAGTAAAAGCAAAGTTACTGGTCAGTGACGTGAAAGGAGGAAGTCCATTAAATACAGGGGCAATCGGAGATGAGGAACCATGCGTGGCCAGGGAAATTGAGGCAAGAGAAGTGGAGCTGTTTAAAGGAGCAGTCAAAGAGGAGAGACCAGATAATGCTGGATTAAGGGAACTGGGTAAACTGACTGGTACAGAAGCTGCTGAGGTATAGGCACGCCCAAGTGCTGACAATCCTAAAGTGCCATGAGAAGGGCCAGCTGAGTGAGAAGGGCCTTTGAAGGCTGAGAGAGTAGGGCTCATGCGTTCCGTTTTCACCAGAACTGGGATACTTGTGGGCACTGGGGCTGATGAAATTTGCTGCTCAGTATTAGTGGGGCTGGTGCCATGCAAGAGGGAGGATGAGGAGGCACAGCTGACTGGTATAACAGAGGGTGAAGTGGTTAAAGGTGACGGTGCAGGCAATGTTGGGGGAGTGGAACTGGGATTGGCCATGGAGGGAGAAGGAAGACCTGGGAAAATGGCGAGCCCTGGAGTGGAAGAGCGTTGTGGGGTGGGTGTGGCAGATGGAGTATAACATTTGTTTACAGAGGAAGCAGGAGGGTCAGTGCTTTGATTAGTAAGAGCAGACAAGGAAGCAAGCTCACTTGTCACAACAGAAGTTAAAGCGGATGAATTGATTAACGAGGTATCGTTCGATGGCAGAAGTCCCTTTAACACAGACAAAATTGGGTTAGGAAGATTTAGCGAACCAGAGATGGTAGTGGCAGGAGAGCTAGCAATCGCAGAGGGGACAGGACTAGAAATGCCTTGAGGAGTGGGGGGCAAAGACAAGGGGAGGCCAGCAAAAACTGATGACAATGGAGCAGAATTATTAGCTGATGCAATTGAGGTGGTTGCAGGAAAAGGCAGGCCAGCAAATGGTGCAGCAGCAGATGCAAAAGCCTCATTAGGTGCAGGTGTAGCACATGGTGTGGAAGAATTATGCGGAGCTGGTGCAGCAGCTGGTACAGAAGCCAGGCCAGAGAAAACTGCAGGAATGGGGGTGGAGGTTGCGCTATGAACAGACGTGACAGGAACACCAGGCAATGAAAGGGATTTAATGACAGTAGGGGTTGGGGTAGATGGCTGAGATGTATGAATGGAAGAGGACACCTGTCCTGGGAAAACAGGAAGAACTGGGGTAGACATGCTCATCCCAGGGATGAGTGGAGTTGCAGGTGCTAATGAATGGCTTATTGCCTTGACAGGTGATGGGGTAGGGATGGGAGTAGCAGCAGATGTTGAAGGATTAGAACCATGAGGAGTAAAGAGCTGATTCACTTGTGCAGAAAAAGCTGCAAAGAAATAAAACTGGTAAGAATACTTGAAACCGACAGAAATGTTTGCGTTCAATACAAATGCATCTTATACAATTATATTTTTATTTTTAAGTATGATACACAGCAGCTAACAAATAAAATTTACATATGCACACAATCTACATGGAAAGCCATGAAGTCAAAACACATGTATATATGTTTAAGTCACACTACCCATATCGTATATGGTATATGCACTATTAGGTATTTTTCCAAACCACTCCGTAGTGTTTACTATCACTTTGAGCTAGCAGAAGAGAGTGCATCTTCAAACATGCTCCTGAAGATCAAGACAGTAGGTGGCTAACAGTCTACAGTCTAGGACCAACACTACTATCCCTCCTCATTAGCTCCATTTGAGGGTTAAAATTTACTCCTGAACAGGTAAAGTGTGTGCACCAGGATTTTAAAGAGGGGTGGATTAACAATTTAGTCAACAACTACAGAACAGTTAATTTTAGGGCCCTACCACACATTACACTTAATATGTGATTAATCAGTTAATCATGGTTCGAGTTGAGACCTGGCCACACATTCAATCTATGGCATGATAAAAACCTATACAATAACTGTGGCTGTTTTGTATCATGCCATTAATTAAACATGTGGCTAGATCCGGGGGTTGGGGGGGGAGGACATGGGTGATGAGGGGGGCAAAATATAGATCATCAGATCTGGCCCACAGCAGGTCCCTTGGTCCCACCTGGCCCAGGTGCAGCCCAGTTGTGGCATGTCCTGCTGTCCACTGGGCATGCAGATGGGCTGGGGCAGTTCTGTGGCTGGATTGCGTTTCTAGCTGGATTTCTATCAGCTGCCGCCACCACCACCCCCCAGCCCCACGGTAGTGGCAGGGACCCATGTGCACAGCCCTGGCTCGGCACAGCCCCAACTCACCTATCCAGGCTCAGGAGCAGTAGTACACAGCAGGTGCAGGACCTGGGCAGTACAGTGGGCTGGGGTTGCATGTTGTTGGCAGTGGCAGGGAGGTGCCACAGGGCACGTGGCCTCTGGGCTGTTACGGGGTGGAGGCGGGCGCCGAGCGACTCAGGTAGAGCACATGTGGGGGCTCCCATGCACACCACACCATGAACTCAAACCCTCCCCCACAAACCCCACAACCCTCTGGGGGGAGCCCTGCTCACTGCCACACACACATACCCCCTACCACACACATGCCCCCGTACCCTCCCCCTCTACATACCTCACACACTCCCAAACCCTATACCCAACACATACCCACAAATATTTTTTTTAAATACAAATTAAAATGTTATTGTGGATGCTTGATTTTTAGTATATAAATTTTTTTCCCCCCATTTCCAAGGTGGCAAACCCCCTCCCCAAAAAGAGTACTTCCGGGGACAAGGGGATGGACTTCTGGTGGCAAAAGTCAGGGTTTAGAGGGTAGGACTTGTGGCCCCAAGATGGCAAACAGGGGGCAGGGCACTTCTCAAGGGGCAAGGCCATCCTTGTGGGCCTTGACAGCTCAACAAAACTCTTTAAGCAGCTCTTCAGCCGAGACAGTTGCTCACCCCTGGGCTAGATAAACCCTTGAGGCTGAAAGCCCTGACACCCGATAGAGTTCCCAGCTGGGAGAGTGGGGGAATATGGAAACACCATGTCGTTCCAGCTCTATGGGGCCCCTAGCTGTAGGAGTTTCCTATTTTCCAGTGCAGAGGGAGCCCAGGATAATGATCCCAGGCTCCCCCCTGCACCAACAATAAGGCATGATAGGATCTGATGTGTGATCCCACAAATGCGTGGCATGGCAGGAAGCACTAAAACTAGACTGTGCATTAAATCCTATTTTTTCTTACCTGCATGTCTAGTGCAGGCCTTAAAGATTAAAAGTAAAGATATCTTATCAGTATGTAGATTGAAATCTTTCATTATTTGATTCTGAAATAGTTTGTCATAGATCATGACAAACTTATTAAGCTCAAAATGAAACTTGTTTCAAGAGACTTGCTTTTATGGGCAGTTTGTTCCCAATAAGCATCAAGCCTCCCGTTTCTCAGCACCAATGGGTTACATTAACACCATGAAGTTCTACTTATATGAACCCTACACCAGAGTAAAATAAAAAGTTGTCAGCAGTGCTCACTGGTGAAAAGCAGGATGGCAAAATAGCAGATTAGTGGGCATATAGGCACTAAATCTGAATCCAGGCATATCAGGGTTTAGTTTTCATCTAATTTAACATGTTCCCTTGTGGGGAAAAAAGTGAGGCAGGTAGTACTCTCCAGCAACTGACCCTTATATTTTAAAATAACAAATGTTATCTCTTAAATAACCTTATGTTGAACATTGATCCAGAAGGACAAATTCACTGCTGGTGTAACTGTCACACGGAACGTTTCTTTCTTTTATTCCTAATCTAGGGGTGAGCAATTATTTGGGATGGAGGGCCACTTAACGAGTTTTGGCAAGCTGTTGATGGCTGCACATACACACATACAGGCATGCTCCTTAGCCCCAGCCCACCCTCAAGCCCCACCCCCTACCTGGAGCAGGCACCTGCCAGCTGTGTCTACATGGGGGGGAGGGGGGCAGACATAGGATGCAACCTGGCTGTGTACATGTTATCCTGCCCTCCCATTAAGCCTCCTGATGCACATTTCCCTTTCTCCTCCTCCCTCACAGCTCCCAGAAGCCCTGATGGCAGAATGGGACAGGATAGTATAGAGGCCCACAGCCATGCTCCATCCCTAAGAGACAGGGGCTGGATGAACCCCACTCAAACTGTAGTGGCTGCCGGGTGAAAGCAGTCCTGCCCACCCACCCAGCACCACCAGGCAGTTGGATCTGCCAGGGCCTTAGTATGACTTGCCCAGAGCCTGTCACATGGTACTAGGAGGGCAGGGCTGTTTCTGTACAACATTTCTCACGGCACCTGGAAGATGCATTGGCCCCACAGGCCCAGGTGATGCCTGCCAGAAGAGGCTGGGGCCTGAGTGTGGCTCACTGAGGGTCTGAAGGACCAGAATGCACCTGCAAGGTCCCACAGGGAATGCTGTGCAGAAGCAGCCTCGTCCTCCCAGCGGGTCCTGGGCAAGCTGCCCTTAGGTCCTTGTTTGTGCTGGTGTGCAGCACCCCTGGCTCCAGATTCTGCTGGTGCTGCACAGTGGCAAGAAAAACAAACAAACAGACAAACAAACAAACAAACAACCCACTCAACTAATATTTTAGGGCATTGTTTAGACTGATCTGCAAATACATGTTTTATATTTTAAAAAATCATAAACATCTTAGCCATTGCCAAATAAAATAACTTTCCTTTTTCCTTGCTACAAGCCGGAAACCACAAGCCCAAAATATGGGCTCTTCTCCCAACTCACCCTATTCTTGAAATTAAAGTAATAATCTTCACCCTTGCTTCTGAGTCCAAGTCAATATCAGAGAAATGCAGGTCTATGTATCCAGGGATTATTTTGGGAATTGTGTTTCTGGGTACTGATCTTCTTGTATAACTAACATGTAAGTACATAGCTACATCAAAATGCATCTCTAAATATTACTATTATGGTACAACTATAACTGGGCATAGGAGAGGGAGAAAAGACAAGACAAAGAGAGTATATTTCCAGAACACTTTGAAATGGCCATTTTAAGCTTAGTCCCTTTATTTTGTTGGACTGCAAAATGGAAGATAAGTTCAAATTTTAAAAAAGAACTTAGATTAGTTTGGTTTCTCATTGGCATAGCTGCTCACAACAGCCATGTGACCAGTAGACCATGAGTTTCATCATCATTATTTATTGGTATAGCCTCCTGGGCATCATGGCACACTCATGGATCCTGGGTGTTGTTCAAAGTCAGAGAAAAGAGAGACATTGCCCGAAAGAGTTTGAAATTTAAGTACAAGACAAGAGAGTAGAGACACACATACCAGTGGGGAGGAAGCTTCTCCACATGTGGATTTTTACAAGCTAGACAGTATGAACATATGATAAAAATCTATTGGTTCTGCATTCAGGTTTCACATTTGACTCGTTTGTCTAACTACTACACAGTCAGGCCCTACATTAAACAAAAAGCAAGTACCAACAGTTACTATTCAGGTCATTTTAATGCACTCAAAGTACAGTCTCTTAGGTCAACAGCCTATTTTCTAGGCAATTGTGCACACACTTAAAAACCCAACATTTGAGTGGATCTATGTAATACAGGCAGATGTCTAAAAGCACTTAAATGTACCTCAGTGGAAAACTACTACAATTTTTAAGAGTCCACTGATGCGTTATTTCATTGGGCATTGGTGTCTAGGTAACACTGAAAACCCCCTTTAGAAACTTAAAAATCAGGTCCCAATTAAAAAAATATCTTGAGGTTTAAAAATAATTTATGCTTCCTAAAAAGAAAGAAATTACATTGAAATAGAGCACACCTTCCCTGCAAAGATGCACCTTACCTTGATTTTGGGAAGGTTTTGTCTGATTGGAAAGGTCTTCATTTTCTACACAGAGAATGAAAACTAGTTATTATCCATCTGCAATCAATTAAAAAAAAAATCAAAACATTCCTGTTTACTTTCATAGACAAACATGCTTTACCTGATACCACTTGATTAGGAGTATATGGCGGAGGAGCTGGCAAGCCAGGAGCTATGACATTTGCCATGGAAACTAGACCTGCATTGTTATAAGCACCTAAAAAACACAATCATTAAATATATTCCTGTTAATACATAAATTGCTTAACAGCAGATGAGTTAAATCTTTCCTTTAAAAGAACATATTCAAGGTGGTAAACTTTTTTGTGGATTAAAACAAAACCAATTAATCCTCTAGGCTGTACTAGCCAAATGCTAGATGTTAGAGTGAGTGGTCTGTGTTCCAATGAAAGTTTTTACAAGGGCAGCTTTCTGCTGGTTCACAGAACAGAGTGAACCAGAAACCGGGATGAACGAAATTCCTGCTCTCTGAAGTAGTCTAGGACAGCAAGACTTTTCTTTTCAATTCTATGCTTGCTTATAAGAAAGAGCAGAGAGAAAGAACACAATACAAAAATAACTGTGGGTCAAAAAGTGTTTAAAGGGATCAGGCTCCCCCTGCACCAAACAAAATCCTTTCTGAAATATACTCTCTCCATTAGAGTCATGTATATGACTTCCATCAAGCTAAAACTGTCAAGTTTTTTTTTCAGTTTCACAGTTGATAGGGTCAGAAGGGACCTGAGCAGATCATCAAGTCCAACCCCCTGCCATGGGCAGGAATGAATGCTGGGATCAAATGACCCCAGCTAGGTGATTATCTAGCCTCCTTTTGAAGACCCCCCAAGGTAGGTGCGAGCACCACTTCCCTTGGAAGTTGGTTCCAGATTCTAGCTGCCTCAACTGTGAAGTAGTGCCTCCTGATGTCTAGCGTGAACCTACTCTCAGTCAACTTGTGGCCATTATTCCTAGTTACTCCAGATAGTGCTTGGGGAGACAGGGCCCCTCCCATTCCTCAGTGGTCCCCACCAGTAAGTTTACAAGCAGCCACCAGATCCCCTCTCAGCCTTCTCTTGTGGAAGCTGAACAGGTGTTCAGGTCCTGTAGCTTCTCCTCAGAGGGCCTGCCCTGCTGCCCCCTGACCATGTGAGTGGCCCTCCTCTGGACCCACTCAATGCTGACCACAACCCTCCTGAAGTGTGGTGCCCAGATCTGATTACAGTACTCCAACTGTGGCCTGACCAATGTCATATAAAGGGGGAGGATCACCTCCTTGAACCTGCTCGTGATGCATATGTGGATGCATAACAAGGTGTGGTTAAGCCTTCCTGACCATGTTCATCTTGGAATCCATAATGACTCCAAGATCCCTTTCTGCCTCTATGCTGACAAGAAGGGAGTTCCCCAGTCTACAGGTGTGCTGCTGGTTCTCTCTCCCTAGGTGCACTGTCAGTATTGAATCCCATCCTATTCTCACCTGCCCACCCCTGTAACCTGTCCAGATCTAGCTGTAGCCTGTCCCTCCCTTCTACCATGCCCACCTCTCCCCACATCTTAGCGTCATCCAAGTCTTTTCAACCCCTTGTCCAAGTCACTGTTAAACATATTGAACAGTATGGGCCTGAGGACTGAGCCCTGAGGGACTCCATTTGCCCACATCCCCCCAGGTCAAAAATGACCCAATTGCCACCACTCTCTGAATGCAGGCTTCTAGCCAATTTGCGACCCATCTGACTGAATGTCTGTGGACCGAGTCAGATAAATGATTTGCAGTCTTTGTGAGGACTTGGGAGATACAATGAGATGATGTCTACCATCACCTTGCACATCGGTTGTGGACACTTCTTAAAGGCAATCACAGGAAAAAGAGGTCTCAGCTTGTTAACTACAGTCACATTTTAAGAGTGACATGCTTAAATGTGGCTTAAAACCATGGAAATGAACTCATTCCTTAAAGAAGTAGCCTTTGGCCTTATAAAAGGAACAGTATCCTTACCACCCCATCCCAGCCAGATTTAAAGAAAGAACCTACAGGACGAGCCCCAAACTTTTCCTTGTTTTTTGTGGTACAGAAGTCAAATATTTATAATCAACAAGCCCTAACAATTCAACAGCTGTTAATATCCTAATCTTTTCCTGACATGCATGTTGCTTCTAGTATGAAAGGAGCCTGCAAACAGAATAAAATCAAGTTAAAATATGTTTATGGCAGAAATGTATCGCTACAAAGCCCATTTAAAAAACAAAAGGCAAATGGCTAAAACCACAAGAACAATGTAAAACATGAAAAAGTCTTACTTGGTGCAATAGTTGCATGTGGCCGACATGGTGGAATGGGATATGGAACAGGTTTGTGTGGATTGTACGTTGATGGAGCCTACATAGAAAACAAACAAACAAAAAACCAAAGAGGCAATAGTGAGAAAATAGTTAAGTAGCATGTTACTCTAAGGGCTAAAACCCACACAATCCTACTGATACTGAACAGACCAATGTTATTTATTTAGGGAAGAACTATATGAACAGGAATTTGGCCCTTTTGTTTTTTTAAAGTACAAAAATATTGTGTCACTGCATAATATTTTACTACACAAGATTCAACAGCATAAATAAAGCCACCAGTGCATATTGATATGAAAAGAGAAAAAGCCCCTCCCTCCCTCTTTCCTTTTTAAATTTCATAATTAGCCTTATAAATACTACTGTTTTAAGACATACTGGTTTGGATGGTCCAAGTATACGGGCTGCTATTCCCTTTCCTTCATTACCGCAGTCTTCATTCTCCTTCTTGACAGGAGTTCCCTATGACATGAAAACAACCTGCTATTAAGCATTTATTTAAAATAAACACAAGAGGAGATAGTTTCACTATATAAGGGTTTACACAATAGCCTCTCTAAATTATTTTCAAATGCACAGCTATTCTGATCATGTTGAATCAATAACGTAACAGCTAACAAAAAGATCTGTTCCATGCTGTTTGAATCATAAATAAGAAAATTCTAATTAGGCTGCTTTATAACAGTTACTCTCAGCCTTTCCAGTGGCTCACCACTCTCCCTGCTCCTTGCACAGCCCATAAGCCACCTACATCTCTTTGGACCTAAACTCCCCCACATTCTCTTCTTGGCAGACCTCACCACTACAAAGACAAATCAGCGGAGTTCATCTCCACATACACCATCATTTTGTTTGGGATATTTAAAACTGCACTAGACCTAATGAAAGTATTAACGCGATCAACTCTGTATTGGATCAAAATTGTCATCTCCCAACTCAGTTTTTAAACAAACATTCAACTTTTAGTTCCTACAATTCTATCAAGCATATTTGCGGCATCTTATCTACTTCTTGCAGAAAAAAAGTGTCTTACCCATACATGGAGTGCTGTTTATTCAAGAGTCCAATAGAAATAAAACTGGATTATTTTTATTTGTACATTATGAACCCTTAGTGAAAAAACTATTGAATAGGACTATGCTTACTGGAAAAATCCCATTTATGCGACTTGGTTTTCCTTTTGGATAAGGGTTTCCAGGAATCATACCACAGGAAGATATCATGGCATGAGGCGCTTTACAGCCTACTTTGGAAGCCTGTAATACAACAACAACAACAAAAAAACTGATTTAAAGAACTACAAACCTAAAAAGAACAGTAATATTTACTGTCCGAAATTCTGCATTTTTAAAGAGTGTAATTTCTGGGTCATGCTATTCATTAGGCATTAATGAACCACTCCTTAATGCACTACATTAAGGAGGAACATGCCTATAAGGAACTCTCAGATCTAAAGCTCTCCATAACTTTACCTAACCCTTTATTTTAGTTCTTTTCTGCTATTCCTTCCTGCTCACTGCATATCAGATGCTCTATTCTTGTCTTGTTTTGATATTCCTTTGGGCCCAATTATGCTTATACTAAAGGTAATGATAGCACTTGAAGTGTCTTCAAAGTAGATAGTACCCCTAATTTTCTCTAAGGTTTCCATACCCATTATTGTACATAATCTTAATGCCTGGCAGAAACTTCCTCTCCCTGCATACCCAGTTATTTTTTATTTCTCTTGCAGATTCACATTCTCTAATTCATTCTTCTCAAGCACATTCTGGTGGCTATTAATGATAGAGGCCATGGAAATAACTCGATATCTCTAATACCTGCTCAAGAATTCTCCTGCACCTTTTCTTCTCTGACATATTAATCCTGAACAGTTCTTCAACAAGACGATAATTCTGAGCATCAACAATGTTGCTACAAAGAAAGCCATTAATTAGTTACTGTCATGTTATTCACTTATCACAGATTACCAGAAATACCAAAAGTTTTTCAATAGGGCTTTATTTTTTCAAACAGTTCTCAGCAATATATTCAAGAAAAAAATAGCATTCTTAACACCATGCAAAACTTGATTTGCCTTAAAGGTGAATAAATGAGAAAAACCTCAGACTAAAGGATACCTATCACAACCATGACTGAAATATTATATCCCAATTTTTTTCTAAATGTATACAATACCCTTCTGAATTTATGATCATTCTGTTTAATTTGGTTGTTTCTGATGAACTGCACTGAGAGGTTTAAGTTAGAAGATTCATTGCAACCGAACTCATTCACCGCAGCAAGCTCTCCGACTTGGCACATTTTCTACCAGCCTGTGTTCTGCTGTTCCAATGTCTAGTTTTCCCCACGATCAAAAAGAAAGGCGTCTCAGCAATTAGCTCAATGTTTTGCAGAAATTAAACATTTCAGATGCTTCCAAATGGAAGTGTAGTTTCCCCAATTACATTTAAATTAGAGGAATAAGCTACTACCCCCTAACAAAACAAACTGCACTAGGCAACCCCAACCCTAACATACAAACTCTGCCTCAAGACCTTAGTAGTAGGAGGTCATTGTTTCCAAAGTTGTTCCAGACTAGCATCAGGGAGAACTGTGAGAACCTTTATGAAGTATAGTTACTTAACATTACAGTTTGGAATGAAGGACATATAATGCTAATGCGACCAGCCAAAAAGCTGGTAAAAGCTTTCAGAAACACATCAGCACACTGGTATTAAAGATGTGACTCACCTTGGGACTGAGTTTTCTCCGCTCTGCTGGTTTGCAGCATAAGCATAAAAAGCCCTGTATGAAGTGTTTAAGAGACTAGCACTCCTAACAATGTATAATTATTTATGTCAAGAGTTTACATGCTAAAAGTGCTCAAGTGGGTCAACTTCATGAACCTATAAAAACAGCACTTCATGTATGGGTAAAACATCCCTTATACAAGATATAGATAGAAAACAACATTAGCTTAAACAGCCCTCCGAAACAGACAGAGCGGAAATCTTTAATAAATATAAATTGATATAACAAAAAGACCCATGGGAACAATAACCTTTCCATATAAACATTCCTTTGGAATATAACAAAAACCCTTTATAATACTGTTCTGATTCAGCAAACAAGCACACCTGTTTAAGTAGACATTCATAAAACTCACATCTTAAATTAAATATTTATTGGGTTCTGAAAATGCAGAAGATGCAAGGCCCAGGATAGAGGAGAGCAAGCTAAAGCTCCACCTAGGTGGATTCAATGCTTGGAAGAGTTCATTCAGTAAATGGAAAGAGAATTTGAGATCTAAGTCTCTAAATGGCTTTTGAATACACCATGCAAGTTTTAGCTAACTGTCAGGTTTCATCCAGATAAAGGACACCAGTAACAGTGTGCATCTACACGAGACACTTATTGCAGAGATGCCTAATAGGTGCCACGGTAAACCGTCACCGTCTACACAAGTGGTGCTATTAGGCTGGAGTAAACTAACCAACTCTGCCACAATGCAGGTGTAGATGGTGACTGGGGTCCATTGGGGCATGAGGATGCTACAAGTGTGGGAGCTGCCTGCTGGCTAGACCCACACAGTAGCATCCTTGTGCCCCAGTCAGCCCCTCCACAGCAGCTCCAAGCTGGCAGACTAACAACCTCCCCTCCTCCCCCTCCCCTGCCTGCCGCTTATAAGCCTGCTATTAATAAGCATTAATTTATTTTTTTTTTAAAGTTGCATTTCCACCTTAAAATGGAACACCATGCTTTCTTTGACGTTTTCCTTTGTCTGACATGTTTTGTACAGGAATGAAACTATAACATTTTCATACACAAACGCAATACATAAGAGATACTTACGAAGCTAAGATTTCTAAAGCAATAAGCTTGTCTTTGCTAAAGGTGAAACAGTTGAGGATGTTAACCATTTTTGATGCTGGGATAGCAACCATTTTCTGACAAGTACAAGCAGAACAAAAAAGGTTGGTTACACAAATTATAAGACAGTATTCCCCTTATTTTTAAATTCATGATTTTAATGCATAAGTCTAAAGCAAAATCCCTATATCTGAATTTAAATAAACAATCACCACACTATTTACTCAACTTAACAGCAGTTATTCACTCACTGACAGCTCACCATTCTGTAATACCCGGTACAGAAAGAATGACACTCCTGTAGAGTGAAAGGCCATATATTACGATGGCAGAAGGCAGGGCAGATTTGCATCTTAGAAACTAAATCAGAGATTCATAAGCTTTTGTAATCAGGAGCTTGCTTCATCAGATACAGACAAGGGACTGCAGGAAGCAGAGGAAACAGAAAGCAATGATTACAATACAAAGGGATAATCATCCTTTTCATTAGATAGAGCAAGATGCTGCTTATGAAAACATTTCCATCTTTGATTTAAGTTAGACTAAAGGTGCAAATCTACTCTTGCCTTCTGTCGGTTTCAGACTAACACAATTAACCACCTCTCTCATGTACAATGTCATCAAGAGAGAAAGAAGTGAAGAGGTAAGCACACAATTATACATTATGTCCATTTGCTAGAAAAGTAGTTGTAATGGAAATTAAGAACAGAAGAAACAGGCAAACACCTCACAGTACTATGCCATGAAAAACTTACATGCTGTAAAGCCTTTATTGCTTTCAGCTGTGGTTCCGCCCAAGAAAAGTATCTTAACAATTCAACAACCTGAAAAAGACAAGCATACTGTTCACTTTTATATGTGTACATTTTATTAACAACATCAAATATCTTTGAAGTCACTTTACTTTTCAAGAACAGTGCGATCTTGCTAAATATATGCACATTTGATATTTTATCAGGTGCACACAATACTATCCACTGTGTTTTCTGTTTGCCCTAGGATGCTAACATGTTATCAAGTGAAGAGTTGGCTTTTTTAGGACATGTATTTATAAATAAACATGTATGCTTTTGTATTTTATACACGTGTATTCCTACTCAATGTATACACAATATACAAGTAAGCAAATATACTCAATGTACAAGATAGATACTAGAAAAATTGTGAATTTTCTTTTAAAAGTATAGTCCCACACAAGATTAGACATTCAGGGTGGCATTTTAATGCTTCCTAGTCACCTAACTGACCATTTTTGGTCATCTGCATGCAGGAATTCTATTTTTGGCCATGAAAGCCTGTGCACATTAAACAGCTACGTATAGACCAGGCATGTGCACTAGGAACAAAATGGAGGAGGAGGGAAAAAGCTTTCTATCTTTTGGCCCCAATAGGTGAGTGGCCAGATACCTGTGGGAGAAGCTGGAGAGAGTGATTCTAAGCCTCCCCTCACCATCAAGTATTTGAGACCTGGGTCTCTGATTTGCCAGCATGATGCTTTAGCTACCATGCCAAAGGTCAGGTATTGTCTAGCCTTCCTCTAGCACTCCTTTTGAAACAAAGCCAGTCTCTTGTATCTACTAAATCACAAGGAAAAAAATGGGGAAAACAGCAGTGTACAGGAAAGCTTCTGCCTCACTGGGAGCAGGATTCCAAGTTAGAAATAAAAGCCCTCTTTCTTCCAAGCAAGCAGTCACTTTGTTAAGTCATACACTCTCCAGCTTGCTCATTTCCTCCTGACAATATATACCTCACAGGACTCTTGAGGCTGCCCAGAACACCAGTTTCAAAAGATGCTTCAAAGAAAAGACTGGATAATACCTGATCTGTTGTGCTATTGGTAGAATGATGTGCTGAGGGAGTCAGAGACCCAGGTTCAAACTCAGGCTCCACTCCCTTTGGGTGACAGGGACCTAGAACCTAGTCCCTAGCCACTCTGATATAGGAGAAGGAGAGAAAGGCCACTTTCCTTCTCCTCCTAAACCCTTCTAGTCATGCATTCCAGCTGGATATATTTTAAAGACCTTAGATGCCACTGCAGCAGGGGTGTCAGATACAGCCATTGGGCCAGCAAGGGCTCATCTGGCTGGATCATCTAGTTCATGGTACTGCCAAAGGGTCTTGGGCTGGATCTGGTAATGCTGTATTCAGCATATGCCCACACTAGCTCTATGTGCCAGATGACTAGAGGTGCACTGATACATTGGTCTGCTATTGGATCAGCACCAATATAAAGAAGATTGACTGTATCGGAAATCAGCTTTTTTTGCCTGATGTGGTCGATAATTTGACTAATAAATGTCTTTAGAGAGCTGTGTCCAGCTGGTAAGTCTGTTGCAGGGGGAAGCTGGGGGGGGGGAGGGGGGCGGGAGGAAGAGAAGGGAAGGGAGTGCAGATTGAGGCTCCCTGCAGTGAGGGAGGGAGGAGGGAGTGGGGCTGGGGCAGGTACTGCCAAGCTAGGGCATGGGATGGAACTGTGGCTCATCCATGAGGTGGCTCCCGCCACTGCACACACCCCAGGAGGGCATGTGGGGTGTGTGCCCCTGGATCTGAGTGGGGTGGGGTGGGTTGGGCCCAGGGCTGAGCAGAGGTGTTCCACTCACAGAGATGTTCCATCTAGAAAGCATCTACACCCCAACACATGGGACACACTAGACTAATACTTATGTAACAAAGCACAATTTTTCCCAAATCTCTTAAAATAAAAGCAAAGCAGTAAGTCAAATTCTATCTGATTCTTCATGGTCGTTGTACATTAGCGTATAGACAGAATCCAGGACCTAATATTTTATGAAAATACAGAGCAGTATGTAGAACTTTACCTGCTCACTAGAGAAGTATCCATGTACATATTCAATAGCCTTTAGCTTGTATTCAGTCAATACAGCCTAGAAAACACAAGAGAACAGCAATTAACTGATAAAACTAATTATAACACAACTATCTGCAAAAAAAAGCTATTCATGTGAAAAACATGTCTAATGTTGCAAAGCAAGTTAGCATTTGTTACTGATGGCATTTGTTAGAAAGAGTTGTACACTCCTTGAAGAAAAATGCGACTATTTGTCAGCACACGGAAGACATTAAAGCTACAGAGTAATACATCTTTACTTCTTTAGTTTCTCTATTAAGTTTACCATTTCCCTTTTAGAAACTTCAGAAGAACACCACTACCATTCTTTCTATTCCCTCCACATTTTAAATAGACTGGCTCCATTATTACCTCCAGCAGACACCAGCGTCACATGTATCAGCGTCCCCACACTGAAAAATGGTGGTGGGGGCACATTAACTAAAAGCGCCCCTACCACTATTTTTCAACACCAGGATGCTGATATACATGATACTCCAGGTGCTCTCAGAGCCACTCTAATTAAAGCACCCCACCCCCAACACATCTATAAACACCCCAGGGCTGAAGTCTGTCAGTAAACATAGCAAATGCATGAAGTATTGAATGGATTATCAGTAGACTGTTTAGATAAACCGAGAGAGAGACAGTAGTATAAAAGAAATAAAATAAGGAAGTATCATCCGGCTAAATGTATGCATCTTCAATTAAATGACACCTTTCACATCCACAAAGAAGAATCTGGTCTGATCCAGCTCTGAAGACTTCAGTGAAACAAAGATATTTAAATAAAGCCAATCAGGAATCTCTGATTAGGCTATTATGATCATGTTTATGAGGCACCCATACATTGGAAATGTAACTGGAAGGAATTGGGCAAGTTAACTTTTCACATCAGATGGACTGTTTTCTTGAACAGGGACTGGGACTGTCCCTACTTCTGGTAGGTGGGATATCTCAGGGATAGCTCTTTCAGACCTTAAGCCAGTGTAGATGTAGTTGGGGATCTTCTGGAAGGACTAGACATTTTAAAATCTGCAGGTCCTGATGCCCTCCACCCAAGGGTGTTGAGGAAGCTGGCAGGGGTCATTGCGGAGCCCTTGGCTCAGCTGTATGAGCATTCATGGTCATCTGGCCAGGTGCTGGGGGATTGGAAACTGGCTAATGTAGTCCCAATTTTCAAGAAAGGGAGGAAGGAGGATCCAAGTAACTATAGGCCTGTAAATCTCACCTTGGTGCTTGGGAAGATTTTGGAGAGAATCAACAAGGAGCACATCTGTGGGGGGCATGCAGAGGAGATCATGCTTGGGGCAATCAGCAGGGGTTCATCAAAGGCAGGTCCTGCCTGACCAACTTGATTGCCTTTTATGACCAAGTAACTAAATCCTTGGATGAGGGTGTCACCATGGATGTAATCTTTCTAGACTTTAAGATGGCCTTTGACATGGTCTCTCACACCATCCTCATCAATAAATTAAGCAACTATGCCATTGATGCCTACACAGCTGGATGGGTAAAAAATTGGTTGATGGACTGCACCCAAATAATAGTGGTGGATGGGTTGTACTCAACCTGGCAAGATGTGGGCAGTGGGGTACCCCAGGGTTCAGCCTTGGGCCCACACTATTTAACATCTTCATCAGCAACTTGGACGAGGGGGTGGAAAGCATGCTGTCCAAGTTTGCAGATGACACTAAGATGTGGGTCGAGGTGGGCACACTTGAAGGGAGAGAGAGACGGGCTGTAAATAGGTTTAGACAGACTTCAAAAGTGGGCAGATGAGAATAAGATAGGGTTCAATGTAGATAAATGGAGGGTGCTAACACCTTAGGAGAAGGAATCCACAGCATACATACAGGCTGGGGAGTTCCCTTCTTAAAAGCACAGAGGCCGAAAGGCATCTTGGAGTCATTATTGTATAAGTATAATATTGGATCAGCACTAATATAAAGAAAATTGTCTGAGGGGCCATCTGTCCCAGGCCCCACACTTTGCAGGGCCCCACAGAGCTGGGCAGAGCGGCCACAGCAACTCTGCACTGCCACCAGCTTTGCATCCAGCCACTCAGCACAAACACCAAAATGTAAAAAGGAGAGACAGTCAAGTAACTGCAAGGAGTGCAGGCCTGAAAAGGCAAGGCTGTCGCTCACCATGATGGAAGAGAAGAAGCTAAGAACTTCTATTTTGGGTCTATTCAGTTTCAGAAGAGATGTGGGACAGCAGGTGAGAAGTAGTTAATGCAGAGATATACCTATAGTCTGATGACCCTATAAAAGTGATGTAGGCTAATAGCTAAGAGCTTTCCAGGACCAAACAATACATGCAGCAGCTTGTGTTTTCAGAGAGGCTATACACCTAACAGCTGAAGCACTAGCCTGTTTCTTTATACCAACTCTTCAAAGCATTTTGGTTCTTAAAAGAATATGGCGTCTTCACCCTTAAGAAATTATTAATGAGAAAGTAAGAATGCCAATTTATACGAGGCCTCCTAATCATAGGATAATTATGGGGGGAGGCACACTGAGTGCTTTAAAGCTAGGACACTCATTTTACTTGCATTCAAAACTGTATTTAAAAATAATCTGATAAAAAACAGGGTGCACTGCATGAAGCAACAGGTAAAGACTAGAGTCAGTGAAACTCCATATGGGATTACAGTAGCGTTCAACTTTCCAGTAACCCTATCCAATGCAGCATAACATGATCCTTAAACTCAGTCAATAAAGAAAAAGTGACAAAATGTTTGAAAAATAATATTATAGCAATTTTTTCTACACATTCATGCCTTGGTCCTAAAGAACTGGTTCATATATTTAAAGTTTGCCTGCTCAAATATAAACATTTTAGTAGAGAATTATCTAATTTAATATGAGATGCTTAGCCATTCAGCATCACTGTCTAAGCAAATGGGAAAAGAGTTAAGAGCAATATTGATTTTTGAAGAATCAGAGGCAAGAGTAATACTTTACAACAAGCATCAAATGAATACACAAGAACAGAACAGAACCTTCAGAATCTTTGTAACTGTTTGCACTTCCTGACACCTTTCACACTCCACAGCATCTTGCAAATAAATATAAGTGAACTGAGCTTGATTCCATGATAGCATCACCTTCAGAGAAGCTCCTGATTAATGCCAGATCAAGACACTACTGTTCAAGAACAAGAGTGCTTTGTTCCTTTAGCTGAGGCCATGGAACTCTTCACAAAATAAAACGGTATCTACATGTGGAGTCATTCAAGAAACAAACTACAATTTAAAATCCACACACTATCTTAATCCATGTTACTGCCTTAATCTAGATGAGTGTAGCAAGAAATGCAATGACTACATCCTACCCATCACTCTTTCGTTAGTTATACAATCGTCCATCTACTTACTGAAGGCAAAAAAGAGCTACCCTATAGACTCATTGCATCAGAGATACGTAAGTTTACATAAACAAAAGCTCACTTTGTTGTAAACTATTTGTTTCTAACAGTTCCAAAGAAAACCATTTATAGTTTCTACTATTCTAATATTATAAAAGTCTAAGTCTGTGCATCTGTCGCGCTTTATTCCCCCTCTGACTGGCTGACGGAAACAGCCAATCAGAGTGCTCCAAGCATGGGGCATTACTCCCATGATTCCAAAGGGGGGCTGAGGCTTGGACAGAGGGTGGGGAGCCAAGACCACAAGCGCTGCCCTCAGCTCCCCCAGCCCCATCCCTACAAGAGGCAGAACAGTGGCAGCATGGGGTGTTCAGTAGCAATGCTCCATCCTAGTTCCCTCCCTGTCATTCTTGATGAGGACTTATCATCACTAGTCAATTGCCCAAATTCCTGGAAGAAAGGGGCATCCATAGCTACTGAGCACAGGAGTTAGGAATACAGCTTCTGAGTCAAAACTTCCTTAAATAGGGAGAAGGAGGGGGGGCTGACTGCAAGTGGCAGAGGAAAGGGGGTGGGGGGGAGAACCAGTCACACCCATAACCATACTCCATCTCAGCATCCACTCTCTGTCCCTGTGACACAAGACACTGGGCAAAACAGACCTACAGTCTCACCCAGTAAGTGGCTGTTCTTAGATTTATGCATGTAAATACATTTTAGGAAGCATCCACATTGAACCCAACGCAACCAGCCGCCCGGTTCGGAGCCTCCCCTTGCCAGGAGTCCGGCCTGCACTACCCTGCGCTCACCACCAGCCACAGCTGGCGAGCCTCCTGCGCGGGCGGCGACTCTCTTTGTTGCGAGACCCTGACCTGCAGCTCCCGCTCGGGGTGGAGGCGCTCGGGTAAAGCGCCCTGAGCCCCTGCTGGGAGGCTCGGCCTCGACACGCAAAGGGGCCGCGTTACCTTCCGGATCTCGTCCAGCACCGTCTCGAACGACTTCTTATCCATCTCCAGCCGCGAGGGGAAGCCTCCGGGCCGCGCTCCTCGATTGCCGAGAGGCGCCGCCGAGGGACGGACGAGGCGGGCGAGGGCAGCAGCCACCCCAGCCCGGGAGAAAGCGGTTTACGAGGGGAAGAGGCTCATGGTCCCCCCGCGCGGCGAAGGCCGGGGGCAAGGGGCAGACCGGGAGCGGGTCCCGCGGCCCCCGGCGTCCATGGCCCAAGCCTTCTCCAAGCCGCGCAGCGACGCGCTCTCCGCCCGTCCCCGCCTCAGGCGTCCACGAGCTCTTCGGTCGTGCGCCGATGACATCACGAGGCAACGCCTGGGAGGCCCCCTCCATGCGGCTGAAGGCGACAACGGGAGGCGACTGAAGATTATTCCTTCATGCAGCTGGGCTCGTTTGCCGCGATCTGGGCTACTGAAGGGGCCGATGGAGCTTGTTTTTTTGTTTTGTTTCTCAAAGTCCTTTCTCCTTCACGGCATGGTTGGGTTGTTTTTTGTTTTGGTTTGTTTTTCTCAGGCACTCAAATAAACACCTTCGGAGGAGTGCTAATCCCATTGGTCGTCTGACTTGACACATCACCTTCCGGGAGCCGGGGATTTCGCCTCGTCCTCTAGTCACATGGTGCGTGGCGTAGTCTCGCATCGCGCGGCGGGAAGGTCGGCTCTCGCGCCCGTGCTGCTGGCTGCCTCCCCACCCACTGATCTCAAGCCGGGGGAGTAGTGCAATTGCGCATGCGCTCGCGGGGTGGGGTCCGCTGCCGGCTCGTCGTCAGGGTAACGGCAGCAATGGCCCTGGCCCTGGCCCTGCTAGTGCTGGCGCTGCTCGGGGCCCTGCCTGGCGCGCAGGTAGGCGCCCCCCACCCCGGGCCGGGGTTGGAGCTTGATCCCTCTTGGTTAAGACGAAGCGGGGCAGCGGGCAGCGCGCGTGTGGGGAGTGTCCGGGCCGGGGGGGCACCTGTGTGGGGCCAGAGCCGCCGTCCCGGGCGATTGACCAGGTTTGCAACGTGACTCTTGAGCTTTGCGCCTTGAGCCCGGGACGGAGTTGGCCTCGGAAAGGATGCAAAAACAAAATACAGTGTTGTTTATGAGCTCCTTGAGCTCCTCGTGGGCAGCCCTCCCCCTCGCCCCGGTTCTGACCTAGCTCAGCATCTGTAAGACCAGGAAGGAGGCTCTGTCCACTGGCTCCTTGAGCTCGTTGTACTCTGCTTGCTGCCCCCTTGGCATGCTTGGACCCTCAGTTCTTTCTGGTGTTTTTCGTTGTCTTTGCCCCACGAATTCAGTCCAGGACCCCCTTCCCCATTAACCATTGGGGGCTAGCTATTGCTCTCTGGGCATACGGCCCATGTTCCCAACGTGAGTGTCAAACGAGCCTGGGTCTCACGGTTCCTGCCCCTGGTCCGTTCATGTCTCCAGGCAGTTTCACTAGGCAGCACCCCTTGGCTCCTTGGACTGGTTTGAGGGCCAGTAGGCAGTGTCTGGTGCGCTTGATTCAGCATCCCACCCTTGGTACACTCATGAGGTTTTGCCCATCACTCCCATCCTTAGTGTGTCTGTTATTTGTCCAGTTGACACATACTCAGTAGCCTCTTCTATTAATTGGGGGTGGGGGGAGGGGATAACTGTTGCTTTGTGGCTATAAGACTCATGTTGAGATGTGTATTAAACTGGCAAAGTGGAGACTGAAAGAATAGGAACTGTTTTCCTCACTGCTTTTCTTTTGCTTGCAGCTTCCAGCATTTAAGGTCTTGGAAGCTCTGATTCAGAGGCTGTATCCCTAACTCCCATGCTTAGTAGCTACTGGTGTTCCTTTCCTCTAAGAATTAGTCCAGTCCCTTTTTGAATGTAGCTAAACTGTCAGCTTCCACAGCTATCTGGTGGCAGTGAGTTCTACCTAGCTGCATGCTGTGTGAAAAGGAACTTGCTTTTATTAGTTTTAACACCTAGGCTACTGAGGCACAAACCCGTGTGCGTGCCCCCCTTTCCCCCCCCAAGAAAATGCTATTTCTTAATTTTCTCCCTTTTGCTACAGAAAATACTAGAGCCATTTTCCTGCTGTAAAGAGCTTGGAAAGATTGCAGTATGTAAGAGTGGGTTTAATGTTCTGGATTCCCACTTGAAATTTCAGGGTTTCTCTTGCAATGTTAGCTGCGCAAACAGGATTTGCATGGCATGCTGCAGCACCCATGAAAGGATATCAAGGCACCCCAGGGTGTTGTGAGTCCTTTGTTGAGAATCACTGGTATGGACTAACTAAATGAATGGTAGAAAGACTTTCACACATAGCAGCTTGCTTCATCTGGTGCTGTCTGCATCAGCTTTCCTAAGCAGTGGCTTACTTCATTAGGCAGCATTTGATGAAATAAGCTGTAAAGATTTCCGTCTGATTTAGTTAGCCAGTAAGGTGTAAATGTGCCCTGCCTGATGCATGTTAGACTGAGTGGGGGTGGCCTTAGAGGTGCCTGTGTATTTGGCATTCCTGTGGCCTTGGAAATAACCGGAGCTAGTTCTTGGACTGCTAATATGCAGTATTGTAAACAATGTTCATTAAATATACAGCACTGAAAGTGCTTATTAAGTGTTCTGTACCTATTGAGAATCATTTATATTGGGTTTGGGTAAGTGCATAGCCTCTTTTTTTCTGTCCTGAGTCTATGTATTGAAACAAAGTATACTACATGAATGTGTGAGTCCTTCAGAGTACAGTGATGCTTTTGTTTTACACATACAAGACAGCGTACATGAACTAGCATTGTCCTGTATTGCAGATCACCAAGAGATTATAGTTTATGGTCAGAATTCACTTAAAGAGATCTCTCTCAACTTATGTCATACAGATCTGTGTTTTGGGAGCTAAAAGATTATGGCCCTTGCCTTGACTATAATGCTGCAGAATCATGTTACATGATCTGGGTATGTAAGCAATATGTCAGCAAGGATCTTGAGATCCATCTGCCATACATACAAGTGTTGTGCAGTGAAGACCCCTTAAGAGTGAAAACGACATTGGGGAAGTTAAATTTAGCTATTATCCAGTTCAGAAAAGTTCTTTAAGCACAGGTTTTAAGACTTGTTGCCACACTACCCAACACAGAGCTACATCATTACAGTAATTAGGGTCTGGGATTCATGTGGTAAATGTCTTGTGCATAGTTCTGAACAACATAATATACAGTAAAGTTGACTCTACTACAGGATCAGCAGGGGCATATTAGCTAGAGTTGGAAAAATTTAGCAGCTTAAAATTGAGACCAGCTTTTAAAAGAACATAGCATATTTTGGAGTACAGAGAGTACTCGTGGGAAAAATAATGTATATTTTTGCATCACTAATTATGTAGCATCCCTTATGAGACATTTCCATGTCAGAATAGTATTTGTTAGGGGCGTGAGGTAGATTGTTGAGTCTTCACACACCCCCAGTAAAAAGGCAGAAGGTGGAGCAAGGTTCAGTTGGTCTCTGTAAGGCCCCCTCTACATATTACAGGTATTATGCAATTAATTGGTTAATTGTGCAATTACCTTAAGCCATCTATACATGCAAAGTACTTATCCCATGATAAAAAGCTCCAACTAGCTATAAAGTTAGACCTTGAAAGTGTGTAGTAACTTTATAGCTGGTTGCTATTGCATTTTAATTTGCGTGGGTAGCAGGTTCTCCCCTGCAGCTGGGAGCTGCATCAGATTGAGGCTGCTGTGATCTCCCAGCCCCAGGGTTGTGTGGGGTGCCCCCAGGGCTGGGAGCCCCATCAGGTGAGGGGAGCAAGCATGCTTTTTGCTGGTGCAAGGGGAGCCTGGGATTAGGTTCATGCCTCCTACCGTGCACGTGAAGCATGGTGGAGGCGCAATTGTGTGGATCATGCATTAGATCCCATCACATCTTTGCCTGCATGTGTAGAGGGGGCCTAAGGTGCCACCCTACCCTACCTTCTGCCTGAGTTCAGACTACCATAGTTAACAACTACGTGTCCCTGCTAAAATTACAACCTCATCAAATAGGCCCTTTTCCTCCACCTGCTACTTATTATTTTTTACTCCCTCTACTAGTAGTAGGATTCTGTCAGACTCATTACTCTGGTTAGGAGCCTGTTTTCTGGCATATATTTCTTCATGGCTAGTTTATATATTTTCCCTTGTACCTGCATTGTCCTTTCATTTAAGTAGCTCTTCTTCCATGTTTTCATATTCTGGTGTATCTGGACATCAGTCATATGCCATCTTAACCTTCATTTTGCTAAACTAAAGAAGCCAAGCACTTTTAGCTCTCTCATGTGCCTTACATACTTCATTCCTCTTTTCATCAAGTAGCCCTTCTTTGTACCTATTTCAGAGTGAATTATCCTTTTCTGAACATTGTGTACAAAACTGTGTATAGTACTGTGAATGAGGTCTTAACATGGCTTTAAATAATTACACAAATACTTCCCTGTCTCATAGATTTCATAGACATTAGGACTGGAAAGGACCTTGGAAGATTATCGAGTCCAACCCCCCCTGCCAGAAGGCAAGAAATCAGCTGGAGTTATAGGATCCTAGCAAGATAAGCATCCAGTTTTTTCTTGAAGGTGTTCAATGTAGACGCTTGAACCACCTCCAATGGCAGGCTATTCCAGACCTTGGGAGCTCGGACAGTAAAGAAATTCTTCCTTATGCCCAGCCTGAAACGGTCTCGTAGTAGTTTATGACTGTTCGACCTTGTCATCCCTTGGGACGCTCTGGTGAACAAACATTCCCCCAGATACTGGCGGTCACCCCTGATAAACTTATAGGTGACCATCAGATCACCCCTACGCCTGTGTTTTTCCAGGCTAAAAAGCCCCATGGCTCTCAGCCTGTCATTGTAAGGTCTGTTTTCCTAACCTCTGATCATGTGTGTGGCTCTTCTCTGGACTCTCTCAAGCTTTTCCACATCCCTTTTGAATTGTGGAGCCCAAAACTGGATACAGTACTCCAGCTGTGGCCTCACCAAGGCTGAGTACAAGGGGAGAATGATGTCCTGGGATTGCTTGTCTGTAGTGGAAGTACTTTGCCTGGAAATGTGTTGTCTGATGCATCCTAGGGCATTTGCCCTTTTCACATCTTTGTCATATTGACAGCTCATAATCATGATATGATTAACTAAACTGACCAGGCCCTTCTCTTCAGTAGTTTCCAACAGATGACCTACCATTATATAAACAGAAAATGTTATTAGTCCTGAAGTGCGTGACACTTCATGATGCAGATTTTTATCCTGTTTCTATTACTTCCTCCACAAAATCATCTAGTTCTTTCTGTACAGTAACTGACAGTGCTTCCTAATGTTGTGTGACCAGCAGATTTTACCACTACCCTACCGCTGGTTTATTAATGATATTGTTAAACAAGATCAGCCCCAAGGCAGCCCTGAAGGAATTCTATTAGTAGCATCCCATCACCTAGGACTTCCTCTTTCAGTACTGCCCATTGGTTGAGGTTGTTAATGGACCTGTAGTTACCTTCATAGTTTCCCACCCACTCTCCTTTTTAAACGTAGACAGTCACAGTGGTACTACCTCTGATTTAATAGATAGATTAAAAACACTTGCTACTGAACCTGCATTTTCATATGCCAGGGCGTTTGGAATTCTGAGATGGAGAGTATTCAGTGTAGACTGATACCAGTATATTGAGACTTATCCATGTATTTGATTTTGATGGCACCTTCCTCCAAAATGGCTCAGGGCAACTTACAATAACAAGATAAACAGATAAAATAGAGAAAAACAAATAAAATACTGATGTAAAATAGTAGATGACAGAACAGTAACCCTAAACTTAACCCTGCCTGTTAAACCCCTGCCCGAACAAGAAGATCTAACTAAATTTCTGGAAGATTCTACTTCAGTTATGGAAATCTTTATTTCCATATCCCATTCCTGATAGCCACATTGCCTTTGCAGTATTCACTCCATTTTTCATTAGTGAAAACTGAAACAAAGAATTCATTAACTTTTTGTCCATTCTTAAGTTATGTCTACCTATTCTTATTTTTCTTCTCTCATTCTGCCTTGATTTATATAGCTAAGGAATTTGTGTTTGAATATTTTCTAATAGCAAGTTGTAATTCAACTTGACTTTGGGCAGTTCTCACTTTCTTTTGCGTTGCTTGTAGACAGTTTTCATACTCATAACATTGTCTCTGTGGTGACTATTTATTCAGTTAGATTTGAAGCCCTTTCCTGCAAGCTTTTTTCCTGGCTCAGTATAAAAATTCCAGATAAGTTTTAGTAGCATTGATGTAAAAAAAAAAAAAAAAGAAAGAAAGAAAGAAAATCTAAATCTCTGCTGCATTTGCACCCTTTAGCTCCTCAGGTTCATTGACTTCACTAATTAGTGAAGAACTAAAAAATCCAGGTCTGCTTCTGTGAAATCAAGAAGGTATTTACGAGGCTTCTTTTATTTAACCTTCCATTTAATTTAAACTGAATGAAGTTGTGATCATTTTGGCCAAAGGTCATTTTCTGCAACCAGCTCTTCATACCGGCCCCAGCTGTGCTGGGAGGGTGTGGAGCAGAATAGAGCAGGGGGCTGCTCTGAAGCCACTGGGATCTTGCAATAGGGGCAGCTTGCTTTGGATCCAGGCAGCGGCACACTGGCAGCAGATTGAGGCTTTGCTGCAGCTCAGGACCTTAGCAGTGGTTTTTGCCTTTCACAGGGGTGTTCTCTCTCTCTTCCCTACCTTTTGTATTTAAATTACAGCTTTCTGTTTAGAACTGTTGTACCCTGCAGATCCATCATAGCATCTCACAAAGTAACCTGTTGCCTGTGAAAGCTTTATGCCTGTTTGAATTTAGTTAACCCTACCTTGTTTCTGGAAAGCTAGTCTCCCATACTAAGGGGGTACATGCTTGATTTACAATCATTTTTTAAATGTGTTGATTCACTTGGCTTTTAAAAGGGAATTCATCAAAGACTTAGGTAAAAGTTAGATGTTCCATTGAAAGTCAAGGAACGTTTTTGTTGCACATTAATTTTAGGCAGCTCCTAGAGCTCTTAACACCAGGATTTTCTGCATGTTAACACTTTTAAGTGGCTTAAGGCACTCATTATGTGGCTCAAAGTTATACCACTCCAAGGTAGGATTTTCTTTGATCTGCATAACCCAGCTCCTGTTCCACATACCCAGCCACTCCCCAGAGATGTGCAGCTCAAATTGAAGGTGTGACTGCAAGATAACACGAAGCAAATCAACATTTGTGTGGCTCACAACTTAACATGTAACAAGGCCCTTAGTTACTTACCTGTCTTTTTGCACCTTCTAAAATAGTCTCCCCAAGATATAACTAATAAAATACTAACGGACTGCATAAAATTACTGCTCAACTGTTAATGGACATTTACTTTTATATGTTAAGGTATTAAGGACAATCACATTCTATTCGTCTTGGATGATAGAGCAACGATTATATAAACTGGATGTAAGCTGGCCTAAACTTCCAGGATACTTCACTGGTCAAACATTTTGTGTTGGCGTTGACCCTATCAGTGATTTGGTCTATGTTGCACAAGTAAGTAAAGACATTGGATTTCTGTTCTCATTGGTATTGTAGTGGGCTTTCCCTTTGGCATTCACATTTGCTTTTATGTGAAAATAGCTATAGCAAGTAGTTATTCTTTATAAAAAAAAAAAAATGACTGAGGTATATAACAATTTTTTTTAAGTAGCCCTAGATGTGAAAGTTCTAATGAGACATTATAGGTTTGTTGCTCTTATACATCTTAAAGTCTTTTTACAGATCTTTTTAAGTCTTTTTAAGTTATTACAGATAATGAATAGTGTTAGCATGCCCATGAGAGCCAGTTAACTTTCTGCTGGGTGTTATTGACCACATTCAGGTGAGGTCACAAGAACAGTAATGGAGGCAGCCTAGACATCTTGCTCCAGAACATGATAGGCTTCCAAGTTTTAGATTAATTGACACATTTTATCAGTTGGTCTTTTCCATTAAAAAAATAACTACACTAGTGAGCTCCATATGTTAGAATCTAGATCCTGGCTTTTGTTTCAGTAGTGCATCAGACAGACATATAGGAAGCATATAGAGGTGCTTGGGATGGTGCAAAGTTAAGAGATGCAGTTAACTTTTGGGCCCGTTTTAGGTTGAATATGGTTTACTACCCTCTCTCTTTTCCTTCACCCCTTGAGATTAAATGAATCCAGAGGTCAAAATAATATACTCAGGTCTCTATGCAAATTGGTTTTGTGCAGATTTGCTTATACGCAACAACTTTATTTATACCAGAAATTTGCTTTGTCCGAGAAAAATCCTATCGTATGTGAAGTTGGCTGGCAACGAGCTGCCTGCAGGCTGGTAGAGTTCCAGCCTGCAGGGAGCCGGGAGGAAGTTGAAGGAAGGCAGTGAAACAGGGGCATTACATGCATGTACAGTACATGGGCATGGCCCCACATAGCCTTGAGGGCAGCTCTGGCAGGTAAGTGGGGAAGAAGAAGGGGATTGAGGCCCCTGTAAGGAGGGAGCTGGGCAGGGCTGAGGCTGCTGTCCAGCTGGTGGGTGCTTGGGGCCCAGGGCCACAGTGTACAACTGCAGGGCCCCAGCGGGGAGCAAGACAGAGCCTCCAGTGGCTCACCGGCGGAGGGCTGGCTCCCCACTGCTGTGCACACTTCCAAGGGGAAGGGGCAGATCCATGGGCACAATGGGTTCTGGCCCTGATCCTAGGCCTGGCTCAGACTTCTCTTTGCCTGGTCCCCATTGCCCTGGCTATGTGCCTCCTGTGGCATGGCACTACCCCCCACAAAGAGCGGCAGGCAGAGGAGGTGCATCCCCAGGGCAGCGCAGGATGATTCTTTGCTGCCCTGCTTTCCTGCCCTGGGTGCCTCTCCAGCCCAGTGGGCATGACCCAGTGCAGCTGGGAACTGTAGGGTTGCACAGAGAAGCTATGAGCTCCCTGTTGCACTGTGTCATGCCTGCTGGACTGTGGAATCTCAGGGGCAGGGAAGCAGGGAACAGTAGGGCCATGTGGAGAAGGTGCTCACCCTGCGCTGCCTTGATGACACACCCACTGCATGTGCCGCTGCTTGCAGCGCAGAGTGAATACCTTCTCTGCACGGCCCCACTGTTCCCTGCTTCCCTGCCCCGGATGCCTCCACAGCCCAGTGGGCATGACCTGGTGCAGCAGGGAGCTCGTAGTCTCTCTATACAGCCCTGCTGTTCCCAGCCACGCAAGGTTGCTCCCGCCAGTCTGGAAGTGAAGCAGAGTGGAGCCAGGAGCAGTGGACAGCCGTCATTCCCTGCTGGCCTGCTTCCCTCCCCTGGGTACCTCTCCAGCCCTCCCCACGCTGCCCTGACGATGCACAAACTGTGTGTTCTGCTGCTTGCAGCATGGAGCTCACAGCCTCGCCACGCAGCAGTTATTGTATTGTGTGATTACTGTTTGAATTTGTCATGGTTTGTGGGGGGCAGTAGAGTGAGGCTGGTACATGTACCTATTAATTACACATAATAATGGAATTTGCTTAATGCAAATTCACTTTATGCATGGTGTTTTTAGAATGTAGCCCTTGCATAAAGAGAGACCCAAGCGTAAAGACAGTGAAAGCTGCAGGGGTTTGTCCCACCTGAATCAAACCATGTACACCTCAAGTTATATGTCAAAAGTTAACTTTGTAAGAGTAGCCACTGATTTTCATCTTTCTGTTTCTTTGCTTTTACCAGCTGCAGAAATAAGATTAGTGATATTTGTCCCCCTCATGAGCCTGAGAACTATGAGTTAGTGTCTGTAAAAGTTTTTGCACGTGAAAAATACTAAGAATTAGACAATCACCAACAATAAGGCTGTGTGCAATGATCTTTTTTTTTTTTTTCAATTAGTTTTTTTTATACTTTACAGCGAGGGGTTAATGTGCCAAAAGTACTCGTGTTTTCAGAGAATGGAGATTTCCGGCAAGCTTGGAATTCTACAGTTGAAATGCCTCATGGTATTTTTGTAGCCAGCAATGGTACTGATAGCTCAGTATGGATCACAGATGTTGGAAATGGTATGTCAGATTGTTGCATATTAAAAGTATTGGCTTGGGAAGAAAATAACACCTTTGTAGGTATTCCTCTGAACATCTGTCTTAAACTACCCTAGGAATGTTAAGTCAGATTCACAGTTCTCTGGTGCTGGGTTTGTTGTACACTGCTCCAGTGCTGCACAAAGTACAGAATCTTGAAAGCTTCTGAATTGCACCTTTGGGTCATTGGCCATGGCTTCTAATCTTGGCAAACTTTCACAGTCCTTTATTCAAAAAAGGGGCTTGCATTTCAGTCTGATTTGTTCTCTTTCCAATTCTGGTGGCTCCAATCCTATATGTATGTGATTTGCAGATAACTTAATGAGTGCAGATGAATCTATTACAGAGTTGCCCTAGTTCAGTTTTATTACTTTTAATGTAAAGCGACAGTGGATTTTATCTTTGTAGTACTATGTTGATGTTTATAAGACATGGTTCTACTGAGAAATGTCAATGCCTTTGTTTTGATGCAGGGAAGTATGGACATACTGTGAAACAGTACAGTACTTCTGGTAAGCCAGTGCAAACCTTGGGCACTCCTGGTAAACCAGGTTCAGCTCTGATTCCACTGCAGTTTGATCAGCCAGCAGAAATATTTGTAGATCAAAATGGCGATATCTATATTGTAGATGGAGATGGAGGCTTGAACAACAGATTACTCAAACTGACCAATGGTATGTAATATGTGAAATCTTTGAAGCATAATAATGCTACTTTTAAACCTCAATGTTGCTAACTATGAGTTTGATCCAGTGCCCACTGAAGTTAGCTGCAGGTGTCCATCAATTCTAATGTACTACGGATCACAAACTGTTTCATTAACTACCGTATGCACAGAAACATTCATGCTGTTTTCTTATTGTTGAATGCATTGGATTTTTTTTAATAGAAGCAACTAAGGCAAGTAAGTTCCTACTAATGCTGCTGGAATAATGGATAAGGAGTTAAAAACCCTACAAAAATATATGAAGTTTCTTCCCTGCCTCCAATTGAAGAGAAAGTGCTGCTCCTCTCTGGCATGTATGTCACCAAGCAGTTCATGATTACAATATGAAACTGTCAGAATTCTCTATTGATTTCCCTCTGTCAGCTGCCAAAGTACTAATCATAATGTCTAGAGCATAGTTATTCATGGACAGCGCAACAATGCATGGCAAATTGAAAGTCTTTGCTCAGCCTATGGTAGTGTATATGATGGAAAACGGATTCCATGATGATTAGATAGTAAATATTTGTAATCAGTAAAAGCCTCTGTACTCTAACTTGATTCTACTATCATAACCTCAATAACTTGACATGAGAACTAAGGGGTCTTGCTGCTGATTTTTAGTTCCCTCTTTCCACAATAAGAAGAGGGACCATTTTTTAAAACTTCTGTATATTCAGTGCTGGTATGGTATAAAATTAAAATTACTTTCTATGGTCATAAGAAACACTGACAGCCAGTGAAACTTTTCTGTAGGTCCTGAGGAAATGCGATTTGAATTGTTAAGTTTTGTTGTGGTAACAGATCTGTATTGGTTTGTTCTTGGCAACTGTGGTCTGCTTAATACAGTTCATGAAGGAGAGGTAAGATTTTGCTGTAAGTCTGTGTATCTTGAAAACAACTTTGCTTATAAGAAGCAACAGATACTTCTTAAATCAATGCACTGCATTAATTATTATGAATTACTTTTTCTGCAAAAATAGACCTCCTTTGTGTTGTCTGTTATGATATTTTTTTCCAAAAATGTATCCTTTATTTTCACGTATTTTGGGTGAGAAACTTTATGCATTAACAGCCTTATTAGAATATAGAGACATTCTGCTTTTGTCTGGTATTTCGCTCTTTTAGTAGATTAGCATTCTCTTTTAAGAAAAACATGCTCATACACTGAATAATGAAAAATGTACTGCATTCAAAAGCTTGTCCAAGTCTCTCCCTGCTATGTAATTGGTCCAGTAAAACTTATTGCCTGTGAATATTCTTCTTTCTCGCATACCAGCTGAACTGTTGTGGTAAATGCTAAACTGGTACTTTATTGCATTTAAAACTAAGTGGAGCTTTTCCTTATGAACTGTAAGATTTGAAATTAGGTACAAGTCTCCAAACATCTGTGTTTGTGCAGAACCTCATGCTCTGGGTCCTGGTTCATCATCTTAACCATAATTATAAACTCATAGTTTTGCTACCATTGAAGTTCTTGGCAATGCCCCATTGGACTTAGGGAAATGATTGCATTGACTTAAATTTTAAATATTGCTAACCATAATTTGGAAGAAATTAAACAGTTCACTTCTGTAGTGCAACGTGAATGTTCCTTAATATTTTTTTCACTGTTATAACCATTAGATTTCAAGGTGATGTGGCTGCATGCAGAAAATGGTACAGGTGCTGCTCAGTTCAGGATTCCTCACAGTGTAACAGTGGATTCTGTTGGACGGGTAAAGAATAAGTCTTTTCCTTGAAAACTTACAGTTTTACCTTGATGTGGCTTTGTTAGATATAGGAAGGAGTCCTGACTAGCTGCATAATCGTGTTGTGTGTGTGTGTGTGTGTGTGTGTGTGTGTGTGTGTGTGTGTGTGTGTGTGTGTGTGTGTGTGCGTGCACCCCCCCATATTTGCTCAAATCCAAAATAAGCTTTCGCCACCCCCATGTAACATGGTGGATGGGGAGGGGCTCATCTTGAAATCAAATACAAAGCAGCTGGGGGGGAGGCAGCTGCTATGACTCTGACTCTGGCCACAGCCAGGGGTTGGGGGTTAGAGTCAGCTACTGCTCACCCCTCCCATTGCTTCTCCATCAGCTTGTCCTCCCTGCCATTGACTTGCCACAGCTCCAGCCCCCTTCCATGCATAAAATCTAATTCTTCTATACATGTCAGAGAGGGAGGGGAGGATTGTATTAAATTCAGAGTAGTCTTGGATTTGGGTAAATATGGTATATATAGATCTAGATGCATACAAATGCATGTGCATATATAGGTCTGTATGTGCTCATGTGTGTATCCATCTCCCCCCACCCTCCCTCCCATTGTTTTTCACATATGTCATGCCTGAGAATAGTATACACATCGTGTGTTTGAAAGGCAGAAAAAAGATCTTTCCTCGTAGTAGATAACTGAGTAACAGCAGCTAGGGAGCTGAGCCTGCTCAATGTCTTGCTCCCCATGGATCACGAACAGACTTAATTTTGCTTTTGTCCAACAGAAGCCTAAGTGACAGAAACATCCTCACTTACAATGTGCACTTCAATTTCCATCAGCTGGTTCTTGGAAAAAGATGGGTAATATATGTGAGAATATGGTGTGTGTATGTGTACACACGCACCCTCTTCCCCCAATGGATGTTCTTCCTTAAAAGGCTAGGACAGGGACCTGCAACCTTTTTGACTGGAATACCAAAAATGCCCCAACCTCAACTTGTAAGATGTTGGCACCGCAGGGGTGGACAGCAGGAGAGCTGCATGGAGCCTGATCCCTGTCGTAGGAACACAGCCCCAGCCCCTTTCCCACTATCTGTCTGTAAGCACATGTGCACCCACTACCATCAACAATCCGGGCTGGGGCTCCGTAGACCGCAGTGCAGCAGCTTGCAGCATCCCCACTGCCTGCTGCGAGTAGCCTGCAGGAGCAGGAGCCTGCAGGAGCAGGAGCCTGCCTAGAGCCCAGGCTGGCTGTGGCAGGCAGTGGAACACTGCAAACTGCTGCACTGAGGTTTTCAGAGCCCTGGCCCAGCTTGTTGCCAGTGGCAGGTGCACATGTGTATACAGGCAGACAGTGACAAGCTTGATTTTTGTTGTAGCAGTTCAGCCCAGACCCCTTCCCTGCCATTTGCCCTGAGTTGTGCATGCCAAGCAAAATGCCTTAGCATACCACACTCTGGCATGTGTGCTAGGGGTTGCCGACATCTGGGATAGAACATGAGTAAGAAGGAAGAAATACAGCCACTTAATAGGTTGGTAGCAAATGCATCTTATTCCCTCCTAATCCTATGCATCTTCTGAGAGCTGCAGTATGAGTGTCTTGACCCTAAGAACTTTGGATTTGTATGACCAAGGACTGTACAACCATTTTAATAACCCAGGAAATACTGAAACAAACTTAGTTAAGAGGCTTTCTAACTATATGAATAGATGTTCATTTCTACTGGTAAAAATATCTGAGAAATTTCCACTGGTAGAAATCTTTGTGGAAGAGGGAGCTTAGAGCATTCAGTTTGCAGCTGCCCCTTCTTCCCTGCTTGCCATACCTTTCCCAGGCAAGGTTGATCTTGGTCTAGGGAAGGCATGGAGAGCAGGAGTTGCTCCACTCCTTCCAGTCCCCAAGGTGGAGTGGCGTAGTAGGGAAAATTCCCAGACCAGGGTCTAAAGAATGGGCAGAGAGTAGCCTCCCCAGCTCTGCTTCTGGTCTCCAGGAGTTGAGGAGAGTGGAGGGAGCAGTAGCACAAAGTCCTCAGCCTGTTCCCTATGCCATGCAGTACCCAGTTTGGGAAAGAAACAGGGAGCACTGGCAGCTGTTCTCCTCCCTTCCCAGATATTGGAGCAGTGGGGCAGTCCCTGCTCTGGAGAAGTGCAGGGAGCATTGCCCAGCTGCTTTGTTTCCCTCTTGGACCAGACTGACACCCAAAAGATCTTTCTTCTGGAGACAGGCCCGTGTACACTCATAATTTCTATCAAGAAAACACCAATTCTCTCAATAGAAAAATAGTGCTTGTATGTGGCCCAACTTAAAACCTGTTTTGGCATCCCAGAGTTGGAAAGAAGTTATCCCTACAAGACTGTTGTATTTTCTCAAATAAAAAGATAAACAGTTGCATTTAAAAAAAAAAAAGTGTAAAAAGTGACAGTAAAGATGCACAAAATCTCTGCTTCTGCAGTGATACTCTTAGAAGAATCTAAATGTTAGGTGGATCCGATTTGTTAAAAACAAACAAAAAAAGAGCTTCAGCCTGTCAACAGTCAGAATGTCTTTTTATCTTGGTTGTATAGTGGAATTGTCAACTCCATGCAGCCTCCCTATCTATAGTGGAAAAATTAAATTACGAATTTCTGATAAAGGGTATGCTGAAAATGGTTGGGTCCCATAGTTCCATGTAGCAGCCAGCTTCCAGAGTGCCAGTGGGAGCATGTGTCCACATGTGCCAAGCTGACAGGCCCAGATCATTAAATTGGAAAATCAGTTAGAAAAAGCAAGTGTTCCTGTGATGATATTTAGTCCTGGATAAGTGTATGTTTGTGATTGGTTAAAAAGGCACCTTCTTTGGTGAATGCTTTTGAAACATGTCCACAAAAGAAGTGAAGATGAGATATCAGTCTCTTGGAGCAGAAGGAGATAATTTATGCATCTAATTGTGACTTAAGAATTTTTTGTGTGGTCATCAACACTTTCTTAGCTTGGAAAATGAATATTAAGAAATTCTTCCTTGCTCCAGTTCTCTGTATTTAAGAGTATTTGACCCATTATGTATGAAAAACTGATTCCTTTGATTTAGCTTGTTTTTTTTAATAATCACTTTTATTGTGCACAATAGGTGTGGGTTGCTGACCGAGCAAACAGAAGAATCCAAGTTTTTGATAAAGTCACAGGCGAGTGGCTAGGGGCTTGGAGTAGCTGTTTCAAAGAAGATGGTCCCTATTCTGTCAGGTACTGTAAGCATTGTGATGATGTAGTTTCATGCAAACATTTTGTTTCCTTTGAAATTTACTTTTTACTAGAAAGATTCTGTGATACATGGGTCAGCAGCTTATGGCCTGTAGGATGGATCTGGCCTGAGAAGCCATTTGCTCCAACCCATGGACATAGGTTTTCAATATCAGTCAGCGATAGGGAGCTTTGGCAGCAGTTGTTCATGTTCAGCAGTTGTTCCCACCTTGAGGAAAAGCAGTGGCTATGGATGCTCACTGCCTGCTGCTGTGGTATAAAGTACTGGCAGCAGCTGGGTTCTAGCACCCACCCATCTGCCTGCTTCTTATCCAAACTGGGTCACTGGCCTGCTGCCCAAAAAGATGGCTGACCATTGCCATCATAAATGCTTGATAGCATGGTTAGTCAGTGGACTTGAGACAGAATTGGGTTCTAATCATATAAAGACAAATTCTTAAATCTACATGGGGCCCCACTTTTTTTACATGTAGTCTTTCAACATGTAATTTGGACTGCAGCATGAAATTCTCCAGGGTTACAAATATCAACAACTTTAAGTAACAGTGAAGTTCCCAATTCAGCTGTCTTATCTATGCAAGACACTAATACTTTCCTGCTGAGACCAGGACCACCATCAGAGTCACTCCTGGCTTGTGTCCTCCCGGCCTTGGCAGGTAGGAAGCAAAAACAGGTTTATGCAGTCCTGAGCATGCACGATTCCTATGTTGCCAAGCTTGACAGCAATGGTGGTTTCTTTGCAATCTCCTCAAGATATTTGCAGTGCATAATAACTGGGCTTGTGCTCATGTAGGATAGGAACAAGTGGGCAGGGTTTTCATCCTTAGTGATACTTTCAGGCTCAGTAGGGTGGTAGAGGGACTCGTATAGTTCAGGCTGCAGGATGAGCCCTTTGTTTTTAATAGAAGTTGTTGGGCTTTGTAACACTGGAGAACATTGTTAAGAGCTGTATGTTGCAGTCCTAATCATATGTTGAAGGACAATAGGCATAGGCCCAAACCTTCTTTGTGTCATTTGCTGTAACAAGGAGCAACAGCATGTAGAGCAGGTCTGTACACCTACTCTGCAATATTATAAGATTGAAAATAGTAGACTGACTTCCATTTCTCTTGAGGTCAGTAGCTGAGTTACAAGAAACTGAAGCCTGAATGACAAATGACTATGACCAAAACCACAGGTTTTCATGTTCAGATCAGGGTGGTGGGTCTGTCTGTGGTGCCTCTGTGCTACCATGAAGCACTCTTACTTGCTCACTCCCACTGTACATGCACCAAATCCTGGAAAGGAAGCAATAAAATGACAGTGAGTGCAAGCCCAATACTTCTCTCGCATGCAGTCTCTTTGGTCTGCTTCTTAGTACACACTAGGTGCGTCCACACAGGCAAGCACGTGCACTTTCAACAGCTCAGTAGAAGGTGCAAATTTGAGCCGTGGCTTTTTGCCTCGGCATACATGCCTGGACATGTGCTTTGGTGTGGGGCATTAGTGCCACTTGGGGCAAAATAACCTTGCCTGGCTCCTCCTGGATCTGCAGCCAAAGCGAGCTAGAGCCTGGGGCCAGCACCTGTGCTGTCCCCAGCAGTATAAAAAGTTGCCCTGTCTTGGCCCCATCAGTACAAAAAGCTGCCCTGTCAAGTAGCTCAGGGCTACTTGCTCTCAGAAGCTTCTGGGGCCCAGCTAATTGGTACCTGGGGATACTAACCCTTGTGCCAGCTGGACTGCTGAAGCAGCACCCTCTTCCCACTGCAGCAGACTGGCAGTAAGGGCTGCTGCCTGGCTGTGACCTGCTGCGCACCTGCCAGACCCAAATGGGGACTGCACAGCCAGTAGAGGCATCTGCCCCTCTGGGCCAGCTGCCAGTGGGCTGTGGCTGCAGAGTTGGCCTTTGTGCAGCACTACTGCCATGTGTCCCCCCTGCCTGACCATCTGGGCAGCTATTGCCTGGAAGATGTTCCCATTGTGGTGGCCTGCTTTGAACAGTCAAAGCATGTCTTCTTGGCCCCCATTGGCCAGGAGGTCGGCCACCTCCAGCTGGGTCCAAGGTGTCACCTCTGAGCAGGCTTCTCTGCCTACACTCTTCCTGGTAGGGAGGCAAGTGGCATCCTGGTGTTCCCTGTTTGAAAACTGAAAAATCCCTGTTAAAAAATATCCCAAAGTCACTCTGTAAAATACCTCAAAATCCATGTTCCTCCACAAGTAAAACAAAAGACCACTTTATATAGAGAGAGTGAGTGAGTGAGAGACACAGAGACAGTGATCAGTTGGGCAATGTTTTACTGATATATCTACAGTGTTAAAGCATACCAGTGTCTCTATCATTGTCATAAAATTAATTCTAAATACCTGTATGTTTTGTTGCTCCCAACAAGAGCTACAGCCCTCTCAACAAGGTCTACTGCCCCCCCACAGGGACTACACCCCACAAATCCCCCAGGCGGGGTAGAGATCAGGGTCCCAGGGGACAGGTGGAGTATGGGACTGAGCTGATCAGGGGGGCTCAGGGCAGCAGCAGGGTGGGTGGGGCTGCTCTGGACAGGAATCAGGGGGGCTCAAGGGCTTGTGGGGATGGGACCAAGCAGGGCAGGGTTTGGAAGGGTTGCAGAGGCAGGCAAGGGATGGGGCTGGGCAGGAATCAGGGTGGCGGAGCAGGGAGGCCAGCAGGGGTCCCTCCCATGGTCCCTTCCCCACTCCTCCAGCCCCCTGACCCCTTATTTACCAACACTGGAGCCCAGGTCCAGCTCCCTGCTGCTGGCATGATGCCTGGGCAGGCAGCATGCTTCAGCACTAGGATGAGAGCTAACCATAGAGATGCTCTGGCAGCCAGAGGCTCTCTGGGGAGGACCCAACCTCCTGTTGTCCCAGGGCATAGTCCCTGCCCCGCATTTTTTGTCTGCAGGCTTTTTTGAGCCCTGGGTATCTGGGGGTCTAATTTGGCCCCATGCTGCAGATTTGCAGCACAGGGAACATTTTACTCATTCTCAAACTCAAAGGAGTTTGAGACACTGCAAGAGGCACATGCAGGCTCATTTGGATGCGCCCGCTTTTTGTTCCCGTGGCATGGCTGCATTGCTTTTTGTCTAATATCTGGTGCTTGCACAACAAAAGTGAGCAAGGAATGCTCGTGACAGTGCTCCCAGTTGTAGCACAGAGACTGTGTAGATTTCTCGAATGCTGTTTCCTTGCATGGGTTTCAAACTGATTTTTCAAAGCATATAAACAAAGTTACCATGAGGTGGTGTAAGAAGTCTGTGAAGCCGGTTTCTCTTTGTCTTTTATAGGTTAACTCCCAATGAGAAGTATCTGATTGTAGCTCAGCTGAATATTAACCGAGTATCCATCCTGGCAGCACCCCCAGTAGGATCCATTGGAGACTGTATTGTAGTAAACATAATCCAGATGGCTGATGAAGTCAAACCACACCTTGTGGATGTAAATGTGAAGACTGGAGCAATTTACGTAGCAGCAATTGGATCACAACAAGTACATAAATATGTACCTTTAAATTAATGGATTTCTTCGGTTCATTCAGCACAAGCCACTTTCGGCAATAAGTGAGTTTTTCTTAAATTCATTGCAGACTGTTCTACCTTCCACAAGCACAGGATGTTTCACTCCGAGGACCCATAAAACAGATGGCTCTGGTTTGTGACCTGTCTTCTTTCTTTTATACAGTCTTTTGTTAATCTCAGGGATTTTTCTTGTTTGTTCTTTGTGTGCGTTTCATTTCTGTTAGCTACTGGGATTTGAAGAATGTATTTCATGAGCGTATTTGCTTCATTTTATTACTTTCTAACCATTATTTTAAACTTTAGCGTAGTTCCCCCTCCCTCCCACCCTTTTCTTCTTTGGTTAAATTATGATACATCCTGTCTAGAGCAGGGGTTTGCTATATGTGGCCTGTGGCTGAATCCAGTCTGCAGCAGCGGGAAGCTTCCACAACTTTCCAGTACCAGGTGGCTTTGCTCACATTGCAGTAGGGCACCAGGGAAAAGCAGCAGTGACAGAAGTTTATTTGGAGCACTGGCCCATTTCAGACCCAAGCCAGATTGATCCAGCCTGTGACTCTGAAAGATTTCTGGCCACTGACCTGAACTGCCTGGAGGTGCATCTATGCTTAGTCCCATTCCAAAGGTCCTAACTGGCAAAAAGGTACCAGACCCCAGTTTAGGATTCCTTGAATGCTGATTTAGTACAATACTAAACAGGCAGATGCAGCATGGGAGTGACATGTTTGACACTCAAGGCTGATATTGACATTTTAGCATCTTTGGCATCTTCCCTAAGTAGTTAATAATGCTGCTGTTGTAGTCAAATTTTTCAGTCCCAGCTAAGATAATCTGTTCCATAATTACTTAAGTGAAATGATTATGATGCACTTTAAACTGAATTAAATGTCTATGCAGCAACATGGCACCACTTTTAACTAAATGAATTAAATTAGAAACTGATCTAATCAGTTTAGGTTTTCTATGCAGGGAACGCCTGACAGGTAAACTTCAGGATGTTCAACAACTTGAGTTTCCTGAGATGCATATCCAGGATTTTCTAGGAGACTTTTACTCAGCATTAAATACTTTAGGCTTATAATAATTTTTAGTTATTCTCATGTCATTGAAATTCAGATGTCTGAGGTTTTTACCTATTCTGGACTCTGGATCTTCTTTTTAGTGAACTATCTGTCTTTTTATTCTGTCTTCAGATGTTCATTGATGATTTTCTCAATGTTCAGTCATTTTTCTACTTTTTTTTGGAGGAACTTCTGGTTAACATGTCAGTAGGTAGTTTCTCATAATACAGAGCTTGTAGTTTTCTATAGCTTTTTCCAGACTCTTTGGTCTTTTCAGTTCTTTCTCTGAATACAATTTGGGTTTGAATTGGATAAACAATTATTTGCTTCTCCAGCTACAGACTTGTTGTACTAGGATCTTTCTTCCATGCCCAGTCCACAATTTATTGATGCTGTACAGTCTTGTGATTCACCTTCTTTTTTAACAGAAACGATGCAAAGAGAGCTCAGGTTCTTGTGATGTATTGCAACTTAAGCAAGAATGACTTGCCCAGGTGAATAATTGGGTCCATCTTTGAGAAACTGGGCACGTCCTCTGTCTTCATGCCTCATCTATTTCAAGAGCTCGAGAGGCAAGATAAGTCATTCTATTTCCTCCCACAAAGGAACATAGAAAGTAAACTTATTCTACTAAACATCCTGTGTAATGTATGTACTCATAGTCAATTGTAATGCTGATTATTTCAATATCAAATCTACTAAAATGGAATAAGTTGCATTCACTTTAATCTGCAAGACCTTTCCTTCCTGATGGTCCCAATCTTTATGGAAAATACAACTGCTGCAGTTTGTAATAGATCAGTGAAGCATCAAATCTCCTTTCCCCTGTCTAGTTATTTCTTTAGGAATGTCTGGTCCTAAAGAAACAAAGCAGGATTTCCAGTCGTGCTGAAAAAGACATTGTTCTGGCAGGTGCTTTACAAGTGATACAAACATTAAAATTCTATTTGTGCTTTTGAGATGTTCAAGTTCTCAAACAGAAGGTGCTGTTCAAGGGTATTGTCTGTTTACTAGGTGGTTAGCATTAGTTTTTGTGCTAATTAGCATGTTGCCTCGTCACCCTCCTAAACATGGTTAAAGTGATAGGGACCACACTGATTTCTTAAAGGGATAGGGAGACAGAAGACCACTGATAGGGCACATCCCCACATGCAGGGATGTTCATTTGTCACAGCAAAAATAGCAGTGGCACAAATTTTTGCTGCTGCTGTTGTCACTGCACTTGGGGTTTGGCATGGGGCAAAATGCCCCGCTTCAGGGAAACTGTTGTTTTCTCACTCTTCCTGGCTCCCAGCTTGCTGGAAGAGCCAGGGGATACCTAAAGCAGTGTAGATGCTCTGGCTGGCAGCCAGAGTGTCTCCCTGGAGAACTGAGCCTCCGTGTCTAGTGGCGCATGCTTCTGGACTGTGAGCCATATCACTTTTTGGGGGGGGAAGGGGTGGTGCACTGGTTTTTTCCTGATACCAAAAGTTCCTGGCATCAGATTTTGTCACTGTGCTGCAAATTTGCAGTGCTACAAACAGTTGCACATGTACTGCATGCAGTTTGCAGTGCCACAGACCATATACATGCACTCATGTGGGCATGCCCTTAGTGATTTTTTTTTTTCTTGGTTTGTTTCTTTCCTTCCTATTCCCCCTCCCATGGAAGCAGTCATTGCAGAAGGACATCACACAACAACTACACATACCTTGTGCACAGGTAACAGCTTAAACTGTTACATGAATGTGATAAACTTTGAACAATTGTTCATCTAGTAAATGACTGCTCGATATGTTCCTTTTCTGGAGGAACAGCAGAACTTTCTGTGGCATCTCTTGATTAGTCAGCAAAACTCCTTAGCTTAAAGTTGTTTCTGTTTCCTAGAATAAGACATGTAATTAAAAGGATTTGAGATTTATCCCTCAGAGTCATTATTCTTTATTGATCATTTTTGACCAAATGCATGTAAAATGAATTGCACTTCTGCTTTGGAGGCAGATGTCCAGATTTCAGCAAGATTAATTGTTGATTCAGGTAATCTAGAGGTCTCTTTCTTTATCTGATGGTGCTGTCCAGAAAAAGTGAGTCAGTGGTTACTTTAAAAACCACACCAAGCCTTTCATTAAGCCATCACGTCTCATGGCCAAATCTTTATCTGTCCTTACCCTGACCTTTCCTTATTGTTTGTTCACCCTGAAACTACATTATAAGCTCATTGGAAAAGGGACAATGTGTGTGTGTTTTGAGGCGGGTGTTGGGCGGAGAGTGGGTGAAAGACTCTAATGCACTTTTGGGTGCTGTATAAGTTATTAACAGGTTTCAAGTAATATTGTTGTTATGTGATGCTTCATTTGGTCTTTCCTTATACACATATAGACCACATAAAGCATCACATAGCAACTTCATTTTTAATCAAAATGAAGGATAAATCCAGTTTGGTAGAATATGCTGCTATTCTAGTTGTAGGCCTCTCATGCAGTGACGGTTAGTAGTGCCAAAAACGTGTATGTCTATAGGCATCTGTCCACATTAGACATGATACAAACTCCTTTTTGCCTCTGCAGTTGTGACCTAGCAAAGAGGTTACTGATTCATCCATTAGCTTGCCACACCATCGTAATTTCAATTCACATAATTTTGAAGGTGATTTCTTAAAGTGTTGCAAATATTTAGCATAACTCGTTAAAATGTGAATCCATGATTTACTATGTGGAACCTTGTGGCTTAATTTGGAAGCTCAGCTTCTTTCTGTAACTTGATAGTAACAGGGTCTGTAATGGGGAAAACTTGAACTTCAGGTCTTAAATCATGTTTTGTAGCAAAAAAATGTTTTTAAGTAACTTTTGCCTAATTGAGTCAATGAATTAAAATTATTTACGTGGGATCTAGAATTCTGTGTCCTTTTTCGTTTCATGCCTCATTACTCTTGTGGTCTCTCTATATTGCTACAAATTTCTGCATTAGAATGGAATACATAAATCTTTTATAGTTTGCCAGATATTTTTCTTTGAGTAATGCAACTTAATTAATTCTTAGTAAACCTTCATATGAAAATTGTGTAAATCATTTTCAACTATACTAATTTTTTTTTCAAATGCAAAATTAACAAGAGACTTATAAAGCAATATCTATTTAGTTTTAAAAAAATCAAGAAATGATTTGCTTATGGTGAACCAGTATCAATATATATGGAAAGTTACTATTTAATCTAGCAGGAGAAAAGATAAATAAAAACAACAGGAGATCGAAGCTACAAATTGGTAACAAAGCACAATTTTTTAACATATAAGAGTGATTAGGTCACAGAAACAAATTACAAGGAACAAGCAAATTCTCAATTTTATTTATATTTTTTAGATCTTCAAAATGAAGCCAGATTACTTTCAGGAGTATGTGCAAGGTATTGGGCTCCATACAGGAGTAAAATGATTAAATTTAGTCCTGTATTACCTGTGATGTAATGTTGCTAGTTAAGTGCAAAGTACAGGAGGTCAGGCAACATGATATGAGGACTTAAAATCTATCAGTGTGTCAGAGATGGTTTTAATATATCTATTGTTGCTTTAAAAACAAGAATAACTTGTTTGTGCTTTTAACAGAGTATTATTAATGTTGTTGCTGCTGCTTCTGCTGTTGCTGTTATTATTAACAGTTTTGTGAAGCTGGTTTAGCTCTGTAAGTGTTGGCGGAGTGTTTTGGGTTAAGTAAAATTTATTTCTTGTCTGCTACTCAATAGCAGTGCTAGAGCATTTTGGTAGAGTATTTACAGCCTTCTGGTATGGCATGAGTCAATGACCTTGCTCTGTGCTCATGTTGAAGGTCTGCCAGTTGACCCATCTGCAGATAGGTTTTAAGGCTGGGAAGCCAAAGGTGGGCAGACATACCAGCCAGACCTACTAGCCATTGGCTATAAAAGCTGATGTGCCTTAACTATGCTAACCCAATGTGCTGTGCAACTCAGGCAAACTTCTGATTTTTTTTGACCAATTATAACAAAATTGAAGGTCACAATGGACTGTTTTGTATGTACCAGACAAATAGCAAAATGGAGTTGAGGCATTTCTGCTTCTAGTATCTTCCTGGATATCTTAGAAAAACACAACCATTGTTGTCATAGGCTTTATTTGTTTAGTTTCTAGCCAAGGTTTATTGAAAGCCAGTAGAAGAGCAAGTACAAAAGCTATATATCATAGTAGAAAATTCTAAACATTTTCATGAAAAATTTTCAACATTCATGGAAAGAACAGGCAAACTCATGCAAGTATTTGCTTACCCTATGGAAAACCCAGTGTGCATTCATAAGCTAAGCAATGCAGAGAAGCCCTGGCAGGTTCCGTGTGGGAAGACGACTTCTGAGTTATTGCATGCATGTTGTGAGACTACCCTCTTTATGTGCCGCTCACTGATAACTTATTGACACTCAAACTAGAAAACATTTTAGATGCTTTGAACCATGTTACCGTCTAGGTACCTACAAAGCACTGTGAAATCCGTGTTTCTATGGCAAGCAAATGAACTGTTTTTAACTTTGTTTTAGCATTCCAACATAGCATTGGTTAGTACTGTAAAATGGCCTATCCTGTTGGCTTTAGTTTATTTTGTAGCATTTATCTATCTGGCTCTGACATGATGGAAACAAATTGATACAAAATACCTGTGTTTATTAGTAAAGAAGCATGTGTATTTGAGCTGTTTAAAGTTCTATGGTCTCAGCTTTTAATGGTTACTTACAAACTTTTTTTGCTTGATGCGATTCACTTCTCCCTGAGGCTTGCTTTGAATTGCTAGTTAAAATATAATTCAGGTGAAGTGGTCCAACTGTCTGGCTTCCTCCTGTGAGCACACTGCGTTCTACCACACCCAAAATTTATTTAGAGCAGTGGGAACCTTAACAAACTTGGGCTAGTTTTCCTGACCTGAGGTTGAATGTCAAAAAGGATTATTAGAGGGAAAATGCAATATATATCAATTCCAGAAGTTACATTATTTACAAATATTCATAAACATTGTTTCAGAAAGAAGATATCATCCTAATTTCCTGTCTCCAGTTTGCCTCTGGATATTTTCACAGCTAAGATGCGCATGATTTTGCAAGCTTTCGTTGCGGTAAGACGTGTGTGATGGCATCCAGGCAAAAGCCTTTTGATCACTTGGCTAACTACTCACCCAAGATCATTTATTAAAGTTGGCTTAAAAATAAAAAGACATTGAGCTTTTGCCTGTATGATAATTTGCCATAACTATGGTCCATATTAGGTATTATAAGTACTTAGTACTGTAGAACAATGAAGTAGTTAGAAATTCTGTGTCTTTTTTAAAGTGATTCCATTCTCTTATTTGATTTCTTACTGAGTGTTCGTAAGTGGAAGTTTTAATGTTGACGAGCCAGTAAGCTTTGGCATGTGCTGAAATTCCTTTTTTTGAAACACAAGAGGGCACCAAAATTCTGTAACTGATGACTGGTATTTTCAACCTAACAATGCACAAGCAAACGCAAACATCAGATCATTTCTGAATATTTAGACTAAGTCAACAAAAAAACTCAATTGTTCTTTATTTACCTCTTATCAAAACAGGTTGTATGCAACTTAAGTAGGTAATAGTATTAGTCATTTCACTGTATTTTTATAAGATTTATGGCTACCTTTATTTGTTTCCATTACATTTCCTAGTTTAAAGGAATTTTTTCAAGTAAATCAGTCTACAGAAGCTGCCAGATGTCTGAACTGATGTCTTCCCTATGCCACAGATTTCAACATTACTCTCATTTGTAATTTTGGAAATGATACCAATTGAACCAAAATAGATCATTGTTATTCCAAATAAGTGTCCATATGAGCTATTATACATCCATATGAGCTATTATTCAAGTAATAACTGTAGCTATATAATTATACCAAAAGATTCCCCTCTGTAGGTGAGTTTTAAGTAAGATCAGAACTATCTTGTTGGGTGTGATTTATCATTCTTCATTCTACCACCACTATTCTTCTGTAGAGTACTCTCTATGACACAGTAGGATTAAGCTTGGCATAATCTGTCTTTAGCTTACAACACTACTTACCAGCAAAAATACATTGCGGATAAGATGAGGTGCATCAGTACTTCTATGGCAAGTCATTGAAAATACCTGAAATCTATAGTACTACTGTGCATAGAACACCACCTCTTCAAAATGCTGTTGCTTTTAGGTGATTTGAAATGATTGTAATGCATTTGTTCATGCCTAGAACACAGTTACAGTGCAGAAGGCCAAGTAACATCAGTCTCAGGACCATAGCTTTGAAACTAAAGAAAACCTACATAATGCAAGCCAGATAATCTCAACTAGTAAACTGACACCCAGATTTGTTTTAAGACTTCAGGTATGGAAAAACTACTACTTCATTAGGGAAGTTGTTCCACAGTTTAATTGCCCTCACTATTAAGAATTTATTCTTTATTTCTAGTCTGAATTTGTCTGCCTTTACCTTCTACTATTGTTTTGTCCTTTTCTGGTATTAGAAATCTATTTTCCTTGGAAGTACTTGCAGGCTTGATCAAGTCCCATCTTAATCTTCCCTTGGATAAGTTAAATTTATTGAGCTATTTTATGACTCTCATGATACAAATGGTTTTTCAGGCCCCATATAATTCTTGTAGCTTTTTTATAGCCCTGTTCAGTTTTTCAGTATCCTTTTTATAATGTAGATACCAGAAATGGATGCAATACTCCAGTAGTGGTCTCATTAATGTTGTATACAAAATTCTACTTCCTTTGATACAGCTCTGATTATACCTCCAAGGATTGTGTTTGCCCTCTTACACGTAGCATCACCCCAGGAACTCGTGTTTAACGGGCTGTCTACCACTACCCCTAATGCCTTTTCAGTGTCATTGCAGTCCAGGATGCTCCATCTAATATAGCAATGACAGTTTCACTGAGATCATAAGATTATTTTAAAATAAATTTATATTGTCAAATAATTGTCAACACTCAGGATGTAGACCGGTACTGATGATACACATATGTTTTGGCATCCATGCCAGAATGACTTCAGCCCCAACAACTGCTGTTCTGAGTGAGTTAACTGTTGGCTTTTTGACTAAGTAAGGAAGTGAGACCTGCTGGCAGGGAGGTGGACCAAAGCAGAAAAACTGGCCAGGGGATATTGGTTTCTTGCATGAAACATGAAGTTCCAAGAAAAAAAGAATCAAGATTTTAAAACATTGCTAATAATTTCAGTTACCCTAATGTTTAGGTGCCTAAGGCACTTTTTACCAGACCTATTCTTATAGTTCATTATTCACCATTTTCTGAAAATCAGGCCTGTCAGACAAGGAACCTCAAATCAGACTACCAAAAGCTAAGGTATCCTGGATCATGAGACAGAGAAGTGGTAGCTCTAGGTTACCATTTGCTTGATGGCCATACCTACTCTGCATTCTTGCAGTCAAACAGCCAGACACTTGATTCTGCAGGTCACAGCCTCCCCTCAGGGCATGCTTCTAACAGCACAGTCCCTGACCTCTTCCCCCCCACCCCCCCGGCCAAGTGCCTGTCCCCCAAAGGGGAGGGGCTGGCTAAACATTTTGGCCCTCTGCTCTTCTCTCCCATCATACCTATCTACAGTTTCCTTCTACAACTTCCAAGAATGTTGGCCAGGTGTTCTGAACTAGTTCTGCATCTTTCCAGCCCTTTGCTCCAGCCTGGTTCAGTGTGATGTAGTGATCCAAAATCCAGAAGTTTAGCTAAACCCTAGCTGGTTGTCATTAATCTGGCAGCTGCCCAGTTTTCTAAGAGTTAAAAACACTTTTCCTTTTGCCTGTAAGCAGTGGAAGAACAGCAGAGCAGAATTTTGTCATATTTTCCACACCAAAGAGATGCAGCCAAGCTGAGAAAAACATGAGAGAAATCAAGCCTTAGGCTAATTTTTCTGTAAAGTAATAAACATTTGAAAAGCCTCCGCCTGCCTGAGAATCCCCTAATCACAGACTGTTGCTAATGATCCCACAGCTCACATCCTACACAAGGAACACAGTCCCCAAGTAGGACTAGTCATGCTGTTGCTACTAGGTACATGTGTGGTCAGCTGACTTATACAGATCTACTGCTGTATTTATACTGGTGTACGGCTAGCTTATAAACAAACATAACCATGCACATCTCCCTTGCTATAATGTAACAGAGAGAAAGGGAGAGGATACACTCACATCTAGAAATGAGTTTCATCTAAGTCAGTCTTCTAACAAGAACTTTTTGTAAGCAGCATTTATTTAAGGAGAACTATTAAATGTGACTCGATTCTACGTATTCCACATAGGATATGTATTGCAGTAAGGTCTACAATATGTCACCCCACGGCCAGTCTCCCCATTTGATGACCTTTAAAAACTTTAGGGGATTGCCATGAGAGCAGGGATTATAGTGCACCTAAGGGTTGGTGTTTGGTACCTCTGGGCTGTAATCTTAATGAGGTTTGTGATGGATGATGCTACCAGATGAAAGAAGAGAAAAAGTAGCTCGGGATTGTTAATAAAACAGATAGCAAGCTGGAAGAGTTGAAGCATCTGGGGATAATTTTTAAGGAGTTATATTTGAATTAATTTAAATAACACATCCTTTATACTTATGCAAATACAAAGCCCAGCAAATAACTTCTGAGTTTTTTATCTCTTTAGCATGTTGCCTCAGAGTGTAGTTACAGGAGCACTCCAAAACAGATGTGATACTTTGTGTTGGGTCATGCTATTTCCTCTCTCAGAAAATGGATTGAACATAAGCAAACAATTAATTTGGTTGAACTATGAATTTCTTTGTACAATACCACACCAAGCTTTTAACATGGGTAATTGGGATTGGTAGCAAATCTCAAATATCCCCGCCCCTTCAGTCTTTGCCTCTAGCTGTAGTCCTGGTAGACTGGGACTAACAATCATTTCTGTGTCACAGCTGCTTAGTGTTTATCATAGTATCATAGTGTCTAGAGTCGGAAGGGACCTGGGCAGATCATCTAGTCCGACCCCCTGCCTTGGCAGGAAAGAGCACCGGGGTCAGATG